>VZDJ01000782.1:7157204-7363991 GCA_008694505.1 Cyanoderma ruficeps
TTTTTTTTTTTTGGTCTTACTGGCCATAACTTTGAATGTAGTTCTATTCCTCCTTTGCTGGCAGACAAAAATAATCAAACTTTCCTCCAATAAATAATTCTGTGAGCTGCAGATATATGAAGTCTGGATTTGCTCTGGGTTTCTCACTTTTTTTTAAAAATAATTATTACATTTATCACAGGATAGGTTTGGACAAGAGAGCTCTGGAGATCATCTTGTTCAACCCCTCCCTCCAAGGCAGGGTAAACTAGAGCAGGTTACAGAGGAACACATCCAGGAGGGTTTTGAAGAGAGGGAGACTCCACGATCTCTCTGGGCAGCCTGTTCAGTGCTCTGCCACCCTCAATGTAAAGAATTTCTTCCTCATGTTGACGTGAAACTTCTTGTGATTTAGTTTGTGGCCATTGCTCCTTGTCCTGTCGCGGGGCACCACCAAAAAGAGTGGAAAAGACTTGAGACTTTTTTCTGTATATGGGACATTCATAGGAAATCTTTTCCTTTGAGGATGGATTTTCTGGTGTTTAATACAGCCTGTAATGATTCTTGCCCTCTCCGCCTCTCAAACCAGCCCAGGTCGCTTGTGCGTGTCCCGGGAGCTGAGGGAGCAGTGCCGGGCAGCGCTGCCCGCGGCCGCATTCGGGCTGCTCCGCACGGCGACAAATCCCTCCCGCCGCGGACATCCTCGTCCCCTGCTCGCCCGGCCTGTCCCGCGGCAGGGGGCCGGTTGCCGGGCGACGCTCGGCCCCTCCTCCGCGGCAGGGCTGGGCCATGAGGTAATGGCCTCCGGGGGGCGGGAAAGGGAGCGCTGCGATTACCGAGCCAGCCCCCGCCGGGGTGGCCGCCGGCGGCGTTCCGTGCCTCCCGCCCCTTCCTGCTGCCTCGCCGGCGGCGGGCGGCGCCGCAGCCCCCGAGGTGTCCGCGCCGCCCCGCCTCCTGAGGAGGCTGCGCGGCCGCAGGAGCCCCGCGCCCGGCAGCGGCGGCGGAGAGCTCCCGGCGCCTGCCGCACGTGCGCTGCCGCCCGGCCGGAGGGGTTCGCAGCAGTCCCCGGGCGCCGCTGGAGAGCGGGGAGCTGGAGCGGCGGCGGCCTGGCAGGAGAGACCCGGGAGGAAGAGGGCACATGAGGCGCCGGCAGGAGGAGGGAGAAGCAGCGCCAGCCAGCCGGCCACTGCAGCCCCTGCGCTCTGCCCGCCCCGCACGCCGCGGCCTCTCGGCGGCGCGGGCCGGGGGCGAGCCGTGAGGGGGGAAGCAGCCCGGAGGTGGCCGCCGCCGGCAGCGAGGCTCCCCCGGCCCGCGGGGGCGCCGCCGCCCGCGCCCCGCCGCCCGGGGGGCCCGGAGCCGGGTGAGTGCGGCGGAGGGCGCGGGGGGTCGGTGCGGGGCGGGCGCGGCGCGGGCGGGGATGCGCGGCGGCACCGGCGCGGCCCCTCCGCCCCCGCTCGCCCCCAGGTGAGCGAGCGACTGCGGGCGGCGCAGGGGCTGCGGTGCGCGGGCGAGGCCTGCAGCGCTCGCCGGGCAGCGGAACGGGGGGTGAGCAAGGTGCAGCCGCTCTTCCTTCTCCTCGGGCCCCTCGACCTTCACAGCCGGTTGGCTCGGGGGCGGGCGCTGCGCCTGGCTCCGCTGCCTCTGCTCTTTTGTCCCTTCTGCCCTCTTAAAGGAAAGAAGCACATGAGTGGAAATGCGTACCGAAGGTCAAGAATCGCTCGCAGAATTGTGCCTCTGCATTATTTACAGCTGAACTGCTGTCGTTCTCAGATACAAGGGCCCCTGCGTGCAGAAGTAGCTTTCTAGTCGTCGCGGAGGGACCTGCAAATACTGACTGGGTTTTTTCAGTGTTGGGGATTATGGATAGCTTTTGGCAGCGTTCCACTGTTTAAAATGACTAAAAAATTCCATTATGGTTTTTAGCAAGTTTGAGATCTTGCTGCCTCTTTTGGCTTGCATCTAGCGATTTTGAAACTTCGTTTATAGGTGAGGGTTTTTTCAGGTAAAATTAGGGAAGAGTTAGGAAATTTCCAAAGAAATGGAACATCTGTTAAAAAGTGGGAGCCAGGATTCGTGTTCTCCCTCTATCTGACTTCAGAAGTCTCCGTGCGGACGCTTTTTTCTGCCTTTGAATCTATAACCTTACTTGAACCTTTCAGTCCGCTGAGATTAAGTCGTGGGTGTAATGGTTTTTGCAATCAGGAAAGCAATAGCAAAAAAAAAAAAAAGGCAGACAACAACAAAAAACGTTAAAACCAAACCAAACAACAGTTATGATGACCGGTTTGCCATATGTGCCTGTTTTACTGCTGTGTGTACACAGTTGCATGTACTGTTTGTAGTGTCCTGGCCTCTGCCTGTGCTGGAATTGCTCTGGGTTTAAACATGTTTGTCCTAGTAGGGCTCTTTTAGTGTTACCAGAAGAAGGCTGGAGGAGGGAGTGTTGTCTCCAAGCCCAGGGACTGTATTCACAAAACTGTGCCTTTTCTGAGGCACTGTAACCTGTTTTAACTGAGTCAGAGCAACCTGTGATGACAAGAAGAAACAGATATTAAGCCATTAAGCTTACTTCTTTGTTTTTCAATGAGCATCATTGCAAGGGAGGAAAACCAGGATGGTAAAAATCCTAACAAAAGGCAAGTATTCAGCTTTTAATGTGAACTACAGAGTGAGGACCAGACGGCTGTAGGAACAGATAGAATGGATAGAATTTAAATTTCTGTTGAAGTAAAACAAAAGTTTCTGTCAGTTGCATGAATGAACTCCCACTTGCCAGCGGATTGAGCTGCATGATGGATGACAGTAGTGGGAAGAGGTAGGATCTCTGCATCTAGTGCAAAAAAATCCCATACCAGACAAAACTAATCTGTTCATCTTCTGTTCAGTTATGAACAAAAAAGTCCTGCTGGAACTTGGTTCCTGTTCTAGGGCACTAGGCAGCACAACAGTATGCCAAAGAAGCATTAATGTGGTTAGGCACATGCATTTATATATGTGGTGCCCCATGTTTGATATGTCGGTGCTTAAAATCCCAGTGAAATATCCAGCTACTGCGGCAGTCTCTGGGCATCTGACTAGTTTAATCCAGAGTTCTGACTAATGAGGCAGGACCAGGATGTGATACACAAGTTTTGCCATGGATATTAATGGATGTTAACTTGGCACTCGGTTTGTGGAACACATGTGAGAGCTGGTGGAAGTAAGTGACCTTGCACGTACCAGAGAGCAAGATCAGATTGGAAGGATTTGCCTGGAACTGGGGGAACTCCTGTTGTTCCTCTCTGCTGCAGCTCCTGCCTGAGCTCCTTGCTGCTTCACACATTCTGTCTCCAGTAGCAGATTACCAGCTGCTTTTGTAGAAGTAATTTGATCCTAATCTTTCAGTGTGCTCTGAGGCTTTTATTTATACTCTAGCCAATCTGCTTTGGGATAGAATAATGAGATTAGTATTGCAGAAATTAATGCAGGTTAAATATTTCTGTTTTAAATGTGTACTTGATCGGCATTATTGTTTCTTACTGTTGTTGCTATAATATTGAAAAAAATGCTAAAACTTCACACTCTTATCTGCTGTGATAGACTGTAAACTGAATGCAAGATGCATTTTTTTCTAAAATTGCTCTGTAGAAAGGATTCTTAGAATGAGTGCTATGGAGGTAGCTTCAGCAATATTGAAAGGCAAGAGGTTAAAACTAAACCTTTTACGCTTTCTGAAAGCTGTACACATTTTTCTTCATAACAATTTCCTATGTTATTTAACATTTTCCTTGGGGGAGGAGAGATAATTAAGTGAGAAGGTAATGTATGAGTTACGTTTGTTTGAAATACATTTCTTTCCTAAGTCCTCAAAATTTTGTTGATTTCCACAGTTGGGGTGGTTTAATGCTCCTTCTGCCAGGACCAGAAATAGCATTTGTAGGACATAATTTGTTTTGGGTTGTCTGGATGATGTATGTTGAGAGTGATACTCAAGTCAGGATTGGCAGTTTCTTGTTAATTTGCAGAGAATTGTGTGTTGTTTAAAATTGTGAACCATACAGCTTTCCCTCTGCCTGAGTAAAAATGAGTGCCTGCTCTAATGAGTCTCCAATATTAGGCTGATTACTTAATTGGTGTATGTTTGAATAACCCTGTTTTAACTCCTGCAAAGCTGTAATTTGACTTCACGCACTGCTTATTTCCCAATACTTCCATATTAATGCAAGAACAGCCAGACCGGTAGAACTGGTCTGTATTGTTGGGAGTCATGATAACCACAGTATGAAAATAGGAGCTGTGCTTTTGCCTGTTGGTCAGAAAAATGTTGATAGGTAGACTTCTACTACTAGTTCTGTTTTCCTTTTTGAACTATTCCTTTTCTCCAGATGTACCTTGCAGTTCTGCCACTGTAAGAAGCTTAGTGTTGCTACCAAGACCAACATTAAAGAATAAATACGCTTAAGTTGGATGTAAAACGACCAAAGGCATATGGGCCTCATCACCTGTGATGCTCATGTTGTTCCTTGATTCTGCTGGGAGTGAAATTGTCACTTGTGTTCTTCAGAAAGGCTGTGAAAGGGAACAGATTCTGGTAGTGACTGCACACCAAGTGGCTTTCAGAGTAGTTGTAAAAAGACACTAAGTAGGAGAACTACTTTCTAGTCACTAAATATCAGCAATGGCATGTCAGTTGTAGGCAGCTCAGTTACTGTATGAAGCTGTGTAAGGCTGGAACTGTAAAGCTGGTATGTGGTCTGCAGTGCCTGTGCTGTGAAGGTATGTTTCTGTGGTCATATATGTGTCATTAAAACTTCACAGGCAATGCCACTGACACCTTGGAATGCTGCACCTGTATGGAGGGCTCAATTTTGTGTGTTCAGTTGTGGGATCAGTGCTACTTGGAGAGATAAAAATCTTGAGAATGAACTTCCTGTTAACATAGGCTTTCCAAGATACCAGTTGGTGTCTGATTCAAAGCCTTCCTGCTTACTCTGTGGTTTGACTGAGATAGCTGTGAGTTTACAAGCACTTTTATTTTACTTTGTAGTGAATAGCATGATGTTTCCTAAGTAAGTTTCAGGAGTTCAGAGATACTATTCTTTGTCTGAAACTGTCCTCTATTTGAACTTTGAATCATCAATACTTCTGGTTTTATTGGAGCCTATTGATTATGGTGCAAAAAGTCATGCCACATAGTCATCCTGCTTATGGTTGACCAGCTAAGAGGCTTATTGATAGCACAAACAGATTAGCTCAGAGATAATTCTTAGATTCAATTATGTTGGCAGATTTGCTTTAGTTAAATCAGTGAGGGGCCATACTGGAGTTGATTCTTTGCCTTTTCTTGCAGTTTCTCTGGACAGGATTGTCTAACCTTGCTGTCCATTAGATGCTGAAAACCCAAATGAGACTGCAGTTCTATAACTCATATTTTCTTGTGTGCATATTTGGGTTTTTCTGGTAATGATACTGAGAGATTCATATGTTAGGGCCCTGTTGGTTTTGCTTGCATTTATAGGAGAAGTTCTGAACACTGTAGCAGAGTATTAGAAAGAAGGAAGGAAATGTGGGAAGAGCTTGGTTTAAAAGCCCTTGCAAAGTTTCTTTTTTTGCTTGTTTTGACCTTAGACTGTACTGCTGCCCAGCAGAGCAAATTTTCCCATGACTGTGGATTTCCTCTTCTATCACCTTTCATATAATGGTGCTTGGAATTGAGTCCTGGATGCAGGCAAGAGCTGTTTTCAAGGTTAATTTTCAGACTGTCTGTCCTGGGCAACTGAGCAGCTGTTAGCAGGGAGCAAAGGAAGCAGCAGTAGTGAGTGGATGGGACTTTGGTATCAGGAGAGAATAGTCTTTAGTGAACAAGAGCTAATTTTGAAACTGCTGCACTCCAAGCTCTGATATAACCGAGTCTGGTTGTGTGTCGGTAGATGAGATGCTGAGGTTGACAACAACTCGCTGCGTATTTTTGTGCTCATGGCATGTTCTTAACTCTGAGCACCTGTATGAACAGAAGAGAGAAATACTGAGCTCTGTAGAAAGGTTGCTTCTTTGCTGGATCCACAGTGTGGTTAATATTGGAAGGGATTTCTGGAGGTCGTCAAGTCCAACCTGCCTGCTCAAGCAGGGTCATCCTAGAGCACTTCACAGAGGTCTGTGTCGTGACAGCATCTGAGTATCTCCAAGGCTGGAGACTCCATCAGCTCCCTGAGCAACCTCAGTCAGTGCCTGGTCACTATCAAAGGGAAAAAATGTTCCTGGATGTTCAGAGGGAACTGCTTGTGTTTCAGTCTGTGCCCATCACTCTGCTCCTGTCACTGGGAACCACTGAAAGAGCCTGGATCTGTCTTCCCTCCCTGTAGGTATTTATACCCATTTCTGTGATCTCCCTGAACCTTCTCATCTCTAGTTATCAGTCACAGTTCTCTCAGCCTCTCCTCATAGGAGAAATGCCCTGGTCTTCTTTCTTTGTCTTAGGAACCAGTCACTGTCCTCTCTCCAGTGGGTTCACCTTTTTGTTATACTGGAGAACCCAGAACTGGACAGGATACCTCAGGTGTGGCCTCACCAGTGCCAGCTAGAGGGGAGGGATGACCTCTCATCTAGTTTCCCAGTTAAAGGAAAAAATATGTGAACCCCCATTCTGCTATGTAATAATTCCATGCTTCAAACGAAACACAAAAAAACTGCTCATCATTCATTTTCAATGAAGTTTGATGCTGAGTTGACTTGTTCCATTTTTTAATAGAAACCAAAGGTTAGGAAAATGTTCATACAGTGGAAACTTTTATAGCCTAGAGAGGAAGAATGAAAACTATGGATACATTGAATTAGTTACATGTGCCTCTTTGAAGAGCTTAGTTGACTACTGCAAATTGGAATCAATGAGTGCATTTTTGCATTGCATGTTCATGTAAATTCTAAATTTCATTTTTTTTAAGGCAGCTGCTGGTAATATATTGGAATCTAATTTTAAGCAAGTCAGGACCCTCTACGAATTGTGTATGGTCTGATAGCGGCCACAATTTGGTGTCCTAGGGGGACTGAAGTGCAGTTTTTTTTCAAGAGAGGAATATTTATTTTTTTTAAATCTCATTAATGTCTGCTATGGGAAGACCTTTGCTGTTCTCTTTAATGTTTATGTAAATGGAGCTTGTGTTACTAACAACATTGCCTGTCCCAGAAAGCCTAATTTCATTATCAGACACTGCACAGTTGCATACTTCGCAGGGGAGCAGCAGATACTCCTCTGCAGTAAGCAGAAACCTTGCAGTTCAAATCCATGCAAACCTATTGCCACAGTGAAATTTTTAAAATTAGCAGAATTGGAAGGCATTGGAACAATGTCAAAATCCTTAGACTGTCCTTTAAACCTGTTTTAAATGGAATTTCTTTCTCTGCAGCTGTGTCTGCTCATAGTAGTTGTTCCTGAGGAGTTATTAAGCACTGTTGATGTAAAGTGATGAGGTGGGAGTCAGTCTTTAACATTTGTTTTTGTGATAAATATTCTGCCGTAGTCACAATGACAGTGCTGTCAGAAAGAAATTGTGGGCTTCTGTTGTGTTCAGGTGATGCTGCGGCAATGATCACTTCCACGTACTTATGGAGGGGGTTGAGACCAGGATTAACCAAAAATATTACCTTCTTGGAGCCTTTGGTCTTGTAATAAATTCTGCAAACCTGCATGTGTGAAGGCCATGTTAAGATCAGTTCTTTTATGCCTGTATTTCCTGAGGGTCATGTAATGTTGTCAGGTGGTAGATAAGGATGTTATGGCTTGACCCAGTGAATTGTGACTGTCCTGAAAGCCACACGTTTCCAATATAAGGCAATCTCAACTGAAAATGCTTTTTCTGGTTGTCTGAAATGTTTGTAACCTTTGATTGCTCTTGTATTTGCTCACAAGAATTTTATACTGTACGGCCTTTCTCAAAAACTGGTTTTGCAAGACATCAAAAGGCATTAGAATGAAAAGGCTGAGAAAAGTTAAATATTGTATTTATCTGGCTGAGTCCTTTGTCCCAAAGTCCAGAGAGGTGTGTACTGTCAAACTACTGGATGTATGTGGTGCTGTCATTTTTTTTCCTGCAGAGAACATTGATTTCTCCATGACATTCACTTGTTCTGCTTTTATCTACTAAATGAGGTTTCATTTAGGAACTGTTGTACCTCAGGCAAATGCAACTTTCCTAAATACTTTGCCCTTTAACATTGCAAAAGCTACAAAATATTCAATGTGAACTTCTAATGAACCGAGTTTGTTTCAGCATTCATGAATCACAAAAATCAGTCTTCTCTTACTTTGCAACAGATGAAGGGGGGCAGCAAGATCAAAACATTTGAGGTAATTCAATTCATGCCAGTACTAGAATTAAATCCAGTTCTTGTGAATCTGTTGAAAGGCCATCAGTCTCTTATTGCCAGTGGATTGGCACATTCTGTAGCTATTTAGGGCCTAACAGTGTATGTGAAACAGGCAGCAGCCTCAATAGATGTGTGCTGCACCTGCACCTTTTTCCCCTACATTACTAAAGTTGATAAGTGTGGATTACTAATTCTCTCACAAAAGAAAAATTCCAGGTGGCCCAAAAGACTTTCCTTTCCCTGAGGAGCATATGACTTGCTCATGTAATTTGAGTGTGTTTTACAGAAGTTTTAAGCATATGTCTGGCAGATGGGTTGTGCAGGATAAGATGATGCTACTTTTGCAGTAGTTATTTTAGTAAAATAGGTGGACAGTTAAGCTGACAATGGGATATTGCTATGAAAAAGATCAGTGTTTGAAATGGGAGCCTGGTTTTCACAGGCTGGGAACAGAGCTCTTCCAAGATATATGGTTATCTCACTTTGCTCACTGATGAATGTCCAAGGTAAGTCAGTTTCTCCAGCCTGACTTACTAACATCCGTCATCCAAGAGTAAACACTGCACCCATATTAAACTGTTTGTCAGCTTTCAGAGGACACCTGCTGTATGTTGACATAAAGGAAGAAAATTGGAAGGTTTTCTCATTGATGTCCCTCTACTGAATAGCAGGAAAGAGCAGGGAAAGATGGTTTTTGACTTGGGGAAAAAAAGGACAAAAATATTTTTTCTTTTGTTCATGGGGGTATTACTGTCTTTAAAAAATAAATACCGATAACTTCTATGGAGTGAGTAATGTCTTAAATTTAGAAATGTTTGTATGTAAAGGCAAAGATCATAACCAAGTGTAATTTGAAGACAATAAGCACAGAATTAGCACTTCACAGTGGTTACCTAACTAATGAAGAGCCATTGAGCCCTGGTGGAAAAGGCATATAGATGTCACTGCATGTTGGGTGTAGATCCTGAGAGAATGGATTTCTTAAATACAATGTGCATGATTTCGTTGTGATTTTATTTCATTCTTAGAGGAATATTTTGTCTTATTCTTGCTCCCAAATGGTTGCTGAATAGACCTGATGACAGGACATTTATCATAATGATAGGACCTTAAATGGTACACACAGAGAAGCTCTGGATGCCCTGTTTCTGGAAGTGATCAAGGCCCAGTTGGGTGGGACTTTGAGCAACTTTTCTAGTGAAAGACATCCCCACCCATTTGCGGGGGTTTGGACCAATTGACCTTTAGGATCCCTTCCAAGCTATGACTGTGAAGTGTGACTATGAATATTTTCGGGTTTTTATCAAAAAGTAGTGTGAAATGCATTATGTTGATCTATATGAAAATTTACAGTAAGAATTAAGAACTGAAATCAGTTTCTTTTATTTGTTAAAGTAAAGCTGACACTTCCTTAAAAACATTTCACATGACTTGTCAACTAGTCTTTAGGCAGAGGTTTCAATTCAGGTGGGCAAAACTGTACTTCTAAATACTTCTTAGTGTTCATCATAGTTTTTTCCTCTAAAAAATCTTGGGATTACAGCTGACCTTTCTACCAACTAATAATGGATTATTTCTTGGATTTGTAAGTCTAGCAGAGCTACTCTTCCAGTAGGTAAGAATTCAACAAGAACAAAGATGTGTCTTGGCTCTCCTGTTGCCAGTCAGCTTGTCAGCATCAGTTTCATATGGCTGTGGGGTTCATCTGGGCGAACAAACCTCATCTCTCTATAACTGTGCAGGAGCCCTTTGCTGTTAAGTCTTGGGTTGATTGATACTTGTGTAGGATCTGTAAATTCTGGCTCTGGATGTTTGCCTAGTGGTGTCCCTCAGTCCTGTGGTGTCATGATTAGGCACACACACCAGTTAGTGCACTGGTGGTTTGAATCCCACCAGGGATTGCTATTTTCATGGCAGTGAAGCTTGGAAGAATGCATTGCAACACCGGCATTTGAAAACCCGCACAGCTGAAGCCAACACGGTGCCTGTGAGTGGTTTGATTCCCCCACATCCCCTTGGCTTAGCCTTTCCAGCCAGGTTGCATTCCTCATTGCATTGATGTGGGGTGGTAGAGGCACTGTAGATGTCTCTGTGAGGAAAAAGGAGCAAAAGGGATATATATGGCTCCAGGGTAAGTGTGCAGTAGGGTGGCAGTGTGCTTTAAGGACAGCCTACACTAATATTAGCTAGGGGTGGTGGGGAAGGCATGTGCCTGAAGGCTGTGCTTCTGTGACCAGATGAGCCTGGGCTCACAGTTTGCCATCTCTGCTGGAGGTGGTCCTGCCTTGTCCCGCCAGCTGTGTGCTGTACCCCTTTGTCCACACATCTTTTGTACTGACTGCTACCCCCTGGGAAATAAGCCATGGAGGCAAATTGAAAAACACAGCTTCAAAATTTGATGTGATTTCCTTAGTTTTAGTTTTTTTGCCAGCTTGAGTTTCTTAGGGAGTGAGCTGTACAGGGGAGATGGCACAAAGGTGACACAGGAATGTGCAGGCAAGGCCAATTAGTGTCTAGTTTGCTCTAGATGTATAATACCACATCTTGTATTCAACCTGTGGGCATTAAGTTTTGTAGGTCCCTTTAAAAATGAGAGTTAATTAAGTTATGTAGGTCTCTTTAAGAATGTGAATTAATGCCATCAAAATGGAATGATTTGTTAGTTATGTGGGAGTTTTTGTTTTGTGGTTTGTTGGGGTGTTTTTGTTTTGGATTTTTGTTTGTTTGTTTGTTTTCTTTTCTTAATAAAAGAAAGCCAGCAACATCATTTTAGTACTCTTGGTTAACAGATTTGCACGGGGAGGATTGAATACCCAGTCCTGTCTCTCTTATCTGTTAAATTAGCACTAATTAGTTTGTCAAGAAGGCTGAGAGGAAATTCCTAAATGCACCTAGGAGCAAGCCTATTGTTTTGATCCTATGACCAGCAGGAATAACTTCAAGATAAAGCATGATATAATGTTGCAGCGGGAGAAATGAGTAAGAGGAAATAGGAGGGGCTGCACAGTCAGGAAAATGATCAGTTTATAACATGACTTGTTATAGCAGATGTAATACTGCCTTCTCTTCTCTTTTCCTCAGACCTCTCCCTGGAAGAGGTAAGAAAGCAGTTGTTATAATGTGGGTAATAAAAGTTTTTTGGGTAGGTTTTTTATTTTTTTTATTTAGTGAACCCTTAAGCTGAGCAGCTCTAAAATACTTAGTTTGGTCTTCAGATACTGGGGAAGTATGAGCAGAGCTTCAGCCTGTAATGGCTCTGATGTAAATCCTACAACAGATAATTAATTTCTCTTCTAAGTGGCAACTAGTAGTTCCTGATTGCCCTGATTTCTAACTGGAAACTGTTTGCTTTGAGATAGAAGACCTATAATTCAGCACTGTGCCAGTTTGGAACTGAGTATAGTGAAGCTAAAGAATAGATTTTGGGAAGGAGTGCTTTGGATGTTTGGTTGTTTAACACTATAGTCCATTACCACCAGAGAAGTGAAAGGAGTTTGGGATCTCAGAATATTAAGGCATTTTTATTTCTTTAAGGGCACTGAAGACATTTGCAAGCATCTTTTATGAATTCTTACATTTTGGCTGATCTACTTTTTCCTCCCTATTTTTTGGGGTTTTTTAAACCTGTATTTTTTCTCTGGCTTTGTTTTATATGTGAGGTGTTACAGAGTTTCCTATATCTGCTCATTTAAGACAGCTCCAACACAGAAATTTGCAATCCATTTATTTTTTCCCCCCTTCTTTTTCTTCAAGATATCTATTATTGGTTTGTAAATTCTTGGAAGTAAAAGACTTTTGAAAGAGAAAAATTAGCAAACAAGGTTAAATTGAAGTGATAATATGCATATAAATTCTTATTTAAGATTTAGCTCTTAAAAGAAAACCCAAACCCAAATAGCTATTTTACAAATTTCTTTTCTAAATACCTTTTCACAAAAGATACCAAGAAGTTGTTGTGGTGGCCAATACCTAACTGTATTGCCTGTCTAGCAAAAACTTTGAGGTGCCTGCTAAAACTAAGCATTTCTGAAGAAGTGGATTAAGTAACATTTTGGAGAATAGATTTTAATAAAAGTTGGAAACTGGGATATTTACTGATGTAAATGCCTATCAATTATAAGAAACAGAATATGGCCCTGTAACTCAGGAATGATTCCTTGAGGAAAGTCCAAGTCATGAAAACGTGCATTACTGGTTTTGAAGGGGTTGGTTGGTTGCTTGCTTTTTGTGTCTTGAGGGTTATCTTTGCACTTTTGGGAAATAATTGCAAAGTGGGTGTAGATTCATTGTAGTTTGCCACATACACTCTGTAGCACCAAACCCAGACTTGAGTCACAAGGGTTAAACAGGTTGTTACTTGTTTCTTTTTGTGTGAAGATACCTCTTGCCCTGCCTCAGATGGAAAAGGTGGAGGAGAAAAGGATGCAGTGATTGGGTGAGTGAGTTTTGGGGGAGGGGGAGAATTTGGAAGGATCTATTTCATTACAAGGCATCATGTTTGATCCAAAATAGCCAGTATTTTGGCTTGGAAGTCTATATTGACCTCTGGGCTTTTTGCTTTTTAATTAAAAACAAAACAAAATACCCCAAAACACTGTTACTGGATACAGAAGGGTAACCTGGCTGAGTATAGGTAGTATATACAGTATGTCAGCTGTGGAGAAAAAAGAGTTTGGAATCCTTGACGGAGTCTGGAATCTTTGACACCTGAAATATGTATCTGAATGACAGTCTCCTGGATCTTGCATGCTGCAGTTTAGGGACCATGTCAAAATGTCAGCAGCTGCTTCCACATTTGTAGTGTTGACAATATGACCTTCAGGTTAAGAGATCTCTGCTGACGTGAGCTGCACCCACTGCATGTTTGTTTTACTCTGTTTGGAGCTTTTGTAGTTGCATACTTCCAGATGACTGCAAAGCAAATGAGAGCATGAAATAACTGTCTTTTGCACTTGTAAGAGGCTATTCTAATACTTAAGCACTGATGCTTCCACTTTTTTATTGTGCCCTGGGGTATAGTACTTTGGTAAAATGCATGTGCAGCTTAAATGAGAAGAAGGTAGGAAAGGAATCAATGTATTTCTTGGCAACACTGTCTGTACTAGTTACCATTTGTACCTGGAAGGGTGGGTTTGCAAATGGGGGGGTTTGATGGGAGGTATTTTAGAGAGGAAGGCAGATTTAGTCTCCTTACCTGTCACAGCTCAGTGCTGGTAAAAGCAGCTGAGCATAGTGATGCTGCCTTGAGTCTTTTGTCCAGATTTTGCTTCTTGCATGCAGACTATCTTCAAGTCAATACAAAGTTGCAGTAATGCGAGTGTGCTGTCCACTTATGTTATCTCTTTTTTTGGATACTTGTTCAAGATGGGGATAGCAACTGGCGCAAGATTCAGACATAGTGATATAGATAATTATTGCATGGTGTGTGCTTCAAGGGCTAGTTACTCATTCAGCTTAGTTTAGCCAAGTCACTTTCACTGGACCCTATCACCTCTTTATGCTGGTGTGAATCAAACGTAATTGTGAATATTAAGGCTGTTCAAAGTAGGGGTGTGTCTCATTAACCAAGTTTAGTTGTGGCTTGGAAGGCCTCTAGTCTACTTCATAACTGCACTGCAGTCTGATGTTATGTGTGAGCTTTGTGATGAGTTTTTCATGTTAGAACAATTCCACCATCCACCCCCAATTTTGGACAGACTGTGTGCAGCATTACTGTCAGAGACGTATTTCCACAGAGATGGGAATCAAGCCAGGCAGGAATTAATGCAGGTCATGGTAACTGTGTCAATCAATGACTGCACTTTGCAGTTATACAGTGTTTGTATTGTGTCCATCTTTGTTCTATGACAGACTTATTTGTCTCGCACCCCAGCCTATAGCTTCCTGAGTAGAAAAATACAGGTTCTGTCAGGACAGCTGCTTCATAAAGGCACATGTTGAAATATTCAGGAAGAGAAAACTGTTTTCTGGGAAAACTGCAAGTTGCTGTGCGGAAGGATACAGCATGCAGGTGGGCTAGAAAGCATGCAGGTTACTATTCCTGGCCTTTTCCTGATCAGTAGCCTGGTCTTGTGAGTAAAGCAAGGAAGCAAGGCTGAGCACCTGGAAATTTTATGCAGATACAATTGTATTGAAATAGTGCAGATAGCCTGCGTCAGTGTCTTTGAAGTGAGGAAGTACTAACCTACTTCTAAGGACTCATTGTCTCTACCTGCTTTCTGTCACAACGAACTCGTAGCTACAGCATGTAGCACCAGAAATAAAGGGGAAAAAATTGGGCTTGTAGCAAGTGAGGAACCAAAATCTGAAGACAGCAATAGGTATGTACGTGCTCCAAGCCAGCATTTATAGACTAGCTTACACAGGAGAACCTTGTTAGTTCTGCAAACTGTTTGTGCCTCTAAGAGATTATGCTTTTTTGTGAACAGTGGCCCTTTCTGCCAAGTTGAAGGACATCATGTGTCTTATATGCAGCTACTGTATCTGTTACACAAGCCACAGCACAGCAACAGTAGACTTCTTTAATGTGTCTGATGTCAAATTTATTTTTAAAAAGCAGTGTAATTCATTACTGGTGCCAGCCCAGATATTTGCTATGGCCACAGTCAACACTTGTGATACAGCTGTTGCTGCCATTGCACAGTGAGCTCCCCAGTTGGAGTACAGGGTAAAATTGAAGCAGGTTTTTCCTATTTGCAGTTAGAAGTCTACTGCATAACCACATAAATACAGCCTTCGGTTGGTACTTGTGTTGTATAGTTGTTGGAATTGAGAATTTATGGTCAAACTGATGTTGTTTGAGGCTGTATCTTTTGTTTCTGTAGGTACATTTCTGCTGCAGGCTTTTCTTTCTCCATTGATGTAGTTTTTGCTGACATTTAGACTTTGTTTGGAAAGGTAGGACAATTTCCCTAGTTCCTTAAAATCCACTTTTTTTCATAGTCAAGTCAGAAGTAAGAGCATGTGTGTAGTTTAATGGCTCAATTATGGTCTTGATTTAAAAATACTACCTAGCATGTGTCTTTATCTTATAGCTCCAAGAAGAGTTACAAATCAGATAGTGGGTAGTAGAAGGGGTAAAGCATATAACTGATGCATGACTATAAGTGTGTTTGTCACAGCCAAATTGATTACTGTAGCTGTGCTGGTTTAGTGTTTTGTCCTTTCTCAGACTTTGGTGCGTTTATATAAAACTAATACGTAACTTGCTCTGCATTTTCTCTTTTCCTTTGTTGTTCAGTGATGTGGTACAAATTAAGAATGATTATCTGCTAAATGTCTCTTCTTTTAAGAGGGCCAATATTGTTGGACAGTGTGGGAATTTACAAAGTGTTGCCTTTCTCTGCTTTTGGGATTTGTTTCCCCTCTCGCCCTCATGAGAAACAGGAAAGAAAAAGCATTTTCTGGTGAGGATATTAGTGTCACATTGGCATTTTAGAGTAGTTGGATTAGATGGGTTGTTCTTGGAATTTGGAGTTCGGTATTCTGTCTGTTGTTACTGTGGATACAGCAATTTGCTAAAGTAGCCACCTCTTTGTGCTTTGCCAGTGACTAAATGTACCTTTCACAGGTCCACCTGCACACCTTATGTTAAACTGAACTCGTGCCCATTGACCACTGGGGCCTACCTACATTTTTTTATAGATGAAAGAGTAAAGGGGGCAGAGTGTGGACTGAAAGGAATGAAAATCTCAAAACCCCAGCCCAAATATTGCTTTCTTTGTTCCCACCTTCAGAGTTGCATCCTTTGGGCATGGAAAATCAAAGACATTTTCCTAAAACATTTGGGTGATAAATACTTGTTAGGGCCCAATGCTGACTCAGTGTGAGCATAAACATAGTTTCATATTCTGAGTTCTGTGCTCTTCAGTCTTCTTCTCCTTCTTTTGGAATATGGGTTTTCTCATTCATAAACCAGCACTTGTGAACCTGTTTAAAAGCAAGCTGGTAGAAACATTAATTTGTAAGTAAACTCAATGGACAGGAATGAAGATAGTCCATGAGTTGAGTGTAAGAAAAAAAAGTCAAAAACCACCTCTGTAGTACAGTTAAATGCAGTTAAGCATTTTAAGTTTCTGACCCTGGATCCCTGAGATTTGCAGTTATTTTGTTGAGGAGCTTTGTTTTATGGAACAGTGCTAAACTGAAGCTTAATGGAAGGAGTGTGGGGAAATCCTACAGAAACAGTGACTGTTGAACTGCTCAAAATGTAAGGATTTCAATTTGCTTTCTGTGTTGGTTCTTTAGTGAAATGCAAATTGAGTTAAGAATGAATGAACATGTCCAACCATTGAGGGTTTCTGTGCTTTGCCTGGATTGGGGGCCAGAGTCAGGAGTGGCCACATGAGTCTGTGCTGAGATCATTAGGCTGAGGACACCAGCTGTGCTATTATTAGGGGTTTTAAAGTCTATGGCAGATGTTCTTAGGCTCTGTTCCAGCCCCCACATATGGTGCAGTAGAATACATGGAAAAAGAAATTCTGACAAATTGTTTTCCCATTCAACAAACAGATTTTAAATTTTTTTTCCCTGTGTAGCTGGACAAGATATTTATGTTAACTTGAGTGTATTAAAAACCAGTTTGAAGTATTTGAAACAGGAACAAAAAATATTTTTAAAATTTACTCTCATGTGAGGGTAAATACAAGTGCTTTCCTTGAAAAGGAGAACTTGAGGGTCTAGCCAGAACTCAAGTTTAGAAGTGCATGTGTTTTGCCATTTAAATATTTGCTTTCTGTTTTCCTTACCACTGCTATTTGGACAGGACCCTTGCTGGATTTCTTTTTGTGAATGTATATAATGGAAAGATGTACCTGCAAAGATTTTGAATGATGGTGATGAGACACAAGAGAAGATGTAATATACACAGAGCAAAGAGTTACTAATAATGAGATTAAAGTTTTTGAACAGAAGTATTGCTTATTATGTTATGGTGATACAGCACACAGCATGAAGAAAAGCATGTTTTTCTTTTTGTTGTCATAAGAGTGTGTCTTGTTTAGAATGTGTAATTTATTTTCTCTCTGGAAATCACTTAACCTGTTTAAGTACCCTCAAAGTATAAATTACAAGCTGCTCTGTGGAGTTCTGTGTTCTACAGAATGCAAAAGAGAGGTATCTGTCAGAAGGATGCAAGTCTGACTTAAAGGCAGAAAGTACATAAGAAGCTGAAGAATGCAAACTATTTATGATAGGTAACAAGTAGGTCTCTATATCTCATGTATTACAGGTTTTTTAGCCTTGGAAGTATGTTGTTGCTAAGCAGAACAGCAAATGTTTAAACAATTCCCTGTACATCATCCTTTCCTCTCTGTCATCAAAGCATGTGGTGTTTTTTGAGTTAAACCAGCTGAGATGGTGCATGAATTGCCCTGTGTTGAACAAAAAGGGAAGAAAATGCAACGGTTGAGAAGTTTATTATTTATGAATTTCTATGTGTCCATCTCTCAGCTTCCAAACTCTATGAGGCAGCTCTTTCATACAGAGCTTTTTAGTATGATTGAAAAGGACCCAAATTAACCAATCTAACATGCAGTTCTTATTGAGGATCTTTTGCATGCATTTTCTCTGTGCATGTTTCTTGCTGGATGTTAGAAGAACAGACCATACCATTGGTCAGAAAATCTGAGTGCTCATTCTCTGCATTGTTTTATCTGACACCAAGGAAACAGTGTGGGTGACCTGAAGGTTTTTGGGTTTTTTTTGTTCTTAAGTCGGTGAACTGGGATTTGAATCAAATGTTCTGATGCACTTGCTGATAATGCTGATAAGGGATATGTTTCTAGATCTAGTCTGAATGTGATATCTCCTTTTGATTTCCCTATCCCCAAACTGTTAATCTTTCTACCTTCTGGTAAGGGTGCTATTTTAAACCATTGGAGAGGCAGGTAGTTCTTCAGGCTGTTTCTACAATATGATCTAAAAGAGCTAAGTACACCCGGGTACTGTACTGTGGGGAGCAATGAGATGTGACCCTGGAAGTCTGTGAGTGGGTGCTGTTCTCCAGCTTATACCTGGTCATTTGGGAGTACTGCTCTGTGGTTGCACCCCAGCTAAGCAGGACTATGTGCTGAAACTTGTGTGTTGATAACTCAAGTTGATAGCAGTGAGTAATCACTTGCTATTTGAATAAGATTGTGACAGTCCATACAGTCACATAGCTCCTATGAAAAGAACAGTTTCTCCTGTGTTACTGAGATTACAGTGTGAGACCCAGAGAAAATTTAAGAGGATTAGTCATGGCATGTTGAATTAAGCCTGACTGCTTAGTCAGAAGGATTTCTTCCTGAAGATTATTTTGGTGGGAAAAGTGGGATCTTGATGGGGTCCGGAGGTGTGTTTTGAAGCCTGGAGCAAGCAAAGTCCTAATGTGCTAACATGACTGGTTAGAACATGTTTTTCTCAGGTAAGAGGTGAACTATCACATCTGCATGATGGGAGGAGACTGAGCTAAATGTGCTTGTGGTATTAAGCTTGCCTTCATAGGTGGCAGGCCTTGTTGGACTAGAATTGACTATTTATATAGCTTCTTACAGTATCAACTACTTTCTAACTGAAAAATAATTGCTTGGATTAAAGTGGCTGAGTATTGCACAGCCTTGCACTGAGACTATTAAGCCTGGGTCAGCTCCCCCCTCTTCCCCCAGTTCTGAACTTTAACAACCTGTTCACTTCTTTGTGCATGAGATGGGAGGAGAGGAGAAGGAAGATTTGTTATAAACACATTGCAGAAATGCATTTTCCTCTTCCAAGGATGTGCTGCTTAGGGAAAGCATTTATGCTTGTTAAATCTTAACTTCAGGATGCCCTGCAACTCCAGTGATGCCATCAGTGATGTTGGTTCACATATCTCTTTTGGTAGAAAATGCTTCCATGCAATGGGTTTGAGCTGAACAGTTGACAATTAATATTTTCTCTGTAACTAGATTGCTTTAGACATATAGGTTCTCATGTAGGTGTGTATCTTTGTGAGTAGATGGAGCAAAACTCATCCTCTCACTGAACATATGTTCTAAGTCTCCTCTGTGAGAATACACAGGAGTCTAGTAGTCAGCTTTACTCCTTCTTCAGCCTTAATCAGTATATTGTAAATAGTATGGGAACTACAAAGTTAGGGATACATGTGTATTTGTTTTATGAAGGTTCATTTTGCTAATTGGCGAGTTGATAGATTAATGGATACTCCTTGGGTGTATTGAAAATGGACTGTGGATTTGTTTGTTTACTTAGTAATTTATTTTTAAAATAGCCCTCCCTTCCACAAGCTTGATGTTTCTTTTTTCTTGCTGTCTTACAGTACTGAGCATGTTTCTGCTTCAAGTCAGCAGTAGGAAGAGAAATTTGTGTTCTAAAATGAGTGAAGTTCTGAAGAAGCAGATCTCCCACTCTCTCTCCCTCGTCCTAGTTTAAAATTAGATCTGCTGGCCTAACAGGAAGGGGCTTACATTTCTAGCTCATTTTCCAACTGTCAAGCAGAGCATGTAGACATGCTGAACAAAGCAGCAGCATTCCTGGATCCTTTTAATGATGTATTCAGAACTCCAGTGCCTCCTGATTTAATGAGTACAGTGAATGTATTCACAACTAACAAGAGCATGCTCATTAAACAGCAGTAAGCTAACTGTCCTATTCTCTTGTTCATAATTAAATGGTGCCATATCTGAATACAGTGGGTTGTTGAAACAGTGGGCTGTCAAATGGAGAGGTTAGATGTTCTGTGGATATGTGTGGTTAGATGGGGTTGTTGGAGTATAAGTAATTTAGCTTAGCTTGTCTGACTGATAAGGATACTTTTCTTGGTGGAGACTTTGTTTGCAGCTCCCAACCAACCAAAGAGTTTAAACTTAAGCAGTCATAGTGTTAATTTAAATTGTCCTTTAGTTGATAACTTTCAGCTCTGTATTCTACTCCACTGCGCTACTACTGTTGTTTAAATCCAAATTGTCACAGCTATACTAACTGGATTTTCTGGATTGTAACTGAGGGCAAAATCGGACTTTTGGTTGACTTTACTGCTACATAAACTTAGTCTTAACAATCCTGATGGTTAAATGGTGACGTTTGAAAAATGAAGAAGAGATAGTTTAGTGTTTTGGGTTGGCAGATGCAGGCTGAACAAAGGTTAGGCTGCTTAGAGGCATACAGGAGTTTGTTGGAATTGTCTTCACTAATGTTAAGATAAAAGTAGCAGCTGAGTTCTCATCTAAGTTATCTACCCCCTAAAGTGCACTTACTTTTTTGTGGAATTGTGTGTGAAAATGTAAATATTGAATTCTTGTCTTTGCTTTTAATCTAATGTCTAGTCTAAAATATTTTGGTTTTAATAGTTCAGCCAGTATTTAATAATGGATTTGGAGGCAGGGGGAATTTGGGCCTGAGGGAGGGACAGCATATGCACTCTGCTTTGGTACTGGGAACCTCCTGACACTGTCTTGGGGCCTTTTAGCATAATTGGGATGACACCAAGCTGGTTCTTGTTTCAAACCAGCTGACAGTCTTCTGTTTGTGCCACCCTCCTTTCTTTAAGCTGATTTCAGAAAAAAGCCACACGCTCTTCAGTACCTGTTTGCCATCTGGAAAACAAGGCTCCCATGTGGATAGAGGCAGATGTACTGAGTGTTTGATGCAGCCCTCTGCAGCTGCTGCCTCTTACCACAGGCTTGGCTGTACCTGGCTCTGATGTCTGCTCCTCAGCCAGTCCCTGCAGGTCCCTGGCATGGCCTCCTCTGCAAGTCTGTCAAATGGATGCTGAATTCTCTAATAATTCCTCTTTTCTCCAAGAGCCATTTTCATTCAGATACCCTGTGTAAGCATCACTGCTTGTCTTCTACCCTTTCATGCCAACACCGAATGGCAAGATTCCTTTTAAAAGGAACTTCCTGCTTTGTTCAAGCTAGTATACATTATAAAACCTAGTCAAGAATTGTTTGATGTAATTCAAAGGAAGAAAATTTGCTCACTCCAGAGTAAGGAAAGTAAGGAAGAACCTGTTCTTTCCATCTTTAAATAAGAGTGACACACAGTGGTTGATTCAAACTGGAAACCACTTGTTTACTTGACACGCCCCATGGAGACACACTTGGAGCTATGAGTGTCTGGTGTAGTGTGAGTGGCATGGAGGAGGCCTCAGGGTGTCTTTGGTTTGTTTTAATCCTCAATAAAACTTTCCCTGCTGGTTATCTGGAACAAGTGAATTTAAGTGGTTGACATTTTTGTGTAACTCACTGATGGAGGCGAATTGGGTACTGCCTTAGGAATACCATACAAAACTGAGGCAGGGAAAGATCTGCTTTCTGCTTCTGCCCACAGGGGTTTTTTTCTGTCTATATGGTGCAGATTGGTAAAAGGCTTGTGTGTTTGGTGGAGGGGAGTGAGGGTGGTGGTTGCTTTGTTTTTTGTTTTTCAGGGTGTAGGACTGCCAGGACAGAGAAGGAGTATTTGGGGGAAATGCTCCTTTTGTTTTAGTCTCATTTCTGTGGTCGAGTTGCTTCTAACTTACTTTGATACCAGACCACAAATGTGCATTAGATGAGGAAGAAAGGGGAGAGTTCCTGTGTTCCTCAAGCCTATTTTTGCAAGGTCTTAAATCTGTCTAAATTAATTCTGAACTTTGTCTGTATTTGGCCTAAATGTTCTGTAAAAATTCTGAACTTTGTATTTGGTTTACAGCTTTCTTACAGTAGCCATATCAATTATTTTATGCTTTTAATATTAAGATAGTCTACAATTCTGCGTACTTGCTCAGGGAGTCATCTGCTCTTTACTGACTATATCTGGGTATCTGAAAAGCTGAGACACATTCCAAATGTTCTAGTTCTGAGTAATAATTTATCCTGCCTACATACAGTGTTTTCAGAGAAGCTGTGGGGGGAGGATTTCGGGCTGAACACATACTTGCTTGTGTGGGTATGAAAGGACAGTGTAGGGAATATCCTTCACCAGAAAAATGATCCACGATTTTCTCTGTAAACTTTCTTCGTTCATTATTTCTATTTGGATCTTAACACTCACTGGGCCCAATACCAGTTACTACAAAGGACAAACTTTAGTACCTTGCATTAGCAAAACAACACTAGTTATTAGCACAGGCAAGTGACTCCTTCCTCCAGTCTTTCTCGATTATTTTTAAAGACAATGATCTTTTCATTCCTCACCACCAAGCTAAGATGGCAGTGAAAGTTGTATTGCAAACTAATAAAATAAAATAATTTGGAAACATTGAATTGAAATATATTGTAGATAAAAGCAATAAAGAATTTTTTGTGCTTTACATGTAGACTTATTATAAAGGTGGTGGGTTTTTTGGTTGGGGTGTTTTTTCCCATAGCAAATGGACTATGAAAGAATAAATGTGCCACGCAGCAGATTTAAATTACTTGAAATAACTTTGCTTTACCATCACAAAGCAGACAGTCTTGAGGATGTACGGTGTGAGTAGATGGATGGTATAGGTCATGCAATGCTGGATTGGTGCTACTATGTTGACACAATGTTTTATGGGTAGGCAGGAGGCATTGGTTAATGTCTTGAGGCTTTGAAGGTTGTATTGTGTCAGCAAGGTGACCTCATAAAAATCTGTGTGTAAATAGCCTATATCTGTCTGTATCTATACAAGATTTAGTTGCCAGTCAACAAGAGTTAAATCCTAATTTATCTCTCTCAATATACAACAGTGATACAGTCTGGCAGAGGATAAATAATTTTACTGCCAGTTCATTCTTGATTATAGTGTCAGCAAATGTTCCTGCTATTGAAGATACGTGGGCAAGACAGATGGGAGATGGTAATTACATGGACTCATTGGGGAACCTAAAAGCAGAGTGTTGGTTGAAAAATTCTTAGTTCTCAGAAAAACCGTTCTGCAATTTAACTTAAAAATTCATGAAAACAAAAACTAGATTTCCACAAGATACTTTATTACCTCCTGTGATTTTGGGGAAACATCTCTTGAAATCCCGACTTGAACAGAAAGGGTATGAACAGGAAGTCTCTCTTAGTTCTGCATATTGCTGGAAAGAAACACTTTTCTCTGCAATTTCACCCTTTAAAAGAGTATTTTATTCCCTTCCTGGACCACTGAGAGTGCTGTATTTGTATATTGCTGCAAATGTTTGTTCTGGGTTGTCTTTAACTGATTGCTGGAGGTCTACTGCTGTGTTTCTTTCTTTTTCTTCTTTTTTGCATTCTTAAGGAGTAAAGGAGACTTCAGTTCTGTGTGAAAAAAATTTATTCGTTTTTACTTTAAATTTTGTTGTTTTCCTGTCAGGCTCAAATTTAATTTCTTTTACTGCAGGTGTTTCAGTTCGTAGTTATGATGAAGTATAGAAATGCACATGGAATAAAATTGTATTTGCAAATGTAAATCACCTCATCAAATCCACCATTCACCATATGGTGAATTGCAGTCTGCTATAATCATAGCCTGATGCTTGGAACAGTACTGCACTTCAGTATGTTAAAACTTGGATTCAGGACTGTTGTGAAGCAGCAGGACAGTGGTGTGAAAAGACACTGGGCATACCTGGAGCTTCACTGATCAAGTAAATGACAGTTCGTGTATCCTAAAGGCTGGATGTCATCCAGTCATACAGTTATGCTCAGTCAGGTACTGAGGAATAATCATAGAATCAGAATATTTTGGGTTAGAAGGGACTTTTAAAAGGATATTTTTTATTTGAGTAGAGTTGCCAGCAGCCAAAAGTTTGATGCAATGGGAAGCACTCTGAGTAACCACTGATGAGTGTGTCTTTTTCATTAATTACAATTGAACTTTTAAAAATCTATTTAGTTAGATATGATGGGGGAGGTGACTTCTAATAAGCAAGATCAGCTGAGAAATGCCTAAAATTGTGTTATTTGTGTTATTTGTCCAGGAGCATCTGGTTTGGAATACTTTTTTCACAGAGGGAGTTGCATTTCATATCTACAAAGATTCAAAAGTTTATCCTTGGTGCAGGCTTGCCCCTGGAAGACTATGTTTACACATCCTTTGTTTTGACACTGTGTTTTCAGTTAGATCAGTCCACAAAAAAAACAGCTGCTCGGAGAAGAGGTGGCTGCAATGGCAAGCTTGCCCTTAATTTGAGGGAACAGGAGGCTAGCTGAGAAGAACTGTTGAGGCTTTTCTTGGAGGAGAATTTAAGAAATTCCTCACAGTTTTCTTGAGGAGTAATAAAATATTTCCAAATTCTAAGAAGTCTGGTGAGGTGACAGGTCATACCCTACATAAAAATGCCATTTTGAGGAGGGCAGAGTTTGTGACTGGCTTTACCTTGAAGGATAATTTCAGGAAAAAGGGGGTTTAATTTGTTGGAGTACATGTGTAATTGCCAGATGAGCTCGTAGCTCTGTTCTCTCGTGAGTGTTTCAACACAGGCAACAGAAAGCCTTAGTCTTTTGAGATGTATGCAGTTTTAAAGTATGGCTTTATTTTGCTCTGTAGATAAATCATACTACTTTTGTGAAAACTCTGGAAACACTGCAGTGTTTTCCTGATGTTTAGAAGGAAAATACTTGCTACCATCTGTTCTGTCCAGAGGACTTTTATATATGGTTGTCTGTACAGCTTTGTTGTCAAATTAAAAGTTTTGGCTGTGGTTACAAATGTAGATATTGTAATATGCATTTAAAAGATCAAGGTTTTAATGCAGCAGACTGAAAAGAGGAGTAGCCTAACCCTGTTTGATTCAGTTTGGAGTTTGTGTAACTGCTCTGCCAAGAGAGGGTGAGGAAACTTGTGCGTGAGCCAAAGTTAAAATTGCAGTCAAATGACCTTACAGCATCAAAAACTGTTCATGTGGGGGAAGGACAAACAGAAGCAACACTTGCTGGCCAAATGGTGAGATTCTGGTGGAGAAAAGGAGACACAAGAAAGGAAGAGTGCTATGCAGATGGTCAGGAGCAAAAGGAGTTGAAAACCAGGTACAGCAGGGGCTGTTATGGAGCCGCAATCCCCCAATACTGTTTGTTGCTCTTAGAGCCGAGCTTTGACTGCAGTTTTGTATGTAGTGTGTGTGCAGAAGCATGGCTGGCCATGTTTTAAATTAACTCACGAAAGAAACATGGCAAACTCTGCTTTAGTACTTTTCATTTTCCCTTACTCAGCAGTTTAGTTGAATGCTGTTTTTCGGCTGTTGCGCTGTGTAACGCTGCCTGGCATGTTTCTCAAATACTGCTGAGCTGAGCTGCTCTCAGATGCAGCTTTAGACTGCTGGAACAGGGGTACAGACTTAGGCTTTGGTGTTCAAAAGTAGGTTAGTGACAGTGTATTCTGCTTCAGTGGGTCAAGGATCACTGTTTACTGTGGTTGCTTCCCTCCCTGCCTCCACGTTGAATGTTAGTAAACTGGGATGTTATTTACCACCATGAGATGTTTTTGAGAATAAATCAGAAGGAATCTGAGCTAATATTTTAAGGCTACAGATAAAAACTGCTTTGGGCATCAGGTCTTTTAAGTTGTGGTATTATTGTTAAATATGTGCTATGTTGGAAACAGACAGATCCGTGCAAGAGGAATTACTTGCACACTTCTGCAGGCTTTCAGCTGCAAAGAAATTGCAGTTATTTGAGGTGCTTGTATTGTCCTATATTTGTAGGACAATTAATTTGTCACCAATTTCTGTTGGCAATCCTGGTGTTAATATTTATATGCTATGAGTATTAACCTTTGTATATTCTGATAGGTAATTTGTTAGCTCTTAGCCCATTTATTGAAGCATGCCATCATTGATGCCTGTCTAATTGGTATCCTGGACTTCATTCTGTTAAAATGGAAATTTTTACAATATAAGGAACTTAGACATGAGTGTTTGCTTTGAAACATGAGGACTTGGATGAAGGCTGTTGTCATTTTTTTAAGCTTGTTTTCTGGATGTGATTTGAGTTTGCTTTTCTAATCTGTATTTAAATTCAAAACCAGAACTTTAAAACAGAAAAAAAAAAGCAAATCAGTTCAAAATTTTTCATGAATTATGAGCAATATGAACTGTTTTCTTTGTAGAACTTTTTTTTAAGAACAGTTTTTCTTTTTAAATCCAATGGCTCTAGAATATTAAACTGCTATTGAAGAGTTACACATTCTTACATTCTGGTGGCTGGAAAGCAAGAAAGCTCTTTAGATTTTTCCTCCCCAACTTGATCTTCATTGCTATAATCAAACAAGGAGCAACTTTTTATAATTTGCTAGTTCTTTTTGCTGCTACACAACTTGGCTGTGTCTGAACTCCATGAAAAGAATGAGTATGCCTGGTGGATTTGTAAAAAAACCGCTTGCAACTGCTTCTAATCAACTTTAACTTTATTTTTTACGTGTTCTTTGTTATAAAACCCATTTCAACTTTCAAAGTAGTTTAAAGGGCCTTTCTGTCTTTTGGAAGCTTTTGAGCTTTGGAACAATGCCCATAATAGCTGTTCCTTGCACTGTGATTGACTGACTTGAAGGAGGTTGACATTTCTTAATGAAAAGCTTTGCATTTTAAAACTTTATAAATAAATACTTCATGCAATACTTGCATGTGGACTACCTGCGATAGCTAAAATCCTTAACACTCTCAAAAATCTCAGTGCTACAATTGCTTTCAGACTATTGTAAGAAAGCAAAGGGAAGGAAACGAGATGTTTTTGTAGAGCTTTTAGCATCTCTGACATGAGGTTGCAAATGATTGTAATTGTAGTTGTGCAGAGGTGGAGCTCAGATCAGGCAGAAAGAATACCCTTATTGTTGGTTCTTTTTAATCCCCCTTCCGTCCCCACGGGTTCAGGTAGGATTATATTGCAACAGAACTGCACTTAAATTCTAGTAGAAGCCTGTGTCCTTAGAGGGTAGACTAAAAAAAAATCCGAGGTGTTCTTGAGTGAAATTCGTCTGATGGGTTCTTCTTGTTCATTTCTGTATGACTTTTTTTTCTTCCTGTAAATTCACATTTCACCTCCTGATAAAGAACATAAAGGTACAGTGAATACAATGAGTTTTTCTCCCTGTTTACTCAACTTACCCATATTTGTTTTTTCTTTAAGGTAAGTCTGCTTCCAGTAAGGTGCTTGTATTCATCACAGAGTGGCTCAGGATTTGTCCCCACTGTTTTTTGTTTATCTCTAAAATACAGAGGAACAGCTGCATTGCACACATGTTGAGCAATTTTCAGCTTGTAGAGAGAAAGTCTTTTTGCAGGAACATGTTAAATATTTTCAACAGACTTACTTCTTCTCAAACCCTAAACCCCTCCCACAGCCCACTTCGTGTATCCCAGGTGTTATAAATAAGGTGAACCAAACCGGAATTAAGAAAAAATAAAATTTATTTTCCCGCTATCGCGAGTAAAATTAAAAAACACAACAAAAACACAGCCACATCAGGATAAAACCACAATAAATCAAAGCCACAATAAAGATTAAATTCGATCGAATTGGGAGGCGAATACAGGACTGGCCCGCACCATTCATTCCCTCCGACGTCCTGCTTTTAGGGTCCATTCTTATACTTTTTATTTCCCTCGAGGCAGGGTTTTCCTTTGTCTGTGGCAGGATTATGAGATTCATGGGTCCCCTTTTTGGAATTCAAACTCCTTCCAGAGGGGAATCAGAATGGTGTCTGAGGATTAACTTTAAATCATATGGAAATTTAGAGTGGGGTCCCTCCACCAGACGGAAGGATGGTTATTGGGGGCCGGAGTTGTCTCGGGGCTGATGGTTCGGTGATTTGGCAGGGAGACCCAGCTGAAGTTCTTCTTTCATTTGTAGATTGAGGTAGACATTCCTCAGTCCAGGCTTCTCCTCTGGTGACTCTGCCAGAGCATTCCCTCCTGTCTGCAATTCTTCAATTTCTCGTGCACAAATTAATATACAGGGCTTATTTACAACACAGGTGTTGCTGTTAAAATGTATGTACTGCTATAAAATGGAGTGCAATCAAAAGAAATGTTTCTTACTGGCTAACTGTGTACTAGGAAGGAAAGTTGAACACAGATTGCATTTATGTCAAAGATGCTGTAAGAAACAGGAGGTCTTGTCCAGTGAGCAGTTTGGTTCTACACATGTGAAGGGAGCTTGGATGATGGTAGGTCTGTACTAAAACTTGCAGTTTGTACAGACTAGCAAGGAAATAGAATAATTTAAATGTTTAAACAGAACTGAAAGTATTGGGACTAATTTATAATACATTTACTAGCCTTCCTGACTAGGATTTCTAGTTGGAATTATTCTGAGACCATTCAAATATGAAGTTAAAGATGGAGGAGGATGTGTGGCCTTTTAGAGCAGTAGAGTTTGCCTTCAAGTCATCATGTGGCTGTGACAGGAATTACTGGGAAAACCTGAGATGTAGAAGTGATAGAAGTGTATTTCACCTTTTGGGTTCCATATTGTTAGATTTTTAAGTACTGAAACTATTTTCTCATCAACTAGGATAATTTTTTTTGCCTTTGATCCCACCTCATTCTGAAATCCTTTTGCTCTAAAAGAGATTAAATATGCTTCCTAATGTCATGTAACTTCTCACACACAAGGTTTCATCAGAGAACTGGAACTGAAGGTGAAAAAAGGTAGCTGACAAAGAAACTTTCAATAGAGGAGATGCAGGAAGAATAGCTGCCTAGTTAGGCTCTAAAAATCATGTGAACTTTAAGGCACTCAAGTGCTTAATTTAGTGGAAGACTGGCCTGAGAGGCTTAATATAGACAGCTCAGATATCATGTGGAAACTCTAATATAGACATGTATCGATATAAGAGACCTTGAACTTATTTTTATTTGTTCCTGATTAGATCGTTTGTTTGCTTCCCTTCCTTAACCCCACTCTTTATTCTCAGGAAATGCAGTAAAATGGCATCTTACTGCGCAACTACACCTGACTGTACCAGGGAGAGAGAGGGAAAATTGGCCTTTGGATACTGGCACTTGTTTTGATTTGCTCAGCCTTCAGTGGAGTCTTCAGTAAACTTTTGGTGCTCTCCCTGATAACTTTGACTGGGAATAAGCTAAATAAGTAGTGACTCTAGTCAGAATATCCTTCTGCTGCTGAGAAGCATTAATGACCTCTGAAAGATGCAAGGTCACTGGGATTTCTACTCTTTCTCCTTTCTTTCTTTCTCTCTCTTTATGTCTTAGAACTAGTTTATTTGTTTGTCTCCCAATCTCATAGTTTCAAAGTATAGCTATTGCATCAACAGCATAGTGATTTTTAACTCTGTTCAGAAAACTCCTTGTTTCTTGCCTGCTCATTAACCAAACAGCAGTAGAAAGGCCACAGTGTAACTGACATGACCTGCTCCCTGATGGAAGTGTCATGGGAAAAACAAATGGGCTGGGCGGGTGGATTCCCTCTGTGTTTACAGTAGCCATGGAAAGATGTGCTTTGTTAAAATCTCCATCAGGCTTAGGAAAAAAAGCCACCCATAGTCTTATTTCTTCACTGAAAAAAAAATTCATTTTCAAGTATCGCTTTAGCTCTTATCAGAAATTTATTTGGGATAAAATCATACTGTTGGTTTGGAAGCAGCTGGGGATTTTAACTGTACAAGAAAAATGTATCGAGTAGGTGGAGTGGATATCACTCTAAGTCTTCTTAAAATTACAGTCCTTAATGCAATCACCATCTATGACATGTAATTGTACTTAGGGATCTGTAATTTCATAACTAGCGAATTTAGTTTGGGTAGAAATGTTATGAAAGCAAGAGTGTTGTCCTCCATGTGAACAGCTGAAATACCTCAACATCCTGACAAAACCAGAGTAAATTGGACACCTTCGTGTTTAAAAACATTTTGAACTGATGGTGAATGTTCCACTACTTTGGTTCTCAGTGAATAAAGACAACATCTATGAACCATATAGAATAAAGGGAGGATAAGAGTCAGACCAAGGCTTTTAGTGGTTGGTTGCAGAGTTTTTGCTCTCATGACACAAGAACCATGTTGTTTATCCTTTTTAAATAAGTCACAGTACTCTGCTCCTGTGGTAGCACTGAGTGGTAGAAATTGCTGGAGTTTGTGATCTTCATGGGGAGGACAGTTTCGTGTATGAAGTTTCTAAGTCTTGCTTTTTCTGTATCTTCCTGAGAGATGGCAAGTTACTTTAGAATTAAAAAATTACAAATACAGAGTTTGTAAGATTAACAAGTGACTGGTTTTTTTTGCTCTTGAAGCACTGCTTCCATTTCCTGAAGTGCCATTAAAATTATTCTCCCTTCCCAAGGCTTGATGGAAACATGCTTTGCATACCTTTTGGAGACTAACTGGCCTTTGAATCTGTAGCTCAGGGCTTTGGGTAATAAAGGATTTCATGTGCATTTTTCTGTAGTGATCACAGCAAAAGTGAAGCAGCAAAACCCACAATACAGGTATCCATACAGATGTGACCTGGGCAAGCCTTTTAATCCCCTGTCTGTTTTATTACTGTTTTATAGCAGGAAAAATAACTGAATAATGAGAACCTTCCACTTGCTTATAGAATGTTGTGTATGTTATTACATGTTCATTCTGAAGGCTTCCAGAGAAACAATCATGGAAGACTGCTGAATTGCAAAGCAATATATACTTAAGTGCATTAAGTTCAAATTATCAATATGATTCTATCATATTTAGATTTTACAGTAAGTATTGCTTATAATGCAAAATGCTCAACTTTCTGAGGTTGCCTGTAAAATATCTATCACTCGGGGAAAAAAATATGTGTTCTGTCTGTAGTGGTCATGGATAGGCATGCGCTAAAGGCTTCCCTTCCTCAGCAACCATTCTTTAGTCTGCCTTTTCAGTCTCTCTTGTCATCAGACTCAGCTGTGGAGCTGTTACTAAGTTTGCAGAAATGTTTTCCGCTGATAATGTGCATGTCTTGTAGCTGAGAAGTTATTTTTAGCAGTCTGGTGAGACTCTTAGAGTCACTGAGGGACAGAGCCCTGGCAGAGGTCTGGAAAAGGGAGCTGCCTGCTAATGGATTGGAATGGGAGAGGGGAAAATGGTACGTTTTATTCCCAACCATCTATTTCTATTTTTGAATACATTGTTCTTTCCTAGTAACTTACATAGAAAAGGCACATTTCCCAGGTTGATAAAATTGTGTTTGGCTGGGAGTAATCTCTGCGTTACTGGGGCAAAATTGGTAGAATTGCACGACTGGAAACTTCCATTTTCACTATGATGATGTTCAAGGGCTGCTCCTATCCCAACAGACACCTTTTAACTAGAGTGAATCTGAGAGGTGCTGCTTTTCACTCTGCCATAGTGGAAAGGCTCTGACCTGAGACAGTTTGTATGAAGTCAGAGTTATATTAATCTGTTCACTGCATTTGCTAATATACCAGACCTTTTCCTGACTGTGTAGTACCCAAGAGAAGTTAATGCAGACAACAGTGCCACTGAAAAAGCAAATTGTTTTAAATTGTGGAACCTTTAATTTGACCATAATACTCACCTACAAGCAGATTTTTAATGTTTAAGATTTGGTAAAACTCCCATGAGGCTCAATTTGACCTATTTTATTAATAGAACTATTACATAAAAAGATTGCTGAGGTAGAAAAACAGCAGAAAGCACAAGGGGGTCCACCAGTTACATGTTTATGTGCTGAAAGCTGCTGGTTTTTCCAGATGGCAGAATAGCTAGTGGGACTCACCTAAGTAAATTGCTGTGCTTTTCCTCTCTTCTAGCTTTTTCTTACTTTTAATGTGTGTTTTGTTTTAGTGCTATAATCAAAGGTCACCCCCAGTCTTTCAGTCTCCACATGCATGGCTGAGTGAATGCGTTTTTCTTTCATGTTTATCTTTGCAAAGAAAATCTGTGGGTGGAGAATTTAAAATGGGATTCAGAGTGGTTTGGGACTTCTCTAAATGACATACCTGGGAATGCTGCCACATAGCAGACCATTTCAGTGATGTGTATTTCACTGCTGTAGGACACAAAAGATGAAGTAAGGTAGGCTGTGACAGTTGCTACTGACCGTGTTCATAAAGTAACATGCAAGACAAGGTTTGCAGGCATGCTGAAGATCATCCTCCTTTCTTATTACAATTTTGGGGTAGGTTTTGTATGTTCCACCATACTATTTCTTTATAGTGGACTAGTGTCGTTTATTTGTTATGAAAAAAAACTTCTCCCTTTCTTACTTGAAAATAACTTTGAAGATATTTGTCCATGTTTCCTTGGACCAGTCAGGATGGGTACATGCTGAATGTCATCTCTCTTTGTTTTAACTGGGAGGCATTGGTCCTGCTCACAGTATTGTGTGATGGACAACTTTTGTGCTGTATGTGCAGTTGTTTGGATTTTTAGTGGACCACTGGCTTCATCCAGTGGTGCACTATAATGTCTATATTGTCTGTATAGGATATTTGTAGGAAAGTTTTGCGTGTGGCACTTCACTTTTGTTGAGTTGGATATTTTCTGCCTGCTGTCAGGTAGATGTACTCTGGATAATTTGCAAACTTGCTTAGCTGAAGTTCAGCTTTATTTTTACAGCTGTGTGTAATTTGTCTGAAGTGCACAGGCCATAATGGTTAAAACTTGGTGGCTTTGGTGGTGTCCCTGGTCTTGCAGCAAAGGGAATTGGTGATGAATGCAAACTGTATTTTATTTTAGTGAAACATGAAATATTTGGTTTTAAAGACATTTTGGCATATGTGTCTCTGCTGAGGCTGATGATTGTGCTGAATAACATAAAAATGATGTGGTCAGTGTTGTCTGTAGTTGCCTTTAACTTTGGCTGTGAATGTCCTGGCAGCACTGTGCAGCTGTATTACATGCCTGGATGTTTGGACCAAGGGTAGAACATGCTTAAATCCCCTTCCTGCTTTCATCTATAAGAACGTACACTGTTACTCTTCACTAATCCATATTCTACATTATTTTGACGTGATTTGTAAATAGATGTATTAATTCAAAGAACTAAGCAGAAAAGATTCATGTATCTTCAGTGACGTAGTTGTGACGCATTTGGTGAAGCAAAATCAAGCTTCTTATTGAATGAGAATAAACTTGTACCAGGGGAAAGAGGAAAAATCTGTCAGAATTCAAAAACCTGCACCTAAACACCTTCTGGTAGGTCACAAATGCACTGCAGCAGCAAGAAAATAGTAGTCTTTGTTCTAGCTGTGTGTTTGAGGTTTGTGTGGTTTCTTAATTGCACTATAAACTGATATCTCTGTATAGGGCCATTTGAAAATTAACAGCTTTGTTCTCCAGCGCATTCAGCTCTGAACAAAATGTAAAGATTGAGGAAGAGTGGAAATCTATGAAATCGCACTATTATACAAAAGTTTTTTGAGAAGTTGAAAAAAAACTAAAGCAACCCACCAAAATACCCAGAGCATACTGCCAGTTCTTAAGTAATCTGTTGTCTGTGTCTGGACTTGTTTTACATTGTTCTTTCCTACCTCACTGTAGATTTAGCATGAATTATCAGAAATCAGTGGGAGCTGTAAAACACCCTCTATTGCATATCAGCATGACTGTATGAGCACTAATTTAGCAGTAGGATTCTGTGGGAGACCGTATGGGTGTATGGTGTGGTGTTTGCTTGGTGTTTCACGGTCTGTTCTGGCAGAACCGGTCTCTTCCCTGACCCATCTGGCATACTGTGCAAGTGATCTTAGCCTAGAAAGTTGTGGATCCAAGTCAAGCTGCTGACCTTTTCCTCCTGCTTATTAATAAACCTTCATGTTTCTCCTGCAGTCAGTGTATGGGGCGAGGCTGGGGAAGAGCATTTCAGCAGCGTCTGGCCCTGCCGGGAAGGTGGCAGAGTGCCTTTCTCGGGTTGCACAGAGACACTTTGGGCACTGGGCTGGGGCTGTGCAGGCAGCTGCTGTGGAGTCTGCACTGAACAGCAGCTTTGAAGAAAGGGCACAAGTGGTAGAACTGCAAACCTACCACGGAAATCTGTTAGAAGAGGGAGAGGTCAGGGAAGGTTCTGGTGCAGCTTGTCACTGCCAACATATTCACCCCAGAGGGGCTGTGCTAGACTTACTGCTCCTTGAAAGCTGGCTGCCTTTCTAAACTGCAGGACAGTGGCTTATTTTGGCCTTGACCTGTCACTCACTGGTGTTGGTGATGATGGAAGTTTACAGAGGAATTACTGCTAGGCTTGAGTCACGGGAAGCTTCTGTGCTTCCTGTTTTGGCCATGGAGATTCCAGCCTAATGATGAATATCAATAGGGTGTTTTTATTCAATAATGTAAATGAGGTCTATACATTCTATTTTTTCTTCCTGTTCTGTTTCCATGGTGAGGGACAGGTGTGTGAAAACTGAGTCATGGAACTTTACAGAGATATTAAAGTGCACAAAAGAGAAATGTAATATTGTAAAGAGAAGGTTTTAAAGTGATGGCAGAATGTTTCACTGAGAAGAACAGAAAATGGTTCTTGGTGGAAATTGAGGGTCTTGCTGAACCCTGCATTTGGTACAGGTGAGTAAAGAGTGTATTTCTGAAAACTGCGTCTGGATCCGGAGCAGCAAGGGACGTAAAGGTGGTCTAGTGTAGCTACATCTCTACTGTGCACCAGGAATAGCTACAATATTTAATTCCATATATCCTGGTAGAGGAAATACTGGAGTTTTCTCTTTAGAATACAGTGTTTTGTTTGAACTGCTGCATGAACTGTCTGGACTGCCATGCTCTTCTGACCAAAGGGTTGACCAAGAATTTGTTAAACAAAGTTGAAACTTATTTTCATGGGGCAAGCGATAGCTCAGAGATCATTGCCACTATTTGGCATACTTTTTAATGTTATTTCAGCATTTTTTACTGAAAATTATGTTTGAGCCCAAACCCGCAGGCAGATACACTGTAATAGTTCACTTTGCTTATGCTTAAAGCATGACTAGATTTATATCAGAATCTTTTCTATGTGAACTGTAAAACAAGTTAAGTAGATTGACTTAGTTTCAGGAAAGTCAGTTCCTACATAGAATATAAAAGTTTTTTTCTAAAATTTCTCTCTTTTAATTATGTGATATGCAGTCCTTTCTACACAAGTTAAATTTTTCCTTCTGCCACACTGAGTTGCAAAGAATTGCTCTCTAGACTTTCTTCAGTAGCAAGGAGAGCTTCATATTCTCTCTTTACAGTAAAAGAGATATGATAAAGCTTTGAGGTCTGTGGTAAGAACATATTGGACAGAGAACTGAAAATTAATGAAGGCTTAAATAATGAAATTGAGGGTGCTCTGTCTCCAAGCACTTTTTAATGTTACAGGCTTCAGTTGTCAAATCTTGGCTTCTTTTTAAATTTTTTAGCTCAAATAAGAGTTTATATATTAAATCAGCAACCTATACAGGGAATTTAGACTAGGTAGAGAGATCTGTTCCCTTCCTGTGTTTATATTAAGGATTATACTTGTAGGCCTTGCTTTCCATTTTACCTGTTGCTCTTGAAATCTTAATCTTCCACAACTCTCCTGACAAAGCTCACTTTTTCGTGCACCAACAAAAAATGTGAGTCTTTCAAATAGACAGACTATTACTTTGGCTTTAGTGAAACTTTCCTATGATCTCAAAATGTATCATCTTCTTCAAATACAACCGTGAGTACTTAAAATCCAGAAGATGTTCCAGTCTTATTACAGTTATTTTGAGAAAACTGAGTATTGGGAATGTTAATTTTCCTTGTGCTAGAGTATGTATGAGTCAAGGGAAATGAGTTCTGATTGTGGTTCTGAGGCTTATAGGATCATTGCTCTGCCAAGTTAAGTCATGAAAAAACATTTTGGAGGAAGACATTTCTAATCATCTCAATAGACTCGTTTTGACAGAGGGTTTCTTTTAAATTGTGGATGGGCAACATTAGTAATTTTTTTTATATTTTTCAACTGAATAAAGAAGTGCTTCAAATGCAGAGTTTTCCAACCTTCTAAAGCTACATGTTATTCTCTGCACTTTTACATTTAGCATGTCTCTGTAATATTTTACTGAATTGGTTCAATTTTATTGCCCAAGGAAGAGTTGCTTTTGATACTGTAGTGAAAAGTTCCACTTTCAGAGAATTTCAGTCTTGCACACAAAGAACAAAATCCTTAACATATAGGGAGAAGGTTTGTCTGAGAACTGTTTTCCTTATGGGAAGCTGGCTGGGTTGCTTGCCTGAAGCTGTTGGTAGGCTCTGAATGCTTTCAGACTGGGTGCTAAGATAGAAATAAGTCATAAGGCACACTGATAAGTAGGGAGCTGAATTGGCTGATGGAAGAGCAGGTCAGCTTGTCTAGTCCACTTACAGTAGTTTTCGGTCTCTAAATAGAGATTTTCAGTTGAGAAGAGGCTGTCGGGGCAGTTTGGTCAAGTGTTTTCTTACTGCCCATGCCATGAATCTGCTAAGTGAGGTTCAGTGTCCAGGACTGTCTGTTGTGCATTTTGGAGAACATGTACATGCAACAGGAATTTATCTGAGGACAGCTTCAGAAAGTGCCTTGTCTAGTGATGATCACAACTATTTTCCAAAGTCAGTTTCCAAATTGTTTGGAACCATTTGATCCATCTGCACTGAGTGAATCCAAACTTCTGGTTTTGTTGTTCTTTGGGGAAAGCCACAATGTGGGATTTCAACTTCAGTCTGTATCTAAGTAAGATAGTCTGCAAATGAAGCAAAAACTGAGCTTGTATTGTATTTAATTTGTATTTTTACCCCCTAGCTTAAGCTCTTGTGTAGTTCTCCCCTGTAAGGAGACTTTTCTTTTTCTCTTTTGTTTTGTTTGGACTTGGTGGTTTTTCAGTGTGTGTCAAGACTGTATCACAGCTTTGCTCTTCCCATCTTCATGTTAATGCCCCTTGAATTCTAAAATACTCTGTTTTAAAATCTTTTGCTTGTGTGACTTTGACTTTAATGGCACTAAGCCACGAATAAAATTGGCTCAGTTTCCTAAAATTCCACAGCCTGTTGTTAAGATAAACATTCCTAGGTTCCCAAGAACACAGACACATGTATATGGTAATATACTGATTATACAGAGCAACCTTTGAGCAACAAATTCTTATTTTCCTATTTTATTCTTGATGTTTACACACAAGCATTTGAAGCAGAAAAACGATGTGACAGAATAATTGTGCCAGTCTTTAAACTACATTGTAGCCCTTTGAGAATGGCTGTGAAATGGCTTTGTTTTGCTGTAGCCATTAGCCCCTAGGGGAGCTGGAGGGAAGCAGTTCTGCGTTGGAATGGTGTGTTGAGATGCACCCTCATTAGTCAGGGGCACATGTCTCAGTTGCTGGGAAGGCCGAGTGAACAAGGCTTTGGTATAAGGCCCTGGGCTGTTGGTTGTTAAGGAATTTGTGGTCTTGCTATGTCACTTCTCAACACTGGTACCTAAAGTGTCTTGTGAGGTTCAGATATCAACAAGTGTTGGAGATCTGGCTTTCTCTGGGCTGAAAAGGGCTGTGATTTGCGTCCCTCCGGCCCAGAGCTTTAGAGAGGGGCTATAATTATAGAGCTCGTGACAGGGCTGCTTTAGTTCACTTGTGTCCTCTCAAACATAGCAGTGTAGGGATGAAAGCCTTGCTCCCATACACGCCTAATCAGAGATGACAAAAGAAAACGGATATGTGGCCCAGGGATATTAACAACCGGTTAAAAAAATTGTGGGATGGGCTTTGAGAAACTCTGTGTACGTTCAGGATTGTAAGGCAGCCTTGAAGAATGATTGAGGCTCTCACTGGACTCTCGCTGGATTGTGCCAGGTGCTTGAGCACGTGGGGAGGTTTGATGCCAGGGAGTGAGGGCCAGTGATGCTGGGGAGCCAAAGCAGATCGACTTAGCATCTTACTGGGACCAGGAATTGGTGGGCTGACTGTCCTTGAAGGTAAGCTTTCCAGTAGCTGTCTCTGAAATTGCTTTTAGCAGCAACAGGATATTTAAATTTCTTAATTTCGGGTTGGGGGGGGAGGGAGATTGTTCTTACTCAACAGATGGGGACAGATGGGGTTTTGATTTGTTTGTTGGTCTTATTTTTTTATTCATCTTTTTATATAATTATTCAACTTAGTTCAAAGCAATAAACTCAGTCTGAAAATCAGTGGATCAGGACACAAAAGTTACGGTGTGTTGGTTTTGAGTTTTTTGAGTTTTGTGCTTGTTTTGTTGGGGGTTTTTCTTAGGGGAGTTTGCAAAGAATTTTGTTCCTCTTATCCCTGCTCTCACTGACTATGTGCAATAAGAAACAGTAAAGAAAAGCAGCAGTCCTGTGTTGTGATATTTTGTGCAAATATTTTCAGAAGGTCGGCTATTAAAATTTGAAATAATGACACTTTTTTCCAATCCTGTAAATCGATATTTTTTAAAATTTAAAGTGAACCAACTCCATGTAGACTCTTAGAAGTCATTGCAGAGTGAGAAATGAGAAATTCCTCCTGTAATAGAAGAACAATAGTAATGCAAAACAAGATTAAAATTCCCCTCTCTCCCCCCCGGTTTTAAACCATGATAAATATTTGGTTTGAGCCAGTCCATTCTTTGTGTAGAATTACTTGACTAAAACTCTTGGCCTTAACTTGCTGGCAATTAGGTCTATTGTATTTTTGATTAAACAGTGGTGTAGTGGTGGTGGGAAACCAACATACAGCATGGTCATTTGGCTGTCTTCCCTGCTCTTTAGTGTTGCCCTGAGGAGCAAAGTATGGCTGGGCTTGCTCATCAGGGGTTTAGCTTGGAATGGGAACAGATTTTAATTTGAATATCTTTACCTACTGCCTGCTGTCTTAGGGCCAGCCATTTTTCAGTGAGTTCTTGGGGAGTTTTGTTTTGTTTCCCCTGTAGAAGTAGCTAGTTCATGTGTGTGTAGTGCTTTTGTGACTCTGCTCTGCTGCTGGGCAAGTGCTCTCACTGCTCCTTCCTGTGGATAGGAAGCGAGCTCAGCGCTCAAGAGCAGAGACAGTGGTGTTACCTAAGCTGCTGCAGTTCAAAGGGTTTGTGGTAATCAACAGCTCTCCCCAACTTACAGAAAAGCTGTACCCAAAACTCTCATTTGAAAGCCTTTGAGGTTTGTGGAGAAGTAAAGAAGTGGGGAGTTCCATTCTCTTGTGGTGTATAAATAAAGAGAACTTTTCATATTACTGTTATCACTGTTCCCATCCATATTATTTGAGGACCAGATTTGCTGTTGGTGTAGTCATTTTCCCCATACCTGAACTCTGACAAATCTTTGATACCTGCCTTTTTTTTTGTGGTACAAGGAGATAAGCTGGTATACATGGTGTTTATGTATCAAAACTGATGCTCTTGTATTCTAGCTTCTGTGTTCTCTGTGTTTGAGGCTGGAGTCTATATATACTAAATATAACAGCAGCCTAATCCAAAATGATTTGCTGGGTTTTTTGCTTTGCTTTTTTTAAGTCATGAGGTCTCATCTTCATCAAGTACTGGTCCATGCCTTTGGGACTCGTCTCATGGTGATCTACCTCAGTGAGCACCTTGCACACGTGTGGGTGTGAGAAGAAAGTGCATGTTTGCAGTGTTTATACTTTGCATTGCCATACCTATGAGCTTTGGTTTCTTTCTTCATGAATTCCTTGCTTGCCTGCAATGCAGTTCTCATGCACTCTGCACTAGTGGTGGTGGTTGAACAGCTTTCCCTTTCCAAGGCAGGTACACAGCTGAAGGTCTCCCAGCCAGGAGCACGAGGGAATGCACCATTTACATTTTTGCAGTTTTATTTGTTCACTGAGAGAGGGGGATGGTGGAGAGGGCATAGGTTTTGGCCTATATTTTATAAAAGGAGAGGGAGCTGCGAAAAACTCCTGGTGTAATGTGAGCCTTACACAAGGAAGAACTATTTATAGGTCCCTGCAATATTTGCCTGAAGGAACTTGAGAGCAGAGCGGGGCAGTGTTACATAAAGCTGGGTGAGAGCACACTTGTGCCCTCACAGCTGCGAAGGTCAAACCCAGGGCTTGTCTTACAGTAGGCTTCCACTCTCCCTTGCCCTGAGGGGAGAAAAGACTGATGGGCTCCTTCTGAAGGCCAAATCCTAGTGGTGAGAAACTTTGGTTTGTGAAGAGCAGTGGTGTGGTTTTCTTTTAAGAGGATTATTATTTGTGATGTTTTGATTTCATTGTTTTTTGAGAAAATATGACTGTCTTGATTGATGGCTTAATGGTCAAATAAAGATAAACAAGGTCACAGCAGCGGCTTTGGGGACCTTGAGAGTGAGATTTCAAACTGTATATTATGGTTTAAGCAGCTTTTTGATTATTGCTGCTGCTATCCTGGCTTTTTTTCTCTAGTGGTGACTCTTTTACTCTAAATGACGTTACCATGCCACTGGCAGTTAAACAGGTATTGTTCTGATTTTGGATGCCTTCATCAACTTAATACTTTTTATGAGGCTTTATTTTTTATTTTTTAATTATGAGATTAAAGTGATTTTAGAAACTCTTCAGATCTTTAGCTTGAAAACATTTTTTTATAATTTTACAGGCAGAAGAGCCATTCTTAGGGAGGCATATATACCTTGAGAAGATCCTTGATAGTGTGTGGCATTAAGACCGGGTGTTGATCCTTTTCTGAAAGATTGCATTTGGCTAGGTCAAAGCATTCCTAACCCCACTGTGAAGGAGAAAAGAATCCAAAACCAACAAAGTGTGGGATATGATCTGAATGTACTATAAAGCTAGGAAAGTTAGGCAAGAAGTTTGATTAAAATGGCCTTGAATGGTTTTAAAATTTTGGATAAGGATGTAGTCTGGAGTTGTCCAAAATGTTTGTCCCTTTAGTTTTTATTGTAAAATTTTTGGAACTCTGGTAACATGAGAAATACAGAATTATGTAAAATGTTTGAAGATAAATAAAGAGCTTCTCACATTCTATCACTCATCTATGATGTTTAGACTCTTTATGTCTCTTGAATTAGAGGTTTTAACTAAGCAGTCAGCATTCTGCATGTTTAAAAGGCAGCTTCTGAGCAGAAGCTAAAACCCCATGGTTTATGAGAGGTACATACTAAAGCACACAATTAAAACAACTCAGTAAATTATTTGGGATCACATTCAGCCTTTATCTAAAAGTTAAACAGTTAATGTTTATGTGTGTGTGTGTGTGTGTGTGTAAAAGACAGACTTTCTCCAAATGGTTGTTTCTTCAAGGTCTCACAAATTGTATTTAAAGGGAAGAAGGTATTTTGACTGGCTTTTGAACCCACCCACTTAGTAAAGAAATTGATTTAAATTAAAAAAAACCCCAAACTTTTATAGATTCAAAATGTGCATTTTGAAAGAAATAAGAAGTTGAATACTTAAAGCAATTTTAAGTTGTTTCAGTCGATTATTTTCCCAAACAAGAGGGGTGGGTGAGCATATGAGATCTTTTTACAGATGAGACAGACATAAAGATATACATAGCTTTGATTTGCTTCAGTGTCTACATGGAGCATTTTGCATCTGAAGAATTTTTTTTGGCGAAGGGGTAAATAGGAACACTGAGGATTCTTTTTAAACAGCATAGTAAAATTTACCAGACTTAGTTTTACCAGACTTAGTTTAAAACACAAGTGTTTAGTAGATTTATAACATGATACAGAAAACAAGGAAGGATATTTCTGGTGGGACTCTTTCAAGTACATAAAAGGGAGGAATTTGCACATTCTAAAACCCTCAGATGTGTCTAAGCAGCAGTTAGTACTTAGTAAATGAGAATTAGTGAATTGGTAAATGAAAATACAAGGTCAGGGCTCTGAAGCTCCAGGCAGATGTGAAGATTAGAACCTTTATATCTTGTGGTTCTGTCTAAATTAGCAAATACTTTGGTCAGTAGTGGTGGGTGACTAGATCAAAACACTGAAGCCTCATAAATCTTCATTACTTATTTGAGGGTGTTATGAATGCGGTGAGCCAAATGGTAATTAAAAAACGCCCCAAAATTTTTTTTCGCGTGACAGCGAGTACGGAAACGAATCAAAAAAAAAAAAAAATCACAGCCACGATAAAGACCAGTTCGATCCCGGGAATCGAACGGGGTGAACGCGAGACAGGCCTCTATCGCACCTGCCTCCCCTTCCTTCAAAAAATCCCACCACCAAAGGTCCAGTTTTTATACATATTAGTTCCCCCGAGGCAGGGTTTCCTTTGTCCAGTTGTCCGGGTATTGATATTCATTGGTCTTCTTTTGGGATTCCGATTTTTCTGAGTGGGTTTTCAGGGGGAACAGAAGAGATGTCTGGGTGACCATCGCACACCCTATTCAGTCTCTCGGGCAGATGTCTCGGTCGTTAGGCAGACTTGCTGGCCCATTTCCAGGGGAGCCACATCCATTCATGTGCTGATCGCCTAAATCTTCCTCTGACCTGCCGCGCCTCGTCTCGGAATTGCTCGATGAACTGTTTTTCCCTGCTTTTATATCATTTTATTTTCAGGCACAAATTAATACACAGAGGTTATTCACAACAAGGGAGTTACTTTAGATTAGATTTAGCTTGTCACCTGGGGCTGAATGTCCCCGCTTACCTGTGCAGTTTGAAGCTTCTTGAAGGAGAAAATTTAATGGGTACATGGCAGATGACTTGTCAGTGATGTAGCCCTTGGGGCTACCTGAAGTTTCATGTCCCTGTGATACAGCAAGTAGCATTTGAAGTGCATCTTGCAGCAGAGTTTCAGGATTCTTACACAAAAGGGAATTGATTGTCCATGTGCAGCAGAGCTGTTATGCAAAACCAGCCAGCTCAAGTAAATGGTTTTGCTTCTGCTGTAAACCAAACAGCATAGTTGAATTACATATGAGAGTATGCATAGCAAAAGGATGACCTGGAAGATTTTAGTCAGATGTTCTGGAAAGATGTTTTTTCCTTCTGTTAAGGAAGTATTTCTTTAAAATGGCAGTCATTCACAACGTCCCTGTTGCCATTTTAGACTATTGAATATAAGTAGTGTTTAAGTCACAAAATCTGAGCTGCAAAGTTAAAAATGGCTCAAAGCTTAATGATCACCAAAGGGTGCACCATGTGGCTCTTGGGTAGCACATTAGGAGTTCCAGATCTTTTGTGACCACAGTAAATTGCTGTTGCTACAATCCAAGATGGTGGCTAAGAATAATGTTTCAAATTTATGGATAATTTACTCAGCATTGTTAGACTCTAGGTAAGCACATGGCTGAATATCTCTATATCATCATCTGCTTTTGATGGAGGAAGAAGAGTTGCTTAAAGTCATTTGTGTATTTAGATTGAGAGTTAAGTTGCATTTAGCCCTGAATGCAGAAAAACTTCATCTCAAATGGCAGTGAAAAATAAGTGGTTTATTTTATTTGCTTGTATATGGAATTTGTAGTGTATGGAACTCAACCCTTTCCCCACAAAACAAACTGCAAAGAAAAAATTAACTACTTTCATCTCGTGTCCAGAACCCAGAAATGGCTAACTTTTGTGGAGATTTTTTTCCCTCTGCCTCAAAACCATCAAATTTTGGCCGTTGTCTAATGTAAATGTGTCTGTTAGCGTTGAACTGCTTTGCCTAGATAACTGGCAAAGCTGGATTTTTTTTTTTTTCGGTAAGTAGAACACAGTGCTGACTAATCACAGCTCAATTCTTGATTTGCCTTTTGTAATCTGGGCTGCCACTGGCACAGATACTCTACAGTCAGTACCCAGTGTACTTCTCCATCAAGTCTTGGTTACATTGCAGTCATGGTCCAATCTATTGTGTGGGTGTAGTGTTAGATTGCAGAGGTGTTGGCTGTATGTAGAATTTAAAGTCTTAAAGATATAGTGATCATGCCAGTAGTCTGTTTTAGGCATTTATTGGGTTAGACCAAGATCTGAGCATTCTATGGTGGTGGTGTGCAGGAGCAAGTCTTTGTGCTTGCGTGATGACTGTAACAAAGCACAACATTGGAATAATTGTCTTTCAACAAACAACTGACAAATAAGGATTTTTCAGAGTAGAATATATATAGATGACAAATTTCAGGGAATTTTGCTCTTTCAGCAAACAGTTTTACACTGAAGAATTTAGTTCAAACATTCCAAATTAAATATTTCTTTAGTTCCACATCTGTCTATTGGCCTCAAACTGTCATTGTATTTAGACTGGGAGAAATGGTACAAAACAGCCAATGGTACAATACAGCTTTTACCGTACTGAGGCAAAAGCTGAATTATGTCATATTAGGTAGGAGTTATTTAAATCCTATATGCAATCTGCTGTTAACATGCACAGTAGCAAGAATTAAATGGGTTGAATTTTCATTAAGAAAAGTTATAATCTGATTTATAAACTCTGCATTGGATGTCAGATTAAGTAGAAAACTACAATAATGATTTATATCCTCATTTGTATGTCAGAAGGAGTAAATACCAAGGAGGTCAATAACAATTTTTACCATATGAATGTTGTATTTCCTGGTGACACTGACTGAAGGATAATATTAATGTTGTGTATTTCCTGGGAACAGTAGCTACCATGTCCATTTATCTTTGTGGCTGTTTTGACAGTCTGGTAGATAGTGTTCAGTTGTTTTTATGTTCTGCAATAGGAAGACTTAGAAGTTTACAGGACAAATGTGCACTGCCTGGATTAGGTGGTAGTACTTGCCTTGCAAGAGAGGCCTTGCAAACAGTGCCTTTGTGGATTTTAGAAGAGTAAACAACTTTTCTCCCTTGTGTTTATGGAAATATTTAATAAGTCTGAAAGGAAGCAGACATACACATTTATTTTGGCTTACTTTCCTCTACGATACAAGGTTTTAAAATCAAGGCAAATTGTCTTCCTTTAACCTGAACTTGACTTTCTTATGTAGATGCTTCACGTGTTTCTGTAGTAGACCAAGGCAGACTGACTGTTGTGAATTTTGGGAGCTTTAGCTTTTGCTCCTTCTTTGTGCTTTCAAGCTTATTTTCTTTTAGTTTCCATAAGTGCCAACTGTGAAACAGTGTATGTGAAGGAAGAGCATAGATGACCTTTGTTTCTGGATGCATACCTCTAGTTACTCTTAACAGAGCCAAGGGTTGATGTGGAGCTTACAGGAGGGGGGAGAACTTCTTCCGTGGTACCTCAGTGGAGTGAATGTTAAGAGGTGAAACTCATTCAACATAAACTTCTAATGCAAATTGGAATGTTATGTTCAGGCCAAAGGTACTTTTGGTGAGAACGGTGTGGGAGAGAGTCAGAAATGGTGGTCAGGTATGTCAGATGTTGGATGTCATTTGTTCGGAAAAGTTACAAGATCTTAAATTCTCAGAACTCACTCGAAGGTCGCACATAAATCACCCCTTGGTTATCAGTGTTATTTCATTCAGGAGTGCTGTTTTCTTACTGGCTTCCTGAGGTTGCTAAGGCAGGGCCTGGGGAGGAGGGGAGAGGAGGGCAAGAAAAGCTGAAAAGTGCTGTTGATGCTTTTAGTTATTTAACCCTAGTCATGGCCTTGTTCATAATAAGACACTTATCTAACAGTTTCCCAAAACAAATGTAATTCACAGATGTGTGGTAGCAGCTAGGACAAAATTGAGCCTGTCTAATCAGTCAGTCTGTGCATTTCCAGGAGTTTTTCTTGTTTATAGCTTAAACTGTTTCTATCTTCAGTGCAGAGGGGAAAATTAAGATTTGCATTTTGATTCCAACGTCATTTGAGTAAATAATTTCTAATATCAGTAATCTCCCTCTTGTTATTTCTAAAGAGCTACTTGAAAGGGGAGCATTTTAAAAGTAATCAGTACAAGTAACCTCCTTGTTTTTTTCAGAATGTACTGTGATAGTGCAGGAATAATGGATGCTCTGCGGGGGAGCCATAACACTTTCTTTTAAAGCACTCAAGTGAAACTTTCTCTTCCTGCAGCTGCCACAGTAGAGTATCATTTTTATTAGGGTATAGCATAAATTTATCATTCAGTTTAGTGTGTTCCTTTAGCTGTTACTGTCCTTACAAAATGCAGTTTTTGGGTCTCTTGAGTGTGAGACATACTTCCAGGTTAAACGATACCATGCAGGAATACAAATGTATGTAATTGAGGAAAGCTTAATTAAATATTACTTTGTGTATAAGGGTGTTTTTTCCAAGAGTTAATATTGCCCATCTGTTTTCTAGTTATGATGTTCTGATTTCTGTGCAAATGTATCCTTGCTGAGACCCTCTGAAAGGGGGAGAGAATTTTGCGTTTTTGTTCTTACGTCTGTGCTGAAGAAAAAAAATAGAGAAAAATGATGCTGGTGCAGTGTTCCAGCTTTGTTGCCAGACTTTTCTGGAGCTTACTCCCAGAAGGTCTGACACCTGATCTTTGTCTTGACAGTTTAGAGACTGATACTTGAGTCTTGCAATGAGTTTCTAGAAATACTGTCATATTTTGGTGGATCAATAATGTTATTAGCTAGAAATGCTAGAACACTAGATGCCAAAGTAGTGAGTGCAACTTCAACAGCAAAATATGATTGTCTGGTCATGTTCCAGGGATTAGAGAGAGCCTTTTTCACATGGAATTCTCAAAAAAGCCCGCTGTTCTGGTTCTCCGTGAAGCACTGAACATAGCATGTTCTGTTGCTGCACTTGCATATCGACTTGGATCCACACCTGCTGCTTGCAAATCAGTGCAATTGTGTTTTCTTGCTGTCTGTCTTCCTGTTTTTCCCATGTTGTCTGGGTGTTCCTGTGCAGCTTGTTCTTCAGCTGCTACTTATGCATTGTAGCTATTACATATATAAAGTCTTTCAAGTCCTTTCCCAAGACTGTTTTTCTGCAATCCCACAATAATATTTTTCTTTCCTGGCAGTAGGGAGCATCTGCTTACACTTCTGATAACCAAAAGCAGTACCATACCACCAGTTTTTGCAGTGCCTTTAGCTCCCTATGCAAAAGGTTCTGTTAAGTTTTGGGAGAAATGTGATCATCTTCATTCCTTCTCTGGCCAGTTCCATCTTGCTGGGGACATCAGTATCCAGCCTTGAGGGAGCAGCAGTGTGGTCAGTCCTTTAACCCAGGGCACCTTGCATTTTGTTTTCAGTGTTTTCTTTAAAGAGAGCAGAGGTGCCAGTCTGTCAGTGAGGAGCTGGGCTGTACAGTAGAATGTCTAGTATGGTTGTAGTATAAACTTCTAATCATTGCTGTTTTCTTTGCTATCAGTTGATTTCAAATTATGATGTTTTTAAAGTGCCAGTAAATCAACCAGGGATGTGCAGCCTGTCAGTATAACCTGACTCATGCAGATGCTGGGTTACACATAACTTTGGCCTGGCTGACACGAGAGAAAGTTGGTGAATGAGCCAAGGTGAGTGGACTGTGCTTACTACAAGTTGGGATAGGAAAAAATAAGGATGTTTGATCACCTGTTGATAAAAAACACAGTACAAGGCCTGGCACTTTGCTACTGTGCAAGGTGCAGAGTGCATGCAGCTGGGCAAAGTCCAGAGATAGGCAGCTGCTCCACGTGTGAAGAGAAATCATCTCTCCTGATACACACTGTTTGGGACGGCTTAAATTGAGTATTTGTTTATTTTGTGTTCTGCAGACTTCTTGAAGCCGACTCTAGTGAAGAGAAGGAGTTCCATCTGTGCCAGCCAGCCCCAGTCTCCAGCGCTGGTCCCCCTGATGGCACATTGTACAAGCCTGTGAAACCTGCCAAGCTGGACGCCACAGCTTTGCACGACTGCACTTTGGCCGCCGCCGTGCCTCCCTCGGAGCTGTCGAACCATGCAGTCCTAGCCCGCGACACAGGCATTCACGAGGAGCACTATGTAAGCGAAGGCGTGGAAGATGATGTGCCAGACTGCAGAGAGTACAGAGATGCCTGCACCATTACTGGTAAGCAGCCGAATCCTTTACCTTGGTGAGCATGGGGAGGTGTAGAGTTAAGCTTCTGTTCTTTAGCTCGTGGTAGGATATCTACTTCCTGGACAGTGCTGCCACTGTTCTGCACTTTTTTTCTTGTTTAAGAAGTGATTTCACAGGCACCAGGATTTTCAGTGAAAGCACTTTGTAATGTTTAAGGTCCTTGCGAATAGGCCAGACCAATGACAGCTGAGAAACCAGGTTACTCTATTTATGTATTAGGAAAATTGAACCATTTGAAAATTTATTTGAATGATAACCAGAATCAGGGATGAGGAGAAGGGAACGCTGCACCTTAAAGTTTATAGAATGCTTGTCCTAATGTTCAGCATTATTTAGATTTCTATCTTCATATGAGAGTTGTTTTGTGGGAGAAATAGGCTCTAACATTTTTACTGTACATATTTTTGCTTTTCAAAGTCATTTCACTTTCACATTCATTCTGGAACAGTAAAAGTTAATGTATATGGAGTAGCTTGTTCTGCATGCTTTTATGGAAGGGTGAATACCTTGTTATAAATTCATACAAATAAATGGAATATCTGTTGAAGTATGGTATTTTAAATGGAATTAGATTCTTAGTGCTGTGGTCTGCTAACCCGTTTTTTTTCTGTTTGAATAATCACTGTAACTCAGTTTAGTCATGGTTGTGGCCAAGAAATGACAGGCAGCTTCTATTCCAAATGCATGCTTTGTTGGCTGAGCTGTGAGGCTTCTTTTAGCCTAATGTAACCTTGTGAGTTTCAAGTTATTTTGGGAATGTTTGAGAAGTCAGCTGAGTTTTTGGAAGGGAGAAATGAGATGTCTGAGAAAAATAGCAATAAGACTAAGGCCGTTCTAATTGGCAGCCAGATACTTTTATCCTGAGTCACTTTCAGCCCTATCTAGAACTGTCTTTAAATCAGAGAACTAGCTAATGGTGACTGTCAGCAGCTGCTTTAGTAGCAGGCCTTAGCTTAGCTCAGCTCAACAGTGGTGTAGTTGCTAAGGGCTGATATTCTGAAAAAAAGAAAATAGAAAGAAGGGCAGCAGGCTCTCAAGTCCACCCTGATTTCCTTGGGAAGGCAAGCAGCAGGACTAACATGGGAGTCAGGTGTGCGTGTACATAAAATAGATGTTTTGTTCAAACAAACTTACTTGCTATCCCTCCTTCCTTCCTTCCTTGTTTCCGTGGATTTAGAGCTCCTTAATTGGTTAGTTTAAAAATGGTCATCCTTTTGACTTCCATGTAGGTATTTGCTTGTTGGGTAGGCTAGAAACTACATCACATAAATGCATTCTGGGTAATACGACTCTATTTTCCAGGCCTCTTGTAGAAGGATCTTGCAATCTGTTCCATTGCTGTGGCCTGTCTTCCCTTCAGCCACTCTCCTCCCTCCTCTGTTAATAGGAATTTAACTTCCTTTTTCTGTTTCTGACTACAAGCCTGGACAACCAACATCTTTTGGGAATCACGATGCCTTCTTGATTACAGTTTCTTGAAAGGCAAGACAGACTCACTTTTTAACATTGGAGGCCACTGCATGTTCTTGGTACTTCACATTCCTTCAAGTCTGATGTAGTTTCTGAATCTTCCTTCTTGTTTAGCTGTCAGCCAAGTATTGTTTACAGATTGGTCCTAAATTGCATTTTTAAATGAATTTGCTATTCTGCGGTGTCAGATTTGTACTGTTTGTGACTTGAGGACGACATGATGTGACTTGCACTAGAAATAGCAGTGTTTTTGTTGGTTGTTTGGTTAGTTGGGGTTTTTTTTTGTGTTTGTGGATTTTTGAGTTTCAGCTTTTTGTTGGGCATTTTGAAGGTGTCAGAGGGCACAGGCTGAAAGTAAGGAATTGGTCTCATATTCCCTCTGTAAAATCTTTATCAGTATTCTGTGCATGTATGCAGTATATACCCTTGAAACAATCTGAAAAATAAATACTTGATTGAATTGTGAGGATTGTCAGAGGCTTTAACATGAAGACTTTGTTTAGTTGTAATTGACAAGTTTGCACTATTTGCATTTTTAAATTGATAAGTGGGAAAAATTGCTCATATCAAGTCTGCATATACTATACCTTTTCTTCTGATGCCAAGCCTTGACTCATCCTAGAGTTGAAATTCAGCAGTCAGGGTAATCTATATTTTTTTATAGTCTTAAATTAACAGCTACAGCTTACTGTACACGTTATCTACAAAATTTCTTGAAAATTAACGACTTGAGCACAGTTAGGAAAAGAATGGGAAACTGAGGCAGAGTGTGGTGTGGTGATGCTTTCTGGAATGCAGCAAGCTAATGGCAATTGGAGCTATCTCTGATACAGCTAACAGCAAATTATATGTTGTGCACATTTTGCTATTTAACTTTTCAAGACCATTTATGCTCGAAGAATTTTTAATGCTGCTTTCATTTCTTATTGTTTTTGTTTCCTGTTGTGTTTGCTGGCTGTAGAGAGGCACTTTGGCATTCTCTGTCAGCAGCATCATCTTTCCTGCCTAGGACCCAAGAGCAGAATCAATGTAGCTGAGAGCATTGCACATTCTGATTGTGCTAAGTGTGTATTCTTTAATATAGGATTGGCTTAAACATTTCTTGTCCCCAAACCATCTTAGAATTGTGTTTGAACAGATTTCCGTGGGACTGCAACTAGAGGTATTTTAGGCAACTGGTCTGGATAGAATCCTTGCTGTGCTTTTGTGTCAGAGAGGAGATGAGTTACTTTTTAGTTAGGTCACACCTCTGATCGGTCCTGTTGTGTGGCCTAAAAACAATTCTGTTGGCCTAACTGAGGCAATAAGCACTGTGGGGCTGGGCCCAGGTTACAAAAGCAGTGTGGTGAAAAATTACCTGGAGCCAATGGCTGAGAGAGGGACAGCACCCTAAAAGCACCTTTCCCACTGAATTTCATACTTGAAGCACCATTCAAAGCTCATAGGTGCTACAAGTGAAGCTTTGTGCAGGAAAATGCACTTGAATCTCTGCTGACTTCAGCACAGAGGGGCAAATGAAATAGGATGGTTCATCCACTGAAAAAAATGGTAAATGTTTTAAGAGTTATTATGAAAAAAGTGCTGATGGAGCACATACTTTCTAAACAATAAACCTGAAAATTGACTCAGTAGCAGTTGTAATACATTTTTTGTTTTGTTATATTTCGTTCTGGGTTTTGCTAGCAAGATTTAGGGGAAAAGATCAATGTAGTCTGACTTCAAGTTTTCTATTGCTATTGATTGTGGAGCTCTTGCAGGTAAATAAGCAGGAGACTCAAGCCCTGAGGTTGGTGGAGCGTGGGGCAGCACTGTATGGAAGTGGCATGGTGCTGCTACATGGGGGAGGCATCTGTCATGTCCTAGTTGCTTTTCTTTCCTTTTAACTTTTCTTTTCTTGGTGCTCTCATTCGTCCCAGAGTGTAGAGATAGGAATGCGGATGTAGCACCATCTAGTGTTCCTCCTGCTAGAAAGGGAGTGGAAATGCTTTTCAAGATCTGTCTTTTCTGTAATTGCAGTGCAGACTTGAATACTTTCAGTCAGGCGTTGATGAAAACAGCAACTGGAGTTGGGGACTTTCTTCTCTAACACCACCACCCCCTCACTCCATTTTTTGTTGAGCAGGAAGAGCTGTAATCTTGACATGAGAAAGCAGAGCATCACCAAATTGCTCAGTAGTCCCAATTTTATGAATTACAAAAGCCTCTTAGTCTGATTGCCTTTTTCTTATCTGTTAGCTGCTGTCAGAAAAATCCTGTCCTCCTGGAAATGGGGAGTACAGTGGGGATGGAAGTCTGAAATACCGCTGGATATTGCTTTTGTGGTAACTGTCTGACTACCGGAATATTTTTGTGAGGCTTTTTGGTTGTGTATTTTTTTTTCAAATATGCTTAACACAGTATTCTTAGACATCTTCAGTAAGCTAACTTTGTCTGCTTTTGCATGTCTGAGTACTCACTATTTGCTCTGATTTTGGTATGGTGTACTTTGTAATTCAAGAGCTAACTGCTTAATATGCCATGTAGGTTTCCTTCATCCCTCTCTGAAAAGAGAGAGAATGAATGGACTGTAATTTAAATTGCCCAGCTCTTTCATTAGTTTGCATGATTCATTTGTTAATTGTACTAGTTACTCTTACTAAATGCATGTAGGAGTGTGTTTTCTGGCTGTTCAGGACAATTTCCAGAGGGCTGTTGAAATATTGGGAAATGCTCTGTGGTAATAACCTGTTCTGTGTCTTACTTTGTTACAATTAACACAAGTAGATTTTTTTTTAAAATTTCTAAAAACAGAGTTACATCACTGGAGGGGTGAAACAATGAAATGTCATTTTTTCTCAGCAGGAGGGTGTCAGTGAGAAGAGTTGGTATTGTTTGACCTTCCTTGTGGGTTGTGTAACTTGCACCTTACTGCAGTGACTGCAGTGGAAGGAGTTGTAACATCCAGAGAAACCAACTTTCTCTTGCTGTCAAGCCTCATTCACACAATCTCCTAGCAGTGTTTGGGTGCAGAAAGTTTTCTCTGGGTTTTCATCCTGGCTCTATACTTTTTCAGGCTTTAAATATGTTCCTATATGAAACAGAGATTCCGTTCTCTTCCACCAAATGACCATCCTTCATGGCAACATGAGCCAATTTTGATGACTGACTGATCCCACAGATGAAGTGGTGTTGTTCTGATCATTTCTGTATGTAATCACCTTATTTTAAAAAATAAAAGATGCTTAGGGCCCACAGAATTTCCATTCCATTGTGTGTGTGTGTGTGCCCCAAGATGCATGTTTTTGTGCTGAAAGGCTGAATTTCTGTTCCTTCTGTTTCAAGTGTGATAAAGCATGATTACTCAAAATTAACTCCATAGGGATTTAGGTATTACAGGTTGTCAGTCTGCTTTAGTGTTGTTATGCAGGTGATGGGGAGAATGTTGTACCTGTGGCTGTCCTGTTCTAGGTGTATGAGTTACCACTAGAAATCATGTGCTTGCTGTTCTGAGACTGTTCAACAGGATGCTCTGGTTGGTTTTGGTGCCTGTTGCAGGCCTGCTGTTTGACTTCTAAGCTTTAAATGATTAAAAAAGTATTGATAAAAAAGTTAACAGTTTTGAATTGCTTCCTGGTATTCAAATCTTTCTGAGTTCTGTTGTGGTTGCCTTTCTCTTTTAGTGGAGCATAACTTGTTCTAGGATTTGCTTCTTTTTCTGCTCCTGGTTTGGAGTGGGACTTCCACACTTTTCTCAGTTTTGTCAATATGAGAGAAGAGATGTAAAATATTGCTTATTGGAGCTGGAACTCAAACCAAGAGCATAAGAAATGCTCTGGTGTGTTGGACCAGCTGCATCAGGACTGTTTCTGACTCCAGAAACCGCAGATACTGTATATGGAGATCACGTACTCAGCCACACTCAGTAGTTTACCCTCAGCATAAGTACCCCCATCATGCAGAGCTGTTTAGTGTTGGAATATGTCCATAGCGCTTTCTTACCTGGATCTGCTGATTGCTTTACCCTGGAAGTTTGTGATTGCTACTCCTGTGTGCAGTGACCCCAATATTGCAGTCAGTTTCTGTCAGTATTTGTCCTAGTTATCCAGGATTTTGGTGAATATCAGTTGTTCTTTCCCCTTATGAAGTTATCTTCATGATTTTGAAAAACCTTCATAGCTTCTACACCCCTGTCTGCTCTTCTCCCAGCTCTCTTAGTCTCTCCTTTAAATAAAGCTATGAGAATGTTAGTCCTTTCCTCAGCCAATTTGCTTTATTATGAGTTATTGTCACCAGTCTCATCCTGTAAGCTTGATCTAGTTTCGGTCTCTTCTCCTTCCTTCCCTACACTTCTGTAAGCAGCGATTGCTAAATTCTGAACAGTCTTCCTTTCTCTAAAGCATTCAAAAAATGCCAGTCCTGTTAACATGAGATAGCTCCTTCGGCATGACTGGAACAATTTCATGAGTCTGACTGTATTTCTGTCTAGCATACTCTGACAAAATGATCCTATTCTCTGTGCCTGCTGCATCATTGCCTCTGTTTTGAATTTTCTGTCTGGCTTTTGGTGCATTCTCAGTCAGCTTCATGCAGATTCTCCCCCCCCTCACATCCTCCCTGCAATTGCTTTCTGGCTCTTACCCTTTTCAAGTAACCTGGTGCTTTTTTCTGGTTCTTCTCCCATATCAGGTTGTTACACTACCTCTTAATCTGTGTCTTGGGCATATGTTTTTATTTATCAAGGATTATCTTTTTTGTGGTTTGATGACATTTGGTTGGTTGGTTTTCCCTTAAGCAGAATTCTGCTGTGCTCCCTATCTAGCCCTCTTAGTTATTATTTCCTAATATGATCCATGTTTTTTAATGTAAACTGTCAATTCTGAAGTCACTATGAAAGCAACTGTGGGAATTACAATTGCAATTGGAACACAATTACAGTGTGACTTTTTAAAAGACATTCTTCTTAGATTTCCCTTGTTTTGGGAAGCACTTATCATTCCTGCATATGTACTTTATTCAAGGTAGGGATGCATGAAAGCAGTAAGTGTTCTTCTGTGTTCTGAGTTTGTTCTTTGGAGAAAGTACTGAGGGCCAGTGCCTAGTAAATTTTTGGGGGGATTTATTTTTTTTTTTTTTGGTTTGCATTTTTTGTTTTCCTGTTGTCGTGCAGTGAATAGTCCAGGAAGACTGAATAGCTCCATTTGATTACTGATGCATTTAAATATGTGAAAATAACTTTCCTTCCATAATTTAGTTCCATAACAGAAGAAGTTCAGCTTTACCTTTCTCCCTCAATGTATGTCTGTGTGTCCATCATGAAGCAACACGTTTTTCACTTAAAGTAAGCATCTGTAGAGAGCAAGCTACATAAGATTTAATTCTCATGTTTTGCTTGTGATTCTGTGAAAGCTTTGTTGACAGCCATTGTTTAGTGGCTGGCACACTGTAGCTGGGCTGAACAACAAGGAAAGGCAGGACAATTGCTTTTCAGGGTTTTCGTACTCAGTGATTTATCAATGGGTTTTTGAGACATTTGCAGTCTCTCTTGGCAGCTGGAAGATCCTAATGGTTAGTGAATGTGTTTATTCTTACTGCTGCTGAACAGTGCATTGCCAGCATGCTTTTGGTACATGAATAGCTTTTGTTCTTTCTCTAAAGGAATAGCCATGGTGGCAAAGTTTCCTTTTATTTTCTGTTTAATGTCAAAATCATGACTATGGGTGCATTTATCTACTGGGAGAAACATTTCCGTACTTTCATTTAAAGCAAAATTCATTTAAATTTATGGCACAGTGTACTGTAGGGTCCCAATATTTAATGGACTAAATCCATCTCAGGTTTTATACCTAGCAGGAATGTGTATGTAGGCTGGTACCAAGGCAGGGAGACTTCAGCCTGGTAAACAATGGCATTCCTCACATTGAAACTGTACTTTTCAGGGGTTTCATCTTTGTTAGCTTTGACATTCTGAACTTTGTTCTAGTCTTTAGCAGGTGTATTTGGCCAAGCAAAAAAGAGGTTGTCATGGAGTCTTTTGTTTTCCCATGGAAGCTGGGATTTTGTGCCGTTTTTTCCATGTTCAGAGGCAGAAGAACCACTGCTTCAACAACTTTGATTAAAGGCATGGGAGGACTTGCAATTTCAAATCGTATCATGCTGTACCAGTTGAGTTAGAGAAGCTGCTATGAGTGTTTGAGGAGTCTGAGTTTTAGAGGTATGAGAGGGGTTTCATGTTGAAGGGCTTTTCTTCCAAATGTTTGGCTTTACAGCCAGCAGTGAGACTTCAAATGTATAGGATACTAAGGCTATCTTTCCCTTTGGGCAAGTCAGTGAATTGGATTTTTTTCTCTTTTTTTTTTTTTCTTTGCCCGAGAAGCTAACCACTTGCTTTACATTGAAACACATGTCCTGAGTTCAGCAGTATTATTTGAAAGACTTCAGTACAGTTTCAATACAGTTAGCCACATCCTGGGCATCCTAGAACTGACATTGAATAGGACTATGGTAAGTTCTGGGGTTTTGCCTATTGCTCTGTACATGTGTATGTACTTGTTACATAATGTAATTATAGACCTCAGTCAATACTTAATGACTGTGGCTATGTGGGCCTATGGAACTCAAATAATGGATGACTGCAGGCCATGTTTTCCTCTTCAGTAGCATAGGTAGCAGCCTAATTGTGTGGTAGAACTTTCTTCCCTCTGCTTTTCATTTTTATGTGTATCTGTTTGTAGTGATAATGACGAGTTAATTCAATCACTGTCTAAATGGACAGAAAGCATGGGGAAAATGAGGCTGTTGTGCTGTTCCAAGCAGCCAGGAAATACCTGCTTTAACAACATTTAGAGAAAGACTATCCTTCTTGCTTCCATCATTGGAATCTGGTTAGGCTTCTGAATATGTGGAATATCTGGAATATGTGGGTGTTCTGAAAAAGGAGAATCCTAATGGAGTCGTGGCCTCCTGGCTGCTTGTTGATCTAGATTAGGTGACTAATCTCAGTGTCACATGGAGCAAAATCAGCAGTCAAAATGTTCTGGTTATTTGGCATGGAATAGCCTCAACTTGATGAACTTCGATTTCTTGTTACATGTGGCTGGACTTTAGTCTCCATGCTGTAGCCCTTTTCTGCAGAGAATCTCACTTTTACTTAACTAGTATGAAGCCAGGACTGGAAGTGACCCTTTGCAGGTATTCTGTGCTTTTTATTTTTTGGAATTGTTATTTATTGACTGTCCATTCTCAAAGGTTTAAAACAGGAACTTAAAAAAACTTCTGAGAGAGCTAAGTGTCAAGGGTGAGTGTAATATGTATGTGGGAAATAGGACAGGACTGAAAACCAAAGAAGTATGTGATGCCATGAAGTAATGTAGTATATTTATTTATTCTTCCAGCTTTCTTCGGAGAGTTTCCTTGTTTCTCTTGTCTTCTTTTCGTTACTGTGCTTGTATCTACTTCTCTTTCTCAGCTGCCTCAAAGGTAGTGACAAGTTATGATGTTTTAGTTCTTTTGCAGGAAATGAAAGATTTGTGTGAGCGTGCTACTGAGGCATGTTTCTGTTTGCTTTTGGGTTTGTTTTATTTTTTTTTTTCTTTTGTTTGCTTTGTTTGTGTTTGAGAAGGAGAGGGTATTTAGACTGCCCCTCTCTGGCTGTGGGCTGAGCACCAGTTGCTGGGGTTTAATGCGATGTACTTTCCTGGAAGATGCTCAGGGTGGGCATGTGATACAGCCTCATGACCAAAGCTCGTGTTTTGAAGGTTGCCAAGCAGCCCAGCACTTCCCTAAGGTCACACCCAGAGTGAAGTTGTTTTGCTGCACATACCACTTCTGTTCAGCAGTTGTTTCCCTTTACTCAGAGGAGGTACTTCTGGGTAGCACAGCCACTTTGTGCTGTTTGCAATGTGTTGGCTTCCATCAGGACTATAACTCAGGCACTGTGCGCTCTGGGAGTGATACCATCTCTGGCTAGTTTTCTTGTGGTCTTTCTTGAGTTGACTTGTGTGTTTTGGCATGCCCCTTCTTGAGCAGACCCCTGACCCTAGCATGGTTTGTGGCAGGGCTGGATTTATCAGTGATTGTTTTTTCCACTTACAGCAGTGGGCTGAAAGTGGGAAACTGGCTGGCAAAATGTCCTGTGGGGTTTGGGGGTTCGGGTACTAAGGCAGTTCTGCCAGCAGGTGGCAGTTTGTACTGCCAGCAGGTTCCCTGGGGACCTGGGAGTCTTTTAACCATGGGAGGCAAGTTCTGCTCACGAGCTAATCCGTAAAACCATGAAGATCAGGGATTGTTGGAACCACAATGCAGACAGGCAGAAACTATGTATTTTATGTTCTTTGTGAGGACTGTACTGATAAGCTGTTTTGCATTGTGTTTTAAAGGCTCCTGCAGATAGCAGGCTCTGAGGTTTGTATGGTTCATTTTCTCTGTGTGTTTTCTGTATATTTTGGGGTATTCTTTGTTGGCTGCCACACTCCCCATGCCCTTGTCCCTTCTCATTATTCTAGGTTCATTCTCTGAATTTATCGTTAGTTCTAATGTGAAGTTTGTGCTGAAATTAAGTGCTTCTTCTTTGTCAGCCAAGCTAGGTATTTCTTTCCTACAGTAAGATACATCTATAGCCATAAACAGATGAAATCCAAAAGCCTGGCTTAGAGGTATAGAGGGAATAGAGTTTGACAGATGGTATGCTTTTAGGTGACCATGTTAATAGGAATGAGATTTTCAAAGCTGTCTACCTGTGGTTCATGTTGAACTTAGCTGGAGTTGAAGTTGGTTTGACTGAGGCTGAATTGCTTGATTGAGATGCTGGCATAGTTCCACCCATCCAAGTAACACTGACGGCTAAGTATGTATGTAACTCTTTATGGGAAATGACCTAATGTATTGCCTGGCTGTGTGAGTGCAGGATGCGAAGGACAGTGGGTGATCACCCCACACAATGCCTTGTGATTTCTATGTTATGTGCAGAGGGGGGTAGGTATTGCTTGGGGAGTTGTGCTGTTTCCATACAGTCAGCTCCCATTGTTTTAAACTTCTCACTCCATTTTCTCTATGATCAACTCCTTGCTCACTTCTCAACAGAGGAAAGATGTAAGTGTGCATATGAAAATAACCAAGTGTACTCTTACCCTCACATGCACATGGTTGTTCTGAAAATTATTTCTTTCTCTGCATGTAAAAGATTTAAAAAAAAAAAATGGGGGAAGGAAGAAGCCATCTTCCCACCCTCATTTCAGTCTCCACAGTGACGAATTAGTTTACTATATTTAGAGCATTATTTATGGATAGAGATGTGCCTAGAAGAAAGGGAACTGTGAAATAGTCAAAGGTACCAAGATCAGTAAGCATAATGAAAATTCCTTCAAGGAAATATAAGCAAGCTGAAATAACCAGTGAAACTTGAGTGGCTGTCTTAAGTTGAGAGGCATGGGATAGAGAGGTTTAGTATGTCCATAAAGGGAGAAACACACCAGCCAGTCAAAATGCCAATGTACAAAGAGATGCAAACCAAGCTAGTAGGTTATCCATTAATAACTACCCAAGGGATACTCAAGTAGGAAGAAATATGCAGAAGAGAGCTCAGCTGGAGTGTTCTGCCTGTTTTGCATCATCTTTATGGAAAGAGAAGATTAGAAACTGTAACAAGAAATTAATCAGGACAAAGGTCTTTGAAAACGTTTGTTTTAATTTCCTTTAGAAAAGAGAGAGCACGAGGAGGAATGTTGTCAAAAATTACTGCGAAGCAAACTTTCTTAGTTTCCGGAGGAACAGGGCATGGAGAAATACATATTTGCAGCAAAACAAGTGCAATGGTATGTTCATGCATTTAAGCTAAGAAGAAACTAAAGCAGTAGGACATGTTGCTTTCAAAAATAGTATGAAAAAGAGTGAAATTTATTAATTTAAAAAAAATCTAATTATTTCTATAAAGTGCTGAAAGCTATAGAGTTGCAAGAGTGTAAGCAGAACCTGGAATGATCCATGCTTCACTAAGTTCATAATTTATTAACTATTTAAGTTGTAGAAATTTGTTTGCCAAATGTGTTTTCCAGAAGACTGAAAGTTGAAAATAGCTTAGATTACAAACCCAGAATCCGTAATAGCAACTCAAAAGGGTGTGGTTCAGCTACATTTTGTTGTATCATTTTTTAATTATCAGTTAATTGTTTTAAGTGTAAGGTGTTACATTTTTCTCAATAAAATGAAGGTGCCACCTAGGAAAAGAGAAAGTGCTTTTTTATCTGTTGGATATCAGTTAACTCAGTCATAAATCACAATCACAGATGATGCCTTGGGTGTTCTTAGTAGAGAAGTTACTTAATTGTTTGTCTTTGCAATTCTAATCAGAAATAATAAAAGGACATATGTGGGAACACAATCAGGGTCTTATAAAAATATACATGGTGTTTGAGGATGGGGGATAGTATTAGTCTGCATGTCTTCTCATAACAAATGTGTGCATCTCAGGAAAGGAAGGGGAGCAAAAGTGAAGGGGGATTGATTGTGTAACTGTAGCACTGAGAATATTGCTGTGATTTAAGTGGTGAACCAATGTTTAGTCATGAACAAGTGTAATTATGGTGTCCTGTTTTTCTAAATAGGCAATTACATCAGAGCCTGTTCACATTTCCTGCTGGTATACAGATTTTAAAATTGCAGTAGAAGTTAATGACAACAGCATCATAATAGCGTCATAAAAAGTTTCCTTTCCAATTACTCATTAATATCTTTTCCAGTTATTGGGCCTTTTGAATTGCTTAGAATTGCTCAGGATTTATTGTATGGCAGAGTAGAAGAATTTTCTTGGTTGACTTGTCTTCCACAATAATTCTTATTTCTTTACTGCCTGGCCTTCGCATTCTAGTGGATTTCTTTTCCACAATAAAACTGTATGAGGTTTTTTTCCTGTGTGTGCATATTTGAGGTTTGGTGGGGTTTTTTTTCCTCCTCACATTTTATTGGTCACTTTCTTTGCATTCATTTTTCACTAGTTTTTGGGATAAAACAAGCCAATTTATTTATCTGTACAACTTTCTCAACTCATCTATACAGTCTGTTTCTTTTGGAATCCTAATAAAAAAGAGAAAGATATTAAAGGTTTGAATTTTTCAAAATTTTTATTTTTTGTTCCCAAGACCATCATCTTGGGCTGTGTAGATTCTTGCATTATTCTGAAGAGGAAAACTAATATTTTGGCCAGAAAAACTCCCCCAAAACAACCCCCATGAAAAAAATCAGCTCCATATTCTTGATATTGAGAGCAATTAGGTAATCCAAAAATAGATGTATAAAAGAAAATTATTTTATGTGTATATGTACACAGAAAGGTTTTTGAATGTCTAGTGAATGTCAGCAGGTTTTTTTTAGAATATCAGCTGTCTTTTCTGCACTCAGATGGTTGCTGCCACTGAGATGATGCTGTCAGCCATTAAAAAGATAGCCAGGAAAAAAGAAAGTTTGTAGTTACAGGCTGGTTCTCTTCTTTCAAAGCATGGGGAGCAGATTTTGTTTCTCTGTGTAAGCCAGTAGTCCCTCTGAGAAGGTTGCAAGGACCTCTTAAAATGATGCGTTGGGATGATTCTCACATTGCACAGAGCTCTATAAAAACAGATGCACATGTGGACATCTCACTGCAGGGAGGCTTGGAAGACACTCACGTGTGTACAACAGTTAGCAGAGCAGTATGGATGAAGGCAGAGGAGAATAGCTCCTGATAGGTAATAGCAGACTCCTTGAACCATAAAGCACAACACTACTTTCCCAAGTGGATTATAGTTCTAGTCATCAGGGTTTTGTAAAGTATGTAGGCAGGAGATTGACAGTTTGAGTTCATCTTGGTATTCTCTGCTCTGTTGTCTGGTAGAATAGTAATGTTCTTGCAATTTTTAGTGCTTGGGATGCTTTTGACAATGTAATTTCTGGCTTAGAAAGGTAAAAACCAGGTAATTAATGATGTATGGAGAAGTATGTGTTACTTCCCCATTCTCTCCTTCCTCTCCTTCTTTGACAGAGGTGAATTCCACTAGGTTACAGTGGAATTGCAGGTCTACCTCAATCCCGCAATAATAAGTTTCTCTTAGAAAAATTGGTGCCTTTGTTAGGAAGCAGCAAGAGCAGGGCTGCCTTGTAGGCAGCTGACAGGATGGGAAGGGCACAATCCTTGTTGGCACAGCCCAGTCCCTTTGTTCCCAAGCAGAGCAAAGGTGCTGGCAGCAATGGTTCAAACTGACTCTCCAGGGGTCGATCATCAGACAAATACCAGCAATCCTGGAAGCCTGGACAATGAGTCAGTGTCAGCAGGGAGCAGAGCTGGGCACAGGCCTGCTTACAGCACTGCACAGCGCAGGACCAAGGGACTGGGGTGTACATGGGGCTCCTGGCAGAATGTGCTGCTTGGGGACCGTGATGAGCCTGGTCATGACAGTGTAAAGGTACTCAGGGCCTTGACAGTCTTTGCTGTTTACTCTGGAGTGAGTCTCAGCAAGAGTTGAAAGAGCTGTGACACCAGTTAAAGAGGGAGCTCTGGTGCGTTGCTCTTCCAAAAAGGTTTAGATAGCTCTTCCTTACTTTGTATGTGGGGGTAGGGGTTGTGCTGAACCATGGTGTTTTCATACTGGTGTGGAAATGGAAAATGTGCAGATTGATGCACTAAGTATTTGCTGAAAACATACCATGGGTTGCTCAGTTTCTTAATAAATATTTAGCATGACCTTGTATTTAATTATATATGATAATTAAAAATAATTAGAACTATCGTGACTGTCTTGGGTATTGATACACTCTCAAAATTCTTCATTATAATATAGGTTAGAAGGTACCTCAGGAGGTAATCTGTTCTGCCTTCTACTAAAAGCAGGTCTTTCAGAGTAAGTGCTCACAGCGTTGTTTACTTGACTTCTAGACTCCTTGTGCCCCTGTTTGACCATCCTCATGGTAAAAAAGTTTCTACCGTGAATTGGTTTTTTTTGTGTTAAAACTTCTCAGCTACCTCTTGACCTGAATTCAAAGCTCTAATTTTATTTGTAACATTTTTGCCATTGTTGTTGGCTGTCAGTATCCATTTTTAGAAATGTGTGCAAACCTGATAGATTTGTGAGCATGAGGGGCTGCAGCACAGAATGCAAGTCAAGATAGTGTCAAAAGGTGCCCTGGAAGTTCCTGTAATCATCTTTACCAGTGTGTCTTAGGTGTGAACTGTGACACTGTTTGCTATTGCAATCCTGGATTTCTGTTTCTTGAGAAAAATCTGCCAGTAGCAAAGGCAAAAAAATGCAGTGGTACAAAATTATAGTTCAAGACCAAGTTAAGGAGCTATGTAAGCCTTGCAAGCTAAAAATGATCTGTGAAATAGAACATGAAAAAATGTACATTCCTCTGCGCATCAATTCTTCATACTCAGGTTGTAACTGGCTCTCTATTCCCCAGCCTAACCCCCTTATTCTTCAATAAATGTCTCTGCTTCTAGGGGTGAGGCTTTTTGTCACTAACAGAGCATGCCCTTGTATTACTAGTAAATAGGATATTTTGGGATAATTTGTGCCAGACATATCTTCTAAACTTATTTGTTTTGAACTGTTCTTTACATCTTGTTACCGAAACAAACTGAAGTCTTTGAAAGTTTGTATGTACGGTACTCAAGGTAACTAACGGAGATTGTTCCCTTTCCTTTAACAGATGTGTGCAATAGTACCAATCTTCCTGAAGTTGAAATCATCAGTCTTCTGGAAGAGCAGCTGCCTCATTATAAGCTAAGGGCAGATACAATCTACGGTTATGACCACGACGACTGGCTTCACACACCTCTCATCTCCCCTGATGCGAATATTGACTTAACAACTGAGCAAATAGAAGAGACCTTGAAATACTTCCGTAAGTCAAAAATTCAGAAATTGTACTGAGAAACAAATAAAATAGTGCTATTTTTGTTACCTCCTTTGAAGTATCTGTGCAATTCTTTGAAAGCTGTGGAGAGCAAGAGAACAGTTTGTGATTTACTGCTTTGGTCTCCAGGATTGTGGTGGATAGAAAATGAAGGGAACATTTAATCAGCAACAGCCATTGCATTTGTGGTGTGTGCACCTTTCACATTATCAGATACCAAAGAAACTGAAATACTTATTTTTGCTTGTGATCTTTCTCAAAGAGACTGAAAATTCTGTATCTATGCAGCTTAGAAAGCTTAGACCTCTTTCCATATCCACTTTTTTTGAATGTGTTCTCTGACACATTGCACTGTTGTCTGGTGGCACTATATGCCAGCATCACAGAATGACATTAAATCATTTTGCTGCAGCTTAAGCTTCTAGAAAAGCCTTGTGAAGAACCAAACTCTCACCATTTGGTTGAGATGGTTTGTCCTTTCATTGTTTCTTCTGTTCATATTCTTACTATCAGACAGAAAAATATTTGTACCTAGAGGGAACATCAGTAGACTTGTGACCTTTGTGGTTATTCATTCCTTTGTTTGAGCCTGTAGATACTTTGTCATGGTGAATGGATTCATGTCTCTCTGGTTTCTTCCACTGTGGGTATTGACTTAGGTGTGCAATTAGAAAAGACTTCTGTGATTTATCTGAATGACTGCTATGCTAAAGCAATAGCAGTGGATTTACATGGGTTGTTGTAGTAGGTAGATTTAGATAGACCTACTGAGGCACTGTGGAGCTTCAGAAGAGATGAATTACAGGACTCAGCACAAACCTGTGCAAAGATGGCTTCATTGCAATTTGAACCACCTGAACAATTGCTTTGTAAGGAGCACAGCTGGTAAAGAAGAGCATGAATACTATGAAGAACTGAGTTCCTGATGTTCATGCTTCAATAAAGGGCATGAAGTATTTTAGTAAATATCTTACATATGCTCTCCACCTACCCCCAATCACACAAAAACAGTGGGAAGGGTAGCGAGACAAGCTGAAGCTGATCTGTGGAATCAAGTGTACTACCCTGGTTTTGTAGTAACCCATTAGTGCTGTTACAATGATGGCAGAAGTTGACCTTAATAAATATTTTGAAATGTAAGATTTCTGAGGTCTTTAGTAACCTGATTAGGCCTGTTTCACAAGGAAAATTGTCTGTGTGGGTGGACTGTTGCAATAAGCATGAGGAAAAATGTTTAGCTGGTGGGACAAGGAACCCAGAAATCCCCATGGCAGTATCTTCTACCAACTGAGATGGTGGTAGGTGTGTGACTGCTGGGGATGGATCCAACTACAACCTGTGTGGAGGATGAATTGAGAGCAGCCCCGAGGAAAAGGACTTGGGGGTGTTGATTGACAGTTCAACCTGATCCAGAAATGTGCACTTGTAGACAAGAAAGCCAAATGTATCCTGGGCTGCATGGAAAGAAATGTAATCTGAAGGTCCAGGGGAGGTCAAGGGAGGTTCTCCCCACCTACTCTGTCTTTGTGAGACGCCCACCTGGAGTATGTGTCCAGCTCTGGGACCTCCAATGTAAGAAGGACATGGACCTGTTGGAGCGAGTTCAGAGGGACACAAAGATGATCAGAGGGCTGGAGCATCTCTGCTGTGAAGACAGGCTAAGAGAGTTGGAGTTGTTCAGCCTGGAGAAGGGAAGGCATTGGAGAGACTTCAGAGCACCTTTCAGCACCTAAAGGGTACAGGAAAGCAAGAGAGGGCCTGTAAAGCAGGCCCTCTAGTTGTAGGACAAGAGTTAATGACTTGAAACTGATAGAGGGTTAGTTTAGATCAGTTATGGAAGAAATTCTTTACTGTGAGGATGGTGAGGCACTGGAGCAGCTTGCCCAACGAAGTTGTGGATATCCCATCCCTAGAAATTATATCAAGGTGAGGTTGAATGAGGCATTGAGCACCCCAGTCTAGTTGAAGGTTCCCTGCCTATGGCAGAGTGTTTTGAAGTAGGTTACTTCTAAAGGTCCCTTCCAACCCAAACTTTTCTATTATTCTCTGAAAATGAAGCTGCAAACAACAGAGAAACTGGATAGCATAGCTGCCTGAAACTGCGAATACTTAACAATTTTATCTCACTTTTAGCCTAGAAGCATAATGACTGCAACTTTACTGTGTTGCTCTTGTTGTAGATTTCTTCCAATCGAGTGGCTTGGATGAAAAAACCCTGAGTGTAATTCCTGCCACAGTGTATATTTTCTGCTTTTATTAGAAAATGAGTGCGTAAAAAAGAGGAAGCAAGCAAAGAGATCACTGATAAAGAAACGTTTATTTCTAACTGCTTACAGGCAGACACTTGTGTATAGATAGTAGTTCAAGAAGTTTAAGCAAATTTGGGTCTAGCCTTGGACTGATACCCTTGAAACTGAGATCTCTGACTTTACTCTTGTTTAGTTACTGTGAACAGAGCACAGACTTCATCTATATGTGAGAGTGCAGGAACATAATAAATTTGCATGTTTCAAAATTATTGCGCTGATTGCAAACATTGGTTTATGGCACAATGAACTACGAAAGTAAAAATATTATTGTAAGTAAGTTGGCAGAAAGATTCTGTGAATTGTGCCACCACCACTGTGAATTATGCCACCACCATTTTGGAGAGTGTTCCAGGGTGTGACTGCTTGCACAATTTTCGGTTCTGCAATTAAGCTACTCCTCTTTTACCTGTTTAGTTTGTTTCAGAAACCTCGATGAGGGTGTGAGCTTGTCTCTTTGAAAGTTTGATTTTTTTTAATGACTTAAGAAAATTTCCTTGCTGTTGTTTGGGTGTTGAGATTGATGGTGGTTTATAACCTGTTGGTGGAAATGTGATGAATTTCCCACTGTGTTGATCCATATAGCAGAAGAATCAGCAATGACCCTTGGGCATATTGCTGTGGCTTGTTAGAGCAGATTTTTCTGCCTTCCTGTGGCTTTTTTGAGATCCTCAGTCCAATTCACAAAGGCTCAGAATCTTCTGGGCCACGTAACACAAGAGGATGGACATAAGGCTACTTAGGTCTCCTTTTTAATTAATTTTTGAAGATATTGGTAGAAAAATGAACAGTCAAATAGTCAAGCATTTTAATTTATTCACTGCTTTTTGTGGGGATTTAAGCTATAACACAGGATAGGTGATGTAGAGAATTAGTTCTTAAAATTCAATTTGCCATTGGGTAAGAAGGCAACTGGGAGGAACTGAATAGTATTAGGCCTACAACTGTTCTTTTACATTCTGGAACTCCAAAGCACATCTTTGTTATTTTTTCCTTCAAATGGAAGGCTCAGCCAGTTTTTGCCCAATTAATAAAATGAAACTGATCTTATCCTAAAGCATAATCAAATAAATTCAATGTCATCTGACCAGTCTCATTAAACTGTTGAGGCAGTGTCTTTTAAGTAAGCCTAAATGAAAGTATGATACAGCAAAATGACATTCCATATCTCTGCCCCCAGATTAGGGGCAGTCAAGCTCACTTCTGGCTGGGGGCTGTGGGGACGTCTATGTGAGAGCCAGGCCTACAGCACAGCTCTCTGTGAGCACAGCTACCAGAGGCAGTGTGCAGGCACAGCAGTCTGGGTTTTTCCTTGGCAACTTAGGGAGACAGAGCCCATCTGGAAGCGCTCTGAGAAATGGGGGGTGCCCACCCACTGCTGTGTGTAAGGCCAAGGTAAGGTGCGCCATAGGAGTGTGGGCCTCAGGAAGTCCTAATGACTTCTGAGGAGCTGTCAGCTGCTCGTGACCCACAGGTGTCCTCAACCTTCTTTGGAGCTGCTGCTCATTAGGGGTGGTCAGACACAGCCAACAGATGTAGCAGTTTCTCTGGAACGGTGCAAAGAAGGGGGGGGATCCTCATCTGAGTTTAGAGTAACCTAAGTCTTCAGATGTGGTGGCATTGTGCCACAGGTTGCATTCTCCAGGACAGGAGAGCAGAGACTTTAGCCCAGATAGAACTTCGTATTGGGAGGGCTGCCCTGCAAGAGTCAGGTTGCTGAAGTGCCCAGAGCTGCTCCCTATCCTGAGGTAGAGAGAGATGCCTTCTTTTATGCAGAAGGTGTGCTGCTGTGGAAAAGGCGGAGAAGTTGAGAGGAAGTCAGGAGGCTGTGCAGCATCAGGGAGGGTGAGACATAGGCAGGATCTAGGAGTGGCATCAAACGATTGTGCCCCCATTCAGAGGGACCTTGACAGGCTGGAGCCATGAGTCAAGAGCAGCCTTGTGCTGTTCAGCAGAGGGAAGTGCAAAGTCCTGCAGCTGGGAGGAACAGCCCCATGCGCCAGCAGATGCTGGGGTCCAGCTGTTGGAATGCAGCCTCGCAGAAAAGGACTTGGGGCGTCCTGGTGGACACCAAGGTGGACGCCAGCCAGAAATATGCCTCTGCTGAAAAGCAGACTAATGGCATCCTGAACTGTATTAGGAGGAGTGGTGCCAGCAGATTGAGGGAGTCGTACTTGACGTTGGTGAGGCCATGCCTGGAGTGCTTGGTCCCATTCTGGGCTCCCTTATTCTGTATTCCTTCAGTGTAATCCATTCCTTTCTTCTCCCGGGAAGCTGCAATTATATCTCTCAGTGGGTTTTTTCTCTTGTTAGAAAAATAGGTCATAACCATGCAGCTGTAATATTTTTGTCTAGCCAATCAAGCATGGTATTAAGCTCAACTTCATTTTACGAATGTTTTTGCCATCTCTGTGAAAAATACAACAAATAAAAAGGAAGAGATTGTAATGTACATTATTTCCAACTGGTGAACAGTTTGCATAATTTGTTTCTTTAAAGCTTCTTGATTTTCTTAATTCTTGATAGGGATCTAGTCTCTTAAATGTCTGGTTCTTGCTATTATGGTCATCTTTACAGTGTTTAAGTGTGCTCAGTGATACCTTAATTAAACTACACAGCTGGTTTTGCAGGAAGGTTGCTGAAGACATCAATTTTGGTTTTATACAAATGCAAAATAGTGCTCTCCAGTAATTATCTGGGGGAAGGGAGAAATAATCCTTTCATGTGGAAAATAGCTTTTTGTCATTAAGTACTTTAATTTCATCCAACTGCCCCCGTCTCATGTTAAATAATTTTGTTTCAGTGGGAGAACAGTTTGACCCTCTTCTGCATTAGAAGAGTCTATTCCTTGTATCAGGTGAGGTCAGTGTGCCCTTCGGGTGTGAAGCCATGAGCTCTGCCCCATCTGTAGGAAACACTTGTGCTATTTTGAAGCTGTGGATAGGCATCCCAGTTTGATGTAAAAGAGTCAATCAAATCTGAAGCACCCATGTTTCTAAACACAAATTCTGAAAGCTGCTGGTAATAACGCCCGCAGTACTCTAGATTTTACTCTGGGTTCTACTCTTTCCAGGTAAAGCAAGACTCCTTGCTAAGTAAAATACTACACTGGAAGAGATCGCTGTCCTAAGCTGCAGAGTTGTTTGCCCTTACTAAATGTGTAGTCACAGGATGACTCCTATTCATTGTTCTTTTAGAAGGTGAAAGCACCAGTAACTCTTCTCTTAAGTAAAACACCAGTAACTCTTCACTTCAGTAAATGATCCCAGTTTAGAAATAAGTGTGACAGCTCATCCTTGAAAATCTGTTGGTTTTTTAAATATGCCTGCTTCCTCAGTTCGCAAAGTAAGTGTTGTGCTGACGCTTGACTGTGATCAATATGCATTGCATAGTGGTGGCCTGTACAGCTACTGCTCTGATAATAAAGGACTCCAGACGACATTAATGGGATGGGCAACTTTATCCTGAATGATGGTGACTGTACTGGTGACTGTAGAAAATGATGATGCGATATGGTGTTGAATTATCTGAACCATCCTGAGGCTGTAGCCAAGAGAAGAAATGTGACCCAGAGGTAATCAAATTGGAGGTAATCCATTGCAGCTGTCATGGAAATACTCCATCCAACTCCAGTGTTGAGTTTCAGAAAGCATCCTTACAGAATTGTAAAAGGTTTGGAGAAAAAGGCTGAGAATGACTAAGCATGAAAACACAGGATTGTAGTGACATCCTATGTAATGACATCCTTTTATGACTTTATTTGTCAGCAGAGATGACTTGCTGTTCCTTTGCACCCTAGCAGCACAGTGCACTACAGTCTTGAGTGTGCTGCTGGGTAGGTGAAAGTACCTCTGTCAAAAATTCTCTTCAAACAAAGGGAAGGGATTGTGTGGTTTTTATAACCTGGGTAATTTAGGCACATCAGTTTAATGTTGACCTGTGACATGAATTTATATCAGCAGAAAGGAGGGAGAGGGCTCTTGAGCTTTTCAAGCCATCTTTTCTGACTAATGAAACCCCTTTGTTACCACAGACTTAAGGAATGCTTAGTCTAGCTGTTGACAATTGGCTACCAGAATTCTTTATCAATCTGTATGTTTTGCCTTGTGGAAAACAGATAAAAGGGGAGGAATTTGTTTACTTAGAAGTGAACATTAAAAAATAGAACCCAATTTAGTGGCTGAAAGGGAATGCTGAACAAATGTGAATAACTGTATTTAGGTTTGGAATATGAAAATGCAGCTTCCTTAATAGTCACAGACCTATTACTCTAAATCTTTTTCTAGCCCCATTGTATATGAACTTTTAGGTAAGTAACACAATAATACCCCAACCAAGTGTAGCATTGCAATACAGAGATTAGAATACACAGAGGTTCAAAGTTTGTAGAATCAGTCCACTGAAAAATGTATTGTTCTGATAAGCTTACTATAAAATTAATGTGATACACCCCTGCAGGGAGGAAAACTAGGGCTGCAAAGGTTGAAAGTAGGTCCTGCAAGTGTGCAGCTGCTTTGTCAGCTTGGTCACAAATTCCCATTCAACTTGACAACCCTTCCAGCTTTATAGAGTACAATTCCTCATGTAATTGAAGGGGTGCTTGGGAGTGGATACCTGGATATGTAGTATTCTGTCTGCCCAGGGTTTCTGTCTTCGTGCTGGGAAGATAATAACATGCTTATTCCATATTTCCAAGTCTCTTGAGAAGTTCTAAAATCATTTGGCCATACGAGTGATTTTCTTCACAGAAAAGTAATGCCTATCTGAATTACAGTAGTATGCTTCCAATCAGATCTGTGAAAAAAATCAATAAAACAAACAAACAAACAAGCTCTAAGCCCCTACCTTGAACTATTTTTATCCTGTCTCATTGAAAGGGGGAGTGTGTGCTGTGGGAAGGACAGTGAGAAGAAAATTCTAGCATGTTGAATATTTCCTTTGTTTAAAATGTCAGCAAATGAAAAAAGAAGATTGTCCCTGCAGCAATTTAAGGTGGTAGCCAGTGTTAATTCTTTCTATTTTAAATGCTTATTTAATAACATTACCAGACTGAAATTACCTTTTGGACAAAAATAATACAAGTGAAACAAATAGATTATATGCAGAGCAATTGAGTTGATGTTGCCATAGGAACCTTTATTTTTCTCTGGGAGTATTTTAACAGTGTAGCCTTAATTGCATTAAATAGCATGTACAGTTTTTTCTTTGTGAGTATTCATAACTGAAACTCTGCAAGACTCAAAGCTACTGCAGTGATAATTTCTTACCCCCGTAGAGCTGAAATACTGATGTGGTCAAGAAACCAAAGCATTTTCCTTGGTATAGCTTGACTATGCATTACCTTTTTCTGTTACAGTAAAGCAAAGTGGTACCAGTTGGGGTGTAGAATAAGTGATAGCCTAAAAGAGACATGAATGAGGGTGAACTTAATAAATAATCTGCAAAGTCATGAGTGAATGAAAAGGAGAGATGGACTGGGTGTTCAGATTTCCAGAGCTGGAAGCATCAAATTAGTTTGGTAAATGTGAGTTGCAAAGCAAAAGGTGAGGGGTTTGTATATCATGAGCAGTAGATGTGTGGAACTCCTTGCAAGAGAATGTTGGAGATGCTAAAAATGTATGTGGGCTCAAGAACAGAGAGGGTAAGTTACTCAAGAACTGCTAAAAGTAGCAGGAGCTGTGTCTGTCTCAGGCTGTCTCTAAAGATGAAGAAATTAGAGGTTGGGAGGGCAGTCATGGGAATTGTTGGACAGTTCTCTGTTGCCTGTTCATGGCTATTCTTGTGGATGGAGTCTTTGGCTAGACAGACACCAAAGACTTCCCTGGTCAGACCCAATATGGCCTCGTACTTTAATCTACTGGGACAGATTGTCACAATCCATCCCAGTGCTTCTACTGGTGTTTGCAAAGAAATAGCGTTTCCTAAAAGAGGGGGAGAAATGGGTGAAGGCTATATGCTGGTTATGAGGAAAATGGTTGTCAGTCCACTTGGTGTCTGTACCTGCACATATTCGGACTTGCTTTTTGAATTGCTGTTTGATGACTTAATGCCGTCTGTTCCTCAGACAGGTTCTTTCCCAATACCTTAAACACAATTTTATTGGAGGCTGTAAAAGTATTTCTTCATTTCCGAAACACTGAATACCAACATTAAGTTATTCTGGATGATGACCTTCAGCATTTTAGGAATAGAGTAGTTAAAACTTGGCCTAAACTCTTGTCTTCAGCTATGAAACTTAGATGCATGGTAAAAAAAAAAAGCGGGGGGAAGTGGTTCATGGAGAGGGCAAAAAGTAGAAACAGATTAGCATTTTTTTGCAAGGAGAAGTGTATCACTGCGCTGATTTTGCTGATTCTTTATTTTTTTTGTTTGGCATTTCTCAACAGCAGGATGCAGAAAGGGTTCTATTATATCAGACCAGAATAGTGTAACAAAGCAGCAACATAGTTTCATTTCCATGGGGAAGGCAGGCTTTTATCAAACTGTGTGGAGGAGAGTAGTAATGGGCTAGATTTTCATTATTAATGTACCTCATGTCCCCAGTGAATTGCAACAGTGTGATGCTGTTGTTCTGTGAGCAGTAGCGATGAATTGTATCATCTTTCTTAGCAACGATTTTTGTTTCCAGTATGGAGGACTCCTTCTAGCCTGTAAAGCCAGAAACAGCAAAATGCATTTTCTTCATCTCTGCATCACTTTTGGAGCCAGCTCGTCTCCATGGCAACACATTAGTCTGAAAGAGATGTGGAGACTGGGGAGGAAAGGAATGAGTTAGAGCCAGCCGGGCGGTGGTGTGTGTCCCCAACGTCAGCGCATCAGCCTTTTGATAGGAGGATTTTGTTAACGCCCATCCGAGGCTCCTGTGCAGAGCTTCTTTATTAGAGGAGCTGCCAGGGCTTCTGCTTTCTTTCTGCATCCTTTTGTTTTTTTTTTTTAACCTTCCAAATACACCCTCCACACCCCCTCTTTTATTTTAGTTGCGGCCTCAGTGAAGATGTGCAGCTCATTTTCAGCTTCCCGTGAGCTGCCTTGTGCTCTGGCATTTTGCAAAGGCAGGAAGGCATGGCTGCATTTCACTTGACCTTAGCAGCGAAGTGAAATCTCCTGTATGTCACTGAAGGATACTGACTATGCAGAAATTTATTGAAGCAGATTATTATGAACTGGACTGGTATTATGAAGAATGCACGGATGGTAAATATTTTTTTCTAGTCTCTTGTTGCAGAATTCGGAGTGTGTAAGACCGGAGCATCATTATTCAGTGGTTTTAAAAAGGAAATACCCAGAAAAAGGCAACACCCAGGTGTAGCAGAGATGCCTGTACCTCAACATCTCTTGTGAATGTGCTGCAAGAGACTCTGCTGTATAGCTTTTTCTTCTCTGAAGGGAGTGGCAGAGCAGCATACGCTGTGTATGAGCTGTCTTTCGGCAGGGGAAAGAATATTTGAAAAGCTAACTATCTACAATAATTGAGGTGAATTTACTGGCAGTAAGATTGATTATTGGTTCAAGTTTGAAGTCTGTGTTTTTTCTGTGTTACCAATATTCTATAATATGTATATATTTTATATGTTAGTAGGCAGTACATGTTTTCTCTCTGGTTTTTTTGTCTGTGAAAGACATTAAAAATGTGGATTCTTAAAAGTGAGTGGGTTAACTTTTTGAATGGGAAGAATTACAAAATCTGGCAAGCATTATATTTTGTGCTGTTTGCAATTTTTATGTAATGTTTGCTAAGATGATTATTTCTGTATCAGGACAGAATGTTTCATCAGGCTTCTGATAGAATGCACACAAGAAACGGTAAGGAATTGCTGAAACTGTATTCTCTGCAGCAAGAAAAAATCAGGATCCTTTATTGATGGCACTCTGAAGCAAAATGCAGCCCTTGGGAATGCAGAAGTTTTATATGGATTTTATTCTGGTTGGAGAGCTTAGCTTAGACAAGACAAGTCCAAGATCACAGTGAAGCAAAGCACAGAAAGCAGGAAGGAGTGTAGGCACAGGCGGTAATGTACATATGTAATACACAAAAATATTTCTATGATAGCGCTCTGATAACAGTACCAGAGGGGGTGTGAAGTGTAAAGATAAAGGTGACAAAATTTGAATGGTTGTTTTTTTGGTCTTTTGAGTGTCATATGTCTCCATTTGGTTCTCAGTACTAGATTTTGGAACTGAATGCTGTTTCAGAAGCTTGTTACGCTTGAACTTCTCTTATGTTTAATTGATTATTCCTGTCCAGGTGTTCAAAGAGAGAGGCGTATATTTATTTGAGAGATCTGACCACTTTAAGTTGGATTGAATGCATTATGTAACCTTTATCCTCTAGGTTTAACCCTAGTAAATACTGTAGCATCTGATTAATCTGCATGATGTAACAGCCTGAGTTGGCCTGCTTTTAGAAGCTTAAGAAACAGACCAGTTTTACAGTCAATAGAAGCTTTCCCCAGATTAAAGCTCCCACAGGTAGCTTTTTTTTTTTTAAATTTCAGTTGTTCATTTTTGTGATCTTTTGTCTCTCTGGTCAGAGTGTCATGTTGGAAGGGTGGTGTGCCTGAATGTCTGAGCTAAGAGGTGATCTGCTCACCTATTTTGTCTTAAGCTGTGTGCTGCGTTGGAGAAACTGTGGGAGTTCCATACCTATGGAATAAGCAACAGGTGTTGGGGAAACATTTAAATACCTTGTGGGATGAGGGCCTCAGGTGTGTAGTAGTGGTTGCTTGGATTCTGGGCTTACAGGTTTTCCTGTCAGTGCTGAGCCCCTGCCCAGAACACTTCTTTCATGAGCTGAGATCTGCAGAGTCAGTTGTAGTGTGTGCTGGCTGTGTGCTTCAAGTGTTTGGGAAGTTCTTCCATAAGAGAAAGAAGGGTTTAATGTCTGATAAAGAAATACCTCTCCAGCAGGTAAGGCATAGTGGGGTTTTTTGCATTTTTTTAATTACTGTTATTTTTTAATTAAAGTATTGGTTTTTATATGATGAAGGGTAGTGCTGTCAGTCCTGTCTCACTGTCTTAGATGACCAGCAGTCTCAAAGGGTTCATAGAATTTCATGGGATTTAGCTTTCTTTTGCTTCTTTGAGTTCATGTGTGTGTGGGAGAGGAAGATTTGAGAGATGCAGTGGAAGGCACAGTCTTTGGCCCTAGGTACTGGAATGTTCATTTGGGTTTAAAATAGTGTTGGCATTTACTCTTGACAGAGAAAGGTATTCTGATTGTGGAAGCAGACAAAAGGCATCATTATAGTAGATAACAGGACTTTTCCAAAAACCTGAAGCAGATGACATATTAAAAGAAATGCCTGTCTCTTGTTTGGTTTTTTATTTTTCTGCCATGTATTGGTTGATACCAGAATCATTTTCCTGAGAGTCTTTTTCCATTCAGTATAGTGAGATAAGCACTTGCAGCTCAGCTGACCTGTTCTGAATATCTATTTTAAGACAAATTGAAGCACAATTAGAGTGCCAATTTCTCTGCTGTACATGGTTTCTCCAGAGCTCAGATGTATGTGTGCATTCATTTATGAATCCCACACAGTTCATCCTGTGTGATAAATATAACATTGGAAAATAGTGGGTGGTACATTAAAACTAATAGGAGTCTTCACAAGATAATATCCTGCAGAATTATTTTTCTGATGAAATTGTTCATACATTCTTTGTCAGACCCTCTGGGACTCAGATTTCCATTTAAAACGTGACTTCATTTGGTTTCCTTTATTTAAGAATTATTTTAACAGTATATAGTTTCTTGTTTTTCAAAGAAAAAAACTGGTCTATAATTATATCAGGGTATAAGGTTTTAATGCTATTATTTAACTTAATAGGTAAAGAAGTAACTCTCACCTCAGATGTAATGAATTTCTGTACTGACTGACAGTAATGATGTCTTCAACTTCCATTTGGTGGTATTTTTTTAATATCCTGCAAAAGAAAAAAATGCTCAAAATTTGCAATTTATAAGTCTTGATAAAGACTTTCTAGGGCTGGAATAATTAATTAATTCTTTTACATAAGGTTCTTTACTGAGTTTATTTTTGGTAGGAGTAGATTGAAATAGACAATAAAATGTCACACTCTATTTGGATCACTGGTGTTAACTAACATTGCAATAAATTGAAACTTTTATAAATAACTATTACACTGTGCTTTTTACATACATTTTCAAGTATAATATGAGTGACACTTGTCACCTTACTTGGTGTTAACAAAGTATATTGTGTAGGTGGAATGGGGAAAGAGCTGGGGCTGTACTTGAGTAGGAAAATAGCTATTTTCATAACAGACTTGGACAGAACCAGTGATAAAGAGGAAAAGCTGAAACTTTTCTATTCTTATTATGAAAGAGAACAGTATAAAAGTTTAGGTTCATCTAAGTGTTTTTTAATAGAAAAAAATACATTCTTAAAATTTCACATGTAACTTGGGTGAAAAAAAAATTAATACTAAACCCTCACAAACTACCAAACAAGTAAACGAAAAGATAAGTATATATCCATAGAAATTTTTATGAATAAACTTGTTCCCTGCCTCTCTTTTAGTGCAATATTTTTCTAAAGAACAATGGTTTCTAGAGAAATCCAGACTGACTTTAGAGCAAATTACTTTTCTTGTGGTTTCTTCCATTACTTGTTTATTTCTATGTGAACAGCTTAGAACAATGCGTGAGTTCAGTTGCCTATGATTTCAGATGGCTTTTTCAATGTGCAGTTGGATCTTTCCTCCTCTTTTCATTTGTTCTGAGTTTTTGCAATTTCTTGTGGAGGAAATGGTGTCTTTCCCTTTCTTCCGCTGCCAGACTCATGGTGTGCCTGGTTTGCTACACATGCTGAACCTTCTGACCACTTTATGTTTGCCTGAGCCACTCCATCTTGTTCCAGCATCCCTTCCTGTATTTTCTTCCCACTCACGTTGAAATGTTTTTACCACCTGTTATGTTTGCAGTTATTGTTTAGAGCTTCTCTCCTCTATTCTATTTTCCACTCCACTGATACAATTATCAGCAAGCTCACTAACTTTCTTTTTAACAATAGTAGACAATGTTACTGCTTTTTCTTCTTGTTCTCTTACTGGTGATTACTTATTGTTGCCTTGCTTATGTTAGTGTGGCGACCCATCATCTCCCTCATACATTGGCCTCTTTTATGTCCATCCATGTGGACAGAGTAACCCTGGTGTTACTCAGAATCTTAGTGGATCTCCCTGGCACTGGATATGCTCCTGAAATCTGAGAATCTTACGAATGCCCTTAGCATGCAGTTTCTGAAACAGCCCTTGCTCTCTAGGTATGCAGCTGAAATGCTCATTAAGGTTGATCTCGTTGTGCTCCCATGTCTTTTATCTCTATACATGATAAATATGGTTGAACCTTGCTTATATTCACATAATTGCTGATACCATTTCCCTGTTTTTCTGCTTTTTGCCATGCTACATATTTCTCTTTACTTCTTCATTGACTCCCTATTCTTTATCAAGTCACATAAGCCACATAAGGCAACACACATTGTTGGCTAGGGATATTTTTTATTCTGTTCAACTGCTAAGTATCCAGATAAATGTTTTTCCATTCATTCCATTTCTTTCCCTTTCTGCAAGAGTAACATGCTGTCCCTTTGGTTGAGTGACGGAAGATATTTTGTGTGGGATGTTGAAAGAGTGGGAAACATGAAACCTGTAAAAATTTGAACAAATTAACTTTGCTTGACTGTACGTATTAACAGAAAGCACACATTCAATAACCAATTTATCTCCCTGAAGAGCCCACCCCAAAATACCCACATTTCTTCATCAGCGTGTTTAAATCCAGGTGCTGCCATTTCATCTGCCGTTTTTAGACTTGTTGGCTTACAGATAATCTCTTTGTTCTAGATGCAGCATTGTTAGTAACAGTTAATTGTGCAGAAGTTAGATATTTTTATTGATAAGGGAAAATTAAAATGATTTGAACGCATTGGAGTTCCTTGGAAATAGTGAGTCAGGATATGAGGGTTTGTTTGTATTGTGTCCAGCCTCACCCTTCTTTAAACTAGCTCCTCATTTGTGTGTTTCCTGTTTCATGGCAGAGCTGCTGAATATAGTCTGTACCTCAGTGTACTGGGAGCATGCTTGGAGCACTGCAACCCCTTACCAATCTTCCTGACAGGAGGTAAAGGTCTTCAGCGGCTAATTCAGAGTAGGGATTGCAGCAAATACACCAGATTTGCTTCCCAGTGGCAACCCATAAAAAAGAATCTTGATTCTAGTGTACTCTAAAAATCCCTTAGTATGTGTGTACAGGAAATATTAAAATTCCCTTTTGAATCTTTCAAGATTAGATTGTATATTTTCAGAATGGAATACAATGTAGCTTTGGGGTTTGTTTTTTTTTTAAAGTTTTTATCCATAGCTGCTTATTGTTTGGTGTTTGTTGGAAACCTGGCTCGTAGTCCTTAGCAAATAAATGTTCCTGCCACTGCTATGGGGTTGTAATGCAGTATACATGAAAAATGGGTTGATATTGTGAGGGTGGGGCATACATTCCTTCGCCACCCATTATTGCTCCAGCATTTATCATATGCTGATATCAAAATAGGAATTGCAACACTTTCTCTCAGATTTTGAACGTCAGAGTCCTCCTATGTGGCAGGAGTTGATATTAGTCACAGTTCAGAAGCCAGCTTGTGGGAATGTTCAATTACTCTCCTTATATTGTCATGTGTTTTGGACAGCAACATGCCTCCTTTCAGTGTGTCCTTCATAAACTAGATGGTTAGCTGTAGTTTACAGCTTGTCAGGATTATTAAAACCACAGCATGCTTGGCAGAGGTGGACTTTTCTGTCCCTAGGCTTTAAAAGGTGCTTCCTGCATTCTTTTAATATGACTTAGTGTTTTGGTTACTTTCTCAATTTCCATTTTCTAACTATTACTGTAATGTGATAAATGGTCACTGAATGGCAAGTAGGGATTTAAGACCCTTGCTGTGTGATCGTAATTAAGGAGTTGATTCACTGTTACAGCGAAGAACTGAAGACACAAAAGCTCTAAGCTTCAGAAACTAGAAGTAATCCTCATTATTACTAAAATTGCATATTTTAATGTAATGATGTGGGGAGAAAGAGACAATCTTGTTTTTCCCCTGAGTTCTTGAGGTTATTTCTGCTGCTGATTATTGCAGTAAATTTTGGCAGTCACAGATCAAGTTGCTTTGAGTGGCAAAATCTTTCTTTATTCAGAAATGAATGTTTCTTCTCTCAGCAGCCACTTAAATGTATTACATATCCTTTGGATATTGTTTATATTACCATTGCTGCATTGTTTGCATATAAATATCAAGAGTTTAAAAGGTAGAACAGAATCATTCATCATTATGGTGTAAAAGTTGTTGCTTCCCATCTCATACCTCGTTGTTCCTCACCACTAGAGAAATGGTAATAGTGGAATTGCTCCTACATGACCCAATCTGTTACATTCTGCTGGCTTGCAATGTGATGTTTGTCTGTCTGCTCCTAGCAGTTGTGTCCCCTCAGAGGATGATGAGGTGCCTTTGTCTTGCAGTGCCCCCACTTTGCCTGCAAAAGCTTTGTCCCTGTGACATGGATAGGAATGCTTTAGCAGCAAAGGGCACCTGCTTGCCACTGCAAGTAAGGGAGGCAACCTAGCAAACATTAAATATCTACGGCTACAAAAAGTTAAATAAGAAAGTTAGCCTGCCCTATGTGTGTAGTCAAGATTAACAAACACAATCTGTTGGAAGCCAAGAGGTCTGAGCACAGAAGATTTTGTTTCTTGTTGGACAAAGAAGAGATGCATACACCCCTGAAAATTCACTTGGGTGCCATGTGTGGACTTGTGAGTTATTTCTTTTCTTACAGCAGACTGAAGAGAAAAATGACTGTGCAAATACAGAATTTGACAGCTAATGGGATATGTCATTTAAGTTCTTTGTACCTGTGTAATCTCTCCTTTGTAAAAGCAATAAAAAAAGCTCCTTTCCCCAGCCTAATTCTTCACTTAATGGTTCTAGTGTGTGGTGGATGCTGCAGTCAGACTGTTCTGCACAACAGCCCTGGGTATCAAGATCTCTCTCCTGGGTGGGATTGGCTGTGTGTGCACAGGCTTAGGCAGTTCACAACTCCAGTGAGGTCTTGCTGTATTGGGCAACATGAGAGGTAAATTATGACTCTAATTATGCGGTTACACACCCTTTCCCAGGTATGACAGTCAGAGGCTGGGTCAGACTTCCTTGTTGAGACGCTTGCGGGGAGCTACCACTTCACTTGTAAGAGCAGGGGCAGAAGAGAGGGAGCCTTGTTGACGTGAGGAGTGTCAGGGAGGGTCTTTCAGCCCACTGACTTTGTCTGAAATATGTTAGTGGGGCTTTTGAGCAAAAACTGGCTGCTGTCAGAGCTGGTCTGAGAAGCAACATAAACCTTCTAGTAATTATTAGACAGATGGTCTCTTCCCTCCTCCACCCCATCTGCACAACTCAAAGCTGTTGCACTAAGGGCGAGTACTCAGTCTCTCCGGAGTTCCCTGGCTGAGCATGTGAGTGAGGAAAGATGGTATCCTGCTTTGTGGAGATCTTCCTCTGCTCTCCTCAAAGAGACAGGCTTCGAGGGAATGACTTCCCATCGCCTGTGAGACTAAGGCATCATTTCGTATCTATCTGGGATAACTGCAGCAATGTCAGTAAACGACGAGGAAAGCTATGAATACGACTGTGAAAAGGAAAATGAGAGGCAACAACGCACTTCTAACAGGCAGAGCCTTGATATCTTGGAAGAAGGTACTTTCCACCTTTTGTTTTTAATCTTTCATGGTGGTAGCACATGGCAACATACAAGTGATTTGAGTAATATTTGTGAATTAAATACGCAAAATTTTCTGGTTTATGTGTGTAGCCAGTACATTTGGATGAAGTATTTGTCTAATATCTAAATAAGATAAATCTAAATTTATGTATACTTATTTAAAGAAAAAAGGCACGATCAACAGATGTAGGCTGTGCAATACCTATTTTATAATGGAACAGAAATTGGGAAATTTTCTCTCTCTGGAATTGTAGTGCATTTTTTATACGCACACCATGTGTGTCTTATGAAACTATATTTTAGGTTGTCATTCCCAGCAGGTGCTTCTAGAACAGAGCAGCAGTTTTGTGCTTATCCATGAATTTGGAAGCGCATAGACAGAAATAATCCAAATGTAGGGTCTTATGACTTATATTTTCAATATAAAAACCAACCTAAAATGTTGTTGTACTTTCTGGAAATAATGGGCAACTGGCCCATTCCCAGGAAATGGGAATGTACATGCAAAGAAAATCCTCTTGTGCACCTGCTGTATGGAGAGGGTACCTATTCTAGGGCTGCTTCCAGCCAATCTGGTAACCCTTTTCAGGGTTTCAAGTAGCAAAAGCTGAATGCCCCATTACTGTTATTTCATGCGCTGTACATTTTGCTCTGAAGCAGTAGTTTTATGGTAGAGAATTGTTACTTCTGAATAAACTATTATAAAGCTGATGTAAGGATGCTTTGAAGGATTGTTAGCTCAGAAAATATGTTGTGCTGTAAATTTACATTCTTGTACATGGTTAACAGTTCCTGTGTCCAGAGTTCTTGGTGAACAAATCATGTTCTTTGAATGCCATTTCATAGGATTTTCCTGTAAAAACCCCCTCACAATCAAATATCCCAACTGGTTTTCAGATTTGTGTGTCCGTGCAAAAAAAAAAGGTGCTGAAGAAAATACTGGTAAAAAGAAAATTTAAAACTGGGGATTGAGATGGAGAGGAAGCTTATCAAGAGAGACCAGCTGACATTTTTTTATAATTTATTCCTGCTTTTTTAGCAATTAAATTATTGCTGAAGCATACATCATGCTGTTCTTATTCTTTATGCTGACTTTACCTTTCATCCAGATCTAACAGTCTGAAGCTGTTCTTGTTGATTTTGAGAGGGGGAAAAAAAAAGTTGAGATCCATCTGGGATAAATTTAGCCCTGTGTTTCTACAGCACCTTCCTCTCAAAAGCTCAGTGTGTGTTTGAAATGTCTTCTAAAGATGCCTTTTCTTCTCCACCTATGCGTTCATATCACCTACACACTCAGTGTAGAAGAGATACATAGAAGTACCATATATAGGTTTTGTGTATCTATATCTTTGCACGTGGGAGTGCTTGCAAAGGGTAGTATTTCTCTTGGAGAATGGGTGAGTCAATCGATTCTCTAAGTAAAGCAGATGGAAACACCAGCATGTAGCCTTTTCATCCTGAACAAAAGAAACATTTTAGCTGTATCTGGCTGTAAATCTGGCACCAGAAATGGGAAATCAAAGGATATGCTTCACTTCAACCATTTATAGTTATTGAAAAGAAGAGGATAAAAGTTGTATAATTAAGACTCCTTAACTGTTTGCCCTATTCCGTGTGCAGAATGTGTGCTCACTTTTTGACTATTATTTCTGTAGTCATTGTGATGTAGTGAGGTTTTTCTCTGTCCCGACATTTAGATGCTGTAACTTCCCTCAGTCCTGTTTCTGGAGCCTGTCACAGAACTAATGTTATGCCTGGCAGCATTACAGTCAGCTCTCTTGATGAGAGTGGAAGGCACCTTCATAGGGGTCTGGACAGAACAGTTCTAGAGTCACTGCATTGCTTTGGAATTGTAAACTTGCCTGACAGCATTATGTTTACTTCTCATTTGCTAAGCTGGCCTCGGGACTGACTGCAGTGAACTTAGCTCAGGGATATCTGTTGATAGTGTCTACTCAGATTTTCTTCATAAAGGAACCTGAGCTGTGAAAGGACAACAAGCTTCCTTTGATGAGTGATTTGTTGGGTCAGCTGTTTCTGAAAGGGATCTATGTTTTGATTCTTGGTTTTGCAGCTGGGAGAGGAAAAGACTCTTACCTACATAGAACCTATGGTGGCTGCCATTTCCATCCACTAATGTGGTAGTTTAAAAGAACTTAGTAAATGCAGGCAAGGAATCTGTCCCAAATTGAATTAAAAAAGAAAAAAATAAGTCTTGGGAACACTATTAAAGTCTTAAATCAGGCACTTCAGGGGTCTGACTTTCAGAACATGTGAAATACAATAGAATGGAGGCCATTTAGTGCTCTGGAATCTCTGAATGCTAGAGCAAAAAAGATGGAGAGGAGTCATTCTTGAAAGCTTTGGCACAACCATTCCCTCCCAAGGAGCTGGAATAGGAAAAGATCACATATTTAAGAAAGGAGACAGCAGACAATGTGGCTTACAGGCTTGTAACTTCATTTAGGATTTTTAAAGGTGTACAGATCCTGGTTTAAATCTTTCACCAATGTATTTGTTACATTGACTGCAGTCTAGACATTTCTTGACAAGAAATTAATGGAAGAGAATGTCAAGGCAGTAACTCAGTGGCTAGCAGTAAAAAATCCTGCAAAAGAAGTTTTAACTTTGAAGAGAAGAGCTATTCTGAGCTGTACCTGTAAATGATGTATGCATTAAGGCAGTTAAGAGAATTAACATGTTATCTCCTGAGACTTTTTCTTATTTTCTTAGTTTCACTTTGTGTCTGTGTTTTCGAAGTTACCACATTTGATCTTTTTATGCTAATAGAAGGAACAAGTGTCTGATGCTCTTTTTGAAATTTCTTGTAACTTGATTTTTCGTTCATCACTAGAAAATTTCATGCAGTTCATGTCCTACTTAGAGGAAGTACTTTGAAATTACTCCCTGCCTGAGGTTTCATGCAGAGACTTTAGAAAAGAAGTAAAAGCAGTGGTTTGTTGTTTTTTGGGTGTTTTTGCAAACCTGAGTTTAAGTAATGACAAAGGTTTGTATATGAGGCTTTAATATTAGATTTTCTAAGGTATTTGAATACTCTATGAGAGAAATGGCAGTAAACAAGCACTCCTCGAACCATATAGCCTTAAACAGCAAGAAAAAGAATTCTTCTTCCAGAAGAATCAGTACCTGCAGGTTAATATTGAACGATTGTTTTGCAAACTTTGCTGTTGAAATTACAGTAAGCCACGCTGTAGCATTTGAAGAAGACAAAAACTAAATCTATTGGATTGTCTATTGAACTTCCTGACTATGTAGCTCTCACATGATGTTCTTCCAGACTCCTGCACAGAGCTCACCACAGTGTGACCTGACAGCTGGCACGCTGTGACCACTCCTTATCCCTCTAACCAGGGTCACGCTACCGCTCACCTCCCCAGCTGCCTCCCTGACTGGCCTGCTCCCTGCTTGGGGAGTGCTGGGGGAGGCTGGGGCATCTGCTGGGCCATTTTGTTAGGATTTGGATTTCTAAGTTGTGGCTCAGAAGCACGTTCTTCAAGCTCTGGTGACAGTAGTATCTTAATATTTTTAAGCTCTTTAGATGGGCATATTCTCTTAGGGCTGTCTCAAATGTGGCAGGCAACAGCAGACCTGAAGCCTCTGCCCCAGTTTAGCCAGGGCTGCCAAAAACACCTCTGCATTGGAGGAGAAGCTACCATGTTTAACTGTGGAAAATCAATAACAGCTGACAGCACATCTGAAGTACAATTTTCCTGAGTTTATTTGAAAGGTGATATACCTAATATGGCACAGTTTCAGAATTCCACATGTGCTTGGCTCAAGTTGATGTTGTGCTCACAGTAACCTGTGCCAGAGCATAACTATCAGTGGCTCTGGAACTGAAGCTGTAATTTCTAGTGGGTGCTTTATCCTTGGAGTGTAAAAATAGCCATTGAGGAATGAATCCATCGAGAACTGAGAAGTCTGAGTCTGCCAGGGTCTTTGATGACTAACATTTGCCAAGTGGCAGCAGGGAGCACGGCTGCTCAGTCAAATTTGCCATGTGTGTTCTGTGTGGCTCCATGTGCAACCTTCAGGATGCCATGCCCTTGCCATTGTATCTTTGGTGTTTGGACAGAGCTGTGAGCAGAGGGCAGCGAGACAGAAGCTGATTGTGAGGCAGGGCTTGTCATGACTGAGCAAGTATATAGCAGGCCTTTCCACAGGAAAAAGCTTTGGGTAGGGAACTGTTAGGAAAAAAAGCACTGTTCCATCCCACCGCCTTGCCAATAAGAAGCATGAATGTTAAATGGCAAGAGATCTGTGCTCCGTGAGCAGTATTCATTTCCCTGATAGAGTTTAATTCTGATGAATTAAAATTTTGGTAGTAGGGAAATCCTCATACACTGGGGCCTGCTCTGTTAGACTCTATAATTATACAGGTCCATATTATCTGCCCCAAAAGTGAAACTTTACAGTGGCATGTTAGCCCTCTTATGCTTCCCAGTAGTTAGAAATAGATGTGAAGAGGAGCAGTGGGAGCTGGGCTTTCCTCTTCAGAAGTTGCAGCTCTCTTTTATTGCATTAGTTTATCCTTGGTTGATAGGTCTCAAAAATGAAGAGAGGAATGTATGTTGAGGGATGCAGGAAACAGGAGCTGAGGATACCTGTGACTGCTGGCACTGATGATGTATTTTTTTTCTTCAGTCTGTTTGAATCCTTTGTTTGGCAGGTGGTGGCTCATTGCAGAAGCTGCCAGTAGTGGTGTTCTTGTTCCCTTCTATGGCTGTCTCGTGTTCCTGCAAATATCCTATACTCTTAAGTAGCATGCTTGTTGAATAGGTGACTTTCAGGGAGCAATCCAGAGAAGTGCATGTATTCCTTTATGTCCTAGCACGTCTTCAGCTTGGGCATCAGTGCTCCATTAACTAGATGACAAGAAATAAATACAGGGTGCACCCTTTCAGCTGTACTTTTGGGAAACACAGGAATGTGGTTACCAGTAAGTTTGCAGGCTTTAGGATGGTATAAAGATGGTGCAAGGCAGAGGAAATGTTTGATCTGTGTAGTGTTTGTCCATTTGTGTGTTTGGCTTTCAAAAAATCCCCAAATACTTCAAGCTGCAAATGTGTCCCCACTACCATGTATTTAATGCTGTCATGAGAATAATGTGATGGAAGCTTTCTCTGTTCTTGTTTCCCGTTCTGGATCTGGGACATTAGCTTCAAAGCACTTACCGAAATAGGTGATTTTTAAAAATTTACTCTTTCTGTATGGTTTATCAGCCTTCTCATAAGCTGAGAAGTGCAAAGTATGTTTGATTTGGCTGTTTGCATGCATCCATGCACTTAGACACAGTGCTCCCTATCACCCTCAAGCAAAAAACTATTGATGTGTGAGTGAGCAAAAAGAGGTCAGTAATTTGGCACTGTAGGTTTTGCATTACAAGGCAGTGTCCTTCATTTGCTCTTGTTTTATCTTTACAGCAGTGTTACCAGGCTCTCATCAGAAACTCCAGCAGGCTAGAAACCTACTATGCAGGATCCATTACATATGTGGCATGTGGGGGGTATTTTTCTGCTGCTGACTTCACTGATCAAACCTCTAAATGTTTTTCAAAATAGTCTGTCTTCTTCACTGATAGATATTTTGATCTGAAACAATCTACTAAAGAAATAAAAACTGCTGTACTAGGAATTGGCCAAATGTTATAGTCTGTGGAGGCTGAATAAGTATGTATTTAGACACTTTTTAGGATTTTTTTTCAATGATGCTTCTGAATTCCACTCTCCCCTTACATTTCACCTTCTCTTCCCTGCAAGCATTGATTTCTGACTAATTGAAAGCAACACCTCTATACAAGTTTGCCCTCCTTCCAAAAGGAAATACTTCCTTTTAGTTAGTAGCTCTGTGTTTCCACAGTATTGTATGTAGTAGTATGGACAGTATGTATGGACACTAGTTGACTGACAGATTTTATTGTATGCTATGTCTTGAAAATTATTTCTTTTGGATGAAGAGGATGCATAAAAGGACACTTCTGTTTTGAAACCCATTTTACACTGGGAGAGCGGTGTATGAAGATCTCTATTTTGACAATAACCAATAGAAATTTGATGGAAATTTCTAGATAGAAAAGCTCTTGGTGACCAGATTCAACTTTGCTGTTGGTAATGTCTGTTGTTATAATGTTGTGGTATTGCCTTACCAGGTTAAAGTTTAAATGGCAGGTTCTGAAGGAATAACCAAGGGAGTATCCACACAAATTAGCCTTTATCACTCTCTCAGTGAGTGACTTTATTCTGCCTGTGGGAACACCATCCTTTTATCAACCTGGTTGTTAGGAAGGTTATACATTTACCTGAATTAGGGTGGTGTGAGGTTTCCACAGTCCTTCTCATGGCTGATTGTTAGTGCTAGGTACAGAGTTGAAATGAGCTTGCTAATGACAATGTCAAATATTATTTTACAGTAGTGATGGAATGTTGTAACCAAGGGAACTATTTAGTGTGCAGTTGTATTGGAAACCTGCTGGCATCAGGGTTTCTGATAGATATTTTATGACATGACTTATGAACTTACTATATTTAAAACAAAACTGAGTTTATGGTGATGTCAGTTTGTGTATGTGTGGATGAATAGTCTTCTGAACCTTACACCATCTGTCTTTATGTGAAGTTTTTATGGAAAACTTCTTTTAAACCCCTTTTTTAATCACAGCCAATGCTCTCTGCAAATTACTGCATTTTTTTCTGTGGAATCCTTGTTAGTCTGCTTTTGGGAAATATACCTTGTAGTTTACAGATGTACTGTATTTTTACCTCTGCAGTGGTAGAGTTATTCTTTCTCTTGGTATGTCATGTTTGTCAGGTTATTACTCTGAAGCACAAACTTTTTACTGTTACCACTTTCAGACTTCTTATTTGGATAAATGCAATTATATTTTGAATACTTTGTATAGTATTCTTTGGAGTTCACTGGCACTACTCATGTCACTAAATATTATAAATGTTATTATAAATGTTTTTAGGATGTGATCTGCAAAAGTAGAATTAGAGAAGTGGGAAAATAAATGAAGACATTTAATTTCTTGCCATAATTTAAATAATTTAGATAAATAATGTTTAGGTAGGGGAAAAATATTCTCCAGCATTTCAACAGATATCAAAGTACCATTGCATCTGATGTGCCTTAGTGGTGATCAGCTGTATATTTATATATATGCAGATTGTATATTTATGAATTAGGTACTGTTGTTTCCTTAGTGTGACAAACTGTCTCCTGCTAATATTTCTGTACAGTTCTGCCTTTTTTTTTTCTCCTCACTGTATAAATCCTATTAGGGCTGATCTGTCTCTTCCCCTGCCTTAGTTTGCACTAGAGCATTAGCTTATCTGCCAGACGGAGCCTTAAGTGACGTTGCCAAGGGTAGATCCCCGGAAGAACAGTTCAGGCTACAGCAGCCTGATAACTCATTGTCCATGTGATCCACTGAATTTCATTAACGGTCCTTTTTTCCAAATTACAGATGTCGAGGAAAAAGTGTAGCTGAAAAACAAAAAAGAATAGAAGGGTAGACCAGAAAGTGCTCTTGTTTCCTGTGACTGCTGGTGAATTTTTTGAAAACTTGTTGTCTTGTAGATAAGTCAGTGTAGCTTCTTAAAGGATCCCCTATGGTGGTAGACTGAACTTCTGCATACTTTCTTCGGTTCTCTTCAGTTTCTTCAGAAACTCCTGGTTCCACCCTAGTGATTAACAATCTCAACCAGTCTAAGTAAACATTTGTTATGGGTGATACTGTGGTCACTGTGGTGTGGCTGGGTATTATAAAAACCATTTCTTTTTTGCATGCACATTTTGGTATCTTGTACTGTAAAACCCAGTTCTTATCAGCTTGATATGACATAGTTTCTTTCTGATGAACAATGCCCCAACAGTATTGGAGTTACTTATTCATGGAATAATGCTACTACATGTCATACAATGAGTAGGTGACATGATAGAATCCTAATTATGTATCTAAGAATGTCTGGTTTTACTTCCTGATTATTTTTTAAAATAAATTGAAGATACTGTTCTTCAGAGAAGAAAGTTTTAACATTTTAAGTTTGTTCAGCCACTGACAAAAGCAAGTGCCTATTACAAGAGGAGCATTTGTATTACCAGTATCACATGAATCTTGGATTTTTTTGAGGGTGGGTGGGGTAGGGGGGGCAGAGTGGAGTTTTGTTTGTTTGTTGTTTTGTTTGTTTTGAGTTTTTAGCTCTTGATGTGCTCATCCAAAGGTGGGCAAAAGCAATTTTTTAGATGAAAACTTAGACACATATAAACTTAGAAAGACATTTCTTGCAAAGGATGGGAGTTGAACTTCAGTGAACCTTGTGTGTGTCTTCCAGCTCAGAAAATGCTGTCATCGTCCCCAACAGTACTGCCTATCTGATTAATGTTTTCCTTTATTTTGTTGCAGTTTTATGTGCTGAAAGAGTGGGCCAGATGACTAAAACATACAATGACATAGATGCTGTAACACGTCTTCTTGAAGAGGCAAGTATTACATCTGTTTAAGGTCCCGCACACAGTGTGACAAAGTAGTGCTGAAATTACATGGTGCCACTAATAAACATTGTTAGTAGATTGTCCTCCATTGTGGATGAATAAGGGCTATCTCATTGGTAAGGTAAATATTCTTTCTAAATAAAGATAATTTGTTTATCTCAGTCAAATGGATTCTTTATTTCTGGTTATTTTTCAGTTGAGGCCATGTAACTTGTTCTTGGCCAAATGTTTACCCTAATGAAGGAGGAGGAGGAGAAATCATCTTAAAACGACACATATTTTTACAGTGCATTTAAAACTAAGAGTATCATGATTGATGGATATATTCTTTTCAGACAATAATTAAAAAAGCTCACAGACTAATTTTCTTAAAAATTTTCTCAGATAATTTCTGTCCAGAGAAGTGCATAGACACAAAATTAGAAAATATCTAGTACTGTTTGTCTTCTTTCCTTCTTTTTCTTATGTTTGGTTGATTTGGTTGTTGTTAATGGGGTTTTTAATACCATTATTATGAAAATTGGATTCTTGTACTCCTTAGCACTCAAGAAATGTCAAAAAGCAACTGTCACGGTTGACAGTTTATGTTTATGCTCAATAAATATCATGATAAGCTGACTAAAATGAGCTGGTTTTCTGCATTAAACTTGAGCAATGATTTTCCCAAGAATGCTTATGAGTAATTCTTCAGGTGAAAACTGTTACAAATGTATTAGTTGATGGCTGACTGCAACTTAGTCCTTTATAGTCAACTGCTTGCTTATTGCAGTACCAATGTCAAAAATGGGGTCTTCTCAGCCAATTGGGTGGTCTGTTATTCCTCTAATTCTGCAAGGAAACAAGCATGGGAATGAATGCTTGTGTCTCCCACCTGTTCTGGATACCCCTCCATGCAGTGCAGTCTTAAATTTTGTGCTTTGAGCCAAACCTATTCAAACACCTCTGTACAAATTACCTGTTAAAACTGGTGTGTTACCCAAAAGACTTCTGGAATAATTCATCACCTTATAGTAACAGTCTGTTAACTTGTTTTTGCCCTGTTCCCTTTGCCTTGTTTGGCTGAGATTTACTGCATTTGGTCTGTGGCTCCTTCTAGTAATGACGGTAGCATTCTGCCAAATTGTTTCCTTCCCTGGGTCCCTGTAGCCAAATGTCTATAGATTCAGGCATCACACTCATGGGAGCAATGCTTGAAGGACTTGCTGAGCCAGTGTTTTAAAGCTCCTTGTGTACTTTCCTATCTGGATGTTTGGAAGGGAAAAATAAGGGAGTGTATAACATGTCAAACTTTATTAAAACAAATAGTTTCAGTGAGCCTTTTTGTTTCATATGACCATCATTTTGGATGAAATTACTCTGTTCATAGTGATAGGTGCACTTACAGCACCTTTCTCTGTTCTTCATATGATGGTTATCATAAGAGATTGCATCCATTTGCAGAATTTAACTCCTGTTGGTTTTACACATACGAGTGAGAGTAAAAGCAAAAGCTACCCCTTGTCTGTCCTTCATGTTTGCAAGCTTCAGAGGCTTGCATTACAACGTTAATAGAGTGAAAGATACGGCATTTGGGAAGATAGGAAAGAGAAGATCATGAAATATCATGTGTGTAGATATTCAGAAATCTGTGCCTGTAGCCTCCTGAAACTAAGGAAAGGGAGTGGTACCAGGCCTGCCTGGGTATGTGATAAGAATTGGAGCAGATTTCTTCATGAATGTGCTTTCTCATCTTTTTCTAATAATAGTGTAAATGTGCCTTCATTCTCAGTATTATTTTTTTATGCATTGCTGTAGTAAATTAGTTCCTTATCATTGTGTGAGGAAGAGGTCTATCCCCAAACTGAGATTTAGAGGTGAATTGCTAAAAAATGTGTAGGAAGGCTGGAGGGGTGGACATGGTCTTACATTGCTCAAATTGGAAGTTAAAAAACATTGCTGCTAGGTAGCTACTCCTCTGTAGGGTCAGAACCGTAGCAATACATTTTTTCCATTCAGTATTTATGGAGTGAGCCAAATTAATGAACAGTAAGTTGGCTTAAAATATATCCAAACGTATTTTGGATAGCTTCGTGGCACCTATTGTTCTGAAAGATTGTACATAAGATTACATAAAGATTTAATGGCTAGATAATGCCAGCAGCTTTCAATGCAAACATGTCTGACCTTCAGAAACCATTTGGAAAAGGCTGTTTGCAGATACAGCATTGATCAGTAACCTCTCTTTTTATTTACTGGTTATTATATAACTTTTTTTTTTTCCCATTATGAAAGCCTCTTCTTTCAAATTCATTGACTTCAAATCCGTGTGAACAGTAGCTGTAGTTTTTGTAGGCTTTGTCATTAACGTGTTCATGACATAAGGTAGCATTTAGTCATAAAATCTGGGAGGTAGTCAGGGGCAGTAAGTAAGCTCTAAACAGTATTTTCAGTGACAGAGAGAAAATTCTTCCTCAAATGGTGTTGAACTAAGGGTACATTCAGGAGTTAACTACAGCGCCGTTTTACCACTATTTTAAAAATCTAGTAGTTAAATAAGAAAATGATAAATAGAAAAGCTTAATGAACAGCACAAAATTTTATGCAGTTTATCATCCTCTCCCAGGCAGACGACAATCCCATGTATCAGCTTCTGCAAGGCTGAGACATCCATATGTACATGTCATCAACAGGATAAGCTTCTAGTTTTTATTGGTACCTGTGGTGAACTGTCAAGACAGGTGATTTCCAGTACTGTGCATGTAGAGGAGGGGGAGGAAGAGGCCAAGCATGACATGAGTTTGGGGCATCTGCAAAAAGGAAAGAGTTAGGATTTATTTTCATATAAGAGCACTAATGGTTGGCATGCACAAAAATAGGAGCTGAACAATCGTGGTGGAACTGGCTTCTACTCCTGCATAGCTTATAGCATTTTATTTGTAGGTGGAACAAGTGAAAACTGAAGAATGCTTTGAGAGAGGGTCAGTCTTTCCTGAATAATGCTGTTGTAAGGTATGCAAGAGTAGAAAAGGAAAACCAGCAAAAACCCCCAAACAAATAAACCCTCACAGAAGGAAAAAGTCTTTTTTATTGTTGAAGTGCTTGTTCCTTCCCTTTCAAGGCAATTTTACCCTCCCTCTGATCCTTTGGTGATTAAAAAAATATAAATTGAAATTGGCTTTCTATTCTTAATGCTTCACAGAAAGAACGGGACTTAGAATTAGCTGCTCGGATTGGCCAGTCACTGTTAAAGAAAAATAAATCACTGACAGAAAGAAATGATTTCCTGGAGGAGCAAGTAGAACACATCAGAGAAGAGGTAAGATTTTTATGCCTGAATGCTGTATATGCAACGATGTGGGGAATTTCCTTCTAATTTCACCTTGTCCGTTTGTTTGGCTGTGGCCAACCTGCTCCAGTGTCTGACCCCGCACTGCTAAAAATGTCTTCCTTATATCTAGTCTAAATCTGCTTTCCTTTGCTTTAAAACCATTACCATTTATCCCATCACAACAGACCCTGCTGAAAAGTCTGTCCCCATCTTCCTTATAAACCTCCTTTAAGTACTGAAATGCTGCAATAAGGTCTTCCCAGGGCATTACTTCTCCCTGCTGAGCAACCCCAATGCTCTCAGCCTTCCCTTATAGGAGGAGGAGTATTTTTGTGGCCCTCCTCTGGACCTGCTTGAACAGGTCCATGTTTGTCTTGTTCCGAGGACTCCAGAGCTAGGTGCTCACCAGAGAACAGTTGAAGGGGAGAATCACCTCTCTCAACCTGTTGGCTACGCTTCTTTTGATGCAGCACAGGGTATGGTTGGCGTTCTGGGCTGGGAGTGCACACATTGGTGTGATCAATAAAACACACCAGAAAGCTTATATCATTTCAAGTAGCGCCTGTGCTTTAATAGAGCTCTTTTTCTGTAAGTACAACTGTTACTAATCTCCAATTTAATAAATGAGCTAGGAGCCAATGTTGTTTCTCCTATTCTCAGGCAGTGACCTTGCTTTGTGAATCTCACCTATATGTGGTTTTGAACAAGACAGAGAGCAAGAGAAAAATGAACCAGAGTAGAGTAAAAACTTTAAAAATGGTTCATAATTAACACTGCTCAGGGGTCTGAGATGTTGCATTATAAACATCACACATAAAGGATAAGGTGCAGATGGAGTGATGGGTGATGTGTGGTAAATGGTGGTGGAGCACACACAATGATAATATGTTTTAGTGTGACCTACCCTTTTTGACGTGGAAAACTACTTCTGTTCTCTTCCAAAGGAGTGCTGTCGCTTGCTGCCCAAGTCCCATCCTGAGGCAGACCAATTTGTGTATTGGTCAATATGACATGTACTAGGTACATGCAAGGTGACTGGGCAGGACTGTGCATTCATACCATCCATCCAGAGTGGAAAATTTGATTGAGGAACGTGGAGGACAGGCACAAGCTGCCTCTGTCCACTAGTGTTTTTTAGTGGGACTGAGGAGCAGCCTGAGGGAAAGTGCCACCAGAAATAAGCCTCTTTGCCAGGTGGCTTGGTATGTTGGGCCATATGTTCTGTCAACACCCCTCTTTCACACTGTTATTTTGACTCCTTCAGAAACTGATGATTTTGAGGCAGAGCTCATCAGACTTTAAAGTCATGACACTTTTGTGTATTGAAAAATCTGCCTTTTGTAGGTTGCAGGTTTTCTATTAGAACTGAATTTTGAATATTTGAACAGAACAGTAACTAAGACAACTGTCTTTAGGGGCAAGAGATAAAAGAATTTATTTGATACTTCTAAAATTCTGTAAAAATTGCCTAAAAATGGTTTGTCTGGGAGATACGTGTTTTCTGTAATACAGGGACAAGTTCTTTCTGGTGTGTGGTGTAAAATTAAGGTGTTATTGGTATATGTCTCACGGCATAAATAATCTAGCTTTATGTCTCTTTGACCTGCATTGTGACAAAACCTTCTGTCCACCTCATTAAGCAGACTGAGTGTTTCCTGTGTCCTGGTAACATGCCATATTGATAGGTACATATCAAAGTTACAAAGACCTGTGCAAAGTGCAGCAGATTCTTGTGTTTGTCTTTCGAGTTTGTGTTGTTAGGCACTGCTAAGATTAAGAAGGGGCTGTGATCATGTTCAGTGAAAACTGATGTAGCTGAGATTTTTGCTGTACTAGAGAACACAAGGGTGAGTGGACTGAAGCAAGCACTTTAGTGTATGCACAGACACTTCAATCTCAGCTTACTGTTTCACTGTTGTATTCTAGAAGCACAAATGTTATACTGAGGAAATGTTCTTAATTGTAAAGTATTTTGCTTACAGGGGTGGGCGTCTGCCTTTTCAGCAGCAGGGAGTAGTTCCCAGGTACTGTGTATCTATCTGCTGGAAGAATGCTGCAGCTCCATGTTCCTTTTCTCTGTCATGGTGCTGCCTAAACTTTGATATGATCTCCTTTGACATTAGAACTCAATATCAAAGAAATGTAAACCTTAAATCTGCACAATGTAAATTATGTTTGGAATGGAGTAGCTCACTAGGTTTTAGCTTCTCCTAATCTGTCTAAATTTCCCAGTTTCTGATCTTTTTCCTCTATGTATTTTGTCTTTCTGAAGCTAAAATGACAGCACTCCAATGCAGTGTCAGTCCTCAAATAACACCACCTCAAACCTCTGTTAACTTCTGGGTAATACAACCCTCTAGACCTGTTAGTCAAGTTCCAGGTCACCTGTCAGAATTTGTGTTTTGATGATAGCAGGTTTCAAAGTCCAGGTTTGATTTTGTTCTGTGTAAAGTGGAGGAAAGGATAAAGCTGAATTATAATCTGGAATGGTGGCCTAAAAAAGGGAACTGCTTTTGGTCTATTAAGAGTAGAAAGTAGTTTTGGAAAGACAGAAATGCTCTTTGACTTGGTACTTTCATGCATGCTGTTTATGTACAGTGTAACAGGGTGTCTTCCTTTTGAGTAATTCTGACCTGTTTAGCACTTAGTTGCTGTCAGGAAAAAAATCAGCTCTACTCTTGAAATGGTTGTTCATGATTCAGTAAAGATTGATCCTGTGAATTTGGTCTCAAGTCTTTAAATTGTTGTTTGCTGTTTGAGGATACTTTTATCTTCTACTTAAATTACTTTAAGATAGGTACAGCTATTTCATGAGTTAGTTCTGAAGCTGAGTAAAGCTCTCAGGCCAGCAGAGGCAATTAAAAGCCTGGAGATGGGTTATCACCATGCTTGGTTCATGGGGTGTCGTGGGCCCATGCACAGCAAGGGCTCGGTCTCTATTGCCTGGTGACAATACCAAGGTTGGCAACAGTAACACGGCAGTGTTTGCTCCCCAGGGCAGGTGTTGCAGTGGCTTGTGAAAATGTAGAACAGGCTATTTCTGTTCATAAAACAAGTCCAGTGTTTTGCAGTGTGAAAATGTGTACTGGGTGTGTCTGGGATGTTGATAATATTCTTCATCAGCCTACCTGGTGTGGTGCTTTGGGTTAGGGACTTAAATCAGTGTTGACAACAAGGTTTTGGCTATTGCCAAGGAGCGGTGGCACAGCATCCGCCAGGCTATTTTCTTTTTCCCTTATGCTCCTCCCAACCTCCCCAGCTTTTTTTTTTTTCTTCCCTCTTCACTGTGTCCACCATCTGCACAAGTGCACAAGATACTGGGAAGGTGCACAGCTCTAGTAGCTGATCCAAACTGACCAAAGGGATGTTCTATACCATATATTGTTATGTTCAGCAATAGAAGGTCAGGGAAAGGAGGAAGAATCTGGGACATTCATGGTTATGGTGTTTGTCTTCACAAGTGACTCTTCTGTGTGTCAAGGTCCCACTTTCCAGTAAGTGGCTGAACATGCACCTGCTGATAGAAAACAGTGAATAAATTCCTTATTTTGTTTTGCTTGCATTGGAAGTTTTGCTTCCCTTATTAAACTGTCTCAGCAAGAAGTTTTTCTTGCTCTTGAGCTTCTGAGTCTCTCCTTCATCCTATGGGGATTGTGGGGCAGACTGTGCTCAGCTGGTGGGTGCTTCGCTGCTCACCAAAGTTAACACACCACAAAATGCTGCATCAAAGGGAGGTGTTGCTGGAAGTTACTGTAGTGAGTGTGTCACAGTGTGATTGAGCTCTGGAGGTCATCTTGTCCAAATCCTCTTCTCAAGCAGGGCTCCCTACAGTCCATTGCCAAGGACCATGCCCAGACAGTGTTTGACTATCTCCCAAGGATGGAGACCCCACAAGCTCTCTGGGCAACCTGTGCCAGTGCTCAGTCACCCTCACAATTAAGAAGGTGCACCCATGTTTCAGTTTGTGCCTATTGTTTCAGGTCCTGTTCCATTAAAAGATCAACCTTTCTGACTGTTCACCCTCTTTTGGAGGATTGGAATGCTCAGAAATGGCAGTAAAAATAGTATCCTCAGTCTTTTTAATTCATAGGAAAAAAACAGTAGCAAGAGCTGGAGATGATCTACTGTCCACCCACAGACAGTATCTGAATTCTTGCTTCTTAAAGAGGCTGAGTTATAATGTGCTTAAGGGAAATAAATTGTTATTTTTGGTTCAGCATTTTCGCTCTTCCTGAAATGGAGAAAGTGAGCCTCTAAAAATTAATGGACAAATTTTAGTAGTTTTCTAAAATGCGGTTAGATAGGGATGGTTTTTTCCCCTTGCTATTTAGAACCCATGTCTCAGGAGGACTTGGTGCCTTAGCACTTCTCATTATGCAGAACAGTCTTAGTTAAATAAATGACCTTGTTTGCTTCAAATTCTGAATAGTTCAAGTGCTTTTTTGGATTGTGTCTGCTCTTCTGTTCGATGAAAATGGAGCTCAAATCTATGTCATTGATATTCTCTGGGGTTTTTTTGTAACAATAACCACAAAGAAAAGTATGCTTACAATATGAAAAGTGGAAGTTTAATAAAAAGAAATGTACTTTGCATTTTTTACATGGGAAAGTGCAAACTGAGGGCCAAGTCTTGCAGTGCAAGTGGAAGGGAATGGATGTGTCTGATCAGTTATGCTGTCTATAGTTGTGCAAGGCAAATAAAAGTAATCTGCTGCAGGCATTTTAAATCACAGCTGTGAAGTGGTGTATGTGCTACTGTCTCATTGGGCTTTTAACCCTTTTCTTGGAGAATAGCAATATAAAATAACAAAGATTATGTTTGTGGAGCTCACAATTACAGGGAATCTTAATCACCTGCAATTCATGGGGTTTTTTTGTTTTTGATGTATGTGTGTACTAAGTGTGGGAATCCCACAAACTACTTCACCAGAGCCAAAAAAACCCGGAAACTGACTGCAACCTCCACTGTTGGAACAGCCTCAGAACAGCAGCCTCCCACTGTGTGGTGGTGTTCTGCTGCTCAACAGGCGCTTGAGTTGCAATTGTAACCTTACTACACAAACATTTCAGTAATTTTATGTAAAGTCTCCTGGAGAGGAAGAAATGTCTGCATCTGAGGCCTGCAAGGTTGGCATCCAAGCCAGGAGCTGACAGGCACCACACAAAATGGATAAAAGCAATGTTTGGCTTGATTGCACCACATTAATTTCTTATTGTGTCATTGCAATATTTCCACTGCCGTGCATGTGAATCTAGACTAATGGAACAGTGAGTCAGGATTGCTCATCTTAAAGAAGGTAAAAAAGAAGCATTCTAATAGCAGTGAATAATTGCATATTTGGACTTGTAAAAAAACATTTAGCGGCTACTTTAAAAGGTACGCTTTCCCTTCTTTCTAAGAAGTAAAAGAAATGTTTCTGGGCTGTTTCAGTCTTGAACCCTTGATTTAGTCCAAGATGATTCCTGGAGGCTGAATAACAATCTAATTTGTGGTAATTTGCTTCAAAATGTGTCTGGAAAATCAGCTTACTGATTTGTGAGCTCTTTCTTTGTGTAGGTTTCTCAGTTGCGGCATGAGCTGTCCATGAAAGATGAACTGCTCCAGTTCTATACCAGTGCTGCTGAAGAAAGTGAACCGGAGTCCGTCTGTTCCACCCCGTAAGTCAGTCCATCTGCAACATTGAACCATCATCTGTTGGACAATTGAATAACTTTGAAAAGTGGTAAAATTGCCCCTGTATTGGCTGGAACTATAAATGGGACTCAGAACTTGGTGCAAGGCTCCAGCTGGAAGGATTTGCACTGGGCCAGCTGGCTATCCAGGTGCCTACATGAGCCAGGAGGGGAGAGTACACAGGGAGGCTGCTGACACAAGTCAGACACTGCAACTTCCAGAAGAATTGGGTCACTGTTGTGGAGGGGCAGCCGTGGGTCACACTGACAGCAGCCCAGTACACCACATACATTTGCATGTGTTAGGACATGCTACATGAGTGACCTTTGTGCTTGAAGGACCTCTGAAGGCACTATGGAACAATTCCAGGCCGAGGGAAAGAAATACAGCATGGCTTGCAGCGTGGGTTCCAGGCAGTTAGCTGGCTGAGCAGCATTGCAGGCTCTGAGGGGCTGTCTGCCCTTGCAGAGTTATTGCTGCATTCTGATGAAGCATGTGCAGCATTAATCAGGAGCTATTGGATTGCTCCCTGTAGTAACATGGTTTCTTTTCTCATAGCCTTGGCTGAATAACTTTTCCATAGGAAATGTGTGGAATAATAAATAACATTTTTAAATGTTCTCTTTTGAAATTCACTGCAAATTTATTGCTGCCCAAAAGTACTGGCATGAATAAGCTGTATTTCATGTGTCTATGCTTTTGAGACCGGTGTTCAGTCTGTGCTTCTGTGAGATTTGCCATAGTACATGTAAAAATTATTTTAAATTGTTGCTTTTTCCTACAAGGCTGAAGAGGAATGAATCTTCTTCCTCCGTCCAGAACTACTTTCATTTGGACTCTCTTCAAAAGAAACTCAAGGACCTTGAAGAGGAAAATGTTGTGCTTAGATCTGAGGTGAAATTGCACCCTTTGTTTTGCTTAATATAGTTCTTCATCTAAATGCCAGAACGCAGGTATTGAGAAGCTTGTATTAAAAGCTGAGTCTAACTAAGAGTATAATTCCACATATAACAGATCTCTATGTAGTTGTTTAATCACCATCCTTTATCTTTTTAAATGAAGGAAAGGCTGAAATGTGGAAGCTACATGGAATCACAGAATTGTTTTGGTTGGAAAAGACCTCTACGGTCATTAAGGCCAACCTTTGACCAATCAATACTTTATCAGCTGGACCAGAGCCCTGAGTGCCATGTCCAGTCCTTTCTTGAACACCGCTTGGGATGGTAACTCCAGCCCATCCCAATGTCTTATCACCCTTTCTATGAAGAAATTCTTCCCAAATGAGGGTATGTGCAAAGCAGTGTTTGTGCAGAAAGAATGTGCAGGAGCATGGGCAGATTTTGGAGTCCAGGATTGCACTTAGAAACAGGTTTTAAAGGACTGACCTGGCAGATAATAATGTGACTTGAGCTGCAGATCTCAAGTTTGTAGGCTGGCATGGTCTTTCATACCAATTCAGTGTTTGTCAAAATAATAATTCCTAGCCTAAATTTGCATTACTTTCTTCATTTTGTGTTTCAAGTCAGGCAGTAAATATTTTAAATTAAATGTACTCTTCTTCTCTTTATTTCTTAAAATATTCTGTTTGTTTCGCAGATGACACAGTTTTTAAAAGTTTAATAATTGAATATGAAGTGAATTGGTTTTATATTTTCAATCCAACTTTTACACCGTGGGAGCCTGTTAACACTTTGCAAACATGTAGCAGAGTATAGCATAAGAGATACTGTTGGTCTAAGAGTGAATATATGAAAACAATGTTACTGCCATTTTCCGCTGCAAGTGCATGGCCCATTGTAAATAGGTAGTGCCACACCTTTGCACAAGATATCAGGTAATGGACGCTGCTGTGCTCTTAACTGAGAAGCTGCACAAGGAAGATGAGCAGTAGATGGTCTGAGAGTAATGAATGTTAGAACTGAGGGAGCCGCTACATCAGGAGCTGGTAGGAAACCCCATGCAGCACTGCCTTCCCACCCAGGGAGATGTAGTCTGTGCCAGCAAGGGGCAGGATGAAGCCAAATCTGAAGCCTGTGAGCTGTGCAGTTCTGTACAGATGCACTTTGTGGGTGTCTGTGCATGCCCTCAGCTTTGGGAATGGATTACAGACCCACCGAGGTGGTGCCAGACAGAACCAGCTGGCTGCAGCCATGCTGCTCTTGGCACTCCCAGAGTCAGAGTGGAAAAGACAAAGCAGGGAAAGAGGTACCACTAAGGGGTTTTTTTGGGATATATGGTTACAGTGCCAGAACTTTTCAAATAGGATTAAATAGCATGTTTTCTAAATACTTGAATGTTTAATTCAGTTATTTAAACCAAGCATTTATTTAGTTTTTGATGATACCTTGCTTTTGCACAGGTGACCAGATCAAGTTCTGCATGTTAGTATTTTGTATGTCCAAGCCTTTCTTTTTCTTCTTACTTTTAGTGCAAAATACACAAGTGACATCTAGTGGGGATATGATGAAAATGATGCAGGTTTCTCCATACAGTAATGTTTCTGCTGAATGTTCACCTGGCCTCTTTTTCCAGAACATGTGGGAGGGCAGGCAAAAACTGTAGTTTCTCACTGTCTTCCTGAAGGAGTGATTAGAATAGCTTGTCTTTCTGAAGCAGATGGAAGTGCAACAACAGACTGGCAAAGAACAAATGTGCTAATGTAGCATATTTGATGTGGATTTCTTGAACAGGCCTGTCAGCTGAAGACTGAAACAATTACTTATGAAGAGAAAGAACAACAACTTGTCAATGACTGTGTAAAAGAGCTAAGTATGTCCCTACTTTTTTTGAGATATTTCAGTAAAAAAAACAAAACAGATCAGTCAGTCCTGTTTTTCTGTGGTACTTATTTTCCTTTTATAATGGGTTATGAGGAGGAAATTTCTGGCTGAAATTTTGTGGCAGAAAATGTTGGCTGAAAGCTAAATCATTGTCATTTAAAAATCGTTTTGCATTGAAAATGTTCAGTCTCTCTTGCAGCATGAGCACTTGGTGCCTTTATGGTTGTGTGTCCTACTGTGTTTTTCAAAAATACCTTACTGTGAATTGGGGATAGGATTCTGCTGAAGCAAGTGATGTTCCAAAAGAACATCTTTATGCTTACTTTTCTGATTTGGGGTTTGTGATGTTAATTGTAATTACTTATCTTAAAGGGGATGCAAACATTCAGATTGCCAATATCTCTGAAGAGTTAGCAAAGAAAACTGAAGATGCTGCCCGGCAGCAGGAAGAAATCACTCATCTTCTCTCTCAGATAGTCGACCTGCAGAAAAAGGCCAAAGCTGTAAGCAATCCACTTGAGAGACTACTGTTGTTATTTGCTACTGATGTTACTGGAGGACAGATTAAAATCCTCTCTGTACTAGACTCTAAAGGGAATATTCCACCTTCTTTATGTGGGTGACCTTGTCTGGTGTTTACTATCTGGCATACTTAACTAGAAAGTATCAATTTATTAAAATATGCATATATGGTTTATAAAATGCAATAGTTAAAATTATTTTAAGTATTAGATACAGAATTCTGCTTTGAGTGATGTCAGGGAGACAGGAGTGTCAGTGCAAGTATTTCAGTGGACACATACTTGTTTGGAGGTTCATGTAGCAAGGTACATTCTAATGCTGTGTATTCCTGTGTTAACATTTTAAACATTTTTAAACTAATGTGTAGGTTAATACTGCTGCTGAAGAGAAGTGAGAAAGGTTAGAATGGTCCTACTTACCTGTAGTATGGGATACAAATATCACAGGACAAAGCATCACAGTATTTCTAACATTTTTTGGCATATTTTAGTGTGCAGTTGAAAATGAGGAACTTGTCCAGCATCTGGGAGCAGCTAAAGATGCCCAGAGACAGCTCACAGCAGAGGTGAGTACATTACTTAGTAATACAGTAATTTAGTAGCAGAGCAATGACTGTTCACTTTGCCATGAGAGATGTAGTCTGAGCTGGATCAGAAATATTAAATAGTCTTGCCTGTGTATATGGAATGAAGGAACATTTATGTTCCTATTAGAGTTCAGCCCCTTTTCTTTGCTATTCTGTGCTCCTTCAAATGACACACATTTGGAAACACAGACACTTATGGGCTGTACAGGAATGTCTTTAGAGGTTGACATCTCTAGGCTGGGAATTTCAGCCTATTTTGACTAGTGAGATAACATGCAAAAGCTCATTTGTGCTCTGTTTGTTTGTTGTATAAACATAACGCAGTCCAGTATTTCTTGTTGTCTTAGGGGTGGTACATTCACATGAATTAAAATGGACAAGGTGGAATGAATAGATCTTGATGCCTTTAGAATGTGTCTTGCACTTGCAGTACTTGGTGATGAAGGTGGGAGTGGCCAGAGGAGCTTTTCCAGTGGGTGGACCTTTTGTATCTCTGGTGCTCAACAAAGGTTGGGCTCATGCCTCACCATTGCTTCTTTGGAAAGAAAATGAACCAGATCTCTGTTTCTAAACCAAATAGCTGATTTTTATGAATGTTGTAGGAATGTGGTGTTTCAGACTTCAGTCCCTTTGCCAAACTTAGTTGAAATGGCTGATGAGCCCAGAAGCTGTGAGGGTACACAGACATCTGTAGACAGAATGATTACGTAAGATACATTTCCTGAGAAAGCTAAAAAAAAGGCATGGTCTTAGGCTGTTGAAAGCTATATGTGTACATGTATGTACGCATGAAAGTCCTGGCTTTAAAATTCCTAAGTCCTTTGGACCATTGTGGAATGTTTTGTCCTCACACCATGGTGTTTGCCTTGGTGGTCATCGTGGCAGTGATTAAGCACTAAACCTGATCAGACTAAAGATACTTTTATAGCTCTGTATCTTCTCCTTGACCATGGCTTCATGTAGATAAGTAGGGCAGGAAATGGAGCCAACTGTTCCTTCTACATTGTGACCCTCCCTGCCTGCCTTCCCATTACTAATCCATGTTATTATTGATCCTCCAGTGATACTCAATTGTTGGAGATCAATTACTTCGAAGTAGGATTATCTTCCCTACATTACTGGTTACCAGTATTAAACGAGTTTGCAGGATTTTTATGGTAATAGTGCACCCCTTAAGGTCTTGGACTATTTTCTCTATGTCACAGCTGCGAGAGCTGGAGGACAAGTATGCAGAGTGCATGGAAATGCTTCATGAGGCGCAAGAAGAGCTGAAAAACCTTAGGAACAAGACAATGCCAAACGCTATATCACGTCGATACCACTCCCTTGGTCTCTTCCCTATGGTAAGCAGATTTAAGGAAAAACCTGCACACACCAAGGAAAGGAAGTGTGTTTGCATCTGACTTACAGCTCCAGGGATAGGATGCTAGGTCTGACATAAGCATGGGTGAAATTTGTGTTTTTATAATGTCAAAGGATACCTGAGTGATGAGTTTTGCATACCTGGTTCTGAAACAGTGGTGCTGTGCAGCTCTGCTGCAGTGTTACATACAACCTGCAGCTGTCTGTGCTTGTGCTGTGAAACCTGGGTAGTATTAACAGGTTCTTACAGTTCTGTACATCTTTGTTAAGCATCTCCTATACTGTGGTGGCTGGTGTTCATTAGGAGTTTCCTGTTTATCGTCAATATCCTTGGAGATATAACTTCCTAAGAACGTAACAATGGTCTCCAGACATGGCATCTTTCTAGTCCTTTATGATATATGTTCTAGTTCTTCGGTCTAAAGCTTTGAACCAGGGTTAAAAGCATACCTTCTGGTTTTATGGTGACTGAAAATTCAGTGGTTCATTAAAAGAATGTTGGTTGCTAATCTGTATTATGGCAACAAATTATGGTGGTTTCACTTGTGTTACTTTCTTTACCTGATTTTGTGTGATTGACATTTAAAGCTCAGGGAATATGCAGTATCCCCAATGAAATGAGAAAAGAAAGGGGATAAGAATGTGTCCAGTGACTTGCTCTGCTTACCTGTGTATCTCTAGAGTAGTTAGAATACTTCTGAAGGCAGTGGTATCAGTGGCTTCTTTTGAAATACATTAATGTAATCAAGCAGCAAAATATGGCCTGCCTTGTCTTGTCTTATTGCTGAAGAAGAACACATTTTATTTGTGCTCACAAGAAGTAAATTGCCAACAAGGCTTAGCTTGCCTTTTTGTGCTCCCTTCTGACACTGAACACAGGCCAAATAAAGTGCAGATGTTTAATAATACAAGTTGTGCTTGCAAAAATAATACAAATTGTGCTTGCACAAATACAGCTGAAAGCTGTGAAAAGTATGGTTGTGCTGAGATAGGTTCATGTGTTTTGTGTGAAAATGATTTTCAAATGTTTAATCATGAGACAAAAGATCATTTAGGTTTATTAATGTTTGATACTCAGACCCTTCACCCAGCAGTAAAAGTTAGTGACCATCTACAGAAAATTGATGGCCTGTTACCTCTAACCTTATGGGGAAAGTATATAGTGCTTTATGCCAAGAATCATGTCATTTTTGTGGATGGGTGGATAATGCTGTGGGGATAATGTTTATTTTAAATGAGAACATAAAGAGCAAAACTTTATACATGAAAGGTGGGTATTACTGAGTATGGAAATCAGTCTGGGAAGCTGGATCATGTTGTTGCCTATAATGCTTTTTTTAAGGTTCTTTGGCAGATATTATGTATCATCAGGTCGTCCATACTGTGGGAAAATGAAGCTAAGCAATATTTGTCAGTGCTTTAAATATCTACATTAGTTTTCCAGTCATTTTTTCATATTTAAACCTTGTTTTTTCTTCTAGAAATACTCTCCATTATTTACTATTCTGTATAAGTAATGTATTATTTTCTGTCATGACAACCTACCAATACTATATTTGTTTCTCTTTTGTGCTTATTTTTCACAGGATTCTTTGGCAGCAGAGATAGAAGGGTCCATGAGGAAAGAACTGCATTTAGATGAACCTGACTCTCCTGACTTGGCGTACGACTGAAAAGAATTGATTCCTCATTGATTGGTTACATCTGAAGTTAATTATTTGATAAGAAAAGAAAAAACAGGAAATAGTTAAGCTAGATATTTAGAAAGAAATACTTGTAGTTGAATGTGAATGATAGAGAGAAAGGAAAACAAATTGCCTAGTTTTGGGGGTGTTTTTATTTTCTCCTAAAGCTGCCAAAAGAAAACACCGATATATTGGCTTTGCCTTGTTTTGTAAATTTTTTTTCTCATTGGTGAGTGCTGAGAATGAGAAAAGGTTTGTTTTCTTGTGTGTTACTATGCTACATTTCTTCAGTTACCAGTTAGGGGAGGAGTTCAAGTTAGTGGGTTTTCTCTTGGTGAGTTTTATAACATGAGTTACCAGGCAACTCTTAATCTAATCCAGTTTTTACAGGAAGAACATCAGGGCAATAAGGGATTTGGAATGGATGGGTACTTAGTGTGATGCCCATTACACCTGTGCTGAAGTTCTATTGAATTAAACAAGAGAGTGGTTTGAAACAAGTCAAGTGCTTGTGACATCCCCAAAGCTATAGATGGATACAGCTTGGCAGAAATGGCCTCACTGATGCCAACTGCACGTGTACTCCAATAGGTTTATCTCACAGATTTATACAAAGCATGGATTGTTTAATTTGAAATAAGTTAATCCAGTTTACAGAGTCTATTACAGAAACGGAGTTTACAAAACAGGACAGTCAGGGAAGGTACAGTAGGCACTTCCCAGAAACCTTCTAATTGCATTTACAAAATGCCTGACGCATACACTGACCTTTTCTGAGCCTGAGCCAAGAACTGTAAATGAGGCTTTGACAGAGAGAAATGTTGATTAGAAAAATGTAATACCAGAAAGTTGTGAGCATGCTCAAACCCCATGGGATCCTTTCATCCTTCTAGTATAGTCTAACTTAAAGTTAGTTTAACTTCTTTAGAATGTCTTAGTTACTTTGCCTGTTCCAGAGGAGGATACTTATTTTTGGTTATGTGACTTGGTTTTATTTATTTGTGCAGTGGTAGTAACTGCATACTCCATGGAACTATTTATTGATAAATACTCTTAGATACAGTCTCGTAAATGATATACAGCTGTAGACCTGCAGCCTCCACACAAAAGGTACAACTGTTGAGTACCCATGGACGGAAGAAAAGAAATTTAAATGACATTAAATAGCCTAAGGCATGCAGTCACTGTTACAACCTGGCAGCGTTACCTTTCAGGTAGAAGGAATGTGCTATTCTTGTGTTCAGCCATTGCTGAACTGTAAAACAAAGCAGCAGTGGCACTTTTGCAGCATGATGTAGGGTAATTTTATTTTTCAAGAAATTTCTGCTGAAGTGTCATCTGATGTCAGTCTTGAAGCCGGTGAACAGTGTTATGGTATAAATACAGTGGTGATAAAGAATGAACTGTAGAAGTAGGTCAAAACTTAGGTTTCCAGCCTTTCAGCCTCTCTTAAGTCTTGGTCCATTATATTTCTGGGATTTTTTTTCCTTTTTTTTGAAGTCTTATTTAAGGGGGTTGGAAATTGGTTTCAAAGAGAAAAGATACAAGACTTGCTTGCATAGAGGTACTCAAGAGAGTAAATTCAAACTCTCTTTTAAGATGGATTAGCCAGTTTATAGTTAAGAGTTGAATGGAGATCAGTTCTGGTTTTTAGAAACTCATTTTTACATAGTGGCTTTATGGTACTTTTAGCTGATGTACTGAAATGCTTTTTCACTTATTTTTATGAATATTTGAAAAAGTCCATGCACATAATTGTCAAAAGTACTGTCAAAAATATTCTAGGGTGATGGAAGAATTATGTTGATGGATTGAATGTAATAGCCAGACTGTAGCTAGCATAGGACCCTATGCATACTACTTTTCAGAGCTATATATAAAACCAAAGCGTTTGACAGACCTGTAAATAGGAAGGGCTGTTAATAAGCTGTTACCTGTTTCTCTGATCCTTTCTCTATGGTAATAAGTTATTGAGTGATTATTAACTGTGTGTGTGTTTTACAGCCATCAGAAGCGGGTCTTTGAGACGGTGAGAAATGTCAATCAAGTTGTCAAGCAGAGATCCATGACTCCGTCACCGATGAATATCCCAGGCTCCAACCAGTCCTCTGCTATGAACTCAGTCATTTCTAGCTGTGTCAGCACTCCACGTTCCAGTTTCTATGGGGGAGACATCTCTAACATTATGATAGACAACAAGACCAACAGCATCATCTTAGAGACTGAGTCCTCGGACAATGGGTCAGTACCATAGCACCGGAATTTGCTTTTGCTTTGTTTCTAACATAAAGGCAAAGTGTTCCTGTTTTCCTCCTTTTGTCTTGTGTAGTGCAGATACCACAGTGGCATACATCTTTAAAATCTATTTTGTGCTTTAGTTTTTGAGCACTCAAGTTTATTTTAAAAATAAATCTTTTAGAAAGTACTGTGTATCAGTCAGTGTCTGCAACTCAGACTTGTTCTGAGATGCACCATCACCAGATGATGTAAAACCACCCTTTGTTTAAAATAATTAAATTTTCACCATTTTACATAAATGTAAGGGAATTCTGATCTCAGATTCAGCTACAGTTAACTTTTTTGATCCTAAAAATAAATGAAGTGTGCGTCTGGAGGTTACCTAATATGAAAATCTGTGAATGAAACCAATCAGAACTTTCCTTTTCTACCTACTTGTCTCTTCCCCTGGTACAGCTCCATACTATGCTGTATATACTTTTCAGTAAAAATGGCTTAACCCCTCAAAACAATGTATGTCTGTCAGTATGTGACTCACTGTGGTGTTCTTACAGCATTGGCCCTTTAACCTGGGGCCTGCTTACCTGAGTTAGTATGAGTGTGAGAGATGCACAACAAGCAGGCAACTCACACCTCTTTGTAGGAGAAAGCCCCTAAGTAAAGTGCAGGTTTCCAACCAGGAATTTCCAAGCAGGAACTAGGACTCAAAATTTTTACTATGAAAGAGAAACACAAGACTGGTGTTTGCCTTTGAGCTCTCCAGATGAGTAGCAAGTTGTTCCCAGATACAGTAATGTAAAGGTATTGGTCAATGTCTCAAAACTGTCGTGTGGAAGTCTTAAGCATTTCTAAGAATGTGTTCTTTTCCCTCCCACTCTTTTTTTTTTTTATTATTTTTCTGTATCCCCCTTGCTGTTTTAGAAATGAAGACAGGATGAAGAAGCCTGGAACTCCAGGGACTCCAGGCTCCAGTGACCTAGAGACTGCCCTTCGTCGGCTCTCCCTCAGGCGGGAGAATTACCTCTCGGAGCGCAAATTCTTTGAGGAAGAGCAGGAAAGGAAGTTGCGGGAACTGGCAGAAAAGGGAGAACTCCACAGTGGTTCCGTTACCCCCACAGAGAGCATCATGTCACTGGGAACTCACTCCAGATTTTCAGAATTCACTGGATATTCAGGAATGTCTATCAGCAGTCGCTCCTACTTGCCAGAAAAGCTTCAGATTGTGAAACCACTAGAAGGTGATAACAAAGGGCCTCGGCCTTTATCTGTTGTTATTAGTGACTCTTTGTGGTCTCTAATCCATCACCAGAAAGCAGGAAATCTTTGCAATACATATTCTTTTTACTTTAGAGACAGTACTCCACGCTGTTGGTTTGAGATCTTCTAACTACTATATTTTTCCACAAGCCTTAAAAGTGTTAGGAAACAATCCCAGGCAAGGTAGTAAAATAAATTTTACAGGCCACATGTGCACATCAGCAGTGCAGCTTTACATCTACCTAAATGTTACCATTTCCTAGTTGGAAAAGAAAGGTAGATAAGTCTAGGAAGTCGAAACAACAAGAATTCTGTAAATGAGTATCTGGAAAGGCCTTTACCTACTTCAGTTAGTCCAGTTGGTCTAATAAGACTGATATAGTGATTCAAAATTATCTCTGGACTTAATGAGTTGTTTGAGTGGTCACACATAAATCACTATGGCTTTGTGTTTCATGTGTGAAATAGGTGGGTTTTTTAAAGTCAAATTTCCTTCATACATTGTCTCAGAAGAATGCAAGATAGAGATAGATGGTAGTCAGGGCTAGAGCTGTATTTCAAAGTTAATTTCAATAGACTGTTTAAAAAAAGCTGTCAGATCATATATATAGTATAGTCTATCTGGCTTTCTTCAGTTCCTTCAGGTTGTAGCTGGAACTTAGTTGAGTCAGTTCCTCCAGATTTTAAATGAAATGAAGTTTTCCTGTAGTACTTCACACATACACTAGGTCACATCATTTAGCTTGGGCTTCTCTCTGTCTCTCTCTCTTTTCCTTTAACAGAACTCTTGTATTATATTGCATTGTGTGTGTTTAAATTGCAGAAGTTCCTTTTTTTCATCTTTTTAGAACAAATTTATTTCACCTATAAGGAGCATATAATAGCATGACAGGTACTCAGAAGCAAAAATAAGTGTTCTTATGTCCTGCAGAAAGTGGTGTACTGTTTCTACCTGTTCAGATGAAGCCACAGCCATAGCGCACAAACCCCATACTGTCAAGCAGATTTTAGTAGTTTGTTTTCAGGGCTGGCTTTAAATGATCATAAAAGTTCTTGTACCATGTGAGGAAAAGGATTATCCCACTTTGTTTCAGTTTCCAGTTGCTACCACTGTAATAGATTTCTGTCACCATCCCATTATATCTGCTTTTGTCTTCCAATAAACTCTTAAAGTCTTTATCATCTTTCTATCTGTCTGGGTTCTTTTTTTTCCACCTGGTTTTGTTCAATGTTTTCACTGGGTCATTTTTCTCTTGGAATAATTGCACCTTTTAAAGTACTTGCCATGTTTGGTTTTAGATCTTATTTGTAGCATGTTTGTGTATGCCCGTTTCATGAGTTTTGTGTTTGTTAACTTTTATTAACTAAATATCTTTGATTTTGTTTTTCATTTCAGCTTAGTTTCTTTTATGAATATATTTCATGAGCCCTATTTTTTTTTCAACTTCATGGATGTCGTCTGACTACTGGGGAAAAATAGTCTGCTGTACCTGCAGACTGCTATAAGTAGTTTTGTCTTTGGTTTCGTTACTGTTTTGGGTGCTCATGTTATAAAACATAAGAAATAAGCATTAGTTCCATAATAAATTTACTATAGGTTAATGACTTCTGTTCCTTTAAAGAAATTTTTTAAATCCCCCAGAAAAAAAAGTGACAGAAGCACTTAGAAATTAATCTTCCTTTGCACCTTTAAAAAAGCAACACAGGCTTTCTTTTAGTCAAACAGAAGGATTGCTTGATGTCACTTGTTTAATTTATAGTCCAGTGGGATTTTTTGTTGCTGTTTTGTTGGTTATTTTTAAGCTATGCACCTGTGACTTGTGTCATAAGCATGAAATATCACTATCTGTAGGAAAAATAAAAACTTGGATTGATTATGTCTTCACCCACTTCACTGCAATTGTGGGAGCAACACACTCTGAATTTCTAAGCTTTCTCTGATCCTCTAAGCCTGTGTGCAATCATGCAGAGGTATCAGGAATGTAGGAAAAATTTTTACTTTGTTCATATACTTAACTTTCTTCTTAAATTCCTTCTTCCTTCAGCGGCATGTCCCACTGTTACACTGTAATTCCCTCTTGCCAACTATTTCTGATAATTTACAAAACCATCTACTAGGAACCTGGGACTGAATGTAGGCCAAAAAAGTGTTTTATTTCCCTCTTTCTTTGACTTCTGCAGCTTTCTCTTTTTTCTATTTATTGGGGATTTACAAGTGTTGGATTCCCTTGTACATTTGTGTCCATTTTCTATATAGGAAATTAAAGCTCCCTCACGTGCATTTTATGAGATTAGGCTCAGGTGCACTCCTGTTTGTGATGGAGCTTAGACCATTTTAATTTCTGTAGTTTCAATAGAAATGTCAAAGCTCAAAATGCAGATATTTTGGTAAATATATTTTGTATGGAAAATATGAGATATATATTGAAAATGAAGTGCTTGTATTCTGCAAAGTTTAAGTTTTGGTGTGCTTTAAGGTAAAAAAGATTGCTTCTTCAGAAGCTAGCATGTAGAAGTTAGTTAACTTTATATACTTGCGTGCTGTGCAGAAAGAAATTTTGATTTCCTTTGTTCTTTAATTCTTAGAGTAGGCTGACAGAAAACCTCTACTCCTAGGTTAAGGCTTGACAATACCTGTCACTTCTTCACATTCTGGGGTTTTTCTTTTGTATAAAAGCAAAAACCTTGGCCTTTGGGACAATTCAGCAGTAAATACAAGTTATAAGGATGTCTCTTCTCTCATTTTGGAGTTGTAATGACTTCTACTTTTTGAGCCTCGAGGGTGCAGATTTTCTCTAATCCCTCTAGACTTACTTTAAATAAAAGCAAAAATACAAAAAAAAATAGCATCGTTAGCCAAAGTAATCTAGCAGATCCATTTATTCTGAGCTAAAAAATTTCAGGTCTTAAAAAGTGAGATAAGGCTTAATTAAATGCTGCTCAGTTCCCAGTCGTTCTAGAGAAAGAGCTTTTCTTTGTTCACTTCCTATTTACAGTAAGCTTCCTCAAGTGCAGTATGTCAAATGACAATTTTTCTCATTCCATAGGATTTTTCTCAGATTGAAAATGTATGAGAGCCACCCCTTCTCTAGTTACTACTGTTGTATAGGCTTTTACATACACTGTGCAACTAATTGAACATTCTTGGTCTTTGAATATGGGTGAGACATTTGTGTGCCAGCTTGTTGAATTTGTGGGTCTTCTGCTTTGCAGAGAGGAAACAGGAATAAGACTGCAAAAACTGCTCTGATTTAATCTGGCAGAGGTGAAAAGAAAGATGTTTAGTTTGTGTTACAGGACGTGTGATTTTAAGTCACATTTTCCAACACAGTGATGGTGGGCACACAGGAAAATGCAGGCCCTTGCAAGCAATGTTGAGTTGCTAATTGAGGAATCATATAAATCCTCCCCTGATTTCACTGGGCCCAGCTCAGTGTATATATCATTTTTTCCTGATCCACTGTTGTTTCTGACTGTCTCCTATTAAACTTTGAATGCTGAATGCTTTTTCTCTGTAAAATGCACCTCCTTTTTCAAAACATTTCTCTGCCAAGGATGAAGCTACAGGTACAGTAGCATTTAGTTATGTAATAGTTAAATTCCTGTAGTATGGGGCTCACACAGGTATTTAGACTTGATGTATAGTTCAGAGTTGTATATGTGCTTCCATGTGCCTGAAGCTGATGGGGTTTTCTAACGTAGGGTACAAAGCTAAAATTGCTCTGCAATCTCTGTGACTACTGTCCTCCTGTTAGCCACTGGTAGAAAGTTCTGGCATGTTTTCAGCACTTGTCTTAGTTTGAGCTAATGTGGGAATATGTGGTATATGTTCCTCTTAGAGCTTTCTGTGATGGTGCTCAGATCAATTGTTACAGTGTAAACTCTTTCTGCTCCTTCTTAATCCTGTGATTTGAAGCCAATGAGGATATTTACAGGGAGGGGATGTGCATGTGCACAAGTGTGCTGCTTCTCACCACCAGGCTTTGCATAAGTGCTGATGCGATCAGTTTATTACACACTGGTCTGGAAATGCTGAAGTGTGGACGAAGCAGTTTTGTGCTGTAGCATGTCCCTAAAAACACAAACCCCAGAAACACTAAAGGTTTGGAGCTCCCAAACCTTTGGCCTTGTGGATAAATGAAGTGGGACTTTGTCTTTTAGGTTCTGGATTGCTTACTGATTGACTTTGGTTGTCTTTCTGTTCACTTTCAAGGTTCTGCCACTTTGCACCACTGGCAGCAGCTGGCTCAGCCTCACTTGGGTGGGATCCTGGACCCGAGGCCCGGGGTTGTCACTAAGGGCTTCAGGACCCTAGACCTGGACCTGGATGAAGTGTACTGCCTTAATGACTATGAGGAAGATGAGACAGGTGACATTTCTTACAAGGGCCTAACTACCTCGACGCCAGTTCAGCACACAGAGACCTCAGGTGAGAGGTCACAAGCATAAGTGACTGTTTCAGAGAACAAGAATAACCCCCGCCAATCTCAGGCTTTCACAGAGGAGATGCAGGAGTCCGCGACTGACGATGATGAGGGGTCTGGTGAGGGAAACTCATTAAGTCCAGTAAAACTGACATCTTTACAGGATTTTGATTACTGGGCCATTCTCACATCTCTTCAGAACAGCATCCATAATATCGCTTTGTGTGTAGCATCTGCACGATAGGCGTGCAGTGGTTAGAACATAACCATTCTAACATTGGCTCAAAAATCGTTTCTTTGATAATCTTCTAATTTGTTTTTCAGTAACAGCATCTGTGGTCAATATTTTATTCTATTTTGATAAGAGAAGGCTGCTAAAAGGAAGTGGTTCATTCACAAACCTTTGTGTGGCATGTATTCAACTTGTGTGTGTTTAGTGCACGCTGTTAAGTGTGTGTAATGTACAGATGACATATATTTTGTATTACTGTAGTGCAGATACTCTTCTGACAGTTCATAAGAGGTGATGCCATGTTTTAGATTTTTGTACTTTGGGAAAAAAATGAAGACTAAACAATTGGTGCACCAAAGGTGCCTCTACCTTGCCTTTGCTGAGAAACAAAAGGAGTGCCTTGAAAATCACCAAAGAAATTCAGAAAATTTAATTCACTTACCTCAGATACAGTTACCTGTTTTTGAAGTCCTTCTGAGATAAAGAATTAAGGGCGTGTTTTTATGTAGTGACTAATAACATTTCCCTTATTCTTTCTCCAGCACACGATTAAACCCTGTCCTTCCTATTTATACCGTATTAAGATGTAAACATTTTTAAGTGACACAATACTGCATGAGGTATTAGATACTCTGAACTGACACTAGCAGTCTATTATTGCACAAGATTACAGACTCTTAAGACTATAGATAGGTTTGAGTTTGTGTAGTTTCTCTCTTTTTGTTGGAATTTGGGGGGTTTCGTTTTAATAAGCTATGTGGTCTTCATTAAGATTTGCCTCTGGTAAAGAATTTTATTTAGTCCAGAATCAGAAAATTGCCAGAACTCCTTTTTTTTTCCAGGCTTCTTGTTTTTGTATAACTGCTTTAAATGAAGACACTTCCTTCCCTCTCCTTTTTCTGGGATAAATCATAATTTAATATTGGGCTGGTCTTTGGAAGATTAGATTGTCTCAGAGCTAAACAATAATATTTCTGTTATTTTCATGACATGCAGAGTATTTTCAGCTCTCACTGCCATGGGAGTTCAGTGCTTTCAGCTATTGAATATAAGCTACTTTCTAGAGTCAGTTGTATTAAGGTTAAACTTCGAATCATAGAATCATTAGGGCTGGAAAAGACCTTTAAGATCATTGAGCTCAGGCATTAACCCAGCACTGCCAGGGCCACCACTAAACCATGTCCTGAAGTGCCATATCTACAGATCTTTTAAATACCTCCTGGGGTAGTGACCTAACTACTTCCCTGGGCAGCCTGTTGCAGTGCTTCAACATCCAAACCCTTCAACTTCTCTTTCCAGTGGCAAAAGTTGTCCTTGCTCTAGGAAATCCCAGAAAGAATGTTTATATTATTTTTTATATTAATATGAAAATAAATAATTCCTCCTCAGGCAGTTGTGTACTGTTCTGGATATTCTCCAGGTTTTTAGAATTTTGAAGAGTCTGAGTAACAACAGCGAGGAAGGCTGGAGATATGAGAAATATGGACTGAAATAATCAAAGACTGAAATAACTGGCATTTTTAGGATCTAGGAAATAAAAGATTTAACAAAAGATGTAATTAATTTTAAAATGTGTTGCCATAGAAAGGAAGGGAACAAGCAGTTCTTCATGTACTGAGGGTACAGTAGTTGTGCAAAAAAATGTTGCTTAGGTTACATTTTTCCAATTGGGTTAGAATTTTCCAGTTGTAGGAGTGTTCAACACAGGAACACGTCAAAAAAGCAAAAGACTCGTTGTCATGGGCCAAACATAGATAAAGGTATAGTTTAGTTCCTTTTGGGGATTTTTTTTTTTAAGAACAAATTAATATAACATTTCTGGGTAATAATTTGAAAGAGTTCTTTCTTTGGAGTGGAGCAATAAGTGCAGACCTGCTCTGTGATTACAAACTGGTAAGAAAATTAGTAAAATCTAGTATTTCCTTCCATTTTCTGTCTCCATTGTGATTTGAGTAAAGGTTGCTCCTTATGAACAGGTTATTTGCTGGTTACTGCTGACTTCTCCTGGGAAAGAGAAGGTTTTTAAGCAAAATGCCCTACCTTATAAATTGACAAAGTAGATAAAATCAATGGAATTGATGTAGAAATCTTATTTTACCTCGTATTGTTTGCTGGGTCATTTTAATACATTACAGAAATAAATAGGTCAAAATTAATAACTTTGTGTAGAGTGAACAAGTGCACCAAAAACTTTAATTTCTCATTCTTTTGCCTTCTTGTCAAATTGTCCTGTTGGGTAGGTTTTAGGAGAATCCATGAGCTACCCTATCATTATTGGTCATGTTGCTCAAAGGAATAAAAACACTGTATCTGCTTTTTGTTGAAGCAATTTGTCAGGCATTGTACAAGGAGGAGATGATTGTGGATTTTGTCAGAGTAGGCACTTACTAATGGAGCAATACTTCTTAGGGTCCACAATCTTCCCACTGAAGAATGTCTTTCTGGGGAAGGAGGCGCGTGCTTAGCTTATAAAATTTATTTTGTATTTAAATATTGTGCAGCCATTGCTTCATATTGCTTCTCCTCAGCATTCTTTCTTCCAGATTCCTCTGTAGGAGATGCAAGGCAGGTAGAGGTGTATATGAACATGTGGCATCTTGTCATGAGCACAAAGTTACGACATCATTGCTTGCATGATTCCAGTTGGCAACATACAGAATAAACTCTTGCTAGAGAATGTGGAAGTAAAATGAAGAGAGAAGGAAAGAAAAATCTTGCACACAGTCTCTAGCAGTAGTGCCTTTGCTTGTAATCCAGGATAGCTTCATTGTGGAAAAATCTCATTCACAAGGTCTGTAAAAGCCAGAAGGTATCTTCTTACAGTTGCTGTTGGCAGGCCATAGAGTGTGCCAGTCTAGAGCTACAGGTCTTCCAGCCTCACACCAAAAGGTCTTTAGTAATACGGTGCCTACAAGGACTTCCCAGCAGGTGCAGGTCATCTTAGTCTATTGGGCAGGTTTCTGCTTCAGTTGATTGTATGCTCTGAGGTTTGTATCTTGCCTTTTGGGCACTGGGTATGTTCTCTGTCACAGTACTTACAAGTACAGTTCATATTGCCATTTTGTGTGTGCAGAGTGCTGCTCAAAATGAGTCCAAGAGCTTATTACAACTTCCAGGCTCAGGAGAGCAAACACTGCTGGTGCCAAAAATATCTTGAAGGCAAAACAAGTGTATTCAGAACAATTGTGATAGATACTCTATTCTTGGGAGAGCTAGAGTCAGAAATCCCTCTGATTAAAAAAGGAAAAGTTATGTTCTTTGTGTTTTCTTGTCCCTGTGTTGAAACCTGTAGTACCCACTGATCTATGAAATAACATCTTCACCTTAACTGCATTTTCTATCCCAATTATGGTCCTAAACATCACAGGAGAAGTTACTACACATATGCCTTATGGTCTGCAGTTAGTCTGTTGGAGCCATGTACTGTATGTGGGTAGAGTCAACTTTATGGAGGATTGTAAATTCCAGAGTTGCAGGTCTAGCCTAATACACAGGAGTAGGTTAAGATTTGTGTATCACTGCTGTAGATTCCTGGTGTAAATGGAATTGTAGAGAAGTTATAGGACACAGTGTTCTTAAAATCAGGTGGAACAAGTAATTTTTGCAGCACAAATTTTTAATAACCNTTTTTTTTTTTTTTTGTTCTGAGAAAGAAACTACTTTATTATAAAACTGTACAGAGTCTGTTTTGGAGGGAGGGGTTGTTTGGGCTTGTTTTTTGTTTGGTTTCTTGTGTTTTTTTAATTCACTGGCTTTCATGTTTCCCTTAAAGAAACAAATGAAACACCAGCCACTCAAAGCACTTAATAATGTTATAAATGTTCTCATTTTGAAGTTGGAGGGGCTGCACTTGATGCCGTGTATGTTTAATTACCTGCTAGTATTGGGTGCTTAACCTGGCCTTTCAGTACTTGTGTTTGTTAGTTCCACTGACCGATTGCTTCGAATAGACATATGCTCAGCATTACGGGATCAGCACTCTTGTACTTCATGCTTAGACCTTAACCATGGCACAAAGGGCTTTCCAAATAGAGGCCTAAAATTACAGGACACATAATGAATGTATTATGTTTGAGTTGTTTTTAGCAGGATTACTATACATGCTTCTAAAAAGTTTTCATTGTACAGAAAAGCAATAAATTTTGTAACTCTTCTTAGAACTGAGGTATTGATGCATGTTTAAATATACTTTATTTTCAAATGGCATGAATATTTCACAGTAATTATTTCTTTAAGAAAAGTCTGTCAGCAGTTCCTTTCTATGCTGTTAAAATGCTTGAATTTTAATTTGGGAGTCCTAGCCTGCATAAACTTCTGTTGAAGCCACATTAAATACTTTGAAGTCTTTCTACATCTGTGCTCCATGGTTATATACGTATGAGAAAGTGATCTCAGCTGGAAGAACACCCTGTCCGAAGAATACCTGCCTTTGTTCAGTTTTTCCTCTCTTTCTGCTTCCAAAGGCAAAATAAATGAAAATTTTGGAAAACCAGGTATTCAGAAAATAATATTGTTTTTTAAGAAACATAACAAAAGCCACACTCCTGGTGCAGATGTATGAATTCTTGGAGGTTTTGAGTATTCATGGTTACCCCTTTGGGAGAGCACCACATTCACATTTTACAGCTGTTGTTTTTATCACATATCTCCTTCTTTGTTGTAGTGCCAACAGATCTAGCCTACTCTATATTCCCTCTATTCCATAGCCAGGCATTTTCAGTACAGGTAGCACTGGATATCAGTGCTCTCACCTTTAGCCACCTGAAGGGGATGAACTCTGCTAAATCTATACACTACATGAAGCCACTGTCTTGTCCTGTGGATCCTAGTGGGGTTTTGTGACCTAGTTTCCAGTAATTTCACCTCATCCAAGAATGGAATTAGTGGCACACACTGGCAAAAGTGAAGTCCATAGCCTGTATTCTAGATGATCACACAGTAGGGGAAAAAAAAGTCTCCTCATGGTCCTTTGTTATCCTCTTTTAAAGCAGGCAGAACTTTTCTATTCAGCAATAAATTTCCAATGCTTTAAAACACCCTCTGTTGCTCTAAGGATGCCTCATTCTGATCATCATTCCATCCCTGTTTCCACAGCCTGTGCTGAAGAGATGTCCTGATAGTGCTCTCCCTGCTCAAATAGCAGGGAACCAGGTTCCCTCCTTTTCTTGAAACATGCCAAAAAAGAGATGGGGCAGAGTGGCTTGCTTCACTGTTGGGCTGAAATGTTAACTTTGTGCCAGTCTGGATCAAATCATACTCTAAAGATTTCCCAACTTTTTTGAAGTTAATTTCCTGATAAATCTGTATGTGCCAGAATAGGTGTTTGTACAAAATGCAAAGATTTACTGGTCACCTTGAACTGTCTGCCTCCTCACTGTTATTTCAGCATAACAACAAATTTGAATTTTGATCCAATGGTACAAAAGTTAACGGTGTTTTAGTATAGCTACCTCTTAGAAATCTTCCTCAAACTTCATTTGTCTTGACATCTTCTTGTGGGTGGGGCAGGCCACTTGTTTAACTGCTGTAACTTTGTACCTTCTTCTGTCCTAGCTGGTTGAAAATCCAGATAAAAAGGCCTTTTGAGAGTTCCGTAGGCAGAAGGTCATGTCCTAAGCATATCTGTCTTGCTGTTGACACCTAGCAGAATGGCCCACAGGCTTGGAATCCTGAAGCTGGATCTGGGGTATCTCTGAGATACATAAAATCAGCTCTGTGTTTTGTGAGGAAAGCCCTGTTTGTTTTACAAGAAGATGAAGCCCTCTGCACTCAGTTTGACTGGAACCTTTTTTTTTTTTCCTTCTCAGTATTTTAAGAGGTGTTTTTACAATAGTGTTTGTGCTTACAGAAGAGTCCCTTTCAGCTGTGACGGTTTGCATTTTTCCATAATGCCTGTGAATTGTTTGAGAAAACTTCATAAGTGAAGAATCATTAATTCCTGAGTGCTAAAACATGATACAGCAGAAATCTTAGGTTTAGATTTAATTTTAATTTAGGGGCGAAATGCACTGACACTTTGCACAGGGGTCCTGATGGATGAAATAACATGATGTTTCTGTAAATTTTGTTAAACACTGAATTATGTACAGAGTGTTTTCATACAGATATGAAGCCTTGTTGTTAAATTCAAGTACTGTGGAAAAGAGAGTAAAAATAAAACATTTGTTTTCAGACAGTTACATGGAGCAGGTGCTTATATTGAAGAGAATACTCTGATATATGTAAATGTGAAGATAGTCTTTGTTATTAGAAAATTGTACTACTTCCTCATCAACTTATACCAACTCAGGAGATGGCCATTCATATGTAAAATTACTAAGTTAGAAATTAATAATTTTGTTTCTATTTGATAAACTTTGTTCATTTACAGCAACAGGTTCTCACTCTTTTCACTGTGTCCAAAGGATGGAAAATGCTACAGCATTGTGATACAACCCATTGTTGACTGATGAAGGATGAAGCTGGTACAGAACTTTCTTAGTGGTATTTGAGGGTGAAATACATCCTTGGAAATGGATAGATTTTTTCATAATTTCAATTTGTCTCCTCTGATTAGAGTTAGTGATTTCTCTACTTTTAGCAGCCTTCTCCTATCTTTGACTCATTAATAGCAATGAGTCTTGCTTTTGCTAATGCAGCTATGTTCCTTCCATGTGCCTGTCTCCAATCTGAGGGGATGCCCAGTGGATATTACCAATTGGGAAAACGCACTGATTGTATTACAGCTGTGTGCTTTGGGTTGAGCTTGCGATCTTAAACCACATTGCTTTATTCTGTTCTCTATTCATCATCCAGGGATAATTGCTTTGTTTCTAATTGATTTATGTTAAAGTCCTGTGTTTCTCTAAATAACCAACTTTTTCATGTCCAGTTATCTGAGTTCTTTCTCCAGATTTTCTAATAACTCTCTACAATATGGAGAGAATCATGATTGCTAGGCTGTGCTCCCTTGTAATAGCTTTTGTAGTGCTCACACTAATCTCTAAAGCAACTGGATTCCTGAAGCATCCTAATTACCATCTCTGGAGGTGAAGTAGAGCTTGTTGTTATGTTATGGCGCGCTAACATTTGAGTGTGTTAACATGACACTCCAGTGGGTCCTTAGAAATATCCTTCTCTGATGTACAGCCGTACATTCCAGCGCTGACTCGAAGTTACCTCACACTGTGTGCTCAGCCACGTCTGCTTCCACCGTTCACACTGCCCGTGCTCTACCCTTCACACACCGCTTCTATGTGTTCTTAAAGGGCTACCTAACCACACACACTGTTTTGGAGCTGTGATACTTTATATGTGAAAAAGGGAACACAGCCACAATTAAGACTTGCCTTGCTTCTGCTGAGCTGCTCTGGGAGTTCAGAATGGTGTCTGGTCTATCTGGTCGGTCTGTCTGTCTTTTGCAATGTGTTGAATAGTTGTGTACTGTGGTACTAAAATGTGGCTTAATCAGGGAATGGCTCAGAGGGTCGGGTAGGAGGGTTTGTAGGTGGGGAGGGAGCTGCACATTGTTTTTATTGTGCATGTCTTTTGAGCACTGCTAAGTTTGGTTACTAAGTAAGAGAACCTATGCAATCATGATATCTTTGATGTAATATTTAACTCTGGGTGTTTTTCAACCAGCTTTTCAAATGCATGGCTCTTAAATTCTGTAGTTATTTTGCAGTGACCGCAGCTGCATTGTATAGCAGGTTAATATAGCCACAGAAGTGTTCCTACTAAGAAGAAAGAAGTTGGCCTAAGTAATTTTTAAAACTGAGCTATATTGCTTCTTTCCCAAATCACTGATCTATCACCAGTTTTACAGCTATATTTGTTAGGAAATTTGCTTACTGCACTGTCTACAAATATTCAAAAACTGCTATTCTATGCAGCTGAGGACATACATTCTTAAAGAACCTAATCACATGCACAAGAGAAATGTTACAGATGTACAGTAGTGGATCCAAAAAACTACCACTTTCCATATTGTGGGTATGAAAAGTCAGAGAAACAGTAATTAATGTGTGTCCCTCCCCACCCCAACAATCTGTATTCCTGTAGCATTAGCCAGATGGATCCATTACTGAGAAGTAATGGGGATACCTTTTTGTGGATCAATCTAAAAGCTGAAAGGCACAAGCATTGAGAAAATTCTGGTGCTCCTGAGCTGGTACTAGATGATTTTGCTTGTAATTTCCCACTGATGCAAGTTGCTAGTTTAGATAAGGTCCAGTATTTCAAGCACTGCCTGGCCTAAATTTGGTTTGAACAAGACTTAATCTGCAGTGTTTGTAATCATGGGCAAGTTTCAGCAGACCTTTTTAGCACTGGCCTTGGAGTCCTAGAGGTGTTTCTTTTGGAGAACAAGCGTCTGTTTAACACTGTAGTAACTTGGCATTTCACTTTTCTTGCACTGATCCCATCAAGGTGCCTCATCACTTTTTGCATCTGTCTTATCAACACACAGAAGTTTGGTTTTTCCCCTTTTCTGTGTAAAATGCAAAGAATTTGCTTTTTTTTGATTTAGTACCTCATCCTGGGAAGTGCATGTCACAAACCAACTCCACCTTCACCTTCACCACCTGCCGCATTCTGCACCCCTCCGATGAACTCACACGAGTCACGCCAAGGTAAGGGATTCTCATGATGGCAAAGCCTTCACCTCTATCAGAGATTCCCCTCTAAGAAAATGCAAAGTAATAGCATAAGCATAGGCATTGACTGCATTGGGGAATTACAACACACCCACCAATTATTCCTCCCATTTTGAGTTACCTCAGCCTGAATTTGGGACACATGTGTGATGTTTCAAAAAGCCAATCAAAGTTTCTTAAATTTTGTTGCCTCTAGTTAAGATATTACAGGATCAGACATAACTATATTGGCTTCTGATATTCAAACCTGGCTAGTCCTCATCTTAGACTAGTTTTAGTTCTCATAGGTGAATGCACAGGATGTAATCTCTTAGCAAAAAAGATGAGAGGTTTTTCCAGGGAGAAAGTCTTAAATCTTTCCTCTCAGAAGAAAAAGGGATGTGCAGGTAAAGAAATCCAAGATCTAGGTGAGGAATGGAGGAGGACACATGCCTTAATTGGAAACAGGGAGATGTCTACTTTTTTTCTTGGTGCAATTGTTGGAAATCAATTCCTAGTTGCCAGACTGAAAGTAATGAGCTGGGGATCTGATAGCAATTGGTATAGACACTGCATGCCAACAGAAGGCAGTTCTGTGGCCTCATGGAAGGTGAAGATCTGAGAACCAGAGCAGGCTTGTGAATTTCATACCTAAAAAGAGAGCTTTCCTCCCTTGTAAATCAGGATTTACAGAATGTTCTTTTCTGTTTGTAAGGACAATGTTTCGTTGCTTTCTCTGCCCTTTCCAGCTCCTCTGTGGGACTGTACCACTGTGTAGGTCCCCATGCAGAGGCGCTGTGTCTACACTTGTTTAGACATGAGATAGGCACTGACTGCCTCTGAAGGGCAAGAAAAGTAAGGATATTGAATATGAAAACCTCTCAAATGCAAAGGAAATATATGATGTTTAAATGTAACTTTCTTGCTTCCCTTTCTGAACTGAGTTAGTTGTTAGTGGCCTGGCTGGTTCTTCTTTACTCTTTTCTATCTTTCCCCTCAACACAATTACTGAAGAGATCCTCTTATATGGCTGCAATTCTATTTTAATTTTCTTGTTATTGTTGAATTGCCATCCCTTGTAATCATAATAAACTCTTTGGGTACTAAATCTGCCTAATCAGTCAGAAAAGACAGCTAAATTCAGTGCATTTTCAGCTGCCTTAGTTAAATGGAAATTCATCATTCATTCAAGAGAACAAAGAGCAAAATGAACAAAATGGTGTTTTCAGCAGATGTTTAAGGAGCTCCTCCTTACCAACTATAAATGATTCTTCACAGGTCATGTGAGGAGGACGAGAAACTGCGTTATGTCTCGTGATGAGAGGAGGTGTAGGGCAGACACTGTGACCCAGCGTGGTCGGGGGTGAGCAGCACTGCCAGCAGCATCTGTGTTGGCAGGGTTGTGTACAAGGAATGCTAGTGTGTGTGGCACCAGCTAACCCGAAGAGGTTTGGCATTTACCTGCCTGGTTGCATTTTAACCTGTGCTGCCCCAGGTGTTGCTCTAACCTGACTAAATTTCATCCAGCTAAATGAAGTGCTCCTTTATTTGTTTCTTTTCTCAATCTAACTCTGAGACCGTCACTGGGCTGAGTTGCTGAGGCCACTTGAAGTCTGTTTCTGCAGTTGTGTCCAGGGTGTTGGTCAGTTTGATGGGAAAAATATTTCCCAGTTAAAGCAATGCCAAAATGATCAAATGGAAAAAAAATGGCAACACCTGCAATTGCTTTCTTGCAGGGATGGCTTGTTTTTTTTAATTGCACTGCAGTGTATAACTGTGCTGAAAAATTAGTAGAAATACTAATCTACATGTCTGTGCAGCTGAAATCTGTATCTGGAAAGAGTGAAGCTGTTGGAGTTAATAAACCATTGGGGTGCTATAGTTTTCATCTTGTGGCTAGGATATCTTGGAAGCTTGGCAACTAATACCATATGTCTGGATTTCTGAAATGTATATGGTCATACCTTGTAGAAAGTCAGTTCATGCAGTAACTTCTCTTTCTTTTCTCTCCTTCCTGCTTTTCAAGACTTCTGTATTTAGCTGTATGGGAGATGCACCACAGTGGCTGTGGCCGCTCTTTAGTTCTACTGGAATCAGAACTATGAGGGTCCTCCAGCTTTAATCATTGCTTAAGAGGAGAATTGTGAACTAACTTCTTTCCCCTCAGGCTTGCCTTCAGAGCGTGTGTGCTGCTGCAGTGGGTGTGCGTAGCCTCTTTAACTCTGCTGGGAGAGATCCTTCTCCCCTGCTGCTGCCTCAGCCCAGGCAGTAGGGACAGACATCAGGATGTGCCTTGGCACATCTGCCACATGCACTGACAGCCACAGCACACACGGGGGTGTAAGGAGACCGAGTCCAGAGCCACTAAGCCTGGCTGCTAGTTTCCTCAAATAAGTGTTTCACTACAGTATACGAGGAGGAATGTATGGGATTCCTCTTGTCGAATTGCAACTGCAGTTCAACTTCCTCAATTTCACTTGCTTATGGTAGAGGTTGATGCAGTTCCAAATCACTGTTAGAGATCAAGTTGGTCAGATCCTATTTAGCCTTGGAAAGATGTGACTTGAGATTTCATAGCATCAGGCTAATATTTTCTTAATTAAGAAGTGCCTTAAAAATATGCTGATTTTTAGACCATGGCACAAGAGTTTCCAGTGTTATGTGGATTCACATGACCTGCTCACTGTAAACCAAGGATCTAGATGATGATGTTCTAAGTTCATGGGAAGCTGCAGCTCAAAGCATTCCAGGGTGTCTAACCTGACATGCACAGTAGTGTTGGCTACACAGAGTTCATTAATGTAAGCTGAAATGAGACTGAAAATTCCAGTCAACACACCGTCTCAGCCCTTTTTGTCCATATGGACAAAAAAGATGGAATTTAGTCATTGGCCAGAGTCTTCTGGAAATCCAACCTGACTGTCTCAAAGTGGCTCTTCGAGATACTTTTCTTGGTTCAGAGAACCCCGCTTCAGTTAAAGTCACATGTTATGGCTGAGCCAAGCCAACACCATGGCTCTGCTGAAAAGGGAAAATCCCACTCTCTCCCCTGTTCCTTCCCCTCCCAGCTGCTTAGTTTTCCCACTGTCTTGCATTGGCTTCACTTTGTGTCTGACTCCTTGCTGAGTGTCTTCTACTTGCTAACCTGGCAAGGTGAGGGAGTAGATTTCCTTGATTGAACAGTGGTGAGCTCATCAGTGAATCCTTTGTTAGCATCAAGTGTTGCATCACTCACGACCCTTTATATGCCATTAGAGGGGATGAACCCATGCTTAGGAGATATTAGTGTGGAATTCTTTTTTAAAATTTTTTTTTTATTTGTGTGTGTACTTGTGGCAAGGACCATAATTCGTATAATTCGTGCATGGTTAGAAAAAGTTGGATTTTTTTTTTTTTCTGAAGGTGCATGGAGCTCTTGGGATTCTCTCAAACACATATGAGTTTGGAGTGTCATAGATATCCCACATGCCTGGTTTCTGGAATAACTAAGTACACCATGCCTTAGTGAATGAGTGTTCAGTTCTGTGTGCTCAGAAGTGACACTAAAAAGTAGATGTCCTGCTTATATCATTGGTCCAGTCTCCCGCATTTCCTCGTCTCTTAGAAGCAACTGGGAGTTGTGACAGCCAGTAAATCAGGAAGAAAAAGTGAAGATGTTAATCATAGACCTGTCAATAGTTTATCAGGAGAAATGTGGTGCTGGGTGTTGTCAGTGGCATTAATCCTGTGAGACTGGGCTCTGAAGTGTGCAAAGCGGAGATGAGTTTATAATCACATTTGTGGGGGGCTGGGAACTGTCAGTGTCCTGTGCACTGTCCAGATGGATAAAAGGCCCTGCTCAGGGTTAAATACCTTGCCTGTAGTAAATTTTAATTTTCTAATGGAGAGAATAATTTGACTGCCTCTTTGCTTTCAGCCTTAACGCAGCACCTACTCCAGCTTGTGGCAGCATTAGCAATTTGAAAGGCACCCCGGTGGCTACTCCCTGCACTCCTCGGCGTCTGAGTTTGGCCGAATCCTTCACCAACCTCCGGGAATCCACGACGACGATGAGCACGTCCCTGGGGCTGGTGTGGCTGCTGAAGGAAAGGGGCATCTCAGCAGCAGTGTACAATCCACAGAGCTGGGACAGAGCCAGCAGGAGCACCCTGCTGAACACGTACTCCCCGAAAATGGCGATCATTCCTTCCACTCCACCAAACTCACCCATGCAGACACCTTCTTCTTCACCTCCATCTTTTGAGTTCAAGTGCACCAGCCCACCTTACGACAACTTCTTGGCTTCGAAGCCTGCTAGTTCAATCTTGAAGGAGGTGAGGAACAAAAAGAACATCAGGAACAGTGAGAGCCAAACTGACGTGTCTGTTTCCAACCTTAATCTCGTGGACAAAGTCAGGAGGTTTGGTATTGCCAAAGTTGTAAGTTCAGGGCAAACGTCAGCTCCTCCTTTAACTGAAGACCAGGGACCTCTTCTCTGTGGGGCACAGGGACCAGTGAGGGCCCTTGTTCCTGGAGGCCTGGCACCTGACGGTCTCCCCTTGGGCTGCCCTGCCGTGACCAGTGCCATCGGGGGCATCCAGCTGAACACTGGCATCCGAAGGAATCGGAGCTTCCCCACCATGGTGGGTTCCAGCATGCAGATGAAAGGCCCAACGTCCCTCACTTCGGGGATCCTCATGGGAACCAAGCTCCCGAAGCAAACTAGCTTACGATGAAGAACTTTATTTTTACAGCTAGTCTTTTTAAATGAAAACACTCAGATTCTTTCTCCAATCTCCTTTTCCTTTCCCCACCAGCCCTTCATTGCCTCTTGAGTTTGACAAATCAACTTCGTGCCTAATGGGAGAAATGTGTAAACTTTGTATAAAATGTGTAAATATGTACCAGATCTATTGTAACTAATTGGATTATTTTACTGTTCAATCAAGTGCAAAAGGCTCTATGTTATGATTGCTGTATTAAGGTTAACTTGCTAACCTTTTGAAAAGGTTTTTTTTTTTAAGATGCACTGAAAAAAAACAAAAGAGCAAAACCAACAAAAAATAACTTGACTAGAAAAAACGTGAATTCTGTAGCTAGCCTAACTTGAGTCAAAGGTGCATGGGAAGCTATTGAATGTGTTATGTGAGACCTCTCATTACATCACTTGAAGCATGGGAGCGTTTGTGCTTCGTTAAATACTGAAAAAAGCACTCAGTTTAACATGTGCTAGTTTTAATTTTGCCTCTGTAGATGAGTTGAGCTGAGTTATTGGAGTGCCTGGCTATTATGCCTGAATGGATGAAACTTTTTTTTTTTCCTGTTCTGTATTTGCCTCCTCCCCAAGATTATAAACTTGAACTAATACTGTGTTGAGGTCAGCAGGCCTACTGGGTACCTGGGATATTGACATATTCCTACCACCGCTGTTTCCTTTGGCACACTTACACTTTGTGCAACTTCTTGCTTTGTTGTTGTTTTGTATTGTTTTGTTCTTCAATGCTGCACTGGATTGTGGAAGGGGAAATGCTTTACTATGTGTTGCTGCCACTGAAACGTGCTTTGTCACTGCGCCCAAAGAAAACAGTTTTCACAACTCATGAGGTAAACATGGCAGTGATTTCCTAGAAGCCCAAGTTGCGGAACAGATCGACAAATAAGAATGTTATAAAAGAACATGTAGCAAAAACAGTATTAGGAAAAGGTGAGTCCTTGAAACCTCAGCAGAGAACCACAGAAAACACTTAGTAACAGAATGGTACAGGCAGGAAAGAGCAGCTTGCAGCCCTTCTGCTGATCTTGGTGTTTCTTGCATGTCAGAGACTGTGGTCTTGTAAGCAGGGCGAGAATATTCTCCACCCATTTTCTGTTTTCTTTTTTCAGAGAAACCTTTTTCATCCAAAGTCGGACCCTAGCGTAGGTAAAAATAGGGGAAATACTTTATTTTCACAATGTTTTGAAAATGAGGAGAATACGAATACCTGCCGTGCAAACGTCTAACCCCCTGCTTTTCCAGAAAGGAAACATAAGACCTCACACAAGCTTTTAGTTGCCAGGCAATCCTAATTATATGGCAATTTTTTTCTCTGTTTCTCCCAACCTTCTGCTGGGTGCTTGTAGAAGGAGTTGAAATACCTTGGAACTGGAACAGACTGGAGGGAGCTTGTTTCTAGAGCAGAGCTGAGACATAAATATTTTTTGGAAGAGGGGATGGAGAGGAGTAAAGCAGGAAGGGTTTAGCATCCACTTTCTTTTCCTTGCACTTCTTGTGGCATCTAAAATCAAGCTCCCCATTTGTTACCCTTGTCACGCTACACGTAATTGCAGTGAATTGCCGTTTGTACCAGACTGTTACTGAATTATTAGCACTGATCATTTCTTGTATAAATGAAACTGTCTTTTAGTCTTTGTGACGAGAGATAGGTGGGTGGTTTGTTTTTTTCTGAATGAAGTAGTTATTGCGGTAGTGCCATGGCCACTAAGGATATTTTTTGAGAAAGAAAAAAAAAAAAAACAACACATCGGTCAGTTACAGCATGTGTTTGAAGACTTCTATTTATTCTATGAACTTACAATGTTTTAGTAAAATGCCATCAGCTCTGTTTGCTGTTGTATGTGTGCACTTATTGCAAGTAAATTTAAGTATCTTTTTATTTGAATGTATCTTAAACCAGTAGATAGAATAACAGTGGATTCTGAAAAAAAGTCATGGACTTAATGGACCATTTTATGTACCCAGAGGAAGAAAGCAATACTGTAAGAGAACATAAAGTGTAGAAGTTAATCATGCAACCGGGAAATATTATTTAGCCTTTAAATAAGCTGTAGGAGCTGTCCACCCACCAGAGAAAGCAATTGTAACACATCAGAATGATGAAATTTAATTTTTTCTTCACTAATATCAATAAAATAACAGAAAAGTTGCACTGTTGTGTGTTATTCAACTTTTCCCTGTTCTTTTAAGGTAATAAATCTTCCACCTTGATGCCTTGCTCTCATCTCTTAGTTAAGGCAAAATAAGAGGCCATCCTTGGTTTTTTTAAAATTCTTAGACACAAAACTGGTTGAAAAGTTTTCAGTTTTTAAGTTTGCTGAAATCAGTGAAACTTGAGTCAAAAGAAAAAAGAGAAGCAAATGTGGTTTTTGATTTTTTAATTTGAGTCATGAGAATGCAGAATTGGATGCTGTATGGTTTCTGTATTTTGAGGAGGAGAGGACTTTGCACTCTCCTGCCTAATACAGTGCAAAACCTGTAGTAACAAAATGTGAAAGTACAGAATAAGGAGGAAACATCCTGTGTTTTTCAAAAGAGACAGGACTGAGGTCTGCTGTTAGCCAATACCTTCATTACTGAGGGAGGGAACATTACAGTAATGAAACATCAGGTAGTGAGCTCAAAAAACCTGCAATATGGTGAAAGCTAAGTAATGGAAAAAGCTCCCTGGAGGAGGGAATAATCAGGCATTAACTCAAAGAAAGATTAGACAGCTTCATTGAGGAGAAGGATGTGTGTGTGTGTGTGTGTGTGTGTGTATGAGGTGGAGAGGGAAATAGTAGCATTTATATCACATACTTGCTACAGAGAGAAAATGGGACAGCAGTAATGCCAAAATAAACTCATGGAGGGCTTGCATTAGTGTGACGCAGTGCCCTACGCCAGCTGCAAGAGAGGCTCATGCCAGGGGCACAGCCAGGGACTGTCAGTACAGACACTCATCCTTCCTCTCTGCACATGAGGGGAAGCTCATGGTTGGAAAGTTAAAGGTTAAGGGGAGGGATCCAGGGAGGAGAAGCACTGTGCACCCAGCCCTCCTTGCCTGGGAACAGGATGAGTTCAGCAAGTGCCAAACTGGGGAAGGTGAGAGCCGGTTCTGAGATGTGCAGAAGAGAGGGTGTTGAAATTGTCCTCCACCCTTGCAATATTCAAGTATCTTAGAAACTTTTCTGGATGCCTCTTCACTTCTGGTAATCCTCTGAAAGCTGGGTTGGAGAGGAGAGGAAGATGAGGTGCTGAGGGTTGTGTCTAAGACTGAGAACACAGGATGTTCTTTGGAGAGCTGAGACTGGCTAAAAGCCCCTTTTGAGACTCTTCCCCTCTTCCTTTTACATGTATCCTAAGCATTGGATGGCACCACAATATCCTGCTATTGTGCACAGAGGTTTGAGAGTTCCTCCCAACTCCCTGAACACATTTACTGGCAGCTCTCCACGTTGAATTGAAAAGTCCAGCAAGGCTGGTGAGATGTGTCCTGCCTTCCTTTGGTACAGACAGCACCTGCTGCCTGTGCCTTGTATTCATGGTGAAGAATTAGCCTCGTTCAGCTGTGCTACCACATCTCACTGGGTGCTGTTCAGACCTGCTTTAATTCATTTAACAAGCCAATTGAACCACAGAATGGTAAAGAAAAGGCCTGAAAGTTACTGCTTAGCAATGTCATGGGTTATAATGTAGGCAGTGGGCTTTCATGTGAGAGCTGCATTCACTTGAGAAGCCAGTAATGTTTGTATTTAAAAGATGAGAGAGATTTTTGTCCTGCTGAAATAGGTTCCAAGCTGTGCTGAATCCAATTGCTGTTCAATTGACACAGGTACTTAGAAATGACTAAGGCTTTAACAAGCCCACAGCCAGTTTTTTCTTTGAGGCAATTTTAATGAACTTAGGGCATACAAAAATTGAACACACAGAGAAGCCTTTCCCTGCTCTGCTGGGACATTGAAACGTTCATCTTGTTTGATTTGTAAATTCCTCTGCTCAGGCCTTGGAGAGGGGAGTGCCTGGTCTCCTGTCAGGCTTGCTGAAATGTGCACAGCTGGGCTGCAGCTGGAACATCTGCCTGGGGCATGTTGCCAGCTCACACGCAGCAAGGATGGAGCAGCTGGGGATGCATCAAAGCTGGGGAGAGAAGAACACGATCCACACACCTTCCTGTATGAAATACCTGGGGAGATGAGGCTGTTCAGGGTCAGGTGCACTGATGCAGCTGAGGTTTCCCTCACATGCTGCCCAGCTCCCAGGGACAGCTGCCCTCTCCCCAGGCATGGGTGCTCCCTCTCTCTTGCCTGGGTTTCCCTTCATTCCCACAAGGAGCACTTGCTGTTTGCACCCTTTTCACAGCTGGTGTATGCACAGCTGTGCAAAAGCAGAACCACAAGCTTTTCCCAAATAATTTATGTGGAGTTTGCAGCAAGCTGCTCCATTCATGGAGATTTGCCCAGCACGTGTTTTGAAATAAAGCTAGTAAAGCTGAAACAGAACTAATTGAATCAAGCTCATGGGGAAAATAAACTGCAATTAAACACAAAAAGGTACTGATTTGCTATTTTGCCAATGTAAATTTTAACACCTATGCACATGCTCTCATAAAGATAAATCTGGATAAAGCTAAATTAAATGTNAGGAACAGCACTCACTGTGTCCCAGAGTCACAGTCCCTCTTCATAACTACTGCAATTGCCCCCGTAATTCTTTATTCTTAACATTCACTTGTGTCAGCCACGTGCTGAAACCTTTTTTGTGTGCCAGGCAGAGATGCCCCTGTCCCGGGGAGTGACATGTAAAAACTGCCAAACCCATCACCTGGCTGCTCTGAGGGCTGTGGGCTTTCACAGAAATCTTCAGAGACCTTCAGAAGAGAGGAATGGGACAGAATATTCTCTGTCTCTCCATCCATCTGCCTGTAGGAGATGAAAACAAAGGAGAAAAAGAAAAGGTTTGGGTTTTTCTCTAAGGACAACATTCTGCAGTAGTAAGGCTTGATTTGTAACATCACCCACTCCCAGCCCTCCTGCAATATTACAGTATACATCCTTCATCAATATAAGCCAGGAATGCAAACACTTAAAAATATTGCTTGAATGTTCCTGACATTAATTTAAAGATAGCAAAGCAGAAACTAAGTTTTCTCCCAAGTTACTTTTAAAGAAACATCATTTTGGTGGCAAATGTATAAATATATGCAATTTTTAAATTTATTTGTATTTTCCTGATTAAAAAAAATAGATTAATTAGTTTTTATCTCTTGTTTGAAAGTTTTGGAAAAAATGGACACTTTGCACTATTTTGCTGTGAGCAATAACCAAAACCAAGGAGAGAATTCAGGTGATTCAGGACTAATTGTGCTTGGAAAGGAACCTAAAAAAGCCAGTCTAGGTGGCTTGGAAACTGGTTCACTGGGAGGAACTTGAGAGGAAGAAATGCAGAAAATCATTTCCATGTTTTCAGGATGAGATCCACAAAAAACAAACAAAAAAAACCCCTCCCCATTACAGTTTGCTGAACTCTCCCTTTCACCTGAAGATTCTGCAGTGCTGTTTACTCTCCCAGCTGCTGCTGGGAGCAGCTCCTTGAAGTGTTTTTGTGCGCAGCCCTTGGCACGACCATTTTGGTTTGTTTCCCAATGTTGGTTTTAATAGAATTTTGGTTTAGTGCAAGTATTTTCTATGTATTGTTTTCTACACTTTGTGTTTGTCTATCAACAGCTGTAGAAATTGCTGCCTCTTTCCTTTGGCAAGCACCTGCTTTCCTGCATGTGACAAATATTTTCCTTTTTGTATTAGTGCACATATTCGGGAGAAACTCTGTGAATTATGCCATGCAAAAATCACCACCTTTACAATTTAGGGCATTCCTGTGATGTGAGATCCAGCTGCTGAACTTGGGGCCCTCTGCCCTGCTCTGAGCCAGGTAAGAGCTGGGCAGAGCTTCCCTCCTTCTCTCCACACCGGAGGGCAGTAGCCAGCTCAGCCTCTGTGATACTTGGGAGCCTCCTCTTTCCTGTAAGGATACTGTGACTAGACTGGTCCAATACCTCTCCCTCTCAGGATCACCTTCTGCTCTGTTCAGGAACCTGTCCTCACCCTCTCCCAAATGAATGCTTGGCTCACCACACAGCTGGGAATGCTCTGTTTTATTCTGTGACTTGCAGCCATCAGCAGAATTTTAACACTGAATTCACAACATAAAACAAATAAGCCAGGACGATGAAACACGTTGGTGTCACTCCTCTTTTTCACTGTTTTAGCACTGTTGGGTGTTCACTGCAGACTTGTGGGCTCAGTATATTAACTCAGTCCTTTGCAAACAGGGTTACCATGAAAATATCTGGTCTTTTCTGGCAGCATTGTGCTGCTGTGTTTATATTTGGACAAGTTCCCTGGAGTTCAAAGCTATTGGGACTGACACAAGATTCCTCTGAAAAGTGGATAATCTGACTATTCTACCCATGGAATATATTTACAGTACCAAATAAAGGCATTATGCCGCCTCTCTTTATAATAAGACACCCACCAACATGCAGTGACAGGACAAGGAGGGATAAGTGAAATCATTTTAATATAGTATCAATGTATGAGAAAACACAAAAGAAAGAAAATGTTTTCTGGAAAATTCTGTGTATGTATATATTGCATTGTATAGTCTTGCAGATAAACTTAGGTCAAATACATGATTTTAAATACTTTAAGACACTGATTTGAAGAGGACAACAAATCGATTTATCTCTTTGTACAGACATGGGAGTGTGATTTTTTTTTCTCATTGCTATAGTTTGGTGTTCTTCAGGAAGAATACTCGTATTCTTCAGCACTGCGGCGTCCAAAATCCATCCAGCCCNGTGAGTAGGATCAATGCTCTGTACCCTGTTTCCCATAACTGAGAATCTTCCAGTGGAACCTAAGGAGAAAGGATTTGGGAGAGCAGAGAGTAAGAGGACACATTTTCCAAGTTCACCTGTGTTCTGATCTGGCTTGTGCTCATCAGCAGATGTCTGCAGTAGTTGAAATGGACCTAATACAGGCCATGTAACACCACTGTCATGCCACTGGGGAAAACAGCAATAGAAACCTTACAGGTAGTGTCCTGGAAGTGGCTTGTATTTTTTCAGTGCAAAATAAACAGATCATTTTCTACCTCTTGCTGCAGGAGCATTCTGCTCCTGTCTGACAGGAAGGAATATAAATAGATTATTCCTTTTTCCTTCCTATTTTACTAGAGAGAGAGAGAGAGTCGAAATTATTTCTCTCTATTTCTATAAAGCCCCATGTCTGCTTGCTCATACTGGGAGAGCTGCTCTACATGCCAAGTAACTCTTCTTGAGAACAGGCTCAAGTCTGAGACACCACAGCCCCGTGTTGCTTAAAAAGACATAAATGTAAGTACAGGAGCTCTTACAATGCAAATTTGGTAACAAGCAGGGTAGAGTTATGAATCCTAGGTTTGGTGAAAAAGTGGGAGTAGTCCTGAAATGGAGAAAGTTGTGTCTGAAATTCACAGTTAGAGATACATATTGCTGAAATTATGCAGGGTTTTTACTATGTCAGGGATTTTTTTCATTGCTTATCCAAAGCCTTTATAATTCTTTTCACAGCAAGGTTGGATGCTGATTTCTGATCTTGCCTTATCTTTTCTGTATACCTTGCTTAAGGCATCAAAAAGACACAAACTATTTGTAAGGAGAATTTATGCTTTAAAAAAAATGGGCTGCACTCTGTTTTCACAGCATCACATGATGTAAGTAAAAAATACAGGGAAAGGTAAATTACTTCTCCCTGTACTCCCTGAAAACAGACAAAATTGATATATAACAACAATTAGATGGAGTTAAGCTTTGAGTGAGGAAGGGACATTTAATGTATTAGTATTCAATGCAGACTGAGGCTTGAGGAATACTTGAATTGATCAAAAAAGAAAAGAAGCCCAAATTAAATCCCATATATCCAAATCTACACAATTGCTTTCCTTTCAGTTTCTTGTGTTTTGAAGAAGACTCTGTGCTTTTATGTTTCAAGGTCTCCCTCATGTAATGCTTTATAATGAACATGACCCAGTAAAACAAAAAGCAACTGCATTGCTTTGTTTGTGGTTGCAGGGAGATGAAGGTACACACACACATAAAAAACCCCATGTTTAAGACATTTACCTAGAACAAAATGACAAAAAAATCAATTTTCCATAGAATAGAATGTCTATCATTAATTGCTCAGACCCCATGAAGTTCAGATTCATAATTCAAAAAGTGTAATTAAGGTAATGACAATGGCTCCTTAGCACAATGGCCAGGCAGGGCTCAGGCAGTGCAGAACCATCACTCCGACATTGGTGCTCAGGTGACTTCTGAGCCTGCCATGACCTGAGGGCTGTAAAGCCTCCCCTGGTACCACTTCCCTCTGGCCAGTCAAGGGCTCCTTAGAGGACATTAAATGTGCCTGTCACTGGCTTGAGAGCTACAACATCTCTTCTACACGGTGCCAGGTTCAAGGTGAAGGCCTGCAGATGAGCACAATTGAAAGCCTGGGTCACAAATTTCCTAACAGCACCTTAATTACCTTTCCTCAACCCACTAGAGATTGTCATGTGGGCATTGCAGAATTGGTGTATGACAAACATATTCAGCATTGTAGCAGTTCAGCTACATGCCATCAATCCCTAAGCCCTTGAGAGAACTTAGCTCTCTCACTTTTTTAACTAGAAATACTTTACAAAACCAGCCTTTCTATTAATCATGAGGGCAAACGCCACTACTGGTCAGTGCTAACACTGACAAGTGCCCAGACTCTCTTTCCCCCCTAGATGGAATTTTCTAGTGATTATTATGGTTTAGACAGGTGACTAATACAATAGATGTGAGTGTTCTGCAGAGATTTCTGAAGTACTGCCCAGAGTCTTCACATTAAATGAGAATATACTGTTTTGACAGCAACACTGTATGTATGTTATAAATTAAGTAAATACTGTTTTTCCTGTGAATTTTCTCTCTTGTAACCAGCAACTACATCTACAAACTAGAGTCCAACTAGCCTAATCACATCACAAGAATCTCATCATCTGCTTCCAGACCCTTTTTAGAGTTAATTATATATGTCAATAACACATGCAGGAAATTGGCCGTCATATTAATATTTACAGAAAAAGACTTTTTTTTTTCATCTTTTAAATCCCTAGGGGTTTTTTTTGCTTTGTCTGGCTAATCGATTTGGAAATGTCAGCCACATATTTAAGAGAATATAATGGATACATAAACTAGAAGGAGGATTTCAATTTCCATGTGGGTGAGCAACAATGACTACGCTGGGGAAAGGTAATGAGGATTCTGCTTTGCAGACTCCTGCAGTAACATTCTTACTCAATAACAGCCTTAAGTGCAACACAGAACTGTGGTAATTCCATATCTGAATTATCTCTCCATTCAATTGCATAAACAGCTAGAAGAAGTTCTGTAATGGATATCGTACAAATTGCTAACATGAGGTGAAATCTTTCAGGCACTATTGAAAGTGATTCATTTTTCTGTTGTTTCTAATTTGGCTGTGTTCTGAGCACACAGGGGAGCGTGTATGGCTGCATATGTAACACACAAAACCAGATGTGGCATCTCTTAATTGCAGAGCACCACCACAGATAAGCACAGGACTTTGCCTGGCATAGAGGTCAGCAGGGAAGCTGTCAAGAGGGGAGAGTTAAAGGATCTGCATTACGTGGAGGAAGCTTTTACTTACATAAAGTGAACTTTATCCTAAGCACAGTCTGGGTGTGAATTAATTTCTCACTGTCTGTATGTCCAGGTAATCCTAATCCTAATTACTGGCTTCTCTTGAAACCCTCTTTCCTTCTTAGATGTCTTTTCTGTGTAGAACAGGGCAAAGGCTGGAGTGAAGCTTTCATGAGTAAACAAAATTTCTCTAGTGGGTCCCACTGAGGTTGGCAGCCAAAAGGCCACAGCAATTAGGCTGCCCACAGTGTTACTCTATTGAGACACAGAGCAGTGCAGAGATGAGACAGCTCAAAAGGGAAAATGTTTTCTTAGGGAAGTTTCAGTAGTCAATGATTTTGAGCCATCATTTTTACTGGTAGCACCCATGGCATGCTTTTCTGCCTATGTAAAATATATTCTGTAAGGTGTCAACTGGGATTGCTTTCCCCTTTCTCTTATGTAATACAATTGTTTCCTCAGGTGACTAATACATCTCATTGTAGGAATGCCCATTGCTCTACTGAGTCTTCACGTCCTCGTTAAACAGTGCCATGGAGGTTTTAGATAAGTGCAAGATTGTGTTCCCAGGCTGCCCAAGACCAAAAACCTACCAGGAATCAATGTGTATTGAAGCAAATATGCTTTTACTTCTCATTGCCTTTAATTATTGCACTAATAAATATGAATTCTGTGTTTTGAAAGCTTTCATACTATTGTAATTTCCTCTGGGAACAAATACATGAAAAATCCAATACTCAGAATATTTCCCTTGTACAGGCATTTCTGACTGAGGTGAGGTTAGCCATTTGGTTTGCATTTATCCTCAGAAAAGCTTTCCTGCTCTTCTAACTTTAAAAGAGGGAGGCAGGAAGGGAGGATTTTAACAAAATGAAAAACTTTAAAGAAAATGTAGTTGCTTTATCTGAGATACAACACACTGAAAATACCACAAAATAATAAGGCAATGAAAATCGTTAAAAATAAAAGCTAGACTATAACCTAAGAGATAGGTGACATTTTCTCCAGTTATCTTTATATGACTGTCAGTCAGAGGCTGCTACAAAGAAATCCTTTTTTTGGGAGGGGTTTGGGAGAGAGCATTTGGAACTCTGTCTACTTCAGGGATAACCAGGCAAAATCTAAATCCTCTCTTCTCTAGGAATTCATGTTAGATGACGACAGGGTTATCTCAATTCCTAGGAACCCCTGCAGGAATCCCAGTGGCACAGAAGCAGGCTGTACCCAGTACCTTTTCTGGCTTGCTGGAGATACTTGGCCAGCAAGGCGCCGATGTTGACTCTTTGGTCACTGCTGACATCCAGGCGTGGCAGGGATTTCAGGGGCCCGGCAGATGGAGCGCGGGAGTGCCGCTGGTGCTCTGTCAGGCTCTGCTCCAGCTCGGCAGGCAGAGGATTCCCATCGAGAGAGCCCCGCGTTTGCTGTCCCAAGGAGCCCACCGAGAGCACGGCAAGGAACACGCAGATGCAGAGCCCGCTGTACATGGCTGGGGAGAAAAGGGACAGTGGGCTGTTACATGACCAGATTTCCTACATTTTGTGCAGTCCCCAATCCCATCTTCCACTGGGGATGCTGGCTTCTGAGCAACCAAGGCTCATGTGGGGGTTTCTTTCTTTCTGTGGGTAACTGTGGGATCTGTCTTAAGTTGGAAAACACATATGTGAATAGCTAAATATCCTTGCTAAAGAGGAAGATGCAGGTAATTAATTTTGTTTCTTCCAGCCTAGTATGTGCTGTATCTCCCTAATCTACTCAATTCTCATTTGCTTTTCTTTCTTTGAAAGCTGTAGTTCATAAAAACTTAAGGGACTTGAATCCATCTCTGTGAAAAAACTCGTGATTCAAACATTTCAGTATTTTGCTGTTGCATTAAAACCCTGCTGTTATTACAGATTCCCAGTTTTGACAAGTTCTATGAAGAGCCTTTATTCTGCCAACCTTCACTGATTTGAACTTTACTGTTCAAGAGGTTTCATCTCATCATACACACACAAAAAAAAAAAAAAAACCAACCCAAAAAACCACCCCAAAAAACACCAAACTTGCCCCAGTGAAAGAAAACCCAAAATCTAATACTCCTGCCCCAAAGCATTTGATTAAATAGCTGGAGTGGTAAAAGCTGTGTAATTAAAAGCTGTAAGAAATAAAGTGCAACTTCATATTAAACAGGGAATTTAGATTTCTACTGCTTCCTTAAATGTGTACTAAGCAAAACAATGCTGGTTTACTAAATCATTTTATCACATAAGCTGAAACGGTAATTTTTCCTGGAAACAGAGAAATTACTCTCAATTCTTAGAAGAAACAAACTACCTAGTATTTCATGCTATGGGGGTAATTTTCACTTATAAATACACATGGATTATCTCAGCTACGTGAGATTTTTTGAACTGCGTCAGTTCTTTAACAGTACACTTCACACAACCTTTAAATTTTAAAAGGGGATAAAATTAGGTTTATTTGCCCAACACATCTGCTAGATCGAAGTAATTCACAGTATATAAAACATGGGGGCTTTAAAATATTCTCAGGAGATGAGTGAAGAAAGTTGAAATGACACTCCAACATGGTTATTAGTGATGTACCCATCTGGGTTTGGCTACTCAGAAACTGAAGGTGCATTGCACCCTTTCAGCTGTCCCGAGTCCTGTATTTTTTACACACATAAATGTATACATATACGTATATATACACATACATACATATACATAGCTGCATGCATATATATACACACACACATATATACATNTATATATATATAAAAAAAAATAAAAGTATTCATGTCCTTGCTACGGTCTCCAAAGCCCACATCTCACCCCTGCTGGCCGGTTCCCTTCCCACCTTCCCAGCGGTGGGAAGCCCTGTTCGCCGCTCCCCGCTCCCCGCGCTGGGGTCCGCCCGGCTGCCCGCGCTTGTCGGGAGCGGCCGGAATCCTTCTTCTCCTCCGGGAAGCGTTTCCTCCGGCACAGAGCGGGATGCCCTCCGAGCTGCCGCCCAGGTAAGCGTCAGGCATCCCCATTTCCTTTGCCTCCCCACCCTCAGCAGCGGTGCCGTCGGAAGAGTGCTCCCTACCTTTCCGGTACGTTTTTCCAAGGTCCCTCTCGAGCTGGGAGCAGAGTCCCGTGTGTGCCCAAGCAGGGGAAGTCGGGGGAGACTTAGTCCCGGCCCCTTAAATAGCGGCGGGCACGGCGGCGGTGTTTACACATCTCTGACGCAGCCGGGGCCCCCGCCCGCTCAGACCCCGCTGCCGCCTCCCCCCGCCCCGGGACCGGCCCCGGGGGTGTGTGCGCTCCGCGGGGGAAGCGGGGCTCCTTCCTTTCCCGCCCTCCTGTCCTGCCGCCGGCCGGCGGAGGAGTGCGGGCTCCTCGGGGCTGGCCCTGCCCCGACGGGCGCTCTCGGCTCTCTCCGGAGGGAAGCGCTCGGGCGGGCACGAAGGAGCTGGAAAGCCCGGCTGGCTTGCAGCTTGGCAATTAAAATGCTCCTGACCGCGGCTATGCTCACACCTCCCGCCCCGGCCAGAGGCTCCAGGTGGGGCTGGTGCCCTCAGCACGGGCAGCTCCGGCCGTCGAGAGTGACCCGCAGGCGGGAGGGCTCGCCCTGGCCGCGCTTACCGGCGGTGGCAGGTGCGGGGTCTGGGCCATTGGGTTCCATTCTCTCATTCTCCTGTGACCTGAGCCCGGGGACACAAATGCGTCCATCCTCCCCTTCCTTTCCTAGGCTCTTCCGAACATCTGGTCGGGAAGACGGGACACTCACTTTATTTAAAAAGCAAAGTAAAGTATAAAGCCATGGATGATCCCCGCAGAAAGCCGTGGATGGAGATGCCTTCGGCGTGGGTTTTCCCTTACTGAGCACAGAACTACCAGAGTGCCCCCGGCCGCTGCAGGGACCGCTGGCCCTTCCCGCGCCCTCGGCCGGGCCGGCGCTGCCCTGAGGCGATGCTCTCCAGGAGCCCGCAGCAGCCTCGGACCCTCTCCCGCCCTCCCGCCTCCTGCTTTTCGGGGGCTGGAGGAAGCGCCCTCAAGCTCGGGCTGCCAGGGCTGCCAGGCCGAGGCCGCAGAGGGACGGGCAGGGCCGGCTGGGGCAGCCGTGCGGTACCACTCGAAACTCTCCGCAGCTCATCCCCCGGGACCAGCCGCTCCTCAGACCCAGCGCTGGGCCCAGGCGTCATTGTGCCGAATCCGTGCCTCAAAGTTTACATTTTGGAGGCAAGAGAATGGGCGGGTTGCTTTTCCATCTCCGGGAAGGGAGCCGGGCACCCCCAGACACCGAGGCTCCCCTGGGAACCGCCTGTGCTGCGCGGACCGTGCGGGGGTGCGGAGCTCCGGCCGGGCCGTGCCCAAGCTGCAGCTGAGAGGGCTCCAGCACGCCAAGGCAGGGCACGGGGAGGGGGATGTGTGTCTGTGTGTGCTCTTGACCTCTTAACCCAGGGCTCCTGTCCCGGGGGGAACTGCGCTGTTCCCCATCCTTCCCGCAGCGCCCGTCCCGCCTCGCATCGCCCCGCGCACCCTCCGCGCCTTTCCCGCCGCGGCCCGCAGAGGGCGCCGCGGCCCCGCGCAACCCGGGAAGATCCAGCGGCACGAGGGACGGAGCTCCACGGAAAAGTCACGAAATCCCGCGGCGTGCGAGCGGGGAAAAGCCAACCTGCCGCCACCTCCTCAGCGCGGGGAGCCCTGGCTGCCGATGCTCAGCGGTGCCCGAGCTGAGGCGCCCGTGTCGATGGAGCGGGACGGGTGGGAGAGAGATGCAGTGGCTCCCGCGTTCCGTCACCCTGGTGGTGCGAGGCTCGGAGGTGGCGGGGATGGCGATGGACCAACCCTCACCGCCTCCCAGCTGCTGACAGGATGCAGCAGAGAGTTTCCCCGAGAGGGAAACGGCGCCTGAGCTGCGGGCTGCCTCATCTCCCAGATCGGCGCTGGCATCGTGCAGAGTCGTTATCCCAAAACGCTTTAAAAAAAAGCAAAATCAACCCCCCNCCCTTTTGAGAAGGGAAAAGTTAGTCGAAGCAGATTGCCAGGGAAAGGAACAGCCCTGAAATTATTCCAGCAGAACCTGTCCAATGGTTCTGTCTGTCTCTGGAAGAAAACCCGGCAATATTCCAGATAATTCAATTTCACTACTTTGGCTCAGTGGGAAAAATACTTGCCGCTATTAGACAATTAAACAGTCGACTCTGAATTGAACTGTAGGTGTCTGGGAAGAGTATCACAGTCTTTCTGGGAAGGTACAATAACAATTCTGGTAGAGTCACATCAAGCCCTTGTGAAACCCACTGTAGATAATGAGTTCCCAAGGGACCAGCTCAAAGCTTAACAGAAGAGAGAGAGGGCGCTTGCTAATATATGCTCATGCATAATTCATATCAGACAGATATAAATGCAGGCATTTAAGTCTGACATATTAGCCTGGTTGAACAAATACGCGCTACATTTACTTTGAGCTGATTTGGAATATCAGTTCACTCATAAATATATCCAGGATTGGACAAATGGAGTGTGTATGTGTGTGCATATGTGTGACAAGCAACCTCCCTGGTTGTGCTCATGAACAGACAGAAAGGCAATACCATATGAAATGGAATAAAGAAAACAAGGATGATGTCAAGTTATTAAAGTCAGCTGCATGATCTATAGCCTGGGTAATTGACTTTTGAACACTGGATTTTCCTAACTGAATTCCTTAAAACCTGTATCTACAGTCCTTGGTGATTATTTTCTGATTTACTAATCTTTTCTTCAGTGAAAGTTTGAAGTCGTAGGAAAGTTTCAGTCCTCGGTAGATATATGTTAAGGCATTTTAGAATTGTTTTCAGCAGAGATGGAAGACCAGAAAGCCTGTTTGGCATGAGCAAATATGACAGCAAGACTCTGAGGTGAGCTGCCTGCAGAAACTCAGACCATGTATCATTTTACTTACTGATGCGACAGGAAAGGAAAGAATTGGGATTTAATTTGCAGTGACCTCTAAGTTCCAGGTCCAGTGGTTTTGTCAGGTGCTGGGCCTAGGTGTGCACCATGGATTGCTGAGTGTCAGCCACAAGGCCTTGTGCCACCATCACAGGTGGGGTGAGACAGAGGCTGCCCTAACACAAGACTTCAACCTTAGATCACCAGGAAGGAAAGATCACCCGTTTTGACTACACCAGAGCTTGAGCAGTATTGCAGAATCCAAGTATACATGCAAAACAAATCTGAACCTAAAGTAAACCCTGCAATGCAGTAAATGCTAATGTAGATACATCCCTGAGGAGGAAGCTGGAAGATGCTATAGTTTAGATACTGCAGGCTTTTAAAAATCTGTTTTCTGGCAGGAGTCTGTTGAAAGATTTGAGTTTATCTAACCTTTTCCCCTGACAATCAAGACACCTCTATCCTCAGTTGCTTTCTCTATTTATCTGCCAAAGGTTTTCTCCTGTTTAGCTGAGGTGGCAAAAGTGTGTATGCTTAAGCATACGTTTTCTGCTGTGCCAGCACCAGGCTGGGAGTTTTGGAGCAAGAAGGCAGAATGAGAACAGAGGGCTGGAGAGATTTCCTTATGTCTGTCCTGCAATGGGGATGGCTGGCACCAATGGCAAGAGCACAAGCCATGGTGCTCATGTCCCTGTCCCTCTGCTGACAGCTGGAGCAGAGCCTGCCTGTGAGTGTTGGAGTGGCAGTGAGCTGGGAGATGCAGCCTTGGACATGTCCTGTGGGACCAGGTGGCTTCATGTCCAGGTGCAGGACAAGAAATATATTCTTTTGTTTCTAAAGATTACATTTTTTTTCCTGATTATCACTATGCAGGGTTTTTTTTTTTTTTTAACTTCCACCTGGAGCATGACACTTGTAGGTAATATTCTGTGATATGTTCAACCAAATTAATGCTTACGTTTTTCTTGGGTTTTTTTTGGGTTTTTTTTAATGTGAAGAGGACAGAGTGTCACTCTGGAGGATTACAATGAAGTAGGAATAACTGGCAGAGGATAGCAGGGAAGGGAGTGGTAGAGTTTTCTGGAATTAACAGATGAATTAGTGAACAGATTATTAGGACCAACTGCATGAATTGTAGATGTAAAATAGAGAATCTATTTTAAGACAGCATGTTGTTCTGCTGTTTCTGTGGGTATTGATTCAGATATTAATTTTTTGGTATTTTGTTTTTCCAAATATTTTTTATTTTAATTCAGTAATTTCTATGTAAACACTTTAATGGTAGTCTGTTTTCTCACACTTCAGAGGAATGTAAACTCTGCTTAGAGCCAACCCAAAGACTAAGTGAGAAATTTTGTTTTCGGGCAAGTGACCAGCAGTAAGGGATCTGGGTCCTCTGCCAGAAGAGTTCTGACCTCCTTTCACAGAGCAGTGCCTCAAAGTAATATATTAGTCCCTGACTAATATACCTAAAGAAGGATCCCACAGAAGCAGATCAGCAGAGCTGGTGCTGAGGATGTTTGAACACTCACAGACTGCTCTGCAATGGAAACAAAAGATCATCAAGTGGGAATAATCATAGTAAAATAAACTGGCTTGGGTTGGAAGGGAGCTTGAAGATCATCTTGTTCCAACTCCCCTGCCATGGGCAAGGACACCTCCCACTAGCCCAGGGTGCTCGGAGCTCCATTCAGCCTGGCTTTGAACACCTTCAGGAGTGGGGCAGCCACAGCTTCTCTGGGCAACCTGTGCCAGGGCCTCACCAGCCTCACAGTAAAGAAATCTGTTTAAAAAGTGTATTCCTGGTGTGAGCTATGTGCACTAATGCAAATTCATGGATTGTAATTAGAATTACCCACTATCCTGCAGTTGTGTGAAGAAGGAAAATAAGAGGAAAAATCCCTTTTCCAAGGAGAATGATTGGACTTCTTAGAAAATCAGATTTTAACCTGTGTCCCACAAAATTCAGGCAGTTGGCATGCAAGCTCCCTATGGATCAACTGGAAAACTCACTCGTGTGATGTCTTCAAATTTTGTTCCCCGTAGTTTCCAGAAGACATGGCAAAGTGGAACAGAAAAAAACCCCGCCACTTTCTATGAGTCCACCCAATCCCAAATCACTTGCTTTTTTGAATGTTTTGTGTGTTTGTTTGTTTCCCTCTCTGAAAGACCAAATTGATTTTCTGTGGAGACTTGCTGTATGTATCTTCCAAACTGACCACAGTATAGGGGCTTTTGTGCAAGCTGAAAAATGGAAATGGAAATCAATGTGCTAGCTAAAAATAAGAGAGATATGTGAAGTGCCTGTAGCTGGCAAATTCTCTGTGCTTTCAGCACTACTCTAAAAGTTATGTTGGAGCTTCTCTTGCTTGTTGTTACCTCAGATATGTGCATCTCATCAGGAGAGTCCTATATATGCATCTCATCAGGAGAGTCCTTGGCGTTCTTCAGAGAAGTTTTTTACAGATCTTGAGTCCTCTTCCATTCATTCTTGAAGTACCTGCTTCATCAGCTTTTTTTTTGAGCAAGAAGCTTTGACAGTGCTATTATCTATGAAACTAGAATACATATTCACAGGTACTGGAATCTGATGGCATTGTTTATGCAATGGTTTAGACAATTATACTTCATTCCATAATTAATATTTCCTTTTGTGATTATGTAGGAGAAGCCAGTGCAGCACACTTCAATATACATATTGGTTAGTTTATTATAAAAATAGACTACTACAGAAAGGAAATATATTGTACCTTTTGTACCTTTCAAAATACTTTTTGCTTTTCATATGTGCTCTCCACCTCTCTACCTGGACAAAACTGTATTTTCCACTGTGTGGCATTAACAGAATGATGCAGGAGACACTGTCTGCTCCACACTACTCTCCTTGGAAAGGGGAATATTTCACTAATCAAGTTTGTCAAACAATTTAAAACCTAGAAAAGGAAGTTCTATAAATAACAAGTACAATGTTTTAGCATTTTGTCTTCCAAATATTTTCACGTTTTCATCTATGCTAAAACTAGAATCAGGATGTAAGAATAGAAAAGTAATTTGACACTGGACAGACTGGACTGCCAGTAAGGGCTTTTTAATGTCCTTCAGAAGAGATAGTGTTTCTGTTTGATGTGTAAGTAGATAGGACAGCTAGAGCCTTGTTATTTCACTTCTGCTGTTAAATCACGCCTCATAATTTGGAAGCAAATTGAATTAACCTGGATGCAAAATATGAATTGTTATTCTGACAATTCTTATTTAAACAGAAATGCCAGAAACATCCACGGGAAGTGTAAGTGCTACACAGTTGTTTTGATTGGCTGGAATGGAATAAAAAGATAACAGTGTTCTTTGGACATCAACTTGGATTGCCAGTGAGCTGAAGAAAGGAATTTGATATAAGAGTGCTGTAAAGAAGATACTTAGAAGTCCTAGAAATTGCCCACTGGATGAAGCCAATATTCCCCATTTTTGAGAAGGCTGCTGCAATACTGATTGCTCAGCAATATCTCTTTGGTGTATTGAGGGAGGGTTACGTGTCATGTGCCATGTCCAACACTTACTTATTTGTGCCCTGGTATTATCATGTTCAGAAACACTTACCTCTGTGACCACCATATCATAATCATAACCTCCAACAGGTCAAATTATTTCAACCTGTCCAACATCTTTGAACTTTGAGGAAGAGGAAACAGTTAATTCAGAGCTCTTTAAAAATCTCCCTACTGTCCCTTAGTGAGTGTCCCTGAAAAAAGCAGATGAAACACTTCTAAATTGAAATTTTTTTTCTCTGAATTATTAGGTATAAATGTATTTTGAAAACACTGGGGACTAAGAACACATATAGATGTACACATTGATGATCTTAAAGGTCTTTTTCAACCTTAATAATCCTACGACTCTACAACAGACAAGAATTATCTCCCAGACAGAACAAGTAAAGCTAAGGGGAATGATTCTTTGGAAGCAAACCTTGATATAGACTGCTTACTGTTAGGAGCAGCCTGCTGGAATTGAGCTGAGCTGGGGGTGTCAGGCACCTGCTTCAATTTGTGTTTAAGAGGAGCAGACTGGTGTCCCCTGGCGCAGCTGCCACACCTTTGTCCTGATCCAATTAATGGTGGTGGTTTCCTGCATGGTGATGTATGTTCCGTATTTTCTGGGATTCAGTGACATGATCTGGCTGCTCACATGATTGCTGGGGTTCTGCATGAGGACACATCTCTTTGGGAGATAATGCCAGTGAGAGGACAGCAATGCAGATGCTTTATAACCATCTATCTCATAAGAGCTGTACACTTTGTCCTCTTGTTCTGGCAGTACCGTAGAGCATCCACTGTTTGGATGTATGTAGGCTCTGTTAAGTGGTTCTTGGCTACTTGGCCAGGATAACCCATACCTGAAATGCTCATCCATGCCAGTGTAGTGCTGGATCTGATGATGCTCTTGTTGATGCCACCAGCTTGTTGGGCTGGCATTGTGTGACACCCTCATAAAAGAGTTCAGGTCATAAACAACGTGCTCTCGGATCCTTATTTCAGGGAAAATTGTGTCAAATCTCTTCAGGCTTGGTGAGGAGCAAAGATTTCAAGTGGGTTACCAGTCTATCAGAAAACAGTCTATTATTGTCTCCAGCCATAAGTAATACAATGATAAATTGTTTGATCAAAACATTTTGAAGCAGAATCGGTCACCACATCCTAGGTCACTACTGAACATAAAGCCCACACTTCACATTAATGAATGTCTAATGCTTCAGATCTATTTTAACATAACAGAGAGATAAGCTCAGGTTGGTTTGCTGGTTTTGTCTAAAAAAACTCTTTACTCTTCACATCATTCACCCTTATGAGTTTGAGTATCGTGAACTGTTTCAAAGACAATCCTTTAATCTTTAAAAAATGCTATTAATACAATTACTAGACAATAAAACAATTACCACACAATAAAACTGAAATGTAGATCTTAATGTATTTATTTTTTGTATTTTTAAGCAGGAATAATTCCTGAATACTTATTTATCTGGTGAATTTTTATTCACTTGTTTATATTTTCATTGCTAATCAAAACAAAGAGCTAAGAATGTTTCAAAGACTAACAGAAATTCAATTGATCATGTTTTATGACAATCATGCTCTTGCTAGAAAGACAAAACTTAGGTTTTTTTGGTACAAATTAATTATTTATGATTTACCTTTCATTATTTTTATATTGCTTTTCTTGACTGTAATGTTCCACAGTGAACTGTGTTTCTGTCCAAGCATGCAAGCATAGCTCAGACATATTACAGTTCTTCAGTGATGCTGCAGTTCAGGTGAGTTCAGGTCAGTTCAGGTGAGTATACAGTTCTTATCTCTGTGAATTATGTCCACAAGAGACTTTCACCAAGAGAGGAAAAAGCGACTGGCAGACATCTGTGTGCTGTTCCTCTATGGAGTTGATGACCAGAGCAGTGTAACTAATGTCTTCTGTACCACCTGCCTTGTCAGGGTAGCAGCAACCACAGATCCTTCCAGACTGTGCTGTGGAGCGTGGAGTAGCCAGATTTCATGCTACACTCNTTTTTTTTTTTTTGGTATTTCTAACATAATTAGAGTATAAAATTTGACCACATTTTGCTTAAGGGCCAAACGCAGCTCCTTTAGAACACTGGCAAATTGCAATTGTTCATTAAGGCTAAGTGATGTGTGTGTTCATATATATCTGTGTGTGAGTGTGTGTGTGTGTGTGTGTGTGTGTTTGGGGCAGGAGGGGGAGATCAGGAAGGTGATAACGGAGGTGTCCTTGGCACCATTTTTTCTTTCCAGTCCATGAGAGTACTCTTGTTGCTGATTCTTTCCTCATCCTTTTTTTCATCTTAAGCTGTACACTGGTATATATGTTTTTTTCCATGCCAAAATTGATTTTCATTTTCACAGAGAGTACAAGATATTTCATATTAAAATTCACTGGGAAGGGTTACAGAATTGAGACCTTTGTAAGAGCTTTTATTGCTATTTTGCAGAATTGTTAAGTTTGGAAGGGACCTCGCAAACATCTGGTCCAACTCCCCGTCAAGGCAAGGTGACCTCAAGCAGGTGACACAGGAACACGTCCAGGGGGTTTTTGAATATCTCCAGAGAGTGAGATTCCATGTCCTGCCTGGGCAGCCTGTTCAGTGCTTTTCTTCCCTCAATGCAAAGAAGTTTTTCCTCATGTTGAGGTGGAATTTCTTGTGATTTAGTTCATGTCCAGTGTTCCTCGTCCTGTTGCTGGGCACCACTGAAAAAAGTCTGACACCATCTTCTTGGCAGTTATCTTTAAGATATTTATATACATGAATGAGATCCCATCTCAGTCTGCTCTTTTCCAGACTGAACAGGCCCATCTCCTGCAGTCTCTCATCATAAGAGAGATGCTTCAGTCCCCTAATTATCTTTGTGGACATCCACTGGACCCTCTCCAGTATCTCTTTGTGCTTCCTCTACTGAGGAGCACAGAACTAGACAATACTCCAGATGAGGCCTCACTAGGGCCCAGTAGAGAGCCTTTGGACTGTCTGGGATTAAATATTTCATTCAAAACAAAATGAAAACAAAAATCCTCAACTGGACTTTATTGCTATTAATAGTTTGCCTCGTTGAGTCCTGCTGCAAGGTGGCTAGAATAAGATATTTTAAGAATGCCCTAGTGAAGCAGAGGCCCACAAGCCATTTGTTGCAGTGATGTAGATATGCTGAAGCTTTGCTGCTGATGGTTAAGTGCAGATGGAACTGAGGCTTCTGAATCTCCATTCTTGAAAATTTTTGCCTGTTTTGGTTTATCGAATTGTAAACAATTACAAATAGATCTAGCCTAAATCACTATCTTTGTAGACATTCTTAAATTTGGAGGTGTTTTAAATGCTGACAAGGTTTCAGCATGCTTTGTGAGAAGCTACACACAAACCTTGAGTGTGAATAACAGGTGACTTTTGGAGAATACTGCAAAAGAGAGCAAGATCTTTGCAGTGTGGCTACATTGTCTCTGAAGTGGTTTACACAATGGAATAGTAGTTTTAATGTTGAAAACAGTGTTGACTCTTCTTTATGCCTTAGCCAGGAAACCAGAATACCAGCAGAAGTGTAGGACATTATTAACCTTGTCACGTGCTTATGTTGGAAATAATACTGCAGTTCATCAGTGTTTGCAATAGTAAAAGATTTTCAGGGATTTTAGTTGTATCTGTTCTTCTCTGTCTCTGGGGTAACTTATTTTTAGGATGGATTTAGGGTGTTTTCTTCCAAGTACAATATTGTTCAGGAAAACAAACATTCAATATTCATGAGACAGACCCATAGACTAAAGAAACTGAAAAACACCCTCGTAACAATAATTCCTTGGGAAGATAAATGCAGTGTACACAGCATCACGCATTATGCATTTTGTCTAATATACTGCTGCATAACGGGGCAGAGAATCGATTGATGTTTTTGTTGTGCCCTTTTAGGGACAAACAGAATCATATGTCCTAGCCAACTACTTGTCTGTAAGACCTCACACTGCCAAGGCATATCCATTCATATGCATTTTTTATAAGGCCACTGAAAGCTGTAACTCTTGCAGGAGTACCTGAAAAGATTTGAGCACCTCTAAATACGGGGCTGTGAGCCACAGGAGAGAATCTCTGAATTGTCCATGCTCACACTGGCTCTAGTGCATTTTCACACAGCTCTGCTGGAAAGCTCTTATTTCCCCCTTTCCTTTCCTAAAATCTAATATTGTATTTGTGTTTTTTTAAAACATTTTACATAGTTCTTTGACTTGCTTCTTAACTTTATTTAAAGCAGGCTAATTAGAGGGAAAATGTCACATACACTGATGTCATTACCTAACACAGTGAAATGTACTAAGTGGAGAGAAATGGAAGGAAGATCTTTATAGGTGAGTTTGGTATTTCTTGCTAGGCCAAGGATGATTAAGTTCATTTCTCACAGAAAAGTAATGAATATTCTTCTTTTGACCTTGCATAGCTATTTTCTGTCAATCATGAGTAATCTGCTTTGTCCCTGGTACAGACTACTGAACATAATGCCAGACTGTGCTCTCCATCCTTAGCTTAGTATGTCAGGAATTACTTGTTAGTCAAAGCTTAAGAAGAATGGGTATCACTGCCACATCCAGGCTGTACACAACTTTGGCACATATAAATTTGCACAATCTCTGCCACTTGAGTTTCCATCTCCTACTCTGCTTCAAAATGTGATGTCGGCTTCTTGGCTTTGAGATGAAGTCCATACACAGGAGCTGAGTAAGGACTGTAGATGCCAAGCTATAGAAGACATATGTCTTCCACTTCTGAAAAGTAAAAAAATTCAAAAGGCACCCTTGTCCTTTTGCATTAGATTGTTTATATGCTCAAAAGAATATAATGCTGACTTCACGTCACTCTCCACCCTTTCTGGTTGCTGCAGACTGCTTCCTTTGCAATCTTCATATGGAAGATTACCATCTCACTGAGAATTTTAGGTTCTTCTCTATAAACCAGTAACTTTTTATCAAACAGTATTCTGAGGCATCATTTTGAGTTACCCAAGTCAATTTTTACTGGATCAAACACTCTGTAATAGGCTGGAGTCAACAGATGGTTCCAGAGTAAGTTTAAAGTTCAGCTAAAACAAGATTTGTTGCTCTTCCTTCTACACAGACATTTTGCTCTGTTTAATTTGGGATTTGCCTGGATTAGATAGTAAAATTATTCCTTTTTCTCTAACAGGATATGAATGACTGGACATGATAAATAATGAAATCTCTTGTAATTGTATCTACATGAATATTTCACATTCTTAGAGCTGTGAATTTATGCCATGTATGAAGATGCTCTGAAGTATCTGACAAAACTTAATTGTGTTTGCCCCATCCCCCTCATACTGATGGCACAAGTCCTTGGCTGCTGGAGACCACACAATTTTTCAAAAGTTCAGTGTGACTACAAGCACATGGAAAGCCAAGGAACAGGCTGTGAATCTTCACCCTTTCCTTGCCAATGCTGTAACAGTGGAAGTGGAAAGAAGTGAGTTAAACTGGTCTTGTCTTTCACTCTGGAAGTCTGCTTTCCTCCTTTATAGTATTGATGGAGTGTTTGGCTGCAACAGAGGCTAAATGTGAATCCTAGCAGTCAAGCAATGTGCCAGGAATTTCACAGTGTAGACATACTCTGAGACTGAGAGATAAGAAGATAGTGCTAGGTAGATTTTCAACCCAAAATGGGTAAAAACACTTTTCTCAGCAGTTACTTTTTGAGTATCTATTCATATATATGGATCAAATGTATGGATTTGACCATGAAGTGACAGTATTTCTCATCTTCAAGGAAGGGATAACAGAGAAACAGGAAGATCAAAATGGTGTTTGAGAAGGTGGATTTCAGTTATCTTTGGGAATTCATGGGATGTTTTGTGAGGATCAGATCTAAAAGAAAAACAAGATGAAGTTAGCTCAGAACTCTTTGGTGTATTAATATTAAGGGTGAAGTGGTAAAATAAATGTGGAAATAAACAAACTTGGCTAAATTGCAAGTTCTTCATTGAACTTCAACACAAGGAATAAAAATACAGAAGTTGGAGTGCAGGTCAGAGAGCTGGAACAAGTCTCAAAGCACAAGATGGGTAGGCAGAGATAAAGGTATCAGAAGGGTCAGTGAACAGAATATGATGCATTTAATGAGGGACATGAAAAGTAACTGGAAATCACTTGAGAAGTACACTAATGACAAAACAAAGAGCAAGAAAAGTTGGTGCACTGACAATACTGACTCTGAGGATAAATATGTTAAAAGGTTAAAAAACGTTAAAATGTTTCTTTTGTATCAGTCTTCACTTATAGTTCAATAGCAATCTTTCACAATTAATACTAATGACAACTGGAGACAATCTAGGCCTTTAAGGGGGCACACCAGGCCAGGTCATCTTAGGTGTGCCCTGATATTTTAAGACTGATGGAAAGATTTGCCTCTGATGAACAACTGACCAAAGCTATTCCAGTAATCCTGCAGGTTCATGAATGACAGAGGACATACCAAATGAGTGAAATAAAACTAAATGTGGTGCTTCTCTTGTTTGAGGACAAGAAGAGTTGGGGATTTATAACTTAATTCCCAGAAAAAGTACTACTTCTGCTAAAATTTTTTAAAAACCTAGACAATAATGAGGTGAATAAAAGCCATCCCTCTGACTCCCCACAAATGCAAGAAAAACTGTCATTTAAAATGTGAAGACGGGATCTGATTCTACACAAGTAAACACTTGGTTATAGCAAGCCATGTAATTCTGCTTTCTAGCAGAAAAGCAGGACTGCAATTCTGTAAGCATCAGGAAAAAATTCTGTAGTTTCAGATGTGAAAATTACTAGCATTTTATCCAACAGCAACACCCTGTTGGCATTTCAAACAAGGTTTCTGGACTGTCTTGTGTAAGATCATGGTAGTGGTTTCTTGCTGGAGAAGGTCTTCCTTTCTTTGATTTTTATGTCTGTTTCATATTAAGTATTGCCAGCTTGGTTTTAGATGGGGGGGGGGNTGTGTGTGTGTGTGTGTGCAAAGAACACTGAAGCGCATATAAAGAGGAAATCTGCATTCAGGTATTATCTGCTATTGAACAGAGGATGTGCCATCAAGCCCATAATCGATGTTTATGGAAGGAAGGAGTAAATATTGCATGATGTTCCAGTCATTGATAGAGCTGTCTCATTCAATTTAATAAGCAGAGGAGGTTTATAGTGTTTGCCCAGCCATTTCCCAAGATACCTTTTTTTACTGGGCTTTGTCACAACGTTACTTTATTGCTTCTTGCTGTGTTAAGGTCCTACCTTGTCTTGTCTGTTCTCCAACTGGAATACATTCGTCAGAAGATCAAGTGCTATGAATCAACGGACCTGCAGGGAAACTGCTGCAGGAACATTGATTTACCACAGCTGCATATTGGCTCTTATTCCTCACAAATTGCCGATGTCATAAACCATTAAGAAGTCAAGTTTAAAAAAAAAAAGTATCCACGACACAGACTGGAAAACCACACAACAGCACTAATTTTATTTAATAGAAAATGTGAAAAAAAAATTAGCATGAAATGAAGGCAAGACATATAAAAGGAGAGAAGATGATTATTTTAGGAGACTGAGTATTCCAAATGATAAGAATAGTGAATAATGCCATGATTTGGTCATTTACATGAGATTTCAGAAACCTCTGGTTTTCAGCTTGTGTTTCAAATCAAATACAATGGGTTTGGAACTTTCTGCAGAGTTATTTTGTTACTTTGTCCTTCTCAAGATTCCACCCTGGATCTCAAACATTTTAATTAAAAGCAATGTTTCCATAAATGTCATTTTTGACCGAACAGCATTTTTCAGTCAACTAACTTGGAAAGTGGGAAGTAATTATCTTTACAGTATAGTCATTATTTTTTTTGTGAGCTCTAATTGTATCCAAATCAGAGCTCATGTAAATCTGGTTTGAAGCAGTGTATTTTTGCTCCAAAACAAGGGAAAATCTGCACAAATCACCAAAACCCCTCATTAGACTCCAGTCTCTTACCCAAATATCAAAATTAGTTGTAAAAGAATTGATTACATCTTTGTGTGCAGAACTCTTTTTGTCTACCACTGAAAAATAAAGCAGGATTTGTATCCTTCCTGCGTTGATACGAATACAGATCTTCCCCTAGCCTGGCTTAACAAATACAGCTGTGAAAGGATTTTTCAAGGACATCTTTCCAGTTTGTGTCTCAACTCTGTAATTTTCTTCCCCCCTTGTTTTTGCAGGTAAAACTAACAACAACCAGAAAAAATTTATGTTGCATTTCATTAGTAGGCGAGAAGATGCTGTTTGAGTACCAGATTAGTGAGGGACAATGAGAGAAGGGCATCTGGTGTTCTCTAAGGGCTGCACTTTGTGGGCACTTTTCACTGGACTGATGTAGGGCAGAAATGGGAATGTATTCCCACTTACCTGTAATGAGAGGTAAGTGGAACTTGCTTTCTCACTCTCTTATTGAAAGAAGCTGCTTAGCTTATCAATCCTGATCTAAAGTACCAGGCTTTGCCTGCTGGTTTCATATCTCATTTGTTTTTCAATATATTCACAATCAAGATGAAAGTCAGGATTAAACAAAATGCAGTCCTGCCCTTTTCACAGGCTTTTCACTGTTTTAAATCTGTTGCCACACACTTTTAGTCTTTCTTTCCTGGAGAAGTTTGAATTTTGTTCCTATCTAGTAAAATAATAAAGAAAACCATCTCTGTTTGGGTTTTTGGGGGGGTTTTAAGACTTTATAAATTTGGGTATTTATCAGAAAATTCAATGTCATACAGAAGAGGCTTCCCTTTCTCAGTCAAGAATACATCTTTTAGGGTTGACTGTGGACCCAATATATTTGTAAGCAAGAACAAAAACATATGCATGCCCACACAGAACTTCCTGTTAAATAAAAAGAGATGATGAAGGTAGAAAATTTGGGAATCAGATAGATGAGGGGTCCATAGCTAGACCTTTTTGATGGGTGAATTGAATTCTGGTTTTTGGTTTTTTGGTTGTTTTTTTTTAGTTTTGAATGCTGAAAGTTTAGTTTATTTGCCCTATAAAATGATGATGGTATTAGGTGGGTAGCTAGACACCCCTTGCTGAGATTAGAGTGTTTTTTTCTTAAGTTCTGGTAAAACAAGAGAAAATAAATGTCTTAGAGAGCTCACAACAAGACTATGAAGAAAATCTATGTTACTTCAGGGGTCAGGAATTGAACAGAGACCTGAATAATATGTGAAGTTCACATGCTAAATGAGATAGGTTCTATGAGATTAAACAAACAAAAAAAAGATCAGTGAGCAGAAAAAGGAAAAATGCGTTTAAAAGATTTAAAATAAATCAGAAAGTGAAAACAAACCTACCATCAGTAAAAATAAATCTCTGAAGATAATGAAACTGAAGAAAAAACCTCACCTTGTTAGCTTAAACTCTACCTTTAACCACAACTGCAAATACCTGAGCCTCTATCTTTTCCCCACCACTTCTCTGCCCTTGTGATGGTGGTGACCATGTCAGTCTAAAGACCTCCATTGAAAACCAGGTTTTGGCAAGAAAGGTGGAGGGCTCTTTCAGTCCCCTGAGAGGAAACAAGCTAGAAACAGAGAGTTCCTGACAGAACTCCTACTGGGGCAACTTCTGCTCTCATTGCTGTTTATTTTTTCACCTTGGAGAAGTGTCTGGGAAAATGAAAAAAAAGAGACAGATTTGATGGCCTTGAAGGGATGACTGTATGCCTTAAAGTATCTTCACATGCTGTTTGGTGTATATTGTTATTTTGCCTCATTAATACTCTACTGTGCAGTAGATTGCAGACCACAGTGGGACAGTGCATGAGTAATTTTGAAAGCCAAATGTTTTCCTGCAGAAGTGGATATCTACCTTACACGTATCTGCATATGCTCATCTTCCAGTAATTGTAAGACAAAGCACAAATCTTTGATGACTTTAGTTCTGTATTATGACATTCCTCTACAGGATTTACAGGATTACCCCAGTTTACTGGCTAAGAGTGCAAGTATTGCAGTACTAATACTGCTATAACTCATTCTGGATCACTGGAGTAGTTCTGCTCTTGAAATTATTGAGTGTATAATTAATTCCATCATGTGGTAAGTATGCTTTAGCTACAGTGTACCATACTGCACCCAAGAAAAAGACTAGTGTTTTGAAATGTAGCATGTGTAGGGAATGTAAAATTGTTATTAATCACGTTTTCTTCATGTGCTAAACTGTATGTTTGATAGACTTAATTCTATACTCTAAGTATGAAGGCATGCAAGCAAAACAGATGCTGATTTCTGTGTCTGCAGCCTGATCCATCACCTAATGGCATGAAGACAAGGTTAGTTTTCAGTTCTTCTTTGTTGTAACATTGGTCTGAGTTTTACATTCTGCCCATCTTGAAGGAGAAAGACTGGATGCCACAGTGGGGTGCATACACTTGATTATCTGCTCTCTTTTCTCACTGGTTTTGTCTCCATGACTCCAGATGCAATACCAGAATACAAGGCCAGAGCTCTGTTCTGCTTGTGCTGCATGCTGTATGATATCATCCACCTTTTATCACTCTAAACTTACTGTTTTCTGAGTCAAAAACTTCGTAATGTTTAGCTTCAACTATCTTTTTATTTCCCTTAGGATTTTGCCTTTTAGTATTCTACATATTATACTTTATAGACATGACTTGTCCCACAGTTGTTGTCTTAACACCAGCTTGACCTAGCAGCTTCTGTCACCCTGTTGCCCAGGGAATTCTGAGTGCCACACTGATATTAAATTTTTTTCTTTGACATTCTGGAATATCCTAGGAAAAAAAAACAACTTTTGCATTTTCCAGTCTTAACACACCAGTACAGTGTTGCAGCTGAAGTGCAGCTGTATCTTCTGAGTGGCAGCAGCACCATGTTGGTGTGGGGACTATTGGAAAACCCAAGCCCCTGTTAGGAATGTTATTGGTTGGGGTGGCTTCAGGACACTATGCCATTATATTGCCTTGGGTCCTTGTTACACATCTCTGCTGACCCAGCTGGCTGCAAAATTACTTCCAAGGACACCAGGGTTGTGTGATGATGGAAAGCTGCTCCTGGACTTCCCCCCTCATGAATTTACCAGGCCTTGTCCTGGAGGATCGTTGCTAATTGAAGATTTTGATTAGTGGTCTGTAGTATTGCAAAGGTTGTTTATCTCCTTTTGAAATGGATTCTTTCCTTTAGGTCTTATGTCTGAGTTAAGGACAAGGATGTGGAAGGTTCCTTCTTTGGGGCCATTGCTGATCCTCTACAAGTGAAATTGTCCCAGGTGAACTCCCCCACCCCCATCCTGTCCTCCTTTTTATTTTTATATAGGCCCTCAAAGGAGAAAAAAATTCTTTATGAATATTCTCAGTGAGGAATAAACAGGAGGAGACAGTAACCTCTAAAAATTTATGAAGTCTTATATTATAAAAGCATTAAAAAACAGTGAAAGAGGTGTCTGCCTTGACAGAAAACTACATAGTGACAGAGTTTTCCATTAGTTAACAGCTTCTAGCACTAAATGCCTTAAATTAGCTTTTAAAGCAGCAAACAGTTGAGTGCTTTTTAAAATTTAACTTTAATCACTAGATCTTGGCTCTCTTCCCAGCAAAGAAACAAACAAAATAACTTGTTTGTGGGCTCTAAAAAAATTCAGATTTGGTGTCTGATGCTTGATTTCTACTTGGGGAAAAGTAATTATTCCTCAAGTCATCAGATTCATTCTGAGAATAAATGTAATAAAGACTCTGAATCCTCTCTGGGCCTAATGAGATGCTTTGCTCTGCGTTTGCTCTTCCTTGTTTTCTGCAGGGTGTGTGGATATTTCTGCAGGGTGTGTGGAGATGCAGGCTGGAACCCTCACAGTGGTGTTTCTAAGCATGAAACCGAGGATTTGTTACATGTGCCTGCAAGGCAGCACAAAGGCTGAGGATGGTGGACAGCATCATAGTCTGGGAGGACTGGGTAGGGCACATGGCAGCTTGGTGCAATCTTGCCCCTTGTGCTTACTGGCTGGACTAAGGAATGAAGAAATTTTCGTGCTGCATATCCATGTACCAGTTCATGGTGGCCTTCCAGCTGGATTTCCAGTTATGCGCTCTCCAGTACAAGATGGACGTACTGAAAATAGTCCACTGAAGGGCAATTAAGAGGATTAGGGGACCAGAGCATCTCTCCTAAGGAGAAAGTCTGAGAGACCTAAGATGGTTCAGGCCGAAGAGATGGCTTGAGGGGATTTTAATACTCTACGAGTACCTGAAAGGAGAGCACACAGGGAATGGAAAAAAGGCTCTTTTCACTGGTCCCCAGTGTCAGGAGCAGTGGCAGTGGGCACAAACTGAAAAACTCTTTCTGCTGCTGGGGTGACTGGGCACAGGTTGCCTGGAGATCTTGTGGAGTGTTCAGTTTTGAACATAATCAAGTGTTTGTAGACATGGACCTGGGCAGCTGGCTCTAGGTAGCCTTGCTTGTGCAGGGAGATTGGGCCAAATGACCTCCAGAGGGCCCTTCCAACCTCAACTATTCTGTAATTCTGGGATTTACACTCATAAATAAAAAGATCCATGGCAGTTCTTTGGCTCTTAGGCAAGTGGTATGTCACAAGTCATGCCCAAAACAGCTGAATTCTCTTTCCCCTGCTGAACACAGTGCCTTCATCTGTGCTGTGTCCTGGAGCAATCTCTGGTGTATGCTCCCTTCTGAGAGGTCAGAGTGGCTGATACGTGGTCAGAGCCAACACTTTGCCAGGCAGTGTACTAATGATCTGGACCTCATCCACGACTATGGGAGTGTGCTGAGCCTATGGCCACTGTATGTTCAATTTGCTAATAAAAACACAGCCCATCAAACCTATTCTCCGTAGTCCAACCACATTAAAGGAAATCACCATAATCTTCAAGAGATTTTATGCATAGGTTTCTTCACTCTGCCTTTGTTCCTCATTCATAGATGTTAAAAGCATCCTGCACTCTGCTTTGCTTCACAACTTTCTTGACTCCCACTCTAGCCTGGGCTTCCTGGTGGCTTTCCTGATCCAGATCCTGTCCAGGGGTTTTGCCTGTGCTTTCACAAGTCATCATTCGGTTCAACGGATTTTACTGGAAGTTTGGTGCTGAGGTACTTCTTTTCCTTAACAGGTACCTGAGGCTGTGTAGCTTTAGCCTGGGACATAGTAGCTGGTTTCTGCTGCGGGAGGAATTGAGTGCAAAGGTGTGAAACAAGTCAATTACAATCCTAATGGGTGCTCACTCTGGAGGCTAATGCTGGCACAGCTTCCCAGCTGCTGCCTCCACTGCAGGGAGAGGGGAGGGGAGAAATCCAGCAAGAGAAAGTCAATGAAAAGAAACTGTGGAAAAACAAGACAAATATAAAAGCAGGAGCACAAGAAAGAATAAAAAGAAGAAAAAAATACTATAAAAAAGGAAGTAATTCTAGAAAGAAACCTGTGTCTAGCAGAACAGAGAAAGGAAACAGAGCAATGTGGTGGAATAAACAGAAAAATAGAAGGAAAAAAGAAAATAAAAAAGCGTTCTTTCTTGACATTCTTTTTCCTACTAGCACTGCTCTGAGAACTGTGTAAATAGCCACATCCCTAGATTTGTGTTTTGCAGTAGTTCTACTACACATTTTATAGCTTTCAGCAGTATTCTAGTTGAAGCAGAAGGAGCTTGTGGCATTTTTCTCCCTTTATGTCCCCTAGTGCCCTCTCAACATTTCCTATGTTCTGCTGACAGAAGGCAGAAGGGTTATTTGGCACCATTCACCCACTAGATTAGGTGCAAATGCATTTTGGCAGCGATTCCCGGTAAACTGCATATGTTTTGCACATGGCCCCTTCCCTGTAAAGTTTTGGGTAATATTCTGCTAGTTTTCTCTTTCATTTATGTTTCCTTTCCCCATGCAGCTCGAATGTATGAGCATGAGCATTGGTATAGTGCTTCTCTTTTTCTACTTTACTGTATGTTTAAAACTCACCCATGCTGATAAGCATTTTTGCCTCCTTCTTCTTTGCCTTATCTGCAGAATCTTTCTTTCCTGCGTTACATACAAATATAGATTAGGAGCTACTGCACAAGGCAAAGTGTTTTATCAGGCACCAACAAGGCACTGAGAAAATGACAGTCATGTTAATTGAGTGCACCAATCCTGCACTATTTGCACCTAGGCTGTGTACCTTTTTCCTCATTTTTGAAGATTGTGTGAGGTTTTGTTTCTTTGAAGAAAGGGGAAAACAAAGAGATTATGTATTTGTTTATGATTCTAAACCTCTCATGCAGCTTCTGTTGTGCACAAGTTCTTTCAGTGCTGATCCAGTCTGTTTCTGGAGCTTGCTTTTCAGTCTGTTTTTGTGGTATCTCTTTCTTTTCACTGCTTGCTTAGCCAAAGAACAACCAACTCAACACATTTGCAGACATAGTTCAAATTCAATATCTACAGATAAGGAAGGCCTTCAGAGAATGTCTTCCTTGTACTATTTCAAACACTGTTACTGTGGTGAAAAAATGTTACGAGCTATAAAGTGATATCTTTTACTCCTGAGAGATATAGTTAAGGCTTTTGATTGATACTCTCTGTCCCTTAAACAAAGAGTTCTTCTCTATATATCTCACTGTTAGTACAAACGTTTTAGGAATCCATGTTTTGATAAGATGCTTCACTCTTACTGTCTATTGTTCATTTGAACTTTGAGTGGTACAGCAACACAAAAAATAATTAAAGCTTCCCACTTCCCACGGCAGCTATTCTTTATGTAACTTTTAAAGAGTACGAAATGAACATCTGATAGCTCATCATATCTGAGCTTTTATTGAAGGAAGGGGACTATTTCATTAATTGTCTAGCTCTAGGATTTCTTGCTAGCATTGTTAGACCAAAACCGTTGCATGGTTACACTAAATCTTCCATATACTATGTTGTTGCTCTTCCTGGAGAATCTTCAAGTGCCTAATTGGATTATTTTCTTGTAAGCATGCTTGTTTGAGATGATTGGCAGCTTTTCTGGAAATGGACTCACCTCCAGTGTGGTGATTAGCAATGCAGAGGTTTCTGCTGTTTTCCTGTCCTGGTTTTGTTAATTGGGAAATTTTACAACTGCACGGGAATACAGGAAACCTGTCACACCAGGCGAGATCCAAAGGTCCTAATACTGGCACGGCCTGAAAATACGGGTGGGATGGAATGCATGTGTGGGACAGCTCTTCCTGCCCAAGGAGTTTGAAGGGAAGGAGGACCAGGACACCTCTGGTCTTACCTGAATATCTATGGACACTGTGGCCCATTCTGCTGATGTAGCCAAAGACCATGTGGGAGTCACTTGGCATGTGAGAACACACTCCAGACCTGCTCCAAGAGGTGCTGAGGTGTAGTTAGAAGGTCACAAATGCCACAGAGTACCTTTGAGAGTTTAGGGTTTATTTGTCTTTGGACCATATTATATTCATCAGTTTTATTAAATAAGCAATAGCCCAGTGGAAAAATATACGTATTTACCTAGGAAAAGGCTGTTAAAAGCATAATATCCTTTTAACCCCACTCCCTTTGGGACAAAATTGGACTCCCAACTCCTGCATTTTTTAACTCTCTAACTCAAAACCTGATGAAGTGTCTGTTCCTACTGTGTTTAAATATAAAGGAATCAGAATTCATACAGAATATAGTTGCCAATAATTTCCCTTGAATCTTTCCACTGTTCTCAATGGGAATTATACCAAGCCTTTTAAAGGCACATAGATTGTAGGACCTATCACTCCTGATTTCTATCAAGTATGTATGTTGTTATGAAAAAATATCTGTTAATTGTGTCCTTCCCAGAAAATGCAGTTCTGATGAGGCCTGTATATATTTCTTGGTTGTATTACTTTCTAAGCCAACACCTTTATGGAAATAATGCTTTGAAGATTTGCAGTAAATAGATGTACTAGACAAGAGTTGAAGGTAGTTAGAAATGAGGTGGTGTGACCAGCCATGAATGTACTGTAGATCTCTGGGTAAATTTGATGCTACAGGTTGACTGCAGTAGCTGTATCACTTTCTTTTCAAATAAGAGTCCTTTTCTGTACTGTTGGGGGTTTTAGTTAATTCTCTTTTGTTTGTTAGTTGTTTTTTTCTTTTTTTTTTAACAGAAACAATTTACATTGCTAGTGTACTGAAAATTGCTTGAAGCTAAGTAACAACCATATTATGGCTTACTTTTTTTTGTATTTACTTTCACAGCATTAACAACATAAGGACATGACTGAATAATTCATACTTGTTTTACTGAGGCATTCTCACAAGCAATCAAAAGCTTTCTTAATGGTTTGCCTAGACAGTGATTGGATTGCCTAGACAGCCTCTGCTTGGAACCTTTGATTTGCAGTGCCCTACCAATGTGCTAATGTGGTTTTCTTTTTAGTTGTTTCTGTCATACAAAATCATTTCCCTATGTAAAAACTCATTAATACTTTTTCTTCTTTGCCTCTGTCGATTCATATGAATATTTCTTGCTACTGCAAGTTGATCCACATGGCTGTATTTGTGAACATCCTTTTCTCTTTGACTTTGCCACTGATATTCAATCATTCAAAGAAAAACTCTACTGCATTTGTATGTGTCTCTCTCTCGGGGACAAGCCATATCTATATGATATTGTATGTCTTATTCTAGCTGTATCTTCCTACCTGCATTGTCTGACCATATTGGATTTATGAGGGGAGATTTTGGTATCAGGGTGGCTACAGGGTTGAATTCTGTGAGAAGGGAACAGGGGCTGCCCCCACATTGGACAGAGACACTTGCAGCCAGCCCTTAAATGGACCCACTGCTGCCCAAAGCTGGGCCCATCACTGGCAGCACCGGTGTGATACATGTTCAGAAAAGGGTGGAAAACACTGTGCAGCAGCTGTGAGAGAGGAGTGAGTTAAATGCAAGAGGATCAGTCCTGCAGCAACAAGGTCAAGTAAGGAGAGGGAGGAGGTGTTCCAGCCACAAGAGCAGAAGTTTTTCTGCAGCCTGTGGCAAGACCACAGCAAAGCAGGTTGTGTCCCTGCACCCACAGAGTAGATGGATGTGTCCTGAAGAAACCTGCAGCCCATGCAGAGCCCACACTGGAGCAGTGTCCTGGCAGGAAGTGAAACCCATGCAGAGAAACACACACAGGGCCTGTGGCCCATGGGGGACCCACACTGGAACACTCTGTTCCTGAAGTACTGCACCCCATAGAAAGGAACCATGATGAAGCAGCTCTTGAAGAGCTGGAGGTCATCAGAAAGACCCACATTGGAGCACTTTGTGAAGGACTGTATCTTGTGGGAGGGATCCCATCCTGGAGTAGGGAACAGTGTGAGGAGGAAAAGGCAACAGAAATGAAGTGTTATCAACTGACTGTAACTCCCATTCTCCACACTCTGGTATCTCTCGGGACAGGGCAAGTGCTAGAAGAGTTAGGAGTGAAGCTGAGCCTGGCAGTGGGAGGAAAATGGGTTTTATCTTGTTCTAGTTTAGTTTTTGGGGGGAGAAGGGAAAGTGGGGTGGTATTCTTTTCACCATCCTATTCTATTTTTAATTGCCAATGAATTAAATTAATTTTCCCAAGCCAAGTCTGTTTTGACTGTGATGGTAATTTACGAGTGATCTCCTTGTTCTTAACTCATAAGATTTTTCATCTTGTTTTCTCCTGATCATGCTAAGGAGGTAGGTGGTGGACACCTGTCATTCAACCAAGGTTAACCAATCACCTTTACTTGAAATTGTCCCTTGTGGTCTTTTGGGCAGACCCTAATTAAGGTTTTACTTTACTGAGTATTTACAAAGAAATGTAACCAGATGTAAAGAGAATATGAATTTTTTTCTCACTCCCTAGTTTGCACTTTGTATTTGAATAGACAGAGAAGATGAGCAAAAATTCTTGGGTTCTGGCACCCAATTTTGGCTTGTATAAAATCTGACAACCCCCTCCTAACTTCTAGCTGTTTTCTTGAGCAACAAACAGAACAATGAAAGGGCTTCTTCCTAAAGCATTTATGTCTGTTTCAGCCAGAAGTCTACCTTTGTCTGCCTACTGGAACTAATTAACTGGGCTGAAATCTCAACTTATTCTGATGCATTTCTTAAATCCTGAATCTCAGGCCCTCAATGAATGATGTCCTTTTCATTTTCTTTGACGTTCTCATACAGGGCAATGACCAGTGGTGGTGCAATGTTTGTTGACACATTAACTGCTAATAGTAACACCTACCTTAGGCTGAAACAGCCATGTGATTTCTTAGATAAGATCAGATAAGATGAAATGAAAACCATCTTTTAAAAGGGGTCTCTGTTCCAAATAAGCTATATTTTCTTGCAACAAAGGCAAAATACTGTCTGAAACAAAAATATTCTGGTATTGCTTGGTGGGGGAAGACTTGCTATTCCAGGCAAACAAATTGCTAATGTTGAGTATCTGAACCACAGCCTTTTTCTGCTGAAAAATAAGCTTTGTAGAGCTACATAATTAATGAAATCTGAACAATCTGCTCCTTCTCTTGCAAATCTTGGAATGGAATGAGAGGATATCCACTTCCTTTCTCCTATTCCCATTAGCCCAGACTAGGCTGATGGCTTGTAAATCCAAACATCTCCATTTACCATCAAAATGGCAGAGCAAGGGATTCCATTCAGCAGACAGTCTGAACAGCAGAGACAAAAAATATCTAAATGCCTATGTCTCTAATTTGGTGTGAATTCTCAAGTGCCTAGTAAAGGCTGAGCCAAACAACGTTTTGAATAGGAAGAGCTAAAAATCAAGCTCAAATGAGTCTGCAGAACAGGTCTGCACCTGGCTTATCTTGCCCTCAGTGAAAGCCAGTCCCTCAATGACATGTCCATGGTCTTTACACAGCATCAAGGTAAAATGAAGTGCTTTAGCTGGGATAATTTCTTGCTGTGCCATGATGTAGTCTAGCTGGCTGTTGCCTGTTGTCAAATGCTGAAAACAGAGGCTCCTTTTTGCAATGGAAGTACCTTATTCCTGTGTACTAGCAAGTATTTCCATGTCTGAAAGCTACCAGCAGGAAATTACTGCTGCTGCTGAATGGAGGGAGAATGAGCATATGGCAGGTGAAGCAGTTTGTTCCAGGGTTCTGCCTAATTTAATTGCACGACTACATGCAAGAATGAGGCATTAAATCTGAGGCTCTAACATCATCAGAGAACTTCCACTTGTGATGTTGGTGTGAGATAATGGCTTCAGTTGCTTGAAACTGAGCACATTTTGATAAAAAGTGAAGGAATGAGGGGAAGGTAAAGTGAGCCGTCTTACATGAAAGCACTAATATGTTCCAGAAGTCATGGCGGAGAATTTTAAATCTCCAGTTCCCTCCCAAGTGACTTGGTTTTAATAGCCTGTACAAACCAAATTGATAATCCTTTCAAGTCCTTCAGAGTATTCAGATTCCACAAGCATTTGTTATGCAACCAAATTAATATGGCTGTACTTAATCCGAAGAATAAATTGATGAAGTTTTACAAAGGCTGATCTTTGATAGCACAAATTGGTGTTTCCACCAAACACAATTGGTGTTTAAAATAAAACAAGTATAGAAAGTCACAAATACATGAATTTCCTAAGAGATTCATTGCAAAAGACATGAGCAATGCTCAGTGACCTTTTATATTATACCAGACTGTTGTTTAGAGTACAAACTGTTTGTGTTTACTCATTCTGAGTATGGTGCAGCCAATGGTCTCCTGTCTAACTTTCTCGGGCAGATGTTCCAGAGGAGCAAGGGAGTTGAATTCCCTTTCCCAATTAGTACTACCCTATGCAGCATGGGAAAGCTTCCCACACAACTTTGTGTCTCAGCCAGCAAGTATGGAGTGACTACATCAGTGGATAAGGAAGAGTTAATGGTGTCATCTATCTGGACTCATATAAGGCCTTGGACACAGTTTCACAACATCCTTCTTGCTAAATCGGAGAGATGGATTTGATGGGTGGACTGTTCAGTGGGTAAGGAATTGGCTATATGGATGCACCCAGAGAGTAGGGATCACGGCCCAATGCCTGGATGGAGACAGGGATAAGTTGTGTCACCCAGGGGCCCATATTTAGACCTGTACAGTTTAATATCTACATCAATGGCAAAGTGGGATCAAGTGTATCCTTGCCAAGTTTGACCCCAAGCTGTGCAGTGTGGTTGACATACCTGAGGAGTGGGACAACATTCAGAGGAACCTAGACAAGCTCGAGGGTTGGGCTTGTGTGAGCCTTATGAGGTTCAACAAGACCAAGTGCAAGGTGCTGCACCACAGTCCAGGCAATCCCTGGTATCAGCACAGGCTGGGGGATGAACAGATTGAGAGCAGCCCTGGGGAGAAGGACACGGGGTGCTGGTGGATGAGAGGCTGGACGTGAGCTGGCAGTGTGAACTTGCAGCCAGAAAGCCAAACACATCCTGGGCTGCATCCACAGCAGCGTGGGCAGCAGGGCCAGGGAGGGGATTGTGCCCCTCTGCTCTGCTCTGGTGAGACCCCACCTGCAGTGCTGCATCCAGCTCTGGGGTCCTCAGTACAGGAAAGACCCGGACTAGTTGGAGCAGATCTAGAAAAGGACAACAAAAATTATCAGAAGGATAGAACACCTCTCCTATGAGGAAAGACTGAGAGTATTGGGGCTGTTCAGCCTGGAGAAGGCTCTGAGGAGGCTTTTCAATACTTAGATGGGGACAAACTTCTTAGTTGGGCCTGTTGCAATACAAGGGACAACAGTTTAAAAGTATCAGAGGGTAGATTTGGAGTAGATCTAAGAATTCTTTCATGATGAGTGTGGTGAAGATGCAACAGGTTGCACAGAGACATGGTAGATGCTCCATTTAAGATCAGATTGAGTGAAACTGAGCAACCTGATCTAGCTGAAGATGTCCCTGCTCATTACAGGGAAGCTGGACTAAATGCCAGCCCAAGTGATTCTGTGACTCCATAAGGGAGAAAAAGATGGGAGCAACCACAACAGTGGCAGGAGCCTTGAGATAAAGCTGAGTAGAGCTTGTACTCAAACTCTTTGCAGCTGAGCTCCAAGGCTGACCAAGGCTTCTCAAGCAGCTCTGTCTTCTCAGAATGATGAACTTCACTGCAGGCAGCTCAGCTCCCAGGATGAGTAACGTGTGTCCTCCAGACACCGGACTTTACAAGCAGATGCTCACAACCTCAGACTGGAGTAATAGTGCTGCTTCACTAGTATGTACCCAAACTGCTTTGAAATACTTTCTGAGGCTGTATCTTGTTGCATGATTTAAGTTGTTAGGAATGATACTGAATATTAACATCAGTGATAATCTGGCACTGAACCATGGCTGGGACATGAGGGTACTAACAATCCTTAGTCTCCCTGACCAGCCTCACCTGGGGCCTCCTCCACCCATGCCTTGTGCCTGTAATCACAGGAGCTCCATTTAAGCTGGAGCACTCACTCCTGCTCTGAGCTATGTAATAGGTATACCTGGCTCTAGTCTTGTCTCTGGTCTTGCTCTTAGAGCATTTGTGGGTCAGTATTTTAGGTGCCTTTGACCCCAGTCCTTTCTTTTGAATAGATATTGGAGCCATTTTGCAGCGTTATCTCTAGCTCTGTTTGGCTGATCTGCTGAATGAGTTCCCAGGTCATACCCTGGACCTGGGTCATTACCTTGCTTTGTCTGAGACTATAAATAGGCTCTGTTATTATCACCATGGCTGCCTGCCATGTTCAAACCCTCTGGGAACATGCCCTGATGAGTGAGGTCACTTCCAGTGTTGTGGTCACCTTTGATTCCTGCCTTATTATACCTTGTGGAGCCACTCTTCTCTTGCTGCTCTCATAAAAATAAAATGAAACTTCAGGGCCGTCAGTTTTATTCCTTTTTTTTTCCTGTGAGTACCCAGTCCAAATAATTTAGGATGTCCTTTTATATAAAAAGAACAAGAAAATCTACAGTGACTCTAAGTGAAGAATAAAAGATGATACTGAAGAAGAGTAACAAACAGTTCCAATTGTTACATACTTACCACTCTGAATGTAGTCTGATATTCATATCTGAATATGATATAGCTTTTATATACCTATCAAAATTTTTGGCAGTAGGTTTTTGACAGCACTGTGTACTCCAACAATCCCTTTCAAACAATTTTTTTCTGTTACTCTATTCAGCTGTGAAGGTTTCTTGCCAGGAGCCCCTCTGAGCTACATAGCTAAGGTCCAGAAGGAAAAAAAGCCCTGCAAGAATAAAATAACGGATGAGATACTTCATTCTACTTCTGTAAAAGGTAATGATAATTATTATGGAAATAACTTGTACTATACTGAAGGAGTTGAGGAGCTTTTTTAAATTTAAAAAGAAAAAAAAAAAAAAGGCTAAAGCTGACAGATCCGGGATCCTGCAAGGTCAGGAGGATAAGAAGGATGAGTCTGTGGTGCAGGCTCACGGGGGAGGCTGACCATGCAGCAGATCATACTGTGAACACTCAGTACACTCCTTTCATTTTTGACTGTTGTGTTTGTTTGTGTTTTATTTTTTTAATGCTGAAAATTTTTCAATGATTTTTCACATGGTTTCCTACTATGCAAAACTTGCTTATTTCTCAGTTGTTCAAAGCAGCAACCTAATTTATGCCTTCAGTTTTGAGCTTTGACCGTAAGCTGTGATGGACAGAATAAAGGTGGTAAAGCTTGTTTCTGAAGTAACCTCTAGTCTTCAAGTGCTAAAAGAGAAGCAAGAAGATATAACAAAGATTCTTATATGCTGCTTTCATGACATTAAGCTCAAGTAGAATTAACTGAAAAAAGAATGGCAACATGCTGCATGAGAATGTGCTCAGAAGGGCAGTTGCTTTGTACCAAAAATTGCCCTGAGGGGTTTGCAAAGATAATTACCATTAACCTAACTGCCTTACTAAAGTTGAGGGGTAAGGCAGAGTGGGGCTATGTCCAGCTTATCACACGTAAGAACTTGTAGTGATACAGGAATGATGTTTTCCTCAACAAAAAGGTTTATAGTGGACTTCGAGATTCTGACAACGACTGTAATCTGTATCAGTATAGCTAAGCTCTACGACCCAACCCCCGTGACTTTTGCCAGTAAAACTGACATTGTGTGGGGAAATTGTGCAGCTCATTATGTCTCTGGGCTAATGTCTATATTTGCCTCTCTACTGCAAATTTCCAGGGAGTGATTGGTGCCCAACAAATTTGCTTTACAGAAAAAGGGGGGAAATTCAAGTGATGGTGAAGGACCCAGGTGTCTTCTAAACATTTGTTTTAGCAACCTCAAATATACTTTAATGCTTCAAACAGAGCAGCAAGGGCCAGGAGCGTTGCAGAAATTCAGAACCTTAACTTAAAGTACACAACACGAAATCCTTGGTGAAGCTGAATATGGAGCCCACACAGGGTCTTCTATTGGGCAGGAGAAGCAGATAACTTGTATGGAATGCAAGGGGAAAGGGCAATTATGGAAAGGACATAAAGAATGGCAGAGCAATGATGGGTTTGGGGAATACTGGTGGGGGACTTTGAAGTGAGAACTTCCCAAAGTTGTGGGAATGTGAGCTTTATGTGGGAAAGATTTAGAGAGTTTCTGAGAGAGACTTAGGGGTATAACTGGTGAAGGGGAGAAGTTGGTATATAGCAAATGGGCTTCCACAAGAGGCAGGAGGGGAAGCTAAGGGAGTCTTTGGTGGGGAGAGGTAGAAAAAGGTTTGTTACAGGAGAGGACTAGGGCATAAGCAAGGCATTTTATGGGAAAGCTAATTGGAGCAAATTCTCTCTCTACCTTGAGGGACAAAAATTATTTTGGTGTGAAATACATGAGCACAGGGACTCTTGATTTTGGAAACTGTTTTTTTTAAACAGGAGTCTGTTCTGGTGATCTTTCTCCACTGCTGAGGACACATCTGGAGAGCTATACAACAGTCCTGGATTCTATGGCCCAAGAGACAAAAGGCCATATTGGTACAAGTCTAGTGAAGGACAAGGGTATGAATCACGGCTTGGAGCACCTGTTATACAAGGAGATGTTGAGAGCTGGAACTTTTTGGCCTGGGGAAAAAAGGCTCAAGGGTAACTTATTAAGTTTTTCATAAACATTTGATGGGAGAAGGAAATATGGAGGCAGACTCTTTCCAGTGGTTTGAAGGATAAGAAAACAAGACAAGGAGAAATGGCTGAAAAATGAGATAGATGCAATTGCATTTGAACAAGAATAGTCTGTTTTGCTTTTAAATTGTAATCAAACACTGAAATAAGTTGCTCAGAGGTTGTGGAATCTCTGTCCTTAGAGATCCCCAAAACCTGAGCAACCAGCTGTAGCTGACCCTGCTTTGCATAGGGTATTTGGAGCTTCTAACTTCAGCTGTGCTCTGACTCTGCAAGTGTGTTTCGAACATTTCAAAGCCTCTTGGGAAGGACCTAGACAAAATACAGTGAACAAGAAGACAACCTGAAACCTTATCAATATGAATGGGAGCTTTCCCCTGAATGAATGCATTTATTCCCTTCATTAAAAAAATCATACTTAAATTATAGATAAACAATTGTTAACATCCAGGGAATGTAAAATGGAAATGGATATTACTGTTTGAGAAATGAATATTATTGTGTTCTTATGAATCCTTTATTCACCTAAGTGAATTTGTGAGTGTTACTCACAGTAAATTGCTTATGAGCAAATTTGATATAGTTAAGTCAATGTCTGCAGAATCTGGGAATTGGAAGACACATTCTTCTCTGATTTACTCATCGACCTCCCTTGGGCTTAGTAAGGGTGGAATTTGAGTCATGATTTTTGTGACTAATAGCACACTTCAAGGAATACACTGAACAAATTAGTAACATAATGCAAAAGTGATTCAAAGTGCAGTTTACATTCACGGTCACTAAGGAATCACACCTGGACTTGGATGAATAAGGAGAATTCACTTTTTTTGTAGGAAGAGGATGAGAACTTTTCTGTTAAGGAGCTAATCTACTCCATACTTATGAATATCAAAGAACTGCTGAAAATACAGGAATTAAAGAGTGGTGCAAAGGTGGATTAGAATGTAGGTGAAGCCTTTCAGAGGGACAGCTCAGATGACAGCATCACCTATATAATTTTAAATGAGTCCAGTGTACTCTAGGCCCTAAATTTTATGAGGTTGATTTGAACAGAGCCTAATTGCATGGGGTTTTTTAAACTTTCTTCTTTATCTGTTCACCTGCCTGCAGGTCCTGCTTTAATATTATACAATTAGAAGTGCCCACAGCATGAATAAAATGAGTTGTGATTTACAAAATCCCTGTGTCTGTTATTGTTTAAGAATCCCGATGAGCTGTAGCAAGCCAGCTTTTAGATGGATGGCAGTCGTAGTGAAAAAGAACTAATTGGCAAGATAGAGAAATTATTTAGCAGAATTAGTGACAAGTAGAGTTTCCTCCAGCAGGGATTTTTAGCCTTGTTTCTTTATATGAAAACAACATATTAAGGTACTTCAATAAAGAAATATTTCAGTGGAATTTTTTTTCTGATTAATTCCAGAATCCTTTAATGGCAAGGGTGTTCATAACAGCTGGATCACTTGACAAAAAAAGAAAAAAAAGGAAAAACATTGGAAAATACATGTGCTTATATTGATACATGTGGTTCATATCATACATGGTTTATATCCTTACTTATTGCACAGATGAACCTTTAAAACAGTACATTGCCTGTCCCATACCCATGGTATAACATCCTTTCCATAGGATTCTCAAATTCTCAGTTTCCATTTCTATCACTCAAAGATAAGCATGGCTGATATGGTGTCCAGCTGGTATTTCCAGTGATGAGTCTCTCCTAAAGCTCCAAAGTTGTTGTTTTTTCCATTAAAACTCATCTGAATTTGGTGAATCAATAATTCCATGCTTTCCAGATGTGCAGGTCTTCATAAAAGCAGTGCTCAGCCACTGTGTCAGTGACAGCTTGTGGCCAGATGTGAGAGTTGCTGAATTTTCAGGATTCTGTGATTGCCACCATACATGGAGAACAGATCTGTCAGAGGGGATGGTGAACACAACTCTGAGTGCACAGTGTAAAGGCATAGGCTAAGAGGAATCTTCTTTCCATCCATTTTGACAAATAATTCAATTCAATGATGGCTGTTGTCTTTCTTAACTCTCCTGGACTATTTTGCTGAAGAAACTTTTAAGGAGGAAAGGCTGATTTTCCTGGCCTCAAGACATAATGCCTTCACACAAAGCTAAAAGCATGGCAAACTCTCTGTAGAGTGTTCAAAGTGTTCCTGCCATGCATGCTTTAGTGACAGTGTTTGGCCTAATTTTAAACTATGAGTTTTTTAAGAGTGGAACTGTCAGCTCTTACAGGGCTTCAGTCTTAAAGCATTTTAGCATTACTTTAATATCCATGTAATTTTGCTACTGTGTGAATGGGAGTTGCAGAAACTGGGCTACAGGAAGATTGAAGCATTTAAAAAAAATAATTAGGCCCTATTACTGTATTCGTTTAATCTCTTTCCTGTGGTGGACTTCCTGTCCCAATTACTTGTGCTCCACTTGAAGATTGATGTGAGCATGAAGCTGACATCCACATGTACTCCAACCTACAAATCTCACAAAGATCAAGAAATTTTCAAAGTTGTACATTAAAGAACTGAAATGAAGACTGGAAACAACAGTTCTTTAATCAAAATTGGAGTTAGATAAGGATCAGAGACAATAATCCACAGACATTTAAAGCAACTGAACAAGAATTTATATTTATTTGTCATTTGATTTTCAATGGAAATATTTAATTTTAATATTTTTGAATATTACTATTTTCTCCATGCCATCTTTCCTTTTATTGTGGTTGTTCGGGGTTTTGTGGGGTTTTTTCTTGTTACTCTTGAGTTTGTTTGTTTTCATCAGTCAAAGGGATATATTAATATGTATAATTAATATATAAACATTATTTAAATTATTTAAAATTACTTAAATAATTAAAAATATTTTTGTCCTTTTTTTCTCTCAATTTTTTTTTACGTACGAGGTAGAAAATGGAGGTAAATTAAAACCTTTGCAAATTAAACTGTGGGTCAACAGGGAAACACTAGGCTAAGTGCTTGTCTAAGCCATCATATTAGTGTATAAATAAATGTCTTCAATATCCTGTCTTGTTTATTTGACAACTGGGAGTGAATATTTGTTTATTTTCTGTAATTATAACTGCCAGGAAAACATTTTGATAATCTAATGTGTTGGTTTCAGCCATTATTGTGCTCTAAATGGTGAGAAATCTCATAATTACTCATAAGACTCTGATAGGATCTATGACTGTATCTTCAACTCAGCTTCAGGCTCTCCAAAAATGAAGCTCTTGGAACCTTTGCAGAGCACTATTGCTGAATTTTAAATACCCAAGCTGAGTCCATTTGTTTCAGTGCTGTACACCGTGCATCTTCCAGGGCTGTGCACAGCATGCAGCACCTCACAGCATGGAGCTCCAGGAGTGTGGGGTCATAGTACTTAACCTCCTGGAGCACCTGAAATGGTGTGTTTGGTTTGTGAGAGCACAATCCTTAAAAGTGAAAATGCATCCAAGTCACTGCTGGAGTGCTGCCTGCTTGAAGGGTGTTTTCCTGCCTTGAGCCCAAATTCCTTTTCCATTAATGAAGAGAAGCCTTACAACTTCCTGTGACTGTCTTCATCCAATCTTGCACAAGTGGGGAAAGCAGCCGAAACATTTTTCTCTTTTCTTTTCTCTTCATGATAGCAAGAGAGAGGCAGTTTATTTCTCTACCAGATTAAGACTTACTGCAGCTATGACGAGTTAGATTTGGGGTTATGTATCCTTGTACAAATAAAGAAGGACTGTGAGAGCCTTATCCACTGGCATTTTAATCTTTGAAACATTCTTCTTGCTGTAAAAAGGAGCGTGAAGGATTCAAGGTGAGATGGAACCTTTAGATTATTTATTCTACCCTCCTCAGTATATTAGTCCATAAATCATCACCAATTGAACTGAGTGGAAGTGCTTACCAATAGTGTATCATCTGAGCAGCATCTATTTTTAGTCAAAATGACTTCTGAAATATAGAGTCCGACTCTTTTAGTTTATTCCACGTGTTAATACTCTTCACAGAGAGATATTTGGCCTTAAGCTTCTTTTTGTATTCATTTCTGTCAGAGCCAACCACTGTGTAGTTGACAGAATCATACAAAAGCACAGAATATTCTGTATACTACAGGGCTTTCACTGCAAGGTATTTGCCTCGATTTATGAATAGACTTCTGAAGTTATTAGATGATTTTTTTTTCCACATCCTACAAAAAATAAAAAGGAAAAGAACACAATAGTTCAGTGCTGATCACCACACTGATACAGTTACTTGGACCCCAGGGTGACTCTTAATGGCCACAATAAGGCCTTTTTGCCCACAAATGCAATAAGAGCTCTGCTCAGTTACTTGTCTGGGTCTCTCCACTCAGTCCAGCACTTAATGGAATTCTGTTAAACTGTCACCTGCATGGGTTTATAACATGTGCTTTTTAGACCTGTCAGATCCTCACCTCTGTTGGCTTGGTGGCTGTGTTCCCAATTTTTTTTTCTCCTTTAACCAGTTCATTCTTCATTTAACACAGGCTTCGTGTTGCTGATATTTTTGTTTGTTTTTAATGAGGCTGTTATACAATGCTACCAATTCTTCACAATGGCCATTGTATCTGTGTACTAACTTATTGTAATCTGTTTTTTGTGATTTATGAGTGTTTAACTACAAAAGGTGAGGCTTGACCAAAGTCTCAGACTGAAGTGTCAGTATTACCTTCTTTCTGTGATGAGGAAGTTAACGAGAATAAACTTATCACGCCTATCATAAAAAATTCAGAATTGCCAACTGTTTTAGCTTGCATGTAAACATCAGTTGCCCAGTGGGACCTGTGTCTGTACATGTTCTGTCAGAATTCATCTCATGCTTAAGAGTAGCATTGTGTAGCAACACTTGATGATGTTCCAAGGACAGCACTTCTACCTTGATGTGGATTTCCACATGCATAAAAATGACAAGGAGCAGATTGATAAAGAGCAAATGTCTCCCTTTAAAATGGTCTTTAAGGTTTGCATGAGAGAAAATGAATAAATTCTTATTGAAAACCAAAGTGCTGTGCTGATCAACATTCTTCCCTAAGAAGGAAGAGACAGTGAAAGCAATACGAGGCATGCAATGTTAAGACTTTGATAGCGGTGTAACGAAGATGTGGTAGAGGAAGCTCTATAGAGTAGAACAGCTGCTCACTTTTAATATTGTATCAGTGTTTCATTTCTAAATGCTTTACCAATGACAAACACACAAATAATAGATATCACAAACCTGAGTACTGCACATTGTGTCAGTTTGTAAGTATAGCAGAAGAAAGTTATAATAAATCGATAAGACTTTCTGTACCTTAATAATGCCCCCAAATTGACTGATCATTAAATTCTCTATTAAACATTTTCAATAGTTTAAAAGTATTTATAATTAGGACTTTATTATGAAGCCTGTTTCCTTTTTACTGTAATGTAGCACTGTGTATCTTGCAGGGGGCATATAGTTTTAATGAGTTTTTTACTCCTCAATGTATTCAGTGAACCTGACTGTCTGAAATGGCAGTGTCATAGTATATGATCTTGTTGGAAGCACTGATCTAAAGTTTTTTTTACATCTGGGGATGTTCAAGTCTAGGGTCAGACACAGATAAGCCTTTGATAAGCTCAGGTGGAACTAAACTGAGTTCTGAGGTGGCAACAATGCTGGCAGTCAAGCCTGATTCTTTTCCACTGTGAAGTTGAGAGGGTGGATAATTGTTCTGTATATACGTTCCTGGAGCTATATAAGACTCTTCAGGCTCATTCAGAGTGATCCTTTTTGTAATAGAACAAAAATTACTTAATACAAAAGCAGACATGACCTCAAAATAGATGGAAAAGGAGACGTATAGACAGCAGCATTAGTACTTGGCGACAATAGGGCTCCAGTATATCCTCATTCCAGATTCCAGTAAATTTCTGGAAAACCAACATAATCACTATCATTAAAATAGAAGTAACACCACTCATTATTTAAGTCCTAAACACCTCATTAGAAATGTCAAGCATAAATGCTACTTGTTGACAAGATTCAAATGCAGAGAAAAATCCTAAAAAAGCAGAGGACCTGTCATATTTTGAAGTGCAGGGATCCTTGTTTTCATAGCGTTACCAAAGTAGGAAAAAAATTACAAACACAAGCTGTAGACTGTATTAGACTGTACAATTAGAGTGTAGCTCATTTAATGGTAGACCAGATGATTTGTAGTTTCACAATTGCTCTGCAGAGGAGAAAATATATCTTTTATCATTAGACTGTGATGGTTTTCTAAAAAGAAAATACCACCAGTAATGATAACTCAGCACCAACACAACTGATGTGGTCCAGTGCAATTGAATGCTGGTTTGCTCTATCATCTTTTATTTAATCTCAGCTGTGAGTATTCTGGCTATCATAAAATGCTCCCTCCTGGTCCTAGGAATGTAGGAGTTGATAGATTGAAACATCCTTCATTGCACAGAAAGGAGCAGCAGGAGGGAGGAGGCACCTTTGCCCTGACAGGTGATCAGGGCCTTCTTTAACAGGTCTGACTGTGTGCAAATTGGGTTAGCAGTGAAATTATCTAAAGGGAAACACTGTGCATAGTGCTGAGCATTTTCTCAGTCAAAAGAGACAACTCCCCAGCATGAGATTTTGAAAAATCCCTATAAAAAACTGCACATGAATGGACACTATTGAATGTGCTTGACACTCCTCATTTTCTGTGTGAATTTGACCAAAATGAGACTAAAATCTTCCCTATTAAAAAATAAGAAAAAACTCCAGGAAGCCATTTGCTGCTGCTGTAGTAAATTGTCATTATTACACCACTCTGTGAACTAAGAAAAATGTTATTTTGCTGGTAGGAGAACCCTGCTGTATGTAGCTGTGAAGAATGTTAGTGATATACTGCAGCAAATAATGATATTCATCAAGACAGTCTTTGCTACTCCCTCCAATTAACGCTTGGGAATAAAAATAATTGCTTTTTATATTATTTGTTTGAAGATGTTGAGTGAGTCATTGAGCCTAGTAAGAGAACTACAAACAATGCTTTATTCCTTGTCTAGTTCAGACCACCTTATGATCACAAGCAGGTTTCTTTAATACTTTTTTTGCAGCCCCGTGAGAAATCTGATATACTTCATAGAACTGCTTAATAGCAGCATATGGGTGACTAGAGCATCATGAAAAAGAAAGCCTACTTAAAAAGGACTTCACATATTTATGTGGATCCTTTTACTGCTACCTGAGTTCACATGAGTTTGCATTAGTCTTCACTGAGCCTTTCCTGAGGTCTGGAATGTTCATTCATTTGATGATGGAGACTCAGGAGGTGAGACCACGTTCTCTGAGTCTCTGCTGGCAGTTATCACTGGGTCCTTTGGTAATTTGCCTGGAAAATGTCAATAAAACAGCCCTCTGGCAGTGATATTGACTCTGTAGTGGATAAATCAAGTAGTGGGCTGTATTTAATCACCAAATCAGACATGCAGTTTTACGAACAGGGGATTGAAGGAAACCTGGTTTCTTGTGGGTGATATCTGTGCAGGTATAGGCTGTGTATTTGATGTTAGATTCACAGCTGTCTAATGAAAAGGGTGTCATTGCTACTCTTTTCTCACAAAGAGGACTCTAATTATAGGTTTTCTTTTGCTACCCCTCTTCATGTGGTGACGAATTTTGGGATTTGCACTACATTGTGGGTTTTGATCAGAACTACAAAATCTGTGCAGGGAGAGAAATGGACACACCCATATATATATCAATGCAAATAAGCCCAGAGTATTCATTACCTGTAAATTCATTTGTCTTTAAGAGAATCTCTGTTTCATTCGGCTAAAAAAAGTTTGTGTTGTCATGAAAGAATGAAGGGAACTAGTCATGGATCCAGTCTGTCAGAATTAAAACTTATTGAGTGTCATTTGTCCAACAGAACCACTGACACTCACATCCTTTATTGAAGCTGGAATTCTTATCTTAGAAGGTACCTCTCCTGTTTTTATTGCCTGAGAGGCCTCATGTACCTTCCTCTCGTTCTGAGAAATACAGAAGCATTGGTACCTGTGTGCTTTTTAATCTACACTGACAAGGACTGTTCTTGTTTTTATTCAGAATGTTTTTGTTTGTGCAGGATTTTGCTTTCTTGGTTTCGTTCTTAGGTATAAAACATCACAAGATCTCACAAGGAATTACGGATTCCTATTTTCTTAATATCTAACATTTCTTTATTTAAATATTTAAATTATTCTGCCAGTCCTGGCTTGAGTCTGGCTTCTCAGTCATGCTCAGACATTGCAGGAAGCTTTTAAACTACATGTCCCAAAAATAACAGACATGCACAATCTCACTTTCATTTCTCTGAGTGACACAGTGACCCTACGGCATATGTGAGCATGACAAAACATGGATTTTTGCTTGGGATGCCTTGAATCTGCCTCACAACTTCTTATATCTAGAGGAATCCCTTTTGCTGTTTCCCTGACCTGAAATACAGTTCCCTCCTCAATGTTTGTATCAACATAACATACCTTTTACTCAGAAAAAAATTGCAAACATTGTGGCACAACATTAGTGTGACAGAATAATAACAGTGTTGAGGGGAACCAGCTTTTTTTCCCCCAAATAATTCTAGAAATTACTAGAGGAAAACAAAGCACTTATCTGTCATGAACCAGCCTTTGACACAGAAACTGATGACTTGTCTTGGAAATTGGGCAAGGCTCATTATGTGAAAGAGATTTAGAGCTTAAAAAAATTTAGAGATTAAAAGCAGCCTCAGTTTAGTGGCACATAGTGATGATAATTTGACTTATTTGACAGTAAAAATACTTATAATACATTGTTTATATTGTTCAAAGTTAATAAGAGAATGTATGTCAGTTTAGTGGAAAATTAAGCAGGATATCTTAAGACCCTATAATAAGGCCCTTAAGACCCTTATTCCCTGTAATAAGTGGGAAAAAAGCATATAATCTCTTTTATAGGGTATATGATGAATTATTATGACTGAAAAATGAAGGAGCATCATACATGTATACATAAGGACATCAGGTATCTTGCCTGGAGGATCAGCTTGTGTGTATAAAAAAGGTGCTGAGGCAGAGGCCTATGCAATGAACTTCCCAGGCTTCATGCATGCCTTTAGGAAACCTCTGGAGAGGAGATAGGAATAAGCCACAGCTCAAATCTCGTGACTGTTTGCAGGTGGTGTTTAGAGACAAGCATTGTGGTCCCATCAAAGATAATAAGAACTTTTCCAGTGGTTTCTTTGGGGGGTCTGTTCTTTATAAAATACAGCTTTGATCTGGGTTCTGAAGTCCAATTTTGGCTTGGCTTCACTGTCAGAAGGTTGTGAAAAGGTGTTAATTTGAAAGGTTCTGCTGGAATTGCCTTTTTATGTTCTTTCTAGAAGATACAAGTTGACATTGCCATTGCTAATGACATGTTTGTGATTTTTTTCATGTCTACCTCACCATTGTAAGTCAGGAGCCGCATAACCTGAGTGCGCTGGAGCTTGTTTTAGTAGTTTCTACCTGAGAACTCAAGAAAAAAAGGCTGTGATATTCTGTTGACACCCAGCAGAAATTTATTCATTCTGTCACATAAATTGTGTTCTGAATAGGCTAAAATTGCATTATTTTACTTCAGGGTGGGATTTTTTCTATAATGAGAAGACCGGGTGTGTTTTGGCTTGAAATAAGAGAACTGGTTGGTGAAAAGGCACTCCTAATCTTAATCTTCCAGCAGAAAACGGTTCTGGCCATCACCCTGAACAACCTTTCAGCAGGGCATTTTACCTCCATATGAGGACTAACAGACTCCTTAGATGGTGGAAGTGAATCAGAATGCAATCTCAGGAAAAATATGCCCAGATTACCAGCAGCAGAGCAATACACAGATATGTAAGATTTTCTGTACTGCCTTGCTCATCTCTGCCTCCTGTGGGTCATTCTGTGTAGCCTCAGTCCTCTCAGAAAAGCATATGTGTATTTTGCAGGTGTAAGTAGATGGATGGCACTTAGATGAGCTGCTCTGCTTTCTTGACATCCTTCCAACCTCAACTATTCTGCAAGTCTGTATGCACCAATATTGGCCACTCAGCTTGGCCAATGTCTTCCTTCCAGATAGTTTCTTCTTTAATGTATCAGTTTTACAATTGGAGATGTTAGCGCCTTTTTCTTGGAGAGTTTTTGGGTGTTTTCCACATCTTCAGTTTCTCTTGGTTTGCTAAAATTTACCTTGTAGCTGCTGCCTATAGAAAGAATAGTAAATGTCTGAATACAAGTTTAATATTGCTTCTCTGTCATATGGAGCTCTTCAGACTCTCCAGTGACATCTTGGAGAATGAGACTGTCTCTATCACCTCATCTGTCAGAAATGAGTAGCAATGTGATTTCAAAAAGCCGAGGGAGAAAGTTGGTGGTGGTTTTTTTGGTTCGGTTTTTTTTTCCCCAGAAAGACACTGGCCTGCCAAGGAGATGTGGTCCTGTGGGTCCTCCCAGTCTTTTGTTTATCTCTACTCTTTTGCATGGCAGAGTAATTGTGGATGCCACACCTCTGGAAGTGTTCAGAAATGGGTTGGATGGAGCTCTGAGTCACCTGGTCTAGTGAAAACTGTTCCTGCCCATGGCAGGGAGACTGGAACTAGATAATCTTTAAGGTTGCTTCCAACCTCCATTCTGTGGTTCTATGACTTCATCCTTCTTCCCTCTTTTATTCTTCTACCAGACACACAACATTCTTGACTGATGAATGAAAGAAAACATCCTACAATGCTTGTGAATACCTGATGAGTGAGAAGGCTTAAATATGGCTGAAATGGTAAAACTACAATATATTCTGTAAATTTGTATTTTTATTCCATACATTGTGAATCATAATACCTATTTGAACATGTTTCATTATTTAGTACTTGATTTCATACACTATGGTTAGATTTGTTCCAATGGTAAGCACATTGCCTGAAGAACCAGACTACATGGAAGGAACTTGATTGACAATCCTCTGTAATTGTCTCAGAAGAATTGTTCTAAAGAATCACAGACTGTGATCTATGAAATAGTTTTAATGAAATCAAACAAACTGGCATTTCACTTGGTGTCTGCCTGGGCTCAAAGGCAGTGTGAGCCACCCTATAGCTGAATGTCCCACAGACTATGCAGGTTGGAATGTGATTTACTCTTGCTGTGCTCCAATAAGCAGTTCTTTAAACTAGTAAAAGGACAAGATTGTTGGTGCTCTCAAAAGAGCAAGTACCTGTCTCATAACTAGCACTGTAACTTCTACAACTTAAAGTGCAAAATGCCATAAAAGTGTCTTTTCCCTTCAATTAAAGTTTGAACTGAAGGATAAGCTGTCTGGCAGGGCTTGTTCTTGCCCCAGTTTAACTAAAGTATCCCATTAGCAGGTACTGTTGAAGAGTTTGGTAACTAAAAAGGACACAGAGATTTTTGTAACTTTCTGAAGAAACGATCTAAAAATAAGAATGTATTCACTGTCTATCTGCCTATTTCATTTCAAATGCATCAAAGAGGTGGGAGTTCATATCTGCATCTGTTGGCTTCAAAGGCAAAGTTTTGGTACAGCTGAACCAATTTAAAAACGGTTTTCTCCTTGAAAGAGCATGGAACCAACCAGCCCATCTTTCAACTAGGATTAATTCTCCCTGTCTCTACAGAACATTTGTTATTGTGGGAATATTTGTTCAAGAACAGGGCAAAAGAAGGCAACCTCATTACCTGACCACCAGGAGACATTAGATAAATCTTTTCTGTCTTTATCTGTGTTGATCAATATAGTGAAAATTCCTTCAGATAGAATTTGATCATGAAAGACTCTTTATTTTGATTACCCAGAGAACTGAGTAAATCTGTAACTATGTGTAGGTGTTTGAGAAAAGCACAGTTTGCATGTCTGGCAGACTATCTCACTGGGGTGCAGTGAGAGAAATTGGCTTTGCTTTTTATTGATCAAGGCGAGATTCTTGCTCAAAATGCCAAGGGCCAATTTTTCCCTAGGAACAGCCTTAATGTTGAAGTCTATGCTGGAAGCAATGAGAGCCACAGAAAGTATTGTCCCAGTACTACAATGCCCTATTCTGAAGAGAGAAACAACAGCTTATCAAGGTAAGCTGCTTTGGCAGATGCTTCTGATGGCTAAGGACGTAATCCACATAAAAATTTTTTTGCAGCTGTCCTTTTGCTGGAATTTTTTTCCTCTTTTGGCCTATCAACAGAAGAGAATTTCCAAGTCTTCCTTGTGATATTCAGTGTAGACTTAACTAGTTTGTATTAGATTGTTGTGAGAGAGGATGTGAGTTAAGCTCTGATACTTGCATGGCTTAAGTTGCTGTGAACATTTGCCGACCAAATATCTACCTGCATCTAACTTAGTGATGCTTAAGAATATGAGTGGTGCCAATCACAAGCTCTTCTAAGGTGTTCTATGTTTAAATAACAGTTAACCCTCAAAGTTCCTAGAAATGTATTTATCCTGCAAAAAACTTCAACTTAAACTCCCTGTTCATCTGATCATCTTGAATATAGAATTCTCTTTCAGAATGTTAAAAATTGCTCTCTTGAAGATAACTCAGGTGAGAGCAAAGTGTCATGTAGGAAGTAGACTGAGTCAAGAAAGGCAGTTGTCTTATTCCAAATGGTCCCTTGAAGACAGAAAGAATTTTGCTAAAAAGAGGCTATTGAGGAGATTTGTAGATATTTGGTGCTTCAAGTGCTACAACTAGGAAAAGAATAATGATAGGTCATTGAAAATATTTTTTCCAGTCTCTAGACATATTTCTGCACATTATTATTATTGAGATATTGAAACCAAAATCTCTCAAAATTAAGCTCTTTAGGAAAGTGCTCAGCCCAGGTGAATTTCTGTTGTAATAGTTCAGCCAAGCATTGTCGAAAGTAGAAGCCTGTAGTTGGATAAATTCTTTGTGTTGAGCATCCAGTAGAATCCTTTGAAAAAAATGGAAGCAGACTCTCACAGCTTTGAAAATTGGTTATGTGTATGTCTGTGTTGGGTGCCACCATTGCATAAAAATGTCACACTTCTCAGAGTTCTGATCTAAATTCTGAAGCCCTGTTTGTGACCCTTATTTTGTGGATGACTCCATAAACTATTTCTAACTTTTCCCAGAAAATCTCTGCAAAAATACACTTTTATGGCATTTTGCACTATGTCAAAGACGTAATCTGTATTGGTTTTACATACTCACTAGTGACCCCTCTGAATGTGTGCATAAAGCCCAACTGAAGCATAATAAATCCCATCTGTATTCTAAATGTGAGCGTACACGACAGAAGGAAACCAGCACAAGAACATATTGCTGGCTGTTGATTCTGACACTCTTCCCACACAGTAATTTAGTGAGAAGAGCAACCTTGTAAGACTGTGTCACTGTCAATCTGCTCACATCATGAAAAAACAAGTAACCAATCATAAAGGGTCTAAGGCAGAGACAGTTATCATCTCCAAAGCAAGTAAATGTCATGACAAAAGGTATAGAACTTCCCAGTAAATTAAAAAAAAACAAACATGGATCTTAGTATACAATGTAGTACAAACCACAAGAGAGAGAGGAATCCTTCTCATTGTGCTGACTGTGCTTGCAAAGATAAGCAAGGAGAATCTTGAAACTTTGGCTTGTAGGCATTTTTATCCAATTTTACTGATCAACCATAAAAGAAAGGTTCAAGAGTCCCTGTGTTTTAAATGCTTTTTAACCACCAGCCTTATCAGATGTTAACTGAGACTGTTTTGTCTATTTCAAGCACAAAATCTTCATAAAATCATTTTGATTGGCCTTTAAGAGCATGAAGTCCAACTACTAACCTAACACTGCTAAACCCACTCCTAAAGCATGGGTAAGTGCCACATCTACACGTCTTTTGAATATCTCCAGGGATGATGTCTCAACCACTTTCTTGGGTAGTGTGTTCCAATTTTGACAACCCTTTTGGTAAACAAATTTCTCCTTGTACTAGATCCAAACCTTCCCTGCCACAACTTGAGGCCATTTTGTCTTGTCCTGTTGATTGTTACTTGGGAGAAGAGAGTCACCTCATTACACCCTCCTTTCAGGTATTTGATAAGGTCTCCCCTCAGCCTCCTTCTCTCCAGGCTAAACACACCCAGCTCCCTCAAATGCTCATCAGACTTGTGCTCAAGACCCTCCCCCAGCTCTGTTGCCCTTCTCTGGACATGCTCCAGCACCTCAGTCTCTTTCTTATCAGGAAGGGCCCAAAACTGAATACAACAATCACCAGCGCTGAGTACAGGGAGACAATCCTTGCCCTGGTCCTGCTGGCCACACTGCTGCTGATCCAGGCCAGGATGCCATTGGCCTTCTTGGTCTCCTGGGCACACCCTGGCTCATGTTCAGTGGCTGTTGAGCAGCACCTCCAGACCCTTTTCTGCCCAGCAACTTTCCAGCCACTCCACCCCCAGCCTGAAGCACTGCATAGGGTTGTTGTGACCCAAGTGCAGAACCTGACACTTGACCTTGTTGATGTTCATGTAATTGGCCTCAGCCCACTGAACCAGCCTGTTCTGATCCCTCTGTAGAGCCCTCCTACCCTCCAGCCGATCAACACTGCCACCAAACTTTGTGTTGCCTACAAACTGACACACAGTGCACTTGATCACCTTGTCCAGATCATGGATAAAGCCCTGGGAGCAGGCCACCAACAGGAGGTTACTCTATTCACCATCAACTCTAGGCTTGGTCATTCAGCTGTTTGTTTGGTTTTTTTTTTACCCAGCAAGACGTGGACCTGACCAAGCCATATGCAGCTAGTTTCACCAGGAGAATTCTGTAGGAAATCCTGTTAAAGGCTTTTCTGAAGTCTAGGTAAACAACATCCACAATCTGTCCCTTTTCCTTTAAGATGGTCACCTCATCATAGACAGAGATCAGGTTGGCCAAACAGAACCTGCCCTTCATAAACCCCTGCTGGCTTGGTCTGATTCCCTGGTTGTCTTGTATATGTTGCATGATGGCACTCAAGATGATATGCTCCATGGCTTTCCATGGCACTGAGGTCAGGCTGAATGATCTATAGGTCTCCAGATCCTCCTTCCAACACTTTTTATAGATGGGTGTCACATTTGCAAGTGCCAGTCAACTGGGAGCTCCCTGGTCAGCTAGGACCAATGATAATTGTTTGCTGAGCACTTCTACCAGTAACCTTAGGTGGATCCAGCCCCATCTGACTTGTAAACTTTGGAAAATAAAAATAGCTAGAAACAGCAGTTCAATGCCATGGAAACAGAGAAATCAGCATATTTTGTTTCATCCTATTATAGAGTAAAATTAAATTTTCTAAAAACTTTTCCCTCTCCTTCTGTGTTTTTCTGAGATTCCACATATGCAGTAGTCACACTGATTTGGGCTGATATCTGTGTGTGGAAGGCTCATGTTCTCCTGGGTTCAGTAAGTTGTCTCAAAACATTACTACCTCCTTTCTTGGCAAAGGGGAACGAGAATTGAGGCTTCTTAGCTGTCACTCAGCAAAACTGCTTGAGCCTGCAGTGTGTACTGCAGTGGTCGAAGGTCTTGAGTTGCGGAGAGAAGGCTGCTGTTGAAATGAAATTCCACCATGAACTACAGAAACCATCCTAACAACACTGTCAGTAGCTTTAGCACACCTCTCCAAAACATTTCTGCAAAGGTAAATATGTCATGAGCATATTTTTTTGGTTCTGACTTGATGGAAAGTTATGCTGTAGCTCAAATCTCAATTTTTTTTCTCACTTATACATCTTAGTAGTCCTGGATGCTAAAAAATAGAAACTATAAGTAGCACCCTGTACTTGCCTGTGCTTTGCATATGCTGAAGTTACAATTGCTGCTAAGCTTGTATTTGAAAATAGCTCCCAAATGCAAATTTGGCTAAGTGCAGATGCATCGCTAAAGTGTTTTTGAAGTATGAGGTCAATGCTGTTTAGGAAAAACCAGAATGAAACTGATAATCACCTCTGTTAAGGACTTAATTTACTCTAGTGCTATAATGTGTTCCTATCCATCATTTGTCATAGCCAGTGCCAGCTTCAAAAGCAAAGTGCAGTGCAACTGCTTATGTCATTGGATGTGACTTTCCCTCAAAAATGAAGAGCCTGTATAAAGCAGACAAACCACTGCCCTTGAGTCTTCTCCAGGCTGAACTGTGCTGTCTGTCTCAGCCTTTCTTCATAGGAAAGATGTTCCAGGGTCCATTAATCTCCCTTAGTGATAGTAGCCCCTTTTCTGCACCCTGTCCGATATGTTCATCTCTCTCCTGTGCTGAGGGGCCCAGAACTGGACACAGCACACCAAGTGTGGCCTCACCAGTGCTGAGCAGAGAGGATCTGCTGGGAATACTTTATCCAATACAGCCTGGGACACTGTTTACCACCTTTGTAGGAAGGGCACATTGTAGGACCCCCCCAATCCTTTTCTGCAAAGCTGCATCTGAAAGAAGAAAAAGGCTAACTCTATATGGGTTGTGTTTTGCTGTTGCTTTGATGTGCGGCTATCAGGTGTCATTTTTGGGGCCTTGTTTTGGTTAGTAAAGAAAATGTTTTCCTTTTTTACTCTTAGTCATTAGATGAACTAGCCCAAAAGAGAAAGGTCAGCTCTGTATTTCATTCTGTAGCAGATGACAGAAGATTTACATAGTGGAAAATCTTAGGTGCTTTGACTTCTCTGTGTTTATCTTTTGTTCATTGGTCATCCTGTGATTAGAGAATGTTCTCTTGCCATGCACAAAGACATGGCCTTAGTACTGACCCCTCTTTAAGTGGCAACCTTAAAGGCAAAAAGGCCTCCTTGTAGCCATTGGCCTGCATGCCCACAGTCATGCTGGGATAAATGTTTTTCTTCAGTAATTGGTATGGCACAAGGTTAGTAGCAGCATTTTCTGTCATGGTAACTTATTAGAGATAGTGGAATGTTGAAAAATTCCATATCATAATTGATTTCAGAAAGGGTTCAGGTTGTCTTATACATAAAAACAAAACCTACCCTAAAATTAAAAGTGAAAGCTACATGACAGTAATTTTACATTTTGATTTTTCTATGTCACAGTGCATGGTTCATTAGCATTTGTATTCCCTTTTGGTCAGGATAATAAAAGACCTATAAAGCACTGTAAAATAAAAAGCATAAGCCAAAGTGCCCTTCTTCAGAGTAGCTACCTTATATTTCAAATGCTTCAACAGGGGTAAGGTCTTACCAGGGCAAAAACAAGTATGTGAATTAATGATGAGAAATTCTCATGTAATATTCTAGCCCAAGGAAATCTTTAGGAAGAATGAAACTGAAATATGGAGCAGAAGCGTAGCTGCCATACTGTTTGATATCATCAGCCCTCAGCTGATTCCTTGTAGTAATGCATTCTATTAAAAGTTCTCTCTGTCACCTATTACTCTGGTGGCTCTGGGAAAAAAAAAGGTGCCATAGCTCAACGAATCACCCCAGTTCAAAGGTCCAATCTCAGACAAAAAGGAAAGAATTAAGATGTGGGGAGTGACAAATTTCTGTCTTTTAACTTTGGCAAAAAAAACATAAATAATGCTTATGGAGCACTGAAGAAACATCTGGATTTAGGGTTTTTTTAAAGCAAGTTCCACAGGACCATGTAGTGGTTAAGCAGAAGTGGGGAAACTAGTAGAAACTAGTTTTGGTTGAACAATGGAAAATGTGGCTATCATGGACATCTGATGAGCTAGTAATGAGGAAGTGTGATGGACTTAGGAGACAGTGCAGAGGAAATGGAGATAGCGCCCACTAGGCTTAAGGTCATACATAAAGCACTAATTTAAACCTACATGGATTTTTGAGCATGTTCAGGTATAATATAGCTTCTGCAGGAGGTCAGAAGGTCTTGACATGCAGAAAACCGATATATTCTTAATGTAGAATTGGGAGATCAATTACGCACAGAGAAAAAGCTCAATTCTGAGTGACGATAAACTGATGAAGTGCTATTCATAACTTGACATAGTCTGTGTGGTGTTGTGTGTGAATGCATCCATTGTAATGCAATTTGCTCAGGTTATTTGTGTCAAAGGTAATTGCTTCATTTGTGCCAGTAAAGCATTTAGAGAACCAGCTGCTTGGATTATGTTCTAATGCTACGTTAAGATATATTCAGGGAAGTATGAAGACAGTACTATTTACAGACTCAAGGTTTGTGTTCAATTAAGGTCAATGCAAGTTGCAATGACCTCAGTTGTTCTCAAGATTGGGTCCTTACCCATTAGCATCAACCAGCATATTGCTTAAATTCTGCCTCAGTGCTGGCACTTTTTCTACATCCTGCTTAAAGGTTGTTCCAGTGCAACATTTCTGTGAAAACTATTAATCCCTAAAGGAATGGAATGGACAAAGGATAAAAGAGACAGGCTGAGTCACATCCTTTCATAGAATGTCCTTTCCTAAAATTTACAGAAAGAGAAAGAAAAAAAAAGGNGGAGAAGAGTGGAAATAAAATAGATTTTATTTTAGTATGTCCTAGGGACATACTAAAAATGTTATAGTCACTTCTGGTGTAAGCACAGTAAATAAACTGTGGCTTGTTGCCAATGTTTTCTTCTCCCTGAGATTAAATCAGAGCAACAGTGAAATTATTCTAATATGAACATGCAGTCAGACGCCATCCCTTTTTTTTATATAAACAATTTCAGTGTACAATAAACTATAGCTCCAACTAAACACTTCTACCTATTTTTGCAATGCAGCAAATGTGTCAGGAAGAGTGCTATGTGTCTAAATTATTTTCTGGATCCTTTCTAGACAAGTAGATGCAACATATTTCCTTGTAGTTTTACACTGAATCATAATGAAAAGAACTTGGCCTAAAGATGCAGCACTGTGATTATGAAGATTCTACTTGGTTGTGACCCAGCAACAGTGAAAATAAATTGAAAGACTTTGTCCTGTGGCAGAGTAGCCATGGTACACACCTTTAAAGAAAATGTAGCAATGAAAAGATTTTCACCAATTATTTTATCATGCAAAAGCTGTTTATTTATCATGTCATTTATCAGCAGAAATCTCTTAATTTACGTACCTCTGTGCTCTCGAGGGCAAGGTAACACATCGTTCAAGTGGCAGACAGAAAGAAGATCCACGTGAGCTTAGACAGAGATGGCACTCCTTGTTTCATGGATGGTATCTGAGCAGAGAATAGTCCACAAATAACCTGTGAATGTCCAGTTTGGAAGAGTAGACATCCACATCTTCTTGTAATTCCTGTAATTTCATTCCAGTATCCAGAACTCTAGTTGAGATCTGCTATTCAACGTTCAGTTTTATTTTAAAAAAGTATTTGTCTAATAAATTCTGAAGTCGTGACAGCAAAAAGATAAACAAAAATTTCATAAAAAATGCACAATGGAGCAGTAAATCAAGTTATCTTTAGCTTATTCCTGGAGTTACTCTTCCAGCAACTTTTCTGGAATCCTGTTTCCTGGCAAGTATTTCTCTCTCAAATTCTATGTAATTTCATTTAGTGTTCAAAATATTCAAACCTTATATGAAGGTTGTAAGATCCAAAGTCAGGCTCTGTGAATATGAAGAAAGATAAGACAGAATGGACCCAATTCTCATTGACTGCAAAGAAAAAATCTTCAGGTAGAAATAAGGTTAATTTACATCAGCTTTACAGTCCCTTTTAGCTATCAGAGTGGAGTAAAAGAATAATGGTGAGCAGTATGAAGCTGACTGGTAGAGGAAGTGAGGCCATGACAGCAGGAGATTTGGTCTTATAAAAGGACATTTTTTTAACTAAAAGAAGTTTAATGCTTGTCTGTCTTGATAAATATATGTATGGTAAATTGGTTTCTTTTAGAAAATCAGTTTCTTTTGGAAGCCATATAGCATACGTATATTGACCTATATGACATACATTGAAGTAAGGTTATGCTGTCCTTGTGCATTACCAGAAAGATATTATTGCCTTTGTATGAAACTGCACGACAGTCAGACTAGCACAGCCTTAAAGAAAACTTTTCGGGGGGAGTGTTGGGTGGTGGGAGAATCTGTACAAACTTCACGTTCCCTAGTGTTACACACCACTCGAGGAGCCTTGCTAAAGTCCTTATGGACTGAGGTACTATCTACAGTAGTAGGAAGCTGTTTCACAGTGTCATCATCTGTCTGTAGACATCACAGGAGAAAACATATTGTGTACAGTAAAGAAATAATCAGCTCAGTTTGTAACCCCAGGAGTCAGAATTTGGAAATGTCCTGCACGGAATTTCCACCTTACATATCATCTTGTGATTCTTGCACGTAGATGAGCGTTGTTTGATGGATCATTGATGCTTGTGACAGACAAAATACGATCAGAGCAGTATTGAAATTTACTCTGGGTAATAGATTTTGGAGGATTTTCATTTGAGATTTCAAGTGACCTGATGCTTTTCTATCTTGTTGAGCATAAATACTAGACCAATTAATTTCCTAATCTTTCTCCTGAAAAAACTGTCATGTACTGCACATAGAAATAAAAATAGGGTTTTCATATATTTTTAATAAGATTACCATCTTGCTGACAATGTTCATACTCTTTGCTGAGAAATATTCATTTTAGAAACTATGTGTTACCTCAGAGAGATTGTTGTGCTCCAGTCAGATCATGTATTTGTGAGTAGTACTTCAGCTTCCTGTAAATTAATGTCATTTTCTACGAATGTGAAGTACAAATGCTAATCTGATGTAATGCTAAAAGAGGCAACTGCAATGTTATGATGTGACCTTTAACGGATTTAAAAGGTTCCTAGCACTAACACTGTTTCTGGACAAATCCAGCTTAAACTATTTGAGGACAGATACTAATCTAAAGTTTTCTTCATTTCTGTCTATAAGCCGGGCTATTATCTTCGATGGTTTGCTCCTCTGCTGCCCTCAGACAACCTTATCCTATTGAAATCAACAGGAGTTTGCAAATAACTTGAACAGAGCTGGAGGACAGGCAGCACTCTGAACCTTTTAACCTATTTTCCTTGGATTTCAAACACCAATCAAGAGATATTTCAGTATGTCCTGCTATAGCACATCTGCTTTTCATTTCTCTTTAGCTATAAAATCTAAAACTGTTTTAACACTGTTCTTGCTGTGGATATCTATTGAGCAAGCAGATGGCTCATTCCCCCATGTAACCTATTTTTTTCTAGAAAAGTCCCAGCCTGCAGGGTTTTCCCTGGCCTAATATTATGCTTTTCTAGTAACAGCCCATCACATATAATAAAGTAACACTGAAAATTTCTTAAACCTGTATGAGGTGGATATACTGGGGTTCATTAATCCTCTCTCACTGCAACATGGATTTACCTTAACGCAGTAAAAACTATAATTGGCTGGGTTTTTTTCATTTCCTTTGGATACATCTTACACACACACACAAAACTGCTCTTCGGCCAAAGTCATCTTTGTCTCAATCAGTCTGAAAACTGAGACAGAGGCATAGTTCTGTCACAGTTGTATTGGTGAAGGTCTGTCTCAGCTCTTCTGGTAAAAGTGAGCTTTCCAAGGAAAACAACAGTGAAGAAGCTCAGCTGACTGCGTCCCGCTTTTGGTACAGTGGGCTTTGTCACAAGAGGATTAAAGACTGTTTGGTAATGATGTAAAGGTGAGCCTTAGAAGGAAAGAGACTAAATAGTTCTGGCAGCTGATCAATAATATTGACTGGAAAATACTAAGTGAACTGCATGGATCAGGCATATCATGCATAACTGGCATCATCAGAGATAGATTTGTCTTCGTAATTTAAAAACCTTGAGGAACTTAAGATGCCTTTGCTTTGACATGAAGTCATAGTACTTTTGACCTATTTATCTGCTGGTGATGCAGAAGAACTGACACACTTTCATCTCAGTCTGAAAAAGGCTTTGAAAACATTCAAAAGCTAATGCCATGGTTAGTGCAAAGCGGAGAAGAAAGCACTACACTTCATTTCCAACCTTTCTCCTGCTAAGGACCAAAGGTGTCCAGAAGTTCTGATAATGTTATAATTCCTTTACTTGTGAATCTGAATGGGGAAGTAACAAAAACCCCTTGCCTAAGACAGTCCCTATACAATACTCTTTAGATGTAGCATGTCTCAAACCAGGTCCCTAGGATCCAAGTCCCTTGTTGGATTTAGGGTGAATACCTTTGCTTGCTATAAATTACGATCATCTCTACATGAACTGCTTATACGGTAATATTAAATCTAAATAAGCCAAATAAACACTGTGCTATTTGCACAACATTATGTCTTTTTGTTACATCTGTGTGCGTGAATGGACAGCCTCAATTGAAGCCTTTTTCCCTTAAGTGTTTTAAATAAATTCCTCAAGCTGACTTTGTAAGACTAGCACAACATGTTTACCAATAAACAGCATGAGTAAACGGAACTATAATTTCTTTTTTCCCTAGGGAATGGTATTTAAATTTTTAATCAGAGAGCAAGTGATGAGTTAAAGGGCAAAGGCACTGTATGGCACATCAAATTTAAACACAAGACTAACCATATCTAGGAAGTTACTTTTATATCACTTTAGATAGCAGGGATAGCACTAGTGCATTTGTGCACTTCAAAACATTTGAATATCGAACAAACAGCTGATTGATCATTGATAGTGTTGAGAAATTTGAGTTTCCATGTGTTTATCTTATTGGTTGGAGCCTTTTCTTGGTTTCAGATCAAGATGCACAATTTTTGCAACATTTTCCCTGTATTTATACTCATGTGACTTATGTCTACGAAGAAATTTAACCTTTACCTTTCCTACTGCTGGGGATATTCACATTCACAAAATTAATGGTGCATACCAGAACCTTGAAAGAATATTTTTTTAGATCATACCCTTGCCTTGAACCAAATTAGGAATTTCTCCGTGTTTTATCAGAAATACACAACCATTCACCAGTAGTCTCCACATTTACATCCATCCACTCCTGAAGTTACCTGGTAAAAATAAAAGTTTGTCAACTCTAGCAAAGGATGAAATATACATTTCCTTTATATAGGAGAGGACCACTCAAACTGAGGAATCTTGTATCCAGTTCTAACTACTTTAAGAGTCTTTGCCCATATGGCTTTAAACTTTGTTCTATGGCTATAGCTTGATCTTCTACACTCCTGTTTTTCCTAGTGTGGTCTGTCTGCTTCTTCTTGTCCCATCTCTTTTCTTACACAGGTTAGACTCCGTTCCTTAAATTTCTAATGCCAGACTGATTTTTATGGTCTAACTGCATAACATTTTCCTCTCAGAAGATTTCTGACGTTGATTCCTATCAACCTACTTTCAGCTCACTCATTCAGCTCATTGTAGTCTGCTTCTCAAATTTTGTTCCTCATCCCATTTTTTCGTTTGCTTTGATGCCATAGTCTCTTGCAAGGAGTCCCAGAGCAGTTCTCCTTGACCCCTCATTTGTTCTCAAATGCATCTCATCTGAAGCCTGCTGCAGGGTCTTTTCATGACATAGTCTAGGACCAATATTCCTTCTGTTTCTTGTGTCTTCTGTCTCCCTGTTTTTTCTGTTCTTGTTGCTACTGTATCAGGGATGGCTCAATAATGACACAAGACTTTGAGGTCTCAGAAGGCTAGAGCCTCATTTGTTGTACATCACATCCTTTTACAGACAGTTTTGAGAGAGCAAGATATGACTGGTCCTCAAACCAACACCTCACCATTATTGGCTACCTAGGAACCACACCCTTCGTAAACACCTTGCAAATAAACAGCTAGTTCAAAACACCAGCTGCAAAGATTGTTTTAATTCCTTCCAGTGTGGGAAAGTTATGTGGCTTGCTTTCCCACAAACTCTGCTGCTGCCTGATACTTGAAAATCTCTCTTCTCTGACCTGGCTGTTAGCATCCACATGTTCTCTCTTTTTCCACAGGTCTATTTTCAGGCATTCCTCTTCATCAGTTTCTTCCCCATTTCACTCCTGCTCTGTTCTCTCAGATCCCTTAAAATGGAAAGTTGTATATTAGAAGAAAAAGGCCTCAGGATGGTGACAACAGATGGAGTGGAACACAGGAAAAAAAGTTCACCAAGATGGACCAACACTGAATTCACTTGTTTGATATGACAGAGGCCTGAAAAACTGCCCTTCTTTTGGGTTTTCACAGTGCAAATTCAGTACCTGTCAGAAGATCATGGCTCCAGGCTAATTGTTACTATGCCTACATCTTTCCAGAATAGTGCTTCCATTGGCAAATGATTCTTCTCTTCCTTTGGGGTTGCTTCCTCTGCGCCAATTCCTCTGCTGCTTGCAGTTTCAATTTACTGCAACCTTTCCTTTGCCCTTGCAATCTGTAAGACTGTCAAATGGTTTGGGATGAAGTCTAGGGTGGAAAGAATAAGGGAACTAGTAGTGACAGTAGGAACTCTGAGCTTATGGTACTGTTTGTCCATATAAAGGAGGGAATGCCTATCACAAGAGCTTGGTAAATCATAAAAAAAATGCTACAGGGAATAGTATTGTACCATGATCATAATGGATTAGATCAGGGCCAGCACTGACATTTGTTTCAGGTATTAGTTGTGTTTCGCATACTAGAACTGTGGATGCTGCTAAAGCATCAAGAGATGCTGTTTACCAGAGAGGTAAGCTTGCCATCTGGGAACTTTTTTCTTTCCCAGGTGCTTCTTACAGTGTTTTGTAGGCTTTAGGTTGACACAAAAGAAATCTCATCTCACACAGGTGCTAGGAGCTTGATTCTCACATTCACTCACTATTTACAAAGCTGACAAAATTCTGAGGAACTATCAGGAATTGGGTTGATTGCTGGACTCTGTAACCCCCAAATGGTGTCCCTCTAATGAACACAAGGGTCACTACACAGCACGATGCTGCCTGATCTCAGAGTAGGGCTAAGAAGTGCCATTGCCAGTTTCATCTGCTTTCTTATGAGCTGAGTGGAAAACAAACAAAGGAGATAATTTTCGGGCAGTAGATCTAATCACTAGGAGATAAAACAGCTGTCCCATTCAGCCTGGACATGACTTGCACAAGGAACTTGGGCACCAAAGAATTACCTCTTTCAAATACATACCTTAAAACTCTGCTAGTGCTGGATGTTGCCATCTGGGGACCTGAGATGTAATTTATATTTCCCTCAAGAAATTTTACTTTTAAATGTGAAAATTGGCTGAAGGGAATTACATTTTCCTCCCTCCTCTCCTCATGCCTTTCCACCTCCACAAACATTTGTCCTTTTCCAGACATCTCTGTTCATGAGGCATGTATCTTTTCCTTATCATTACATGGAGGGTACCTGGCTTGAATCATGACTTCTAACCCAAATTTTATGGAGTACTATTGTTTGATACATTGGCAAATGTTAGAGAGCAACACGAAGAATTTTTTTCTCCAGCGCACAGGACAGAAAGATTACAGTTTTCACTTCTCTTTGATAGTGTGCAATGGTCTGTGCATGAGTGATCAAATAAGTAAATTGAAGGATTTTTTTCTTTGTAAAGCCAGCAGCCAAAATTCTACGGTAGCTATGAACTTTGCTCATTGCCACTGGTGTCCTCTGCATTCTGTATATAATCTGCTTATAGTGTTGTATGTGTCCATAGAATAGGAAAGATCTTTGATATTTTTGCAACCTGTTTTAAAAAGAAGTCCTTTCATGGTTGCCAGGTTGCAAATTTTAATTACATGGGGAGCGATAGTCTTTAAAGTTGAATCAAAATGAGGAGTCTACTACAGGGACAGTATTTATTGAATTTAATTTGTTTTCCTGATTTAAGTACTTCTTCTTTTCTGATTTAAACACCTTTTTTCCATGATCTTTTAAGGCTGGTATGCTTGCTGGGGATTGAATTCTCCATCAACTCAGTCATTCTTGTGGCCAGAGGCTAGGATTGAGAGAAAAAGCAGAAAATGGCAATGTTACTTGCTCTGAGAAAGCACCTAGAAAAGATGTTCTCAAATTCAGTGTCACAAAAACAGAATTGTAAATGATGCAATGAAACCATGCATTAGGGGAGGAAAGCCCTTCTCTCAGTATTGCAAGGTTTTCAAGCTAATCAAAATTACAGTGGTAGACTAATGCAGAAACTGCTGGGAATGGTTTCTCGTACTTGCCTGGTTCTTGTATTTTTCCCCGGATGTTTGAAGTTAGCCTGTGTTGGAGACCATATATTAGGCTCAGGCTTTGAACAAATATGAAATGGTTGTTCTTGTTTTCTTTTCTTCTGGACAGTTCCTTTGTTGTATAGTCAATCATTTGGGTTACTTATAAAGCTGCCTTTGGCATATGAGTCTCTGAGCTCTGTGGTGCTGACAGGGATGTCATCCCTAGTGAGGAGAGCAATTCTACCAACTGTCATGCTGCTGTTTGGCTCTTTATACACAGGAATTTGAATTTATGAAGTGAAGAGCTGAAGACAGCTGAATAAGGTGTCAGAGGGTCAGTGTGCAGTGTGAGACAGATAAAAACGTAAATTAGTAATCCAAATATAAATGAGGGGTTTTGCCTCAGGAAGCGTTCATGAAGGAGGCTGAGGGCAGATGTGGAGTTTGCAAATATGGCAACAAAAGATGGTAATCCACTACAGAATATTAGGTACAGGGTAGCAATAATGATCAAGAGATATGAACATGTGAAGACTGAACTGATTTAAGTAGAAATTCTTCTGTGAATTGCAAAAGGTGGAAAAGACTGAAGGATATATTTTGCAGTTTTATTTGATGTTCCTTCTAGAAGACAATTGATGTCTCATAAAGTCATGTTCTGTGACTGTGAAGAAACTTACGTAGGAGAGTGTTTCAAGAAGAGATACAGAAATGATCCAAAAGGTTATATAGTCAAGAAGTTAGCTTTATGGCTAGGAAATTAGTAATGACAGAAATGAGCCACAGAAAAGGTGACGATTCTTTTAAACTCCTGGACTCAGACACTGATGTCTGACAAGCTATAAGCTTCACTCCCTCCCCTTTCAAGCCAGCAGAATTGTCTAAGCTCCAGTCCTGTCAGTCATCCATCAGGGCAACGTGAAATTTTGGCAGAGTCCAGTCCTGTGGTGTCCAGCTAATGCTGTGGATCAGCCCTGTGGCAATATCATTTTGAAAGAGCTCTTAGATTTAAAGGATGGGAGGCACAAGCTAGAAGAGAGCTGAGGCTAGGAGGATGCCTTAGTAGTACATTACGCTTGAGTTTAGGGGAGCCCCTCAGGAGATACTGTCACAAGTGTGTAATAAATTTCCTTCATGATGTCCCTTGCTGCTTTTTCTCTGATTAGGATGTCAGCTTCCCTATGAGATCACAGCACTTTCACCTAGAGTAATATCTTGAGTTATTTTCTGCTTAAAATTACTTGGTTGTTCATTTACCTGCATCTTTTCAGAGTTGCCCTAATTGTTTTTATTTGTTTTAAATTCCTGTCTTTAAACAGGAATAAATAATTTTGGTTTCTATGATGCTCAGGTCATTCATTTAGGAAAACCACTTGCTCCCCTCCTTAGCTGACTTATTTTGTTAATATGAATAATTCATTTAGTCTTATAGTCTACTATCTGGAGGATGCTATTAAACTGAAAGGTTATTCTCTTAGATAATAATGATCTAATTGGCCTTTAATGTTGTATTATAGACGGTGCAAGTGATTATTCCATTTGATTAGCATTAGCAGCTCTGTCACCAGAGGGATCACTTCTGTTTTTCCTAAGGGGTCACGGAGGTGCAAAACAGGCAGAACAAAGCAACAAGGAAAACTTAAAAGAAAGAGATAACATGAAGATGGGACTCTCCTGCCTGACTTAAATTAATTTCTAAATAAGATTTTTTTTGTACCCAGTGGCAATTAAAACCAATGACTCAGTGCTTGCCTTGATGTTCAGTAGAGTATGGTAATTCAACTGTAACTTGGATGGTTACAGCAAGAGAGGAGAGAATGGGATGGGAAAACACCACAATATTTTGCTGCTACTGGTGCAAAAAGGCTAGAAAGCAAGGAGTTGAGCTTCCTTTGGAACCAGAACTTCAAGAGGTGCTGAAAAACTGATCAAATTATATCACATGGGAAAAGCAGAAGAAAAAGCCCAATGGGAAAGTGATAAAAAGGAGTGAAAAGACCCTATTTTTAGTTGCTGTTCAGCTTATTTATATGACCCCACCACAGACTACAGCCTGTTCTTTGTTCTTGCTTTGTACAATACCTTGTATTAGCAAGTGTTTTACAGCTCAGTCAAGAGGAAAGAATCCTAGAATCACCTTATTTTATGGGATTACTGGCTGTGAGAAGTTTGAGTGCAGGTAGACTCCAAGTCAACAAATTGGGAAAATACTTTATAAGAAGTTACAGGCAAGTGGTAAGATAAAGGGTTGTATTTTTTAAGCTATATTGAACACATTTGATATGACCAAGTCAAACACTAAGAAGTCTGTGTACATTTTTTTCTGAATTTGTCCTGTGCAGATTTTACACAATATTATCATTACTGGGAACTCTAGGGAAGGTTTTGGACATATAAACTTAAAACCTGCCATCTGGAGGTGCCTGGGGCTGTGAAATTCCACTGCGTGTATCACATCACAATAGTGAAAGGTAGAGCAGTTCTGTGGCTGTTTAGAGAAGCCTGAGCTGATAACTACTAATACACTTAGTTGAAATTTACTGTCATTCAAGCAAGTCTAATATTGTTCAACCTGGTGTTTTTTGACGAGGCAGATGTAGAATACACATCTTCACCACCTCTAAATGTTATTACAGCCTGGCTCTGTAATAACAAATAGATATGGGAGCACATCCATTGATTTTACTAAGAGCTAAATCATGTCTTCCAGCAAGGCTGCTCGACTTAGCACAGCCTGAGAGTGAAGAGGCACTAACAACCCTGACTCTGGAAGATGAGGAAAAACTTATCTGCAACCAGAAAAAATATAATTAAAATAGCAACAAACCGAGTTGCGACTTGCAGATATTTTTAGAGAGACAAGATGTTAAGTTTTCTGTCACAGTGCTGTTGGTATGGAATGCAAATAAAAATTAAATGCCCTTATGGCAGGAGAATGCGCCCTGACAAACAGCTAGGCTGGAATTCAATTTTCAACGAGGTATTGCCAAGCGAAAAAAAAATAGAAATGCTATTTCAGGTAGAAATGTAGCCAGTATATGTAAGTAAGCAGCCTCAAGGATTACAAAAATAACCTTAGTCTGGTGAAAGATGGCCTAAAAATTTGCTAGGGCAGTTAACCATAGCTGTGTTCAATGCAATATGACCTGCAAAGAAAATTTTTAGCTGTGAAAGACATCAAGTGGTATAACTTCCTCCAGATGCAAATTTTAAAGTGTAATGAAAACAAATTGGGCTTTGGTGAGCTGGCAATCTGCACTCCCAACCCAGGGAGCCACCGATGTCCTAGGCTACATGGAAAGGAGTGAAGAGCAGCACGTCAGATGAGGTGATTCTGCCCCTCTATTTCATTTTTGTAGAGAGCCTACCTGGGACACTACACCCATGTCTGGGGAGTCCACCATAGGAAGGATGCAGACCTGTTAGAACAAGTAAAGAGGAGAGTGATGGAGATCCTCAGGGAGGTGCAGCACCTCTTCTATGAAGACAGGCTGGACAAAGGATGTGTTAGGCACTGGCAAGGGAGAGGTGCCTCTGCTTGAATTCAGGTGCAAATGAGATCATATGATGACAACATACAGATTTCATTCAGCAAGAAATGTGAGACAGAGAGATAGAAATAGGAAAGAGGTCTCAGAGGGAGAGCAAGAGAGCAGAAGGTAATCAGGTAAAGAACTAGATGATCTTTAAAGGCCTTCCCAAGCCAAACCATTCTGTGATTGTATACGATGTGCGAATGTGCATTTTAACCTGATATTATAATTATTACCATTATAATATTTTTTATTCACTACTACTACAATTTCATCTTTTTCTTTGTCTTCTGCGCACAGCTGCCCTAATTACAAAGGAATAGAAGCAGCCTTGCCCTGGACAAGTCACAGTGCGTCCAACAAGGATGAGTTTTATTAGGTTGCAGCTGTGTCCAATAAGGATGAGTTTGATAAGGCACAGCTCTGTCCAATAAGGATTGGGGATACAGAAGAGGGGGTTGGCTAACAGTGGGAGGAGAAGGTGTCGGTGCTGCACGATGGTGCCTTTTGGATTTCAGAGAAGAAAAGTATGAAAGTTTTACTGTAAGATAATATACCGTGGACGCTTGCCACCATCTTCGGTGTCAGGTTTTTGAGTTCACTATCAATTAGTGCCATGTGTGAGGGGCGAGCACTGACATTCTTACTGTTCTTGTTCTTTTTATTCCTAGGCTTACTATTATTTATGACTACTGCAAGTTCTTCTTACACATCTAATTATTTTTCTTCTGATTATTTCTTACTGCTACTTCTATTTCTTCTTCTTCTTTATCCTCTTCTTCCAATTTATATTTCTATTTCTTCTTCTTCTTTGCTACTACTATTCATCATCTTCTAATTATTAGTCTTATCTTCATTCTTTTTGTTGGTTTTTTGGGGTTTGTTTTTGATTATTTTGGTGTGGATTGTTTTTATTTTACTACCACTCTCTCTTAAAGCCACATTTCATTTGTTTTGGAATAGTTGTATGTGTCAGAGCCATACAATATTCCATGGGGTGTGGGGAGCACTACCTTCTGTTTGTTCTCATTCCTCATGGATGAAATCCCAAATGATCAGCATGCAGTCCTTTGCAGCTTAGAGGAAAAAAATTCAGATTTCACATGCAGAGGTTCTGATTAAACATCAGAAACACTTTTTCTGTGACTAAGTGGTCAGGCTATGGAAGAAGTTAACCTGGGAGGTGGTGGACTCACTTTCTCTGGAAGTGTTGAAGAGTTGTCAGAATGGGGCATGTGGGGACATGGTTTAGGGCTGATGCTGGTAGGTGCCAGGGTGCCAGTGGGATTGCATGGCTTTCACCTGGATGATTCTCTGGTTCACTGCTGAGCCACCAGGCCACAACTGTCCTCCAAGGCTGCTGATGTACGGCTGACCTCGTGGGTCAGATTTGGTCTTGGAGGGATGCGCGTGGCATGCTCCAAAGCAGCTGGGGGTTGCGGAGGCTGCAGGGACATAGGCAAAGGCAGCCCGTGTGGCTCCCTCAGGACGCTGGGCAGGCCGCGGGCCGGCCGCCATCTGCGGGGCCTGTGCGGGCGCCAGCAGCGGGCGCTAATCCTGGGGCTGCGGTGCCCGGCAGGGGCAGTGGAAGAGGCTGCGCAGCACCCGCAGTGCCTGCTTGAAGTGGGAGGGATGTTTCCTGGGGGGGCCCAGCTGCCGGCTGAAGTCCCTGGCTTCAACATGGGTAGGTTTAAGAGGCTTTCCGAAGATCCGTCATCTGCCTCGTGACTGCCGTCAAGGACGAAAATTGTTGCCCCCCCAAGGACTGAGACCCTTAAAATTCTAACACTGGGGCACTGGCCTGACTGAAGTAGGAGACTTGCCAAGTGTTGCCTGCAGGTGTGTTCGCTGGACCAAGACTGGTTTCTCATGGGAATCAGTCCTGAAACAATGGGTCCTGCTCGCTGCTGGGACGAGCTTGTCCTGTTTGGAACTGACTGTCTGTACTTGTCGCAGCGGACTTTCTCTATTGTCCTGTATCTGTTCCCTTGACATACCGTCCCATTTCCCCTCCGGCGGATCTCGGAAGGCTATAAAGACTCCTGAGTTAACCACGGACTTTGAGATCTCTCCAGAAGAAGACGGATCTATTGGCTGGACCACGAGGATTTCGTCTCTATGTTGGTAGCTATTATCCCCCCACACCTTTTTTTTCTCTCTCTCTCCTTTATTTCCTTTCTAATCCTTCTATCACATTTGCTGTTGGTGCTCAATAAAGGTGCATTTGTTTTGATTAATACTGAAATCCCCTCTGTGTTGTCTTTTGCACTCTGAGATCAGTTAAAGAACCCCCACTTGTGTTAGCAGATTGTGACAGGAGGCCAGGCCAAGAGCTGCCCTTGGGGCCACGGCTCAAATGCCTGGCGCTCTCAAATGCCTGGCGCTCAACCCAAGCCTCCAGAGGGACGGGTGGCAGGAGCCCGTCTCCTGCAAAACCTCCCAGTGTGTGCTGTGGGGCTTGTTCCAACAGCTCGAGGACACTCACATCATCCCAGTCGTCCTCCTCTGGCAGTTGGGGCTTGACCCCGATGCTGTGGGTGGTCACACTTTCCCAGCTGTGCTGCTTGAGCTCTTTGTAACTGCCATCTTCCCATCTTGACTGCATGGGGGGTGGGTTACCGTTCCCTTTGTGTACTCTCTGTCCAATGGAGTCTTCCCAGTCCGAGACTCCTTGGTAACTACCGGCTTCTTGGTGCAACAGCTCTTGCTGGCTGTATTCTTCCCAGTCAGAGAGTGTTGGAGAGCTAACGACTTCCCCATGGGAAAGCCCTTGCTCAAAGCCTTCTTCCCAATCAGAAAGTTCTTTGTAGCTCCTGGCTTCTCCTAGGGACAGTTCTTGCTTGTTGCATTCATCCCAGTCAAAGAGCTCATGAATGCTACTGGCTTCTGCTTGGGACGCATTCTCATAGCTAGCAGCATCTCCTTGCAGCAGCTCTGTGACTTCCTCGTCTTTGCACTGGGAAAGCTTAGGCTTCCCAGCCAATACTCCCTTCTCACTGTCTTGCTGCGCCCAGATAAAACCCCCCTCTGCCTCCTCCTGCAGCTGCTGACAGAGGGCCTGGGCTGGCAGCGGGCGGGGTAAGGGGCTGGGCGTGCAGCTTGGGCTGCGTGCCGCAGAGATTGGGACCAATTCCCTCTCTCCTGGAGCTGCTGCTTCTACTTCTGCAGCAATGCTTAGCTCCAGGTCTATCTGTTCCTCTGGCTGCTGGAGAGAGGCATCTTCATTAAAGCATGGCTCGTGGTCTCAGGTCTCCTGGTCCCTGTGCAAGGAGAGAGCTGGGAAAGCCTCCTCACCTCCTGGGAGGCCCAAAGGCAAAGGGCCTTCTGGCACACAGTCCCCGCTTTAGATGAGTATTCACAGAGTGGTGGTTCTTCAGTGGTTGAACAAAAGGTTTGTAGCTAAAACTGGGGTTTGATAGGTGCCTGTCCTTTCTGAAACTGTTCTAAGGTTTGGGCAGGGAACTGTTTCCACTTTAATGAAAAACCAAGCTGTGTTAACCCATGACATCCCCCTAAAACCTAGAGTTCAGTGGCTTGATACACATTTGGGCCAGGTGAGAACGGCCAGGTACCTCCCATGGCAGGGCCAAGTTTGGCACAGCCTCTTGCAACAGACTCTGCGTCTGTTGCATCCCTTTGCATCTATCACGTGCAAAGAAATGTGACGTCGAGAGGTGGAAAGGAGAAGGAAGGAGGTGTCAGCGGGAGAGCAAGAGAAGAGAAGGTAATCTGGTAAAGAATGAGATGATCTTTGAGGCCCTTCCCAAGCCCAACCATTCTGTGACTGTAGATGATGTGTAGAATGGTATATGAATTTGAAATTACTACTAGTATTATTATCATTGTAATGATTTTATTCACAACCACTACTATTTCATCTAGTTATTCCTAGACTTGTTTTTATTTTTATCTACTACTACTACAATTTTTTCTTCTTCTTCTTATTCTACTTAGTCTTTTACTTATTCTTCTTACTCTACTTATGTTGACTCTACGTATTCTTATTTTATATAGTCTTCTTATTCTACTTTGCCTTCTTATTCTACTTACTCTTCTTCTTCTATGTCTTCTTACTCTACTTACTCTTCTACTTAGTCTTTTTCTTCTACTTCTCATTCTACTTAGTCTTCTACTTACTCTTCTTTCTCTATTTATGCTTAGCCTACATATTCTTATTTTGTGTACTCTTTCTATTCTACTTTGTCTTCTTACTCACTTTTCTTCTTCTACTTAGTCTTCCTCTTCTACTTAATCTTGTTCTACTCAGTCTTCTTATCCTTCTTCTACTTATTCTACAGCTGTCCCCGTGGGTCAAATTTGGTCTCGGAGGGATGCGCTTGGGATGGTGCAGAGCAGCTGGGGGTTGTGGAGGCTGCAGGGACATAGGCAAAGGCAGCCCGTGTGGCTCCCTCAGGACGCTGGGCAGGCCGCGGGCCGGCTGCCATCTGCGGGGCCTGTGCCGGCGCCAGCAGCGGGCGCTAATCCTGGGGCAGCGGTGCCAGGCAGGGGCAGCGGAAGAGGCCGCGCAGCGCCCGCAGTGCCCGCTTGAAGCGGGAGGGATGTTTCCTGCGGGGGCCCAGCTGCTGGCTGAGGGCCTGGGGTTCCACACGGGCACGCCAGCAGCAGAGCGGCCCTCGGGGCCACGGCTCAGATGCCTGGTGCTCAACCCAAGCCTGCCGAGGGATGGGTGGCGGGAGCCCGTCTCCTGCAAAACCTCCCAGTGTGCGCTGTGGGGCTTGTTCCAACAGCTCGAGGACATTCACACCATCCCAGTCGTCCTCCTCTGGCAGCTGGGGTTTGGCCTCCATGCTGTGGGCGGTCACACTTTCCCAGCTGTGCTGCTCAGAGCTTATGTTCTGGGCTAAGTGCATCTGAGGCTGGCTGCAGCTTGGGCTGGAAGCAGGGGCAGGGATTGGGACCAATTCCCTTTCTCCTGGAGCTGCTGCTTCTGCTTCAGAGGCCATGGTTTTCTCCAGGTCCCTCTGGGGTTCACCTTACCCTGCTCTGTTTCGGTCGCCCTGTAGCGAGGAGATATCCCGGGAGCTGCTTCCTTTTGACGCAGCGGCTCTCACGGGTCTGGGCACCGCAGGGCTCTGCAGCCCTTTTATCCCCCTCTGGCAGGGCGTGGCTCCGCCGTGTCACAAGGGCCACAACGTTCGGCGTTGCCGAGAACCCTGACACAGGCTCCTGTGCCACGCCCGGCAGCTCCTCAACAACCAAAGCCACCGGAAGTGACATGGAGCAGCCCCTGGACTAGTGGGCTTCCAGCCCCTTGTTACAAACTGCTTCTTAAAATGATCAGAAATGCCTGTGCCCAAATGAAGGCGCAAAGGAGACTGTACGCCCAAGCCAATAGCATGGGTTTGAATGGGCGGGAAACGAGAGAGAAGGACAGAAACAGAGAGAGAGAGAAAGAGAAAAACAGTGACAAAGAGAGATGACGTGGAAAACCTCACTGCTCTGTGGATGCCAGTGGTGTGCGTCCCTTTGACGCTGTCCATCAAACGTTCTTGCTGCTGAGGGTCCCCTGTAGCCATTTTGCCTTTCCTTGGTTTTGTTTGCTAAATTTAGTGTAGTGGTTTAAATGTTTTTTCTGCTAGTAAATGCTATCCTGTGAGCTAGGATGAGGAGCAAAAGGCAAAACAGGCCTAACTTTAAGGTAGACAAATAGATTTATTAACGTACAGAAAAAGGAGAGAAATAAAATGAAACTTCTAACCCCCTTTTTTTCTCACTACAAAGCGTCCTCTTTCTTACAAACAACATCAGGAGACAAAGCTTAGAATTTTAGATTAGTACTGTCAATAAAATAGTTTTTTATTTAGTCTTTTGAGAGGGAAAAGTTTCACTGGATTTGTTTTGGTAACTTTCTACGAGAGAAACAAGGTAAAAGCTTGTGGCTTTTAAAAAAGCAGCCTGCCCCGGAACTTAGGCAGTTGTGGACTCATTGTATCTTGTAGCCTTTCCTCTGACTACATATGGGTTGTGGACTCGTGCATACCGGGGTGTCACTTTTCAAGACAAACAACTCTAAAGGCAAGGGGTTCTTTCTTTCGGGGAGCAGAGATGTCTTCTCACTTCTTCACTGGCACCGAGGGCTTCTTTTCATCTTTCTCTGTTCAAACATCTCATGAGATGACCAGGTCACAGATCTGAACTCAATATTCACTCAGTTAATCACAGGTGTATGTGCTTAAATCTGTAAATCTAAATGAGCATCTCTTCCTATTGTATACGATTTAAAGGAATACTTCGGCATAGGCATATTACAGTCAGTTATCACAACTCATAGGAGATTTTTAGCTTCGGACTAAGGCAAGTTGTCGTCTCTTTTACCTAAGGAGTCACTTTCCTTTTGCTGACTTGGATATTTTCATCTTGTCTCTTTCGAGATCTTGAATTTGGCCTTTTCTCTTTCTTTGAGACGGGTTAGGGCTCTGGAAGCTTCACGTGTGTCAGGAAGGAGTTTACATTCTGGCCCGGGCCTGCAGATGGTCAGGTGATCTCTGCCTGGCAGCAGCTTCAAGGATTTTCAGAAGTTGCGGGCACTGGGGGCAGAGAACTCAGGCTGAGGGATCCGGGAGCAGCCTGGCTGGTGGATGCATCCCCCTGCACGCTTGGGTCTCGTCTGGGCTGGCCCAGCTCGGAACTGTTCTTGGAGGCTGCAGACTCCCTCCCCCCTGCTGGGGCTCAGGGCTCAGGGCCAGGGCTGGGTCTTGGGCCGGCTCCCCCCCACCCCCCCAGGGGGAGTGGCAGGTGGATTTACAGCTGCTGGAGTTTGGATCCGGGCTGGGTGGGGGCATATTCTTATCCTTCGGCCTGGCGGCCCTGGAGTCACCGCGTCAGGTGGGCCTCCTGTGAAAAGCCTGGGCCCGGGCAGGCTGTGCCGTGCCGGCCTCTGCCGCAAGGAGAGAGCTGGGACTGCCTCCTTACCTCCTGGGAGGCCCAAAGGCAAAGGGCCTTCTGGCACACAGTCCCCGCTTTAGATGAGTATTCACAGAGTGGTGGTTCTTCAGTGGTTGAACAAAAGGTTTGTAGCTAAAACTGGGGTTTGATAGGTGCCTGTCCTTTCTGAAACTGTTCTAAGGTTTGGGCAGGGAACTGTTTCCACTTTAATGAAAAACCAAGCTGTGTTAACCCATGACATCCCCCTAAAACCTAGAGTTCAGTGGCTTGATACACATTTGGGCCAGGTGAGAATGGCCAGGTACCTCCCGTGGCAGGCCCAAGTTTGGCACAGCCTCTTGCAACAGACTCTGTGTCTGTTGCATCCCTTTGCATCTATCACGTGCAAAGAAATGTGAGGTCTAGAGGCGGAAAGAAATAGGAAAGAGGTGTCATAGGGAGAGCAAGAAAGGAGAAGGTAATCAGGTAAAGAACTAGATGATCTTTGAGGCCCTTCCCAAGCCCAACCATTCTGTGACTGTAGATGATGTGTAGAATGGTATATGAACTTGAAATTACTACTAGTATTATTATCATTGTAATGATTTTATTTATTCACTACCCCTACTATTTCCTTTTTTTGTCTTGTTTCTGGTTTTTTTCTTATTATTACTGG
>VZDJ01000782.1:7364119-7378670 GCA_008694505.1 Cyanoderma ruficeps
ATTCTTATTCTTATTCTTATTCTTATTCTAGTGCTGACCTAGTGGGAGGTACCTTAGTACAGCACCTCAAAGCACCATCTGTGTAAGTATGTGTTATTCTTAGATGCTGGACAAGTCAGTGATGGAAAAGCAGGTTTTATTTAGAACTTACAAGTCAGTAATTTCTTATCCTATATCAGGTAAAATGCTCTTTCATAAAGACCACAGAGTTAAAATGCTGTTTGAGATTTGTCCCATGTTTTGCATATAAAGCCAAAACTCAGCTTCAGAGAACAGCTGCTCCCAAAGCTCTTTACAGAGATTTATGGGAATGCAAATTCCTGTAAAATCTACTGTTATTTTCACTCCACAAATGCAAAACAGTGGTCTACATGAATACAGCATTTTGCAAGTTCTTCAGTCACGTAATTCAAAATCCACATAATTTTAATGAATGAAAAATTCATAACCAAGCTTTATTGATTTACTGTTAATTTTTGTGTCATTGAACATATAAATACATCTTGAAAATACTAATACACATGAAAATATTACTTCTATAATCCAAACTTTTTTGATCTAGGGACTTATTCCACCGACAGGGCTGAGGTACTCATTCACTGGGCTTATCGTAAATGTTTGCCAGTAAGAGCTGTTCACTTAGGCCTCTGCACTGCTATATTCTCTATTCTGATTATGTAAGGCAGCTTTAGATTGGTTTGCCTAGGTGTAAAAATAAAAATTGTCTGATTTTAACATTCTTCACTCTCATTTTCACCGTTTAGCTGAAAAACTATGAAAATGCTGCATTTCTCAGTCAACTGATGCCTCAGAGAGACAAACAGGTTAGTCATTCAGGGAAATGTTATGATTGAAGTTATTGCTATAGAGCTAAGTGAAATTGTTGTAAGCCCTTTTGCTTTCATTCATAACCCTTGTTTCTGTAGTATTTTTAGCTCATCTAATTTCTATGTTTAGATGTGTTCATGATAATGGAGATTTAATGTGATAAACCTCAGAAACTCTACTGTCATCTGCCTGGTAAAAATAGGTCTCTAGGGAATATCAGATCTGTTACTGACCTTCAGTATAATTGCATCTGTCAGGCTTCCAATCCGTGGAAAGTGCTTGGAGCAAGATTTTAACTCTAATATTTTTTTCTTTGTTTGTGCTGAGTTTTGCCTTTTCTTGGAGCTCCCCAAGAAGGCTATGAAGAAAGGAGAGGGGAACCTGATGGGAGTGGTGTTGAATGTCATGAAAGCCTATACTGATGAAGAAAACCAGTATCTTAAATCCGTGGTGCTTAGGCTTTTTGACCAAGCAAAAAACTTCAATACTCTTAAAGAGGCACCTGAAGGCCAAACTATGCAGCTTTGGGAAGTGAGTAGAGTGTGACCTGCTGGTTAGACTGGAAAGTTTTGTTCATGTATATCTATAGGGAGAGAGTGGGTAACACCTTCTCACCTTTTCCTAGTTTTAAGCATCCCATGAAACACTAGGACTAATGATCTCCAAGTTTTAACCTATGCAGGATGAAGAATGTCAGCAATACTCTCTGCACTCAGCCACCAGCTCTTCTTCAGTCTGTAGTCTCTTCTACATCTGCAAAGACAGCTGGACACAGCTTAAGATAATCCCTAGATCCTTAAGATGAATCCAAGGGATAATTACCATCATAGTCCATAATTACCAATTCACTTTGGCTCAGATGCAACCAGTAGATCTTTTTTTCTGACACAGATGTATACTCAAAGATTTCTTCTATAGGTAAATAGTTTAGACCACTGTTTCATGTTCCAGTTGAGATTTTAAAACTTTCTCTGGTTTTCTGTACTTCTTAATTTTCGGTCAATTAATTTTCCACCACCTGTACAACTACTGTTGAACCATTGGAAATGTTAAAACTAATGGTATTTCACACTTTTTAATAAAAATTCAAGTGCATAAAACTCACTTAGACTATACTTTAGCTGACTGCTTTTCAACTGCCTCTAAACAAGCTACATGCAAAAATATTGAGAAATAAAAATATTTACTATATCTGGTTTTGTTCCCAGATATTTCAACTAAGAGCAAGGTTCTTGTGAAGGTGATTTATTAAAAATTATAAAGGATATCCTTCATGCTATGCTGTCTACTTCTACTTCTGCTGCTTGAGTTTTGCTTTTTCTTTTCTCGACTCCTTACTTGTATGGTGCCTCTGTGAAATAAAAATTTGGTTTATTTGCTTCAGACTTTTATGGATTACAGTGAATTATGGACAAGCTGGGGAAATGGCAAGAATAAATTTGATCTATGAATAAAATTGTTATCTGATTACTCTTGCTTTTTCCCCCTTTTAATTTTAGATTTGTTTCATAATCTTTCATTGTACAGATGCAAAAGATCCTGCTCCTTATTTATATTGCAGTAAAAGTTAAATCAGTTAATGCATCAAGTTAGCAAAACTTTTTTTATTTAGTTTGAAGTGTGAAGCACTCCTTAGACCCATGCAAGTGCACCCTGCAGTGATTATAGAACAAAGGAACAATGGGAGACTCAAAGATGAAGAACCTAAGAAGCAACAGGATGGAAGTAGGCAAAGATGGTCCTCTGACATAGCAGGAAATCATGTCTGGAAGAAGATTGGCCATATGGCTATGGCTCAAATGGCTTTTTTCACTTATCTTAGCTCCAGCTGTTTTCAGGGATGAAGGATATAATTTCTCTGCTTGTGTTAGCTATGAATAATTCATCATATTAGTGATGAATATGTTGACATTGGCTGGAAATGGGTGTGTCTGGCACAGGGAACCTTTTCTTTTCTCAAAGATGCCACTCCTGCAACCCTCCCACTGACAGTGCCTGGTCACCAACACCCAATGCCTAGGCAAAATCAAACAAAAAAAAAATCATCAGGCCTTCAAAGCCCAGTGCCTGAATAGAATCAGGAAATCATAAAATGTCTTGGGTTGCAAGGGATCTTAAAGATCATCCAGTTCCAAACCCCTGACCTGGGAAGAGACACCTTCCACCAGATCTGGTTGCTCAGAGCCCCATCCAACCTGGTCTTGAACACTGCTGGGGATGGGGCATCCACAGCTTCTCGGAGCAACCTGTTCCAGTGCCTCATCACCCTTACAGTGAAGAATTTTTTCATAATATCTAATCTAAACCTACTCTCATTCAGTTTGAATCTGTTCCCCCTTGTCCCATCACTACATGCTCTTGTGCATAGACCCCCTTAATTTTCCTTGTAGACTCCCTTTGGTGAAAAGCTGCATTTAGGTCACTCTTAAGTCCTTTCCAGGTTGAACAAACACAAGTTTTGCCGCCTTTCCATATAGGAGAGGTGCTCCATCCCTCTGACCATCTTTGTGGCCTCCTCTGGACTCAGTCCGACAGGCTGATGTTCTTCCTGTGCTGGGGACTGCAGAGCTGGGTACAGCATTCCAGGTGGGTCTCAGGCCTTGCTGTGATAGCAGGTTCACAAAACCTGTTTTATGTTCTCCCTTTGTAGTAAAAACTTCAGTAGAAACTGAGTGCAACTGCTCCATTGCCCCAAGACTTAATTTTTTTGAGATCTAATGTCCATCAAACTATGGGTACTGTCCTCAAGCTGTGTTAGCTAGAGAGGCTTCTTTTTGGCATTTTGTTGATTTGGTGGAAAAGTGCATGGGGAGAAGGGAAAGATCAGCTGTGATGTATCAGGCTACTTCACCAGAGTGTTTGGCAGAATATTTGTGTTAGAAGCATTTACAATCTGTTTAACTTTGAAAGGAAGGTGGAGAAAAATAACCTTCTGAAGGTTTTGCCCATGTAAATATTTCAAAGTGCCCTTCAGAAAGTCTTTAATACCAAGTATACCAACGTATACCAAGTGTCTAGCTGATACCAGCCACCCAGTAATATCCAGGTGAGATGGCAAGTGCTCTGCGCCCTCTCAGCTCTTGTTTGAACACTCTGTATGCTTACCATATCCTCAAGTGTCATTCTTGATGGGAACAGGGTTGATCTCTTTGGCTTACCAATCTGAACTGCTTTGCCAAGTGATCTACCTTTGGGGTCCAGTTGTATACAGGAGAACTCTGAGTGGCTGATATTAACATTCCAGTCTCTTCTAAAGGATTCAGTGTCTCTGAGTTTTGAATCTTCTTATTTTTCAATTTTTTCTCCAATTTCAGTTCTGTAAAACTGGTAAAAATGCAGAACCTTTCTGATATCTTTCATAGTTATTGCTATCTGAGTGAGTTAATTGAATATTCCAAATCTAGCTATAGTTATAAATGTGGCTAAATTCTAATTTTCTTCCTTTTAAGTCACTTTCTCCTTGACTACAGGTGGAAAGTAAATGCAGTAGATGCCTTTGCAGTCGAATTTAATTTGGGGAATTTTAAACTGACCCCTCTGTCACCTGCCATTTTACTGCTGTTAGTGTTTGGTGCTCAGCAATCAATCAGCTGTCAGCAAGAGACCTGCTTCGGTCTCTCTTTTTTTCCCTAGAGCCATGCACTGCAACAAGACCTTCTCAATGTCAAACCTGGGCAGCTTGAGAATTCCTCTCAGCTATATTTATCCACAGATTAGCTAGGAGTAGTTCCATTGTGCAGAAGGCAATCCATTGGATGTCCTTTTAATGATAAGAGAATTCAGTCATTAGAAGAGCTCATTTCTCTCCTACGGATGACAAATGAGTTTCTAAGAGGCCTTCAATACCAGAAGTTGGGTGCAATGAACCCGCACTAGGGAATTTCTCTCTTCTCACCTTTGAGAAGGTGAATCCAAAATGGCACAAGCCACAATGGCACAGCAGGTTGGATAGTAGAATCTGAAGCGAGAAACAGTGAAGGCAGGATTGATGAAGGAGAGGCAGATTAGGGAAATGAAGTGAAAAGTTATAATGAGAGCATGTGGAGAAAAAAAATAGAAATAAAAGTGGATTTTTTATTATATTTCGGAAAGTAGAAAAGAGGGGGAAAACATGAGAACAGAATTGCATAGTTCATTTGCTTTAGAAACTTTTGAGATGCAGTAATTACTTCCAAAATACACCTGGAGGGAAAAAAAATTAAAACTGTAGTGCCTTTAGCTTGAAGAGTGGCAGCTTTACAGGAACCTGTTCTTTAATATAATTCAACTTAATGAGATAGCACCAAGTGTAGCTTCAAGTAGAATTTGGTTTATTATTTCCCTTGTTATTGGCTAAGAAAATTGAATGTGGGGATGGAGTCCCATTCATCACCATCCTTCTGCCTTGTATCACAAATTGCCAATTAAAGTGTGGCAGGGGAACAAAGCACATTTCCATGCTTTCCAAAGAACATCCATTCTGCTTATGTTCAGTAACTCAAATTCAGCAGTACAATTTATTCTGGTTGGTAGCACTGCATAGCATGCAATTCAACATGGAATTTGACTTTTACTAATCTTCAGCTTCTGTGACAGGCTATAGCAAGTGTGCTTATACCAAGCATGGCTTAAAAGCAGCTGGTTTGGTACAGCTTAGAGTTGTATCAGCATCAGGTTCTGCTCTGCCTGTGCACAGAAGCATTTGCTCATCTCATCTGGTGAGCTGAGAAGTCTGTGAGCTCTCTGCTGCTGTTATTGCACTGCTAGTGGAGCCGAGAGTGAAAACTAACTCACGTATGAGGTCAAGACAGAGCATTGACAAGGCTCTGCTGGCATCAACTGAGGGCAAGGCAGGAAAAGGATCTCTTTAAGTGGGCAGTGGAGAACCAAATGCTGATTTCACTTCAAAGCCTCCCTTACAAAGTTCAGTAAAAGTATTGTTTCCAAAATGTAGTGTAATCTTTAAGTAGCTAAAATCCAGACTCTCTAGTATAGTATCAGACCTCTCACAGTCATAAAAACATTTTTTCCTCCTGTATTTCCCTCTAAATTAGTTTAGTACTAGTATTCCTGTACTAAATATGGGAAAGGGAGCAGAGAAAGGCCACATGAGGAAGATAATTAAGCTCAGCTTTCCCCAAAGAGTGACATAAGTCTACATACCTGTGAGTTTGCTAGAAATGTGGAAGGCGGCATGGAGTTCCTCAAGAAGAATGCAAGTCAGAAAACATGATTTTTACTGCCCAAACTCTAACTAACTGGAGCATCTTCATCTTGAACAGTATAAATGTAAACCTTAGTGACTCAAATCATCAGTTTTTCTGTATTAAAAAGAATAGCCTGAGTTAAGAATCCTCTTACTTGAACATAATTTTCACTTGAAAGTGAGAAGCCACTTTTCTTTTTTCATGCAAACCAGTCTTTCAGTTTAAAAGAGTTTAAAAGAGACAATAGCTGTTTAATTACAACTGTTCCACTCATTCCATACAGCTAGTAGACCTCAGTCCCCACAGGTCAAAGGGTATCCCCTGTTCCAGGGGAACTTTTCTATTCATTAATGGCATATCTTAATTTTCCAGAGCTCCCTTCTTCTCAGGACCTCTTGATAAGACGGGGGAAGTAGTAGATAAGGTATTTGGGATTTTTCTTTTCTGTCAGGACTGTCCCATTTGTTAAGTAGTCAGATTGTAACATTAACACTGAAAATTTGAATCTTTTTTGTATATTCCAGAAGACACACAGGTTGAAAACTATCAGGTTCAGCCTCATTTTACAACAGATATACTCACACCACTATCCCACAACAAGAACATTTTCTTCCACCAAATGCCTGCAGAAGACATCATCGAAATGGGATCTGTATCCGTCAGTTCTTTCTTTTTACCCAGACTTAAGCAACAGCGAAACCTGACAAATATTCTGCATTGTAATTTATCTCTACCACTAGTCTTTAAAAGCTGAGTTTTGGATTTTTGTCCACCACCTTAAGGGTCAGAATCCTGTATCTGTTCCATTCACAGGTAAGAATGCATTTTCTAATTTCTAATCAAGTCTCTTCCTCATAAAAAACTATATCTATATATTTCATTATCCAGAGAGAGATAAGCCTCACAGCTGAAGAGGCAGAAGAGGATTGCTTATACCCTTGAGTTTGTGAAATAAAATTATGTTCAGCAAAATGGTTTCTCATCCATCTGTTGCAGCAGGAATTTGTTTAAAAATCATGCTCTCCTGCTCAAACCATTTTGTTTGCTGTAGTGCTGCTGTTATCCTTGCAGAAGAGATACGGACAGGGTAATCTTGCTTTTCAGAAACAGTGTGACTGGAATAGTTAATGATCCCTTTATGATCTAGAATATTACCAGTTATTTTAGATCAGCAACTGATAACAAAGGTAAGGCTGACCATGTTGAAGAGCATTCAAAAAACGTCTGTATGCTCTATTCTTAATGCTTCTGAATTTGAATTGTAAAGGAATGATTTGCTCAAGAGGTTTGTCAGGGAAGCTGCCAGGTGTTGTCTTTTTCCTTGTTTTTTGGGACCACCCTCATAAATTTTAGGCCTTGGCACTGTAAAGTCTGATTGGGTAAATCAGCAGATTTTTTCTCATTTAAACCGTTGTACAATTGTACATTCTGGTAAGCTGCTTTTCTGAACAGATTTTACTGGTTCATGCCATGAAAAACAGAAATACTTGATTTTGCATCTCTGTGGCAGTGACCTCATTAGGTTTGCTGTAGATGGATGCTGGGACAAAGAACAGCAGAAGTCTCAACAAGACTTTTGAATAGCCTTGTCTCTGCACTCATCATCTGGTAATTCCAAGTTTTTGTCCAGAAAAACCAGATGACCTGTGAGCTCCTGACACTTGGGTTGTTTCACTCTTCAGCACTTTGTAATTTGCAGGCTCCGGGAATAATGTGAAAGGACCAAATTCTTTGAGACTTGACTGAATGTAGCTGACAAAGGGACTCTCTGGAAGCTGGTTACCTCTTCCCAGTCCTGGTCCTGATCCTGTTATTGTCTCTTCTCTTTTTTAAGCTCATGATAGAGAAGGACGCATTCATAAACTGAGTGCCAATTTTTACCTTGCAACTTTCTGAAGGAATTGCTTGATCTCTGCATCTTACTAAGGCAGTAGCTTGTATTTTGAAAAGCCTTTTTTGAGTACCCAAAAAGTCTTGCTTAATATGTCCAAGAGAGGCAGGTTGTGGAAAGCAGACTTTGAGAGAAAGGTCAAGAGGAAAATTATTTTGGTCTAAATCTAACTGAAGTAAAAAATTTCTTGCATTTCCAAACTAGGGAAGGGAAACCAATGGCCAACCAGCCCCTATGGGAATTTCCCCAATATTTTTTGTTCGAGAACACTGCCTTTGTGTCTATATTATACAGCTCATCTGCCAGAAGTGAAAGTAATTTTCTAGTGTTATTAACAACTTAGCAGGAGCTCATTGTCAGGTTAGGCCCTGAAAAACTGTCATGTCTCTTCAAAGAAGAAGCAAAAGCCAGTCTGTGATTTCATCAATATTCCAGTCACTTCAAAGATTTAGTTCTAGGGAACTTTTTGATTAATTTATCATGCAATACACACTCTCTTCCTATTTACTAGTTACACCCAGTCAGTCATTTTTCTAGAATGTTCCTTACACCAGAATATTCATGATGGTAGCAGCTCCTGTTTCTTGAGTTATCCTCAGGGAATTTAGATGCTAGTGTAATGAGAAGGAGGAGCTCACTATTGTACATTGGCAGTGATATTTCATGTCTTTGATGGAGAAACTTCTGAAAGCACGTAACCATTTCATGTTTTATTCCAGCTTCAGTAGGAAAGCGAGGAAAAAGTAGTTATGAATAGATGTAAAGTTAGGGATTGGCAGGTAAAAAAAAGAGCCTCAGAGCCCTAAGTCTGAAGCAAAGAAGAACATTTGAATAGCATCTGTGGATGAGGGTTTTCTTTGCATATAGCTACCAAATCTGGTACTTTCTACAACTGTCTATATCCCTTAAAACACTTTTTCAAATGATGAGAAAAGGAGAAACCTTAGCACTGGTTACTGCTTACCTTAATACAATCCTAAAGCTTCCAGCTCCTTAATGCTCAGTTTTATTTTTTGTGCAATTAATCTTTGGCAGCATTCCTTGGAAGTGGGCACTGGAATAGCTGTGAAACATATGCAAGTTATTTTAATTTAATTTCCAATTTTTGACATGTGCATTCATATTTAGTTATGTTAATTATAAGTTAGTATTCACTTCCTCCGTTGACAGAGAATGAGTTGAACTACTTTAAATTAGCACAACCTCTCAGAGTTTAGTGACACTACCCCTGAATTTTAGCACTGTCCTCTCCAATGTTAATTGATGCAATCTCATTTAATCCAGGCCCCGATTAGAGCTGATGCTTGTCCTGTCATGCATGATCTTTCTGTGCTGTTAGTAAAATAAGATTTCTAAGGCACTTTCTTCAGAACAAACTGGAAAAGCTTAATCCTTTGCAGGGAAAATCTAAACAGAGCAGGAATTTGGGGCAGCACCAGTTTATGATTTTTTTGTCTGTTTGTGGAGTTTTTGTTTGTTTGTTTTTTGAGATTTTTTTAGGCTTTTTTTTCTTTTACTTTATTCCTCCTGAGAATAAATTTGACTTCTTTTTATTTTGAAAGAAAATTGAAAGATTTTATCCGTTGAGAAGGTATTAATTATCTTTCCCCATGAAATATTCCTTTCAGAACAAAGTTCTTATTTTTTTAGGATGACATACAATCACTATCAAACATCCTGACATGTAATGTCCGTTTGCTCTGGAATCAGTGCTTTGTTCTTTACAGTTAATATCTATTCAGTTAATATCCAATTCTTGCTTACAGACATGGCATTGCTAGCTTTGTGAGTTGTGTAGTAGTTTCTACAGATAAACATGGGCGTAATTTATTTATGGGCAGTGGCCGATTTCTAAGTCAGTACATTACCAATGCTGGGGAATTCAAAATATTTTGCAGATGAAGGATGTTATTAACCAGCTGTACAGTGTAAAGTGTTTTTCATCAGCTCAAAGACTGGGACATACTGATATCCAGGTGTTTGGAAGATAGATTACTTGTTGGTAGAATTGACTGGTTAAGGTTTAGGGCTTGATGTGCCTCAATGATCTCAGACCTAGGGAGGGGCTGACAAAGCTTGGGGAGAAGAATGTACCACTGCTGGTGGACACAAAGGATGCAGAACTTGTGGGCCACAAGGACATTTGGCAGAACACCCAAGATAAGGAAAAGCTACTAGACTTTGCTACTCAGCAACTGTGCTCCATCTGAAAAGGCAGGGAGAGATGACAACCACTGCCTCACAGACCTCCAACTCAAGAAATCCACCAACCCAAGAGAAACACTGAACATGTGGCTTAATTAGCATAAGAAGAGAGGGAATCATTTAACCAATAGAAGATAGAATACTAGGTATTAAGAGAACTATGTAACTTGTAGCCAAGGAAACATTAATGCCTTTGTTTGGTAAAATGTGTAAGTAGTGAAAGTTTTAATAATCGTGGTGCTGGCTCTGTGAAAGGGGGCACGTAGCCCCCCTTTCTGTGCAGAACTGTAAATAAATCAAACACCTCAACTCTGTATGGTTACTGGCCTCTTGCACACTGGGTGAAAAAAATTGTTTTGGGACAACAGTACTTGGGATATTCTGATTTTTTTTCCTTATAAATTAAATAGCCTACTTAGGGTCATGAAAACTGCTCACGTTATTTTTCAATGTATGCTACTAGAGCAATGGCTACTATTTCTGATGTGTAGCCCCTGGAGACTTCTGGGTAGGTTTTAAATTCCTTTAAATTTTGGACCCATCCACACTGAGTTCAAGACTTTTTTCTGAGATAATATAGCCCATTTAGGGTCCATCATGGTGTATGTATCATTTATGTTTCTTTTAAAACTGTTTTGTTTTAAATGAGAGGTCACCAGCATTTCAGTACCATGAGTTTCTGCAGTCATTTGCAGTGTCCTGGATATTTTTGTCCAGTACTAAATTATCCTATCTCACTGTTTACTCTAGGACTGCTTAATCTGCTGATCATCGTAGATCAAAGCATCAGTGCCATTGACGACTCCTTCCATTTTTAAAATTGATCATATATTTCTATCCTTGCCTAAAAATTATGATTGTCATTTCATAGACTCTTAATCTAGCAATCTAAATCCCTAATCTTAATTCTTAGTCAACTTTACTTAATTCTCTGAAAACAGGGTGTAGAAAAGCACTCAATAAGGGGCCTTCTCAAGGCATTATAAACCATACTAAAAATAACATCTTTGGTCATAGCACTCAAGTTGTTTCTGATTTAAAGCTGTATTCTATAAAGGATTTTGCTTTACTTCAAATATTGCCCTTTTGTCTATTGAACTAATTCTTTATAATAATTTCCACCAACTTGCCTAATGTAGAAGTCGAATTCCTGATTGGACTGGTTTTCTGGATAACACAGCAAGTTTTTGTTTGAGATGGGTGTCCATTTATGAATGGCTTCTTCCCTTTTAATTAATTAAACTTGTTCGTGATTAACAAACTGTGATTAATCTTATCCACACATCAATTTATTTTGTCAACTGTTGAGCAGTGTACAGGAACCCAGCAGCTCACCAGGCCGATAAGGATTGGAGGAGAAACTTAAAATTATAATATATTCTGATTTAGTTTTGTGGGTTTGTCATAGTTTCCCTTGGAATAAATCAGAAATGTGTGCATCCACTTTTCTCCTGATGCTGCCCCTTGTTATTAATTTATTTTGCAATCTGTTTTTCATTATTTTGGCAGAAATAGCATGTTATTCTCATCTATCTATTTAGGAATCCTTCTCTAACAAGCCTCTGATATATTTGTCTCTTTCCCTCCCTCCTTATTGACCCTTCAGTTCTTCACTGTTCCACTGGATCATGTGTTTTTTTGTGTCTGTATTCCCAGAGATGGAAAAATGCAGGTAATGCCTGAAGATATGAGTACCCCCTTTGATCTGTTCACTAGTTTGTTTAGACCAAGGAACAGATTGAAAATGAATATATCTGAGAGTCACTACCAGCCTCTAACACTCAGATCTTCCTTTTAAAATGGACTCAAACCAAGAATTCAGGCTACTACTTCAAAGCTGATTTATCATTGGGCCAAAACACAGCAGCAATTTAAATCTAATACAGATATGAGGAAGTTAGAGTCGACAGTTTCATGTTTAGGGTTTGTACCTGCATGTTCAAAGCAGGGTGCAGTGTGTTGCTGTGCTCTTCCAGGTGTCAGGCACCTTACAGCCACTGCTTTCCTCCCAGCTTCCTTACACCTGAGGAAGTGTTGCATGTTACATGTTTCATCCCACATCCCAGCCCTGGAAGTGGAAATGCTCACCTGAGTGTGTTGGGTGGAGCTGGGCACTGGCTAAAGGTGCCACTGGCATCGGCTGTGTCAAGGGAGTGTCCAGCCTCAGACACACTCTGTTCAGAGCTGGTGGCTGGAGCCTGCTCTCCCTTATGCCCATAGGAACTGGCAGGTGCTCACTGCAGCCAGTGCAGTTCTGGGGCAGCTGTAGGAGAGCCAGGCCCTGAGAAAGCATCAGCTGTACACAGCAGCTGCCAAGGAGAGCAAATCCTCTCCAGTCTGCTTCAGTCCAACAACAGCATGTTTAATAAAGAGAAAAAAAAGTCTGTATGAAATGTTAAGGGGAAGAATAACTGTTATTGCAAAGCGTGAAGTTTTTTCATTACTTTAAAAGCAGCATTCACAGGTGTAAGCCCCAATTTTTTTCCCTATGCATTAGTGCTGTTTTATGCATGTAGCAATACACCTTCCATGACCACAGCTTATCTATTTTGTGCAATAAACTGCCCTCCTAAAGGGATGCAATAAGAACTGATTATTTTTCCATGGGATCCCATCAATATTTAATTCATTCCTTTCAGAAATGGTAATGGGGAAGCAGATCATAAAACACACCAGAGGATCCCTCCTCAAGAGAAAATAAAGCTTTGTGAAAACAGAATGTTTTCTTCTGGTCTGTGGTGAATGACAATCTTGAGGTGAAAATAGGCTGCAGGTGGGACCCTTTAGCCTTGAGATATTATGTTCCTGGTGAATTGATAAATTTCAAGTAACATCATGTTTCCGTAAGCCCAGACATGATAAACTATTTAAAACAGGCCAGCACCTTTGAAAATCATGTTTCACATTTAAAAATATACAGTCTTGTCTTTGGAAAACTTTGGGAAAAAACCCAAGAACTGAGGAATCTGCTAAGTATTGCAGAGTATCTGCAGAAATATTGTTCAAAGATTAATGCACACAGGAAATCACTAATTGCTGGATAGCCTTTTGCCAGAAATACCTATAAGCTTCTAGACCCCTAAGAATGGCTAAGAATCTTCCTATTGTGCTCCAGTGAGTTTCCCCTCGAGCCTCTCCTGAACCTCTGCAAGTGCATTCCTGCACAGAAAATTGACGACATTGGAAAATCTCTTTCCTAATACTTATCTTCTCAGGAAACAATTTGAGGTGTACTGATGAGAGAAGACCTTACAAACACTGATTTTTCATAGTGTCTTCAAAGAAAAATGGAAGTATGTAATAGAGCTCCTGAGAGATATAAAACAGGTATCACTGTGCATAGTGTGAGAGAGAAACTGGCTTTAGCGTGGGCAAGCACATTATGCTCTGTACCTTCTGCCTCATGGAGAAGAAGGCTTTATTCTGTAGCAGCTACCACAGACTGTCCTCTGGGTTCAGGGAGTGGATGCTATTGTTACCTAACACCCTAAGCTCTGTTGCCAGTGAAAAACTAAATGGAATCAACAAAGGGTCCTTAGTTCTTTCTAATATCTATAAAGAGCAAGTTTATGAGGCATTACTACAGACAGCAAAATTTATTCTAAGATACATCATCCTCTCATTTCCCTTTCAAAAAAAAAAAAAAAGCTTTTCTATAAAAACCTTTCAGTTCAATCATTAAATTGTTTCAAATGGCATACCTTAATCCTGCAGTACATATAATTGATCAGAAAGTATAGAGAAAGCAAAGCTGTACCAGCCTGTTAAAATATATGCCAGTCACAATATTGAAGAAAGTATTGAATTGAATCCTGAGCTTCCCATATCGATAGGCCAGCCACAATGCAGTACCATTGATCAACCTGTAATCCAGAATGAGGATTAAATTTACAACATGGCCTTCTCTTCCTGGCCCATTAATTCCACAATCATCAACAGTTTATGGCAGCCTAATGTCAACATGCATCTTGTGCAAGACAGCAAAACAAATGGTCGAATGTCAATGAAGATTAGGGCAAGGACATGCACTGCTTGGTGTTTACAAACATCTCATCAAGACATCTTTAAAAAAACAAAGCCAAACCCCACATTTTCAAATATAGATGTACACAGAATTATGGCTCTTGACGTCAGCGATCCATTCACAAGACAAAAATTCAGCTTTATACTGCTCATTAAAAGCAAACAGTGTGATTCAGGGTTGCTGAAGGAAGTTGAGCCAAACTGCCCAAAGCAATTAAGTAAATGCTGGCATATACTGTCTTTCCTTTTCAGATGCTAAGATCTACAAATTAAATGATTTTATTTTGGAACTAGTCTTTAGCTTTAATATCTTCAAGTCCACCTGTGTAAAACATGACTCAGTTTGCTATGATTTTCTAGTCTTCTGTGTGTCCTGACTATCCTAGACAAAGCATTTAGAGATAAATCACAGGGAAAA
>VZDJ01000782.1:7378675-7461370 GCA_008694505.1 Cyanoderma ruficeps
AAAAACAAAACAAAACCAAAAAAACAACCCACCAAAAAAACAGAAACAGAAACCACCAAACTTTTCTGCAGAGCAGATCTTCATGTGAATTGTCATATGCACAGAGAGGCTGACTATAAATCTAGGCACTGACTATGCTGGAGTGTGTGTCTGTGTGTTGGTGTGCAGATGTGCACAAGATGGCATTATTGCACAGAACGTACTGCTAAACTGAGGGCAAAAGGTCCAAGTTCTTCTGTCTGATACGTCATACCTTTGTACTTACTTAATGAGCATATGTAGGAATAAACAAGGATAGAAGTCAGGCTGGAATTATCATTGAAATGAAAAATTTTAAAAAGAGGGAGAGTAGCTCTTTCAGTAGAGAAGAGTATTAGAAATCTAAAGTACCCAGCACACAGTAGCAAGCTATCCCCAAATTCATGAGGAGTTCTTTTTAAGGTTTCTAACTTGTGGTTCTCTAAACAGTTTGTAGAAGTGGTGAGGTTTTTTTACATTTCCCATGTGTAACTTACCTTAGAAAAGGCTTTTTCTAAAAAAACCTCTGTTTGCTTTTCTCTTCATGACTTGTCTTTAGCCAACCTTGTTTTCTATAGCTGTAATTGTTTTTCTACTGGATCTTTTGGGAAAATTGTGTAATCGAAACTAGATAATGTATTAAAATATGGGGAAAATACTTACACTGTGGTATGTAACATTGTTTTCTTCTTGGTTCCTTTCTCATAACTCTTCATACTCTACTTGCTTTTTGAATACCACTGTGTGTTTTTAAGATTAGTGTTTTCTACCATTTCTTCAAAAGAGCTAATGCTTGTCCAGTAGAATTATAAAAACAACAAATTTAAAACAACTCAGAGAAATCTGTTTAAGCTAGGAGAATTTACTCCTCTTTGAATGGGTCATTATTCAGAGTGCAAAAGGAAAAGAAGCATGCCAGGATAAGAAATTCTTTAAAAAAAAGGAAAAAAAAGAGAGAGAAGCATGAATGCTGCAATAAAATTATCCCCAAAAGAGAAATTCCCCCAGAGCAACAGCTCCCTATAATTTCCTATGTTTTGTTGAATAAGATCCCGTCTATTACTGACATCCAGGTTTCCTGGAATTAAGGGGTAACTTTGTGTCAGCAGGGATGTCGTTGGAAGTGAAGTGATGTAGAAGAACAAAGTGTGAATGCTGATAATCATTTTCCATTTCATTCCCTTTCAGTAGAAAAACACCCCTGAAATCTGGAGGTCAAGTACAAAATAACAAGAAGTTTCTGAATGGAGCACCAGAGGATATTTGCAGCAAACCATTCCAATCTGTGCTATAATCTAATTTATCACGGACAAGTAGTGCAGATAATAAAGAGGTAAAATTCAGTACAGATAGTACAATATAGAGACTTTGTGCAGCAACTCCACAGCCATTATATAGTGCTTTTTGTTTTTGAATGTCTGTGTAACGTACAAAAAGATCCTTCTCAAGGCCAAGACTTTCTGTGGTCTGGAGGCTTATTTTGTGTGGAATGTGTGAATTACAATCTGCAACCCATAATGAAGTTGCATTTTCTCCTGCAAAGAGTCCTTGTATCATTCTCAGCAGTCAGTGAGAGGTTTTTGGTGTCTCAATCACATCCTGCAGTGACCATCTTGCTCTCTGCCCACGGAGTGCTTACCAGGTTACTCCCCTGCTGTCTCAGGTGCCTCAGTCACGTCCTCATCTGTTGATGAGATGAATGTAGCTGTACACAGCTGTGCTTTCAGGAAGTTGCAGATAAGAATGAGCAATCAAAATCAGTAGCAAAATAAATGGATTGTAGTAGAAGCACATAGGCCTCGCTGAAATCTCATTCCAGTTTTTTCAGAATTTGCTTCCCTTTCAAAGCAGGCTACCGACCCATTCATTTTTATTATATTTCTCTTCTTGGTTTGTTCAGCTTAAAATAAAATCAAAAAGTATAAGAAGAAATAATGTTAGCAACACTGTAGATCTTTCTGCTTGCTAAGTCTAATAAGAATCATTTGCAGTTTTCCCCAAAGCCAAAGTAATCTCTTTGACAGTGGTATTATCAGCAGTTAGGGAGAGTGATGCCTCTGTCAAATGCTTGTGGTTTTTAATATTTAAACAGACTGTGTTCCAAAAGAATGAAAATGAACTGCATCTGCACCCAGGGTGCATAGACAGGTACTGGGACTGGCACACCACCTGTATGGAGTGTTTGCACTTTCAGAGGGATTTATACTTGGCCATGAGTATTGCTTGACAGGCACATGAGTATAAATAAAAAAAGAAAGGAGGGAGATCTTTCTCTGCAGGGCCAAACAGGATTTGCCACTTGAAGGCTTTTTTCTTTTCCTCAAGTTGGTTATTTTGGTGGAGGTTTGGAAACCCACAGTGTTTCAGCAGTGTTACTTCCTCTCAGGAGGCTGCTAACAAATGACCCAAAGCAGAAACAATTAGAATTTCTGAGTTGTTTCTGCTTTCCTGGACAGATACTGAAGTGGGTCCAATCCCATGAGTGTTGTTTGTACAGGCAGTGCCATTGATGCAGAGTGTGTGCAAGAGCAGAGGTGAGCAGAGCTGCAGAAGAATGTGTCTGTCCTGCCAGATCACAGGCTGGTGGCTGAGGCTCTGGGGTTACTGGGGTTGTGGCCTCTGTCCTTCCCAACTTTGGTTTCTTTATTCAGTTTATTTGACAGAAGAATAAACACAAGGACTGTTTCTGGCAACAGTCCAAGAACATGAGACAGGATGCAGAGGGAGTTTTTGTTCTTCCAAAATGTCTGCTGAATGTATGGGTAATTCCTCAGTAAGATGATTTAATCATGAGTTGATTGCTGTTATTAATCTCCATTAAGGTAATAATTTCCAAAGGGATCAATTGGTGATAAATCTCCATTGCCTTCAAAGACAGCAGCATGGTCATTCTCTTGAAAATCTTGACCTAACCTAGGAGATTAAAAATGGTCAAATTAGCAATTTGATGCTGTCTTTTCTGAAAAACTAATTTCAGATTAACCTAATTTCAGTAAGATTAACCTCTTTCTCCAGAAAAGTCCTCCATTATGACAGGACATACATTCACATACAGATACACATACACAAACAGGTGAATGCTCTACATTCCGAAGCTGCAATTGCATATAAAATAGGAGTGGTTCCAGTGAGACAGTGAGGTCCAAGTAGTAGATTTAGGAAGGAAAGTGTCCTCACATGGAGAAGGCCACCCAAGGTGCAGGATAAGAAAAGCTACGAGAGGAGAAACATGGAAAATAGATGTGGTAGAAAAGCATCTTGGAGAGAGTGCAAAGGCAGTAAGGAACAGGTGGTTAATATGAGGTTTCAAAGCTGCAAGCCAAGGCAGAAATTGCCCTGGATTCACCTGTTGGGTTTTCTTTTCTTTTTTTGTTCTGTTTTTTGTTTGTTTGTTGGTTGGTTTGTTGGGGGGTTTCTTGAGGAGAAAAAAATCTTGTAAGTTTTTTATTAAAGAATGTCCCAAAGCTCCGTCTGTAGGTTCTGAAGTGTACCCTGGAGAGGGACGTTTCCTTCCATGTGTGATCACAGCTGGGTGTGGAGGCACCACTAGCCCTGCTTACTGATGAGTTCTTATCAGGGTCTCCTGTGCACAGTGATGTGTACCTGTGTGGGGACAGGGGGGGAAAGCGCCTTCTCCTCATGGTGCCAAAAGTGAGCTAGAAACCGTTCACGGACTCACAGCATGTCTGAGATCACAGAGACTTCTGGAAATCAGCTGGTGCAACACAGGGGTCAGCTAGAGCAGGTTTCTCAGAGCCATAGCTACTCTCATTTTGAATATCTCAAAGAATGGAGACTCTACAACTTCTATGGGTAACCTGTGACAGGGTTTGATGACTCTCACAGCCAAAATGGGTTGTTTTCCCTCATGTTTAAGCTTATTTTCCTGTCTGTTTCAATGAGATGGGGGCCCCACTGGACCGATTTGTTACTAAACAGGTCCCTGGCCAGTGTAAAAGGCCAAGGTAATAACACCTGCCTATCAAATGACAAATTCTCTCTGAGATGGTGTAGCAGAGGCAAAAGCAATTTTTCCTCAAAGGTGCATGCCCTCATGACAGGCTTGACAAATACAAATACTTTGAAATAAATGAGCTGTCCATACCCATTCAGTTGAGCACTATGTGGCACTTGCGAATTAAATAAATTTCACGTGGTATTTAATGATTTTCACCTTGTGGAAGATCTAATTTTCCTGTGCTGTTCCCGAAATCATGGTGTAGACAAAGTAAATTCATCACTGTGCAATAACTCTTCTTCTCTAAGATGGACATGGATCCCTAAGTGGCATATGGATTGAAAGATTTACAGCCATGCTCATTTTCAAGATAAAACTCAGTTAGTTCTCTGAGCTGAGGAATACAATTTTTGTGAATTACTTACTGTATTCTTATTACATATTTATCAACATTTGATTCCTCAGTGATCAGTTTCACTTGATGTCTTCCAAAGTAGTAGTGCTTTACACAAAAAGAGATAGAAGTCATTTCTGGTAGCAGATGCAAAGAAAGATTTAAAATATCATTAATAACTGATTTTTTTTTTAATCCTTATTCATAATTTTTCTTTTAAGCTTCCAGCTTTACTGCTTATGTTTTGGGCTTGAGGATTTTTCCCATTTTCTTCTCTGCCTTGTTAAATCTAACTGCTTAAATTACAGTTCCATGTTTTCTGTGATTTGGAGCTGAGTCAATACAAGTGTAATATTTTGACATTTTCTGACTTTATTTCTTTTCATCTTGGATAGAGAAAACACCAGCTTAAGATGACCCAGCTGGTCAAATATGTTTGTTGAACTACTGAGACTGAATTAACTGTGTCTGAGCAGCTACTTTCTCTTAACAGGTGGCAAATTTCACAGTTTCTGTCAGAGAAAAGAGTATGTATGTCTTTCCGTGGAATGATAAGTCTGGGAATCCCCACAGAATAGAAGTTGATATAAATCTTGTCCAAAGTTTCCAGAGTCTTCTCTCAAGTGGGGCCTGAAATGTGACTGGGGATCAGTTTCCCATGCCGCCACTTCTTGACACCTTAAAACAAGCCTCAAAAGAGACCACAAGAGGTCTGATACTCATTATTTTAATGACTGGATTGTCAATAGCACTATTTATTGTAATGTTTCTAGCATTTTTCCATATAAGAGTAGTCCAGCTTTGGGGTTGTGTCCCATTCCCTTTTTAGACTTCCTGTGGCTCTCAGTGGGCATTAAATCAAATCCTTTCCATCAAAATCCAGAAAAGGGGTGAGGAAAACAGTCTGAGCCTGTAAGGCATTTAATAGATACTCCCCAGTTAGTATCAATAAGAGCTGGATGCAGACATATCACAATTTGTAGCAATAGACACATCATTGAAGGAAGAAGGATATTTTCTGTCTCAGTCTCATTTTCTCTTGCTGAGCAATTCAGGGTACACATTAATTTGCTCAAACCATTTTTCTCATTTTTGCAGTTCAGAGTTGAGAATTGGCCTTGCTATGAAAAAATGATGGAGTTGCACTGCCAAATGGAAACAGGAACAGCTGTGCTACCTCTGGTCTCCTGACTACACAGAGAAGGCAAACAGCATTTATTGCCCTGGCCTAAGGCTGCAATACAGCAAAGACAAAACTCTTCTTTTTTAGGATTTTCTTAAGGTACACACAACAATGCCTTTTTTAAAGTCTGTTGCAGAACTGGTGCACATTGCTTAAAGGAAGACTGCACGTGCTTGTTTAATGTGTACACGCAAGACCTTACTGCAAATTCAATCCCTAATATCTTTGAACAACTCAGCTGCCTAAAGTAAAATATGCTAATTACGTTTTACATACCTACCTCGAGGTCTTTCGCTGGGTAATTAAGCTAAATAACTCTGAGCTAAAATAAAATCTACCCAGTTCTCTTTGGCATTAGTAACCAGGGATTGTGTCCAATTAAAAGATCAGCGACTCTAGCTAGAAACAGATCTTGGGAATGGTCTGGCCATTTTCTTTATACAGCCTTTTCTGCTATGCCAGAAGTGATTCCAGGTCACTCCAGGAAATGCAGTAGCTCTTAGTCTTAAATGTTGCCTTTTGATTGTGGTTGATTCAGTTTAGGGATAGGTCTGTTCAAGTGGTGAGAAATACATAAAGATCCTTATATATTTCCCACAAGATGAGAGGTATAATAAACAGCACTATGCCAGAGAGAAAAAGGGTAATAGTGTGAGTGGTGATGAAGGTTAGCAGACTAAGTGCTGTTTGTGCAGAAGTGTCCTGTCTTAAAACTGTCATAAAGCTGAAACATATGCTGTTATAAACCTGAATGGATATATGGAGCTGAAAGATCTTCTTTGGGTTTGTTGGTTATCCTTCACTCTTCAGGGAGAAGAGATGATTCTGCCTCTTGTGCACACGGTCTAAGCAGGACCAATTTCATTTTCATGGGTCTTGTTAAGAGCTATAAGCCCACTGTTGCTATGGTAACACTGCAGATATTTTACCTAGCCCAGGGCTTGGTGGCCCTGGGTTTTGATGGTGAAGGAGGGTAACTTCAGGTTCTCTGGACGGGTCTGTACCTCTTCCCTTGCTCCTGGGCAGTCACAGTAGGTACTGCTTTGTCTGTGTGCTACACCAGTGGGAACAGATATAACCCTTAAAAGAAATTAACAACTCCCTTTGTGGCAGAAAGTTGTCAGAATGCCCATAAAAAAATCTATAGATGCAAACATTTATAGCAGACAGGTAACCTAGGGGAAACTGATACGCTGTGAAGCAGATATATTGATTTTTCTCAGGAATGGCATAGCTTGGTTCTTCTGTGAACTGAGATGTTTTATTTTATCTCAGGTGGAATCAAAGAAACCAGCAAGGATGGCATGGACAGACAAGTCCAAAAGTTGCTGAAGGCCTAAGGCTAGAAAAAGAAGATGAAGCACAAGTTACGTATGTTTCCTGAGAGAGAGTGCCAAACAATTGTGTCTTTCTCACCTGGAAAAACCTTTCAAATGAATGTTTTAAAAGTCCCCTTGAAAATCACCTGAATATTTCAGCAAGTAAGGTGATTCTTTTTTATATTTTCCTGGTAAATATTTTATTTTGTTCACATGGATTCATCAAGTGAGAAAGGTTCCTATATTTTTTGCACCTGTCTTACTGCTTGTGTAAGCTGCCCCAGCTTTAATGTTTTGTGAACATGTGAAGGGGTAAGTTCTCCTGGGCTTCTCTTTACCTCACCATTGAAGAGCTAGGAAACTCTAACAGGCTGCTAAGTCTTGTTCCTCCAAATATCAGCTTTAGAAACATCTCTGTTCATGGGACTTCAGCCACTGCCCATGGAATATTGCCCCAACATGGCTTACTCCTTTATTCTGACATTATGAGGAAGGAAAGTCCTGAAAAAAAGTCCACCATGTCTTTTCAGGTGAAATCCAACTTTTTTTCTCTCAAGAAGAGAGAATTTCAATTAACATCTGTAAATTCTACTTAACATAATATATTTAATCTGGACCTCCAGCAAACAGATCTAGACACAAACTGAAGAGACCAATAATGCTGGGGATGTCTTCTGGTCATGTTCTCCTATGCCTGCCTGTCACTTCTCACTTTGGGAGAACTTTGATGTAGTTACTAGTTCCCATGTGGAGGTTGCTCTGATCTTGGTCATGCACATCCTTAGAGCACTTTGGTCTTTGCATCCTTCCTTTCTTAATATTAGTTGTTTTTCCCCAATAACAGCCAGCCCTGTGAAAATGTGGAAGTTTTGCCATGCTCATTCTCCAAGTATTAGGTGACTGCTGCTTCCACGAAACCACAGATGCAGATGGGTACCTTGAGTGCTTTTATTTCATGCAGGAAAGACGAGGTACAAAAGAAGAAAGTCTGCCTGAGCTGCTAAAGGTGCCATCTGACCTTAGCACTGGTGAGAGGAGCATGGCTTAGGGCTTACCTTTTTCAGCAAAGTAGTCACTAATTCGACCAAAATTCCAGGGATATGGTGGAATTAGAAAACCAGAGAGAGGTGCCTAAGGACTTTGGGCAGGGTTAAACTTCAAAATGGGGTCCTGAACAGGCAGCTGAGAAACAAATGAGGAGCAAAACCAAGCATAAGCATCCCATTCCCCTCCTCTAAACATGTCCTGCCTCTACGGGGGAACTGCACATAGTGCATTCTCCGAAGGTCTCTGCCTCTCCTACCTCATCAGGATATTTAGACAAGGAAATATCCAGTTTCTTTCCCTGAGTGACCTCAGTTTGGGAATGCTCAGGGATTGAGCAAGAGCACCTGAGCAAGAGCAGACCAAACTGCTGCCCATGACAGAAAATCCCAGTGGAGCTCTTGAAACAAGGCCGGAGAGGGGACCTCAGTTCCACTCTAGAAACAAAGTCAAATGTTCAGGCAGGGTTTGGGGGTGTATTTTACAAGTGGCAGGACAACAGACAGTTTAAAAGTTTTACTTACCTTGATGTTTTATGCATGTGTCAATGTCAAGTTGAAGAAAAAAAAAAGGGAAAATGGGTTAATATTTTAGCACATTCTTATGCCTAATACTCCTTCAGCATTTTCAGATGCCAGCATACACAGAGGGCTGTCAATTAAGCATTTAGGTGCAATACTATATTAGTTTGTCCAAGTGTGATACCCAATTTTCTTTTAGTTATGTGAACTAAGTTTCTCTCTCAGGATGAGAAAACCCCAAAGAAGAATAAAAATTTGTTTTAGAATTTATGGATTATTTTAAATAACTAGAGAAAAATAATTAAATCCTATTGTTAATTTCCCCCCCCCGGTTCCTGGAGGAAACTAATTTTATATAAAAAATGTCAAGTTTATTCTATTGATTATGTCAGACTGTAGTGTTAAATGTCATCCAGCAGAAGGGGAAGAAAAACACATCTGCTATTTGCTACTTATCTCTATGTAAAATTTCACTCCATTCATTCATTATTTAGACAATTTTTTTAGAAAATTCAAATATAGTTAAATAAAATTTCAAAATAGTTATGTACAGAACAGAACATATGAAAAATGAGCCTAACTATACTGCAAAAGAAAGACTTTTCCCCCTTTTTACAGCAGGAAGAATCAATAGGAATTATTCCAATTTCTGTTTGACTGGCTGACCTCTGCACAATACATGCTGCCATGCAAAGAGACAGCTAGTTCCTCCAAGTTCTGATAGGAATAATACTAGCAGATTTCTGTCTTCTTTCTATTTTTTAAAGAGGGGTTAAAGCAAACAATTGGTGTATCATTTTAGACTCCTGTGCATTTTCTCCTTCGCTGTCCTTGCCTCACACTTTCTGACAGTCTCTGGTTGATAAACGTGCAGTGTTTCAGAAATGTTTTTTTACCAGCTTTCCTAGCAGTGTGTTTCAAATCTTCCCTTGTTTTTTAGAAACCATATGCCATATGCCATGTCATGAATGGAGTTTGTGAGAAAGAAACCATCTAATCCAGCAACATCTTTTTTTTTTTATGGTGGTGTTTGGCTAAAGGATCATTTTAATGTCACTATAAATGTTCCTTCCTCTATGTTTCCACCTTCAAATACCCTGCTTATAAATTTATGGTGCCAGTGAAGTCTTAGTGATAATGGTTCTGAAGCAGAGTATTGCAAGAAATAGCTCAGCAACATTTATATACCCCTTTTAGGATAGAAAACTATTGCAATCATTAAGTAAAGATGAAAGCTTTAGTGTAAAAAGATTTCAAAACCCAGCGAAGGTAAATATTCTGTGTTACTGAAGTTCATATGAAGTGCTGAATTATTCCACACCCTTGACATCTCAGGTTTGTTGCCCAAAACTATACAAAAGAGAGTTAATGGAGCCAGAGCATTACGTACAGAGCTACTGTTACAAAAATTGCTTTTAAAATGTGAGTGAGTACAGGTCCCTTTATCTATATGAAAATAGATGGAAATATATTCAGTGCATTTATGGCATATGAAAGGTTGTATTTAATGTTATCTGGTCTTGACCTTTAGACTGAAATTTGCATTTGATTTTCGATGCCTCTGAGAACATTTTACTTCCTGCACTAATTCCCTTTCTAATCTGTGAAGACTGCAGGCTCTGTTGGAATATTGATCATTTTACACTGCTTCTGGTAACTTGTCAAGGCTTTATGGAGTTAACTATTGTTTTGAAGTGAAATTATGAATTTTGGATCCAATGGGATTTTACAGGCAAGAGACTTGTTCAAAATGAACACATTCCTTGTGCACTAAATTATCTGTGAGATTGTGACTGCTCCTTGAGAAGGTTTGTTATTATGTCATGGCTGTGCTTGGGTTCACGAAAGACAGCCTAAAAAACAATGTCTTACAAGAATACATAGCCTTAAACTATGATGAGGTGTTTGAAGTGTTATTTTATGATCCCTTTTAAAAAATCAGTCACTTAGACTTTGTAGTCACACTGCATTTATGTCGCACACATTTTATGTCACACTGCATTTCCTGTCTGTCTGTGCACAATTTCGTGTTTCATAAGGATTCATTCATTCATTCTTTTTTTAATATTTTTTGTCTCAGTCCAGTCCCTTTCTCTTCTGTAGAGTGTAGTAAACTTATTGCCACCATCATCTTAACACCTCACTCAGCTGGTTTGACATACTCAAATTCAGAATGATCATTCTCCACCCTTATTTAGCATTAAATCCACTAAACTCCACTTCAGATCTGAAGAAAGGCTTTTACTTCCTAAAGCTTGTCTGCTTTTTCTCCCCCAGTCATGTCAGTGCCAATATCTTCTGACAGAAAATATTGTCTCATTTATTCTTGGCATTAAAAAGTTACACTCGAAGATCAGGACCTCAAAGTGAGACAAGGCAGTGCATTTGCTCATACACATAATTAACATGCTGTATAACTTGATATCTCTATATCTCATGATCTCTGCTCACTTTAGAATTAGCAAATTGATGGCTGGTGTCATTAGCACAATGAGGTATGTGGGCTGCTGCATTGGACAATAGACTGCATCACCTACATTACACTTGTGTTCACTTGCAGCTCATGAAAGGAAAAAGGGTGCCCTCAGAGGCTTGTGTGGAGGTGTTACTTCAGATCAGATCTCAGTTCAGAATGCATCAGAAAGTAAAAGTAATGTTATATGAAAATAACTCAAAATGCGGTATTGAGCCAATAAGTTCAACAGAGTTGTATCCAGACAATTGCATTATGACTAATGCAGGTCAAGCAACAAGGGGAAATGACCTGTATTTAACAAATTTAATTTGTGATTACTGATAGCCCTAATTGAATAACTTATTCAATAAATATTCCTAGTACTCATCAGATGAATTCTCTCAGGAACTCTAGCAGTATAGAGCTTATATACTAAATTCAGAAAAGCTCTTTACAATATATATTACTGATCATGGCAGTCATATTTGCTGAGCAGTGTAGCTATAATACAACATAATAATATAACTATTCCAAGCAGGAAAAAGTAATCTGGCTGAAAAAATTGCACCACCTTTATTTAGAGGCACAGTAACATGCAGACTTGTCATTAATATCATCAACAGGAACTTGGCTGAGAAGTCAAATTTCAATTGCAATGTTTAAGGCTCCCTCCCTTGGCACTGTGAAATTCCAATACTGCTCCACAGAAGCATGATGTAATGCACTGCAAGCTACAGAACAAGACCTAGGATTTTTTTTTTTTTTTTTTGGAAATTGTTTTCTTCTCTGTCTTTTATTTAAAAAGACTATATGGGTCCTGCCCATGAGAGATGTTACAGTGATCAGCATGGCAGTAGCCAGTAGGTTGCATTAGGGGCGAGGATTTACAAGGCTGAGCTAGAAATTCTCTGCCTACTGAGGATGCAGGTGTTGGGTGTTTTTTTGTATGAATATAGTAGATAAATATGGCCACACAAACAAATCAGAAAATAAGGAGGGGAAGGTGTGGCGTATGGTGGGACACCTGCTTTTTACACTACTCCCACCCAAGGTCAGAGGACTCTCCCAGGGAGTGAAGGAATGTGGGTTTCCATCCTGCTTTGGCCACAGAGGTTTTGGCTGCACACACTCCTACCCAAAGAAATCCCCAGCCTACCTGGCTGTAGGTACTGAGCCAGAACTGGGCAAACAGGAAAGGGTGGCAGTGTCAGGCTGTAGATGAGGGGAGATCTGGGGAGTCCTTTTTCTATAGACTGTCAATCTTATAGTAAGTGAAGCCATAATGAACTCCCTAAAAATCTTATGCACCACACCAGTCTGAAAGAAATTTGTGCCTTTCTCATCTCAAGTTCTTGTTTTTCTTCTGGAAAAAACCCACAAACCTGCCCCCTGCCAAATCCGCAAACAGTGCTTCTTTTCCTCTGAGCCTTCCAGCACTCCACTTCACTTTTGATTGTTCCAGTGCAGTATCTTTCTCTTCCCATATGAGGGTTTATCAGGCATTATCTTCCATTCTCCCTTGTGTTTTTCACCATTCCCCTGGCTAGCAGTGATATATTCTTGGCCTCACATTCTCTGGCAATTGACCTGTAAGTTCCTCCTTCTCTGTTACGAATCATCTCATGTCTGTTCTGCCTTCTGCTCTCTATCACAAATGCTTCCTTCTGTTCTCAGTCACAGTTGGGTTTTTTGTTTAGTTTAGTTGGGGGTTTGGGTTTGTTTTTTTTTTTTTCTTAAANTCCTTATCCCTGTTTCTGCTTAGTGTTGTTTCTGTGTTGCTTTTGTGCTACAGAAAAATAAAACAAAAAATATAAAAAAAAATCCAAATCCAAACCAATCAAAAAACCCCAAGCAACCTCCCATGAAAATTTGTACTTGCACTACCTTCTTTTCACTGAGCTTCAGCATAGAGACACTACTGACATGACTTTTCTATTGCAATTGACCACACACTTACCTGACTCCACCCTTCTTGTTTGACATGTCTCTCCTTGCCTATAGATCCTACAGCCCCTGTAACATCAAACATAAATTATCAGAGAGAAAGTATTGTTGCATCAATATGTACTGTTCGCTTTTCTACTGTTTTGTATACAGCAAAAAAAAAAACCACTTCCTGAAGCAGAGCATCCTGCTGGTATTGGTTACCAGCCTGGAAAAGTACTCATTTTCATTATCTGTCTTCTGCTGTTTGAAAAGCAGCAATGTTACTGTGAGACTATTCTGTGGTTTGTAGAGGTTTGACTGTGTTAGAACCAGCCCTGCTTGCCGCTCAAAGCTGTGGGGCAAAAGTTGCTTGACATGAGTGAAAAAATCAAACAATCCCCTCTCCCCAGACTGTCAGTGTCACATTTTTTCCTGTTAAAACTCAGAAGACCTTTGCTAGTCATGGCACTACCTCACAAAATAAGGTGGCATTCCTAATGAAAAAGCTGGCTGCTTAACTGGGATAAACAGATGTTTGCAACCCAGTACAAGTATTTTAAATTCCCTGTGACAAGTTAACCCTGGCTGGATGCCAGGGGTCCACCAAGTTGCTCTATCACTCCCCTCCTCAGCTAGACAGGGGGCAGAAAATACAATGAAAGGCAAACCAGACACAACTTGGGGAAAAAGGCTTTATTTATTACCAATCAAATCAGAGTGGAATAATGAGAAAAAAACCCAAACCTTAAAAATGCCTTCCCCCTCCTCCTCTCTTGTTCCTAGGCTGAACTTCCCTCCAATTTTCTTTCCTTTCTCCCCTGCAGAGGTGCAGCAGGATGGGAACTAGGAGTTACCATCAGTTCATCGCACACTGCCTCTGCCACTCCTTCCTCCTCACACTCTTCCTCTGCTCCAGAGTGTGGCTCTCCCATGGGAGACAGTCCTCCACAAACTTCTCCAGCATGGGTGCTCGATGAAATCACAAGTCCTGCCAGCAAAACTGCTCCAGTGCAGACTTCCTACAGGACATCCCCCTACCCTGTCCTGGATCTCTCCATGAGCTGCAGGTGGATCTCTGCCCCACTGTGGACCTCCACAGGCTGCAGGGGACAGCAGACCATGGTCTGTACCATAGTCTGCAGGGGTCTCGGGTTTGTCTCTGTCCTTGCCGAGATTCAAGGATGTTTAAAGTCCCCGGCCCTCTAATAGCCCCTGAGCCGCGTTGCAGAAAGAAGCGGAGTCCTTCAAGGTCTTGTTTTCAGTTCTCGTGTGATGTTTATTATTTGGTATCTCACAATTTGCTCTGCACCCAGCCGAGGTCCGGACAGCGGCTGGGACACGACGCAACTGCCCACTGATGGGGCGTTACTTAGTTTTTATACAGATAATTATGTGCCCACTATTTACTGTTTTGTACCAATGTGTGATATCTATACTACAAGGGTCATCTCTACCCTAATCCAATAGCCTAAAACTACTTTATATGATCACCACCCCACAAGATGGAGGACCATGAAGAAGGAGAAGGATTTAGGGCAACACCCCAAATCCTCCATCTTGTCCCCCATTCACCTCTATTCTAAAAATTCCTAAACTACAAAATTTCTCACTCCATGCTGTACTAAACTACTACTTTCACACTTTTGAGGTTTCTAATTCTTCTCTCAGTGTTGGAAGCTTCTCCCATGGACTAAAATCAAACTTGGTGTTTTTCTGGGCTCTGTGCCAAGGTCTCCAACCCCCCTGGACCGGCTCCACACCCCCCTGTCCAGGGTCCGAACTCCTTTTCTCAGGTCCCAGGTCATCCAAAGGGATGCCCTGGATTCCAACACAGGGGAACCTCTGCCCCTTCCCCTCCTCCACTGGCCTTGGTGTTTGCAGAGTTGTTCTCTCACACATTCTCACTCCCCTCTCCTCTGGCTACAGTTGCTGTTGTCCTGTTTTTTCCCTTTCATTAATATAATAGAATGACAGAATATTCTGAGCTGGAAGGGACCCACAAGGACCATCGGATACAACTCTTTAAATGAATGACCCATATGGGGATCAACCATACAAAAAACTATGTTCTCCCAGAGGGACTGCCACTATCCCTGCTGGTTTCAGCCTTAACCAGCAGTGGGTCTGTCTTGGACCTGGCTGGCATTAGCTCTGTCAGACACAGGGGAAGCTTCCAGCAGCTTCTCGCAGAAGTCACCCCTGTAGCCCTTCACACCACTACCAAAACCTTGCCATGCAAATCCCAAAGGGGATGGATTTGTATCCTTCCAAAAACCAGATACTCATCTCTGACAATGGGAACAATTTTCCCAGGCTGAAAGTTCTTGTAAGAAAAAGAGCTAAAGAATGCCAGTCTGTGTTACAGTAAGAGAGAGGATACTATTAAACAGTTGTACCTCATTCACTCTGCATACAGTTTTCCCTCATTTAGAGTCACTGCAGACTGGATAGTGACTCATTTGCAGGGGAAAACGTGATTAGTTTATTTGCTATCATATGCAGAAATAAGATGAGTGAATCAATCAAATAAATTATTTTCATTTGCTCTTTTGATGTCTTCCCAACCTGCCTCTCCCTCAGGAACTTGATTGCTACAAATACTAAAAATCATATGGGTGTTTTTCTAATGGCAGCATAGTATGGACTTTGCCATTTGCTGATCCATGCATTATAGCAGAGCATCACTTGCAGAGAGGAAAACGACAGAGGTAATAAAAGGCCAATTTAACTGTCTTCACTCTTCCTGCCTATTAGGCTTTTTTCTTTCTTCCTCTGTTTCATTCCTTATTAATTTATTTTTATGTCAATGTAGTGTGTTGATAAAGAAACCCTTCACAGCCAAAATGAATCAATCTTCATCACCAAAGATGGGCTTTTCTACAGCCCTTCAGTTTTTCATCCTAAAGAGGTTAGGACTGCCTGGCTCTTTTTCCCTGTTACTTCTCCAAAAGCACACGACCTCTTAAAACTCATTTTTTACCTTTCCTTTGTGGTACTTCTTTGTCTCTCTATCACACTTCAGGTAGCTTTCTCTCTCCCTAAACTCTTGGTAGGTTTTTTCCTGGAAGCACATTCTGGAGCCTTTATTAGATGGAACCTTTGTGAGATGACTGCATACCATAAAAAGCTGTGAAAGGTACTGGGACTGTATTCAGTACCTCAGATGGACCAAGAGGTGACAAGGGAGACTTACAGAAGGAGATGGTCATTATCTGATGCTGATCCTTAAAGAAAATGCAGGCAACATATTTTCTAGATCCTGAAGTCTATTGTCTGAGATAAGTGGAGAACTATCCAGGGTGATATATAGAGCAGAATGGTGAATGTCCTCCAGGAGACCTGGGGGGGTTCCATAATGGCCCCATACTGTGGAGAGAGCAGGCTGTGTCCATACTTGTTTTGCCAGTCAGGATGGCTGTTAATCAAGAAACCCATCTTTCTTTCACTGGCAATGACATTGAAATAAATTCCTGCTTCCTCATATGCTGTGCTATTTTCACAATTTTGGAAGAAATATGTCGTAAAAATGCATTCACCAGTGAACAGAAAAATTCACATAAAAAGACACCTCTGCATTTCTGGGATATAGGAATAGTCTCAGGGATCTCTGTTTCAGATTTTTACCTTGCACTGGAGACTGAATGCTGCCACTGCACTTTCGAGTATCTGCATTAATCAGGACTATAAAACCTAAAGAGAATTATGAGTGTCTATGAGAAAATTCCATTTCTGCTGCAACTTGTTAGCACCTGCAGTACAGCAGTGTTGCTGCATTATCACGGGGTGAATTTATACAAGCACTCTACTGTGTACTGGTGGGCTTCTTTTCTAAGCTCTGTAAAGCAAAGCACGTGCTGCATATCAACAAATTTACCTTCCTTCACCTCACTACCTCTCTGAACTCATATCCCCACTTTTGGGGAAAGCACAGGAGAGCCTCCTTCTTTCCAACCATAGCAAAGTTGGTGGCAATATCTGGGTTTTGTTCAGAGGCAGGTGGCAGCTGATGTCTGGCTGGAGGGGACCCAGGGAGTGGAGGCTGCTGGTGGCATGACCAGACCCATGTTCATGCTGGCAGCAGTTGCCAGTAGTTGTCATTTGCTGGTGCCTAGAGTTTCTGGCTGATTCCCAACACAAATGTGGCAGGACTTGGGCCCCCTATATAAGCTGAGCCTGTTTGAATGGGGCTTCCCTGCTCTCACCTACCTTCACCTGCTGTAGATTTGCTTTGAAGAACTCATCTCATTGCTGTGATCAAAACAGTACATTTTGAAAGGCTTCCTTAAAAGCATGTGACCTGTAAGAGCCATAGTTATTGCCCTGGAGACATATTAGAAATGGAGTTGTATATCATGGGAAAGTTGTTTAGGTCAGTTGAAGTAGGCACAGCCATTCCCTTCTTTCTTTACCCTGTCTCTGACTGGGTTGTTTGGTTCTTCCCCAAAATGCTGCTGAAGTCTCTCTGTGCCACATAGGTTTATAAATTCTCCTTTCATCGTGACTTGTAAACATACAGCACTAGTGGGGAATTTTGATCATGTAGTTCAAATTTTGTATCTTGTATTACCATGATTTCACCAGTTGGCTCATGCCACTGAAATAGCCATAGGCTGCACCTGAATGTCTGAGTGTCCCAGTGCTGGTGTATTTCTGCTTCTTGTTGCAGAATCTGGAAGATTTCCGTCTTTGTGGTTCTGGTGGGGACTGAGAACTGCAGTACTCGAAGCGTGATGCTGAGGGTTCCCTCTTATTAACCAGACCACAAACCATCTGTCAGGCCTTTTCAATCATTAATTTAAAGGACAGATGGATCACCGTGAAAATAGTTCCAGCTAATTGAACGTGTCAAATAAAACTGTCTAAACCCTATCAGACCTTGCTGCAAAATATGTTCTAAACAATTCCTGAAAAAATAGTCTTTGGAATAGCTGGGATGTTTAAAAACAAATTAAAGCTATCCCATGTGAAATCACAAAATGCAAAACTACTCCTTAAATTCTCAGGTAGAACTGTTTTGTTGGTCTTGGAGCCTTAAAAAACTGTTAAAAAGGATCTTTTTTAAATCTTAGTTGATGATGCCTTATTTGTGTCCTGGCATCCAGGAAGTAATGGTTCTCTTATATTCAGATGAGATATTTCCTGCAGTTAAACCACACTGGGAAAGAAGTGGCAATTAGGTATTGAATCCCACAGCACCGATAGCTGTGTGTGAAACTTAGTCATGCTGCTGCTGTGAAAATTGTTTACTTATTAATTTTTAAAATATGAGTCTTTCCACAATTGTGTAAATATTTAGTAAGACTTCATTTCCTGTAAACTGCTTGATGTAGGACAACAATGATTTATATATGTGTAGGCATGCATCTATCATTTTTTCTTTGTGACCTCACAGCTACTGAATCAAAAGTGTTATGGGAATCAATTACTCATGAGAATATATGTACTTCAAATGCTGCACTCTTAAGCAGATCACTTTCTACTTTTTCATTTTTGACCACTGATTGCAGAGGGCAGTTCTGAGTTAAATAACCTGCAGGGCAAGAATTATTTATCACAGATTACACACGTAGGACTTTGATACATTTTTTAATGCTGTGGGCGAGAACATTAAACCCTAGAGGAGACGGTTGCGTCTGTAATCGCAGCTTGAAATGCACTTGCTGTAACAGGTGACATCACGTATCACAAATATCAAATGTGTAATATTCTTTTTGTACTTGGCTGAGAGTAATGAAGTCTTTGAAAATGCTGCGAGGCACATCCATGCAGAAATACGTTTGCCTTGGAACTGTAAGTCTGTGGAGCTTTCCTGCACATGTCTCATGTGAGTGACATCCTTCTGCTACGGAAAGCGAGTCCCGGTGTCTGTGCGTAAGCCCAAGCGCGTCTGTGTGCATGTGCTGGAGGGAAACGTCAGCTCAGACTTTTTCTTACTTTTTGCATTGGCTGAGAGAAACTCTTGTGGTCTCCCGCTGTTTCCTGTTAGTAGACTGTCAGAAGAAAGATATTTATTCAATGCCAAATGTAATTTCATTTTTAAGTCTTAAGGATGTGTTTGTTGTTAAATTTAAGGAGGGTTTTATCATCTAGCAGCACTAGAATTTTAACTAGTGTAAATTAGCTTAGAACTGTGCAGTAGATTCTCATCTCTTTTGTCTCTGGATGCAATGAGGCAAAGCTTACATTACACCATATAAAAAGAGAAAGGGCAAGAGAGGGGAAGACAGAAGTGAGAAAGAGGAAGTTTTTTCCTAAGAGGCAAAAATTAATTTCTCCAGTGTTCAAGATTTTGGGGAATAAGGAAATATTTGTGTAATACTGACTACCTGATTGAAAAAAATATAGTTGAGGGAGCTTATCCTCATTAGGTAACTGGCAGAGAAGAACAGAGGCGCAGCATTTGGAGCTGAAGGGAAGTTTCCCTTCAGATTAGTCAGAGAGGAAACAAAGTTCATTCTCCAGACATGCCATCAGTTGCGAAGCTTGTTAGAATCCCTCTCAATACTGAATAACCTGTCACTCAGAAAGCAGAAACAGTCAACTTTTTTTACAGAGTGCAGCAGCAGGCACCACCAGTCTGCTTCTCTGGAGTTCAGCATTCTCATCCCTTACCTGAAATCAAATTTTCAGGTGTATCTAAACAAATGTAGGTGTTCTAGAAGAGTTATACAAAACTCAGTTTAATGTTGCTTCCTCCTAAAACTAAGCACTTGTGATGAATTCTGTTTTGATATTTTATGCAGAGATGAGAAAAGTTTTTATGATATTTTATTTGGAAGGGAAAATCTCTAGTAACCAAAACCTACTATAAGGAGGCATCAATTGAAATAAGTTTCCTATTGAAGCTTTAAAACCCAATGAGATTCAACACCCTTGGATGTTTCACTACATCACTGCTAAAATGTAAAAAAATGCTGTTTTCCAAAGCAAAAAGTTTTCATCTTGAAAAGCAGGGTACTTCAAAATGTGTCTATAACTTCAAATTTGCAAAACTGAAATTTTTATCTGTTTCTCTATTCTGTATTTTTCTTTGGGTTTTAAGTTCATTAGTAACTTTTAAGAGTTTAAGTTTTACATGATTTTTGTCAAGAACATTTTTGTATACTTCAACCTAGAAGGTTGTATAGAATAGGCTTACTTCTTCCCCAGTTGCTGTTACATGATTACAGACAATGAACTCATCTGTTCAAGTGAGGCTCAGGACTTGTTTCATCAGTTGGAAACTGATGACCTGAGGAAGCCCTCCTAATATTTTTTATGCATGTATCTTCCCTTCCAGTGGATTAGAGTAAAGTGAGAAGGCTCCATTATAACTACAACCAATGTGTATCCACATTAAACATTAAAGAAAAGGAGAAAGATTTGGAGTTGTTGGGCTGGTTTCATTCTTAGCATGCCCCCTTTAGCTCTGTCAATGGTCAGGTCCTCTGAGTAGCAGGTGGAACTGATAATATGTGCTCTACGTGTGCTTTCCTGTAAACTGGACCCAGCAGAGCAATAGCTACATTTCTGAGTACTTAGCCTTGATCTGTTCCCAGTTAATAATTTCATAAGTAATTACAAGGGGATAGTATTTAGCCTTGAGTTCATTTTAGAAGAAGCAGCCTCCCTGTTCCGGTGATGATGTGGCCAATATTTGTACCCTTGGTTCGAAGCAATTGTATTGTTACCATGCCCTGATGAGCCTTTCCTGTTGCCACTGTAGCCTTGAAAGCTGGAAATTGCAAGTGCTGCAGGTGGTAAGCAGCAGGGTTTGATTAATCCAGATTCCATTTTCTCATTGTTGAAAAAGGATAGGGGAAAAGGGATGCTCTGCAGCTGAGTGTCAAACCTAGCCAGAAATACTGCAGCTATTGGGGATGATGATATGGGTCACACAGTAATTATTTTGAGCCAGGAATATATAGTGAGACCATATCAGAAAATTGGCAGAGAGCATTGCTTTCCCTTCTGCTTATGTAACAGCTCAGTGAGAAGGCCAGACTGCAAGACAAGTACCTTTCCTTCCATTGTTACATTAAAAATGTGATTTTCACCCAAGCTAGGCCGAGCTACAGGCTGATAACATGAGACATAAGAATGGCATGAATTTCGTGCACAGATCAGAGATCATGCAGTCTTCATGCAATCAGGAAAACACTCAACTGCTGTCCAAGAAGTACAGCCTTGTAGTGAAAATAATAATAATACCCAGAAATTATGATGATTTTCATAAATAACAGTGGCAGCTTCATCACTTCCCTGATTCCCATTTGCTACAGATTCGCTGGTGTTTGGGCTTTTTGTTTGGTTTTTTTTGCTACATCAGTTTAATTGTGTTCTTCGAGATCCTTCTCTGTTGCCAGTACTGTAGCATCACCCGTCTTTCCCACGCTTATGAAAAATGAGGAGGCCTTTTGATGCCATGTGGCATCATGCCAAGCATATAAAGCAGGGGGAGAAGAAGGAAAGGGTCCCATTTGTAGTGATGACTTTTGTCTTCCCAAATAACTCTTGCTTGTGATGTAGCCCTGGTTTCTTGGAGGTGGCTGAACACCTTTGCTTGTATTATGCAAATATTTTCTTATTCCCCATGGGAAGTGGTGAGTGAATTTCTTGTTCTACTTTGCTTGTGTGTGCAGCTATTACTTTACCTGTTAAGCTGACTTTAATTCAACCCAAAAGTTTTCTCACTTTTACTCTTCTGATTCCCACCTCCACCCCAGCATGGGGGATGGTATTTAGCTGCCAGCTGGGGTTAAACCACAACAGCCCTTGGTGTCAAGTGTGGGGCTCAAGATAATGACAGATTGGATTGGCACGTGCTAGATTGAATTTACGGCTGTCATTACTGTGTAGCTATTAATCTGCAGGCTCTGTGCTTGCCATGGCACACTTGCTAGCCTTACTGCTACCATCTGCATTGACTGAGGCACAGAATGGCATTGGCTGAGTGCAGTTTTTTCCTGTAGGGGTTGTGTTCAGTTGCAGCTGCCCATCAGCTAAGTCAGGCATTATCATGTGTACTTGTATGTAATCACAGCACAGAGCAGCACCCAGCTTGTGTGTCTTTAACAGCAAGATTTTAAGCAGCTTATTTTCATTCTGTTAGTAGTTCCTTAATTGGTTTTAGAGACACATACTTTGCTTGGATCTGTACTGCAAGAAGGGGAATGAAGAAGCTTATAATGGGTACTGCTTACTGTGTAGTGTATTTTATGCACTTGCAATCCCTTCCTCTTCTTCTTCAGCCTGGGCCCAGTATTAAAGCGGCTGCTTCCATAGGACAGGAATGCTGCACAGCAGTCACTGGCAAACAGAACGTTCAAGCTCACATCACTGTGCATGTGCTCAGAAGGATCCTGTCACACTCCTGCAGAGTAACATAACATCAGTGTTCCCAGATGTTTGCATGCAGACCTCTCAGCGACCCTAATGCACCTCTAACAAGATTCACTTGCTGCCTTTTTTTCTCCTCAGATGTGGCACTTCCTCAAGTCCTTAAAATCAAAACCAGTGTCAGCACTGGGGGGACAGCAAGCACACACCTGCATCCATGAGCGTTCTCAACCTTTCTGTGGCTGGGCCAGTAGGGCATGATGCCTGTCCATCCCAACTGATACCTGCTCTGCATATCCATCACTGCCACAGTGCGTCATTTCCTTGGTCATTTGCTAAGTCTAAGCTGCACCCTTTCCATCCAAACAGCTCGTTTTTGTCTGTCAGTGTTTGGTGGCTCGCAGTGACTCCTGGGAGTCAGAGTGAGATGGATTGTATGAATTGTTACTGGCAGGAAGGAAAGGTTAAGTAGGCTAAGGAGGGTGGGGAGTAATCTCCTAGAGTTATAACTGAGAGAGGAGGATAAATCAGACCTTGGACAGTAGGTGTCAGGGAGCAAACCAGGGCTCTTAATTCCTACACATGGGCATGCATCAAATAGGAGTCCTGCCCATCTTCACATGTGGCTTTCCCACAGAGTATGGAAGGAGGGCAGGAATCAGTGAACGATGAATGCTCTTGGCAAACTGCTGCATTGAAAGTGAATACCTCCACGCCCCTGTCTTAACAGAAACTGGTGTAAGCCTGGAAGAGTACTATGAAAGCTCCCATTCAGTGGAATTTTCCACTTGGTTAATATACATATGCATGCTGTGTGCTGCTGGGATGCTGGCAGAGTGGATGCAGGGACTACAGATTAAGTGGCTTCTTTGGTGCTTCAAGTACAGGAAAAATATAAGTGGGTAATGATAAGAAATGGCTCATAAAAGCCAGCTCTTAAAGTGCTGTAAAATAGCAGTTATTCAGGAAGTGAATGGCAGGGTTTCACAAAAAACTACTTATCAGAGACCCCACACATCAAGCTGAAATGGTGGGTTTTGTATTTCTATTTATTTCAAGGTTTGCATTCATCAGGATTGATATAAGGTTAATAAAAAGCCCCAACATTTCTGACAGTGCCAGCAAAGAGTGCCACTTGCACCTCTCAATTTTCTCTGTGCTGAATCTCTGCAGATCTGTAACCTGGGGGAAGAGAAGGTACCTGTAGCTGTCAGAATATATTGGGCCACTGTGCGCTGTGGAGGGGGCTGATCCCAGGTTCCCCACTAACCTAGCTGAACTGTGTCACTTGAAATGCTGAGCTCTTAGAGGAAAACAAAGGCCAGGTAGGCTTTTTCTTACTGTTTAGACTCTGTTCTATCAGTACAGAATCAGATCTGGCTGTGGGTTCTTGCCACCATGGAGTGAAAAGTGCTGTGAAACCCAGGTAGTCAAGCATCTCCTTGATGCAGATGCACACCAGATGGGGTAAGACAGCACAAGCCCTGTCCTTGATTTTCGCCTGAATAAAATTGCTTCCTGATTACATGCTGGCTCTGATAATCACCATGTACATTTTTTTCTAAGGCACTGTACAGCAAATCTGGAACATAAATTTCAGTGGGAAAATAGGCAGATCTTGGAATACTGTAGAAGCTGTATTATTTCTCCAGGCCCAGGACTTTCAGAATAAGAAGGTAAATTGGAATGAGTGTAGATATTAGTTTTATGAACTTATGGTACATGTACATCTTTGTACTATTTTTTCCCAGGTCCATGCAAGGTTCTCCACACATTTGTTGTGTCATTAGTGCCCCATATACAGGCCCTTACTTGAGAAATTATGCATCTGGTTTCTTGAATGTAAAATTTGGCACAGGAAGGCAATTTAGAATTTGAGTTTCTTAAGAGGAGCCTCTAAAGCTACCTTGCACACAGGAAAGAAAGATGGCAAAAGGGAGCTCAACTCTCCTATCCCCTACTGATGTCAACGTCATCTCTGAAGAATGTTCCTTCCAAAGGTCAGATTACCTAGGAAAAGTGGAGTTTTAGTTTCTTAAAGGAAGTTTCCAAGCAGGGCACTTCAGATAATGTATTTTTCTGTTCTAGTCTGTCTGTGAGCACCAATCCCGCTTCCACTTTGGTCTAGATAAGAAAAACATGTTGTGCTTCTTCCTGGTACAGTTATCAGCATTATAATGCTTACTCTGAGTTTCTTCCTTGCTAAAAGCTGAAGAAATGACACATTGTAAACAACAACATCTCTGCTGTGGAGACTGTATTTAGAAAGACTTTTAAAAAAGTGAGCCCAATTTACAGATTATGAAATATGAAAAGGAAAAGAAAGAAATTTTATTCTTTTATTTGTATTCTACTTTTCCATTTTTATTTTTTGTAGGAAAAATAAAAAAAGTAGAAGTAAAAATGGAAAAGGAAGAGCATGTTCTTTTCCTGATCTCAGGGGCCATGAATATTTTTGATATGAAAACTGAGATGTTCATACAAATCTCAGATGCCAAAGTAGGGCTTTAAGTAATATATGTAACTACTATCTGTGCATATTTTTTGTGATGCATATTTATGCAATTTACACAGGAATCTAAAAAAAAAGATATAAATTTTGTTATCCATCTATCCATCTATCTGTCTCCTAAGACAGACTGTTAAAATGTTATTAATTGGAAATTCTTGTTATTTATGCAGTGCCTAGAAATGTTAAAACAACCAAACCCAATACTCCACACCTATTGTTCCGGTCTACCAGAATCGGTCTGTTGCTAATGCAGGAGTCCCTACATTTAATTACTTTGAAGAGGCTCTAAACCATTTCTTTCAGCAGTTCCTTGATTAATCTCTTTGTATAATGAATGACAATAGAGCCTTCATCCCCTCTACAAAGGGCCTGTAATGCCACTTTCAGGGTTTATAGCTTGGGTAGATAATATGTGGTAGACAAGTATAATACATAATAGTACAGAAATGCGAGTAATACTGCAGGTATTTTAGAAGCACAGATGAACCAAAGGAAGATTAATGGGATTTGACAACATGACAAAATGCCACTGCACAAGGACATCCATCTCTAGAGTCTTAGTTCTGTATTACAGTGAGGGCAACAATCAGCAGGGTAAAATACCCCTTTGATGAGCGTAATTTGGAAACAATTTGCAAACATGATAATGTGCCTTGTTAATTCAAGGGCATTTGACATAGCTGTCTTGACATTTTGATTGCAGGAGCTGTCAAGAATAATCTGGAAGAATAAAAGTCTTATTGGAAAGTGCCTCCTTATCTCCAGTAATCTAATAATCTATAGTGGTAAGGTCAAGTAATTTTTAATGATATAGACTTTAATCCTCTATCAATTACTACTTTTAATTAGAGCTGAGCTGCTGAAATGTATAGAGGTCTTCCTGGAGTTAAAACAAACAGCTATAACTCTGCTCTGAACAGTCCACTATTGCCCAAGAGACAGCAGTTCCCTTGCTCCATCACCACCTCCCTGGAAATCAGCTGGCTGCAAAAACAAAAGGTGCTGAGCCCATTACACGTCATGCCAAAGATCTGGTTGTGTCATAACTCATATCCATGACAAACTGAGCCAAGATTACTGAAGAAGTTTTTTGTGGCTTTTTCTTATCCACACCTATTTGACTTTGCCTTTCCATGTTTCCAACTAGCTAGCTACACTAACAGCTGTGGATGTATTTTCTAGATAATTGTGAACATCTCTATGGGCCATGACTTTTTAAAATACCAGTCAGTCTGACACGAAGTCTCTTCCCCAGGGAGAAGGGAACACCTTCCCTGGAAGCCATGAAGGTCTGCTCAGAGCAGGGCAATCCCACTACTGAGCAACACAGTCCAAGCTGTAACATCCATACTTGTTTATAAAAAAACAAGTAAATCAAAACTCAGTGTATTTCACATTAAATGAAGACTGTATCTTACTCCTTTCTCTATGTGAAGGACTCTCCAGAAATCTAAAACAAAGATGCATATAATGACCTTGCAAATAAGATCAGTGTAATTCAGAGAATGAAATTAATTCTTCAAGCCCTGGCTTTGTTTGTCATTTACCATCACTGTAGTTTCTTTTCATCCTTAATTTTTGCTCCTTTCCAGTATTTCCTATAAAGAGTTTTGTTTAAAGGAAGGAATAAAAAGAGAGGTTTATGCATCCATTATTTAATGATGGACTTCTGTCCTGGGGGAAAATAGGCAAGAAGAATTCTGATGGCAGAGTGAAGTGAATTAAAGATCAAAAAAAATCCTAAATTTGGCTGGGAGTTTATGACTTAATTTGCATAACTCTGGTTTTAATGTCAGTGACTTCTTTCCTGATTCATTGCTGGGATTTTTTTGTTTTCAAATTTAATTGCTTGTGTATTAATTTTCACAATTCTGGAGCCAGCATCCATGTGAGATCTAATTTAAAGACTGTATTTCCTCTTTGGAAAATAAGAGACAATTTCACAAAGAGAAGGAAGAATCAAGAACAATGCCATTTTTTATATAACATACTTTTATTTCTTTTCAGAACAGCATTTCTTTTCTAGGGCTTCTTAGGAGGGGTCATTGTCTTTATTTACTTGCCTGCATGCAGTTTTTGGACTCTCACCATCACAAAAGGCCAGGGGAGGCACCACAAACAGAAGAGGCTGCTCAAACTTGCCTTAGTGGACCTGATGCATAAGGGCTGGGCAGAGGGAATTCTAGCCTGCTCTACCTCCTCACTGGCTGATGTTTCCTGGAAGGAGCAGAGTAGCCTGCACATCACTCTGCTGTAGGAGCAACTAAATTGTACCTCATCAGACATGTCTTAACACTGTGCATATAAAAGGTATGTGCAGAACTTTATTTTTCAAACAGGGATAAGAATCGGGTGCCAAAGGTTGTCTGACCTGCTCTCTGTGGTTTGTTTTGTGCTCCGCTTCTCAGTGCTGATGGTGTGAGTCCACAAAATCTGTGCAGTCGGCAAAGCTGCTGAGCACCACGTGACAGTGAGCCTGAGGGGACACAGGATCATGTCCCACAGGAGGGAGATGCTTTAATTTTCCTCTGAAGCAACATGGGCATGCACAACTGGTGAGCAGCAGGGCAAACCACAGGACTGGGGTATTTGTTGCCAAGCCTTTGCCTCCTCAGTGCAGGATGGTGAGTGGGATGAACAAGCTGGGAAACTCAGCTGCTGAAGGATAAACATCCTCTTGCTTTCACCACAGGATAACAGTTTTTAGACCACAGTTAACACCACATCCAAAATATGTCTGAAAAATGCCTTCCCTATCTTCCTTCTTATTTCTCACCATTTTTACTGATAAGGTTATGCCAAGCATCCCTGCTAAATGGCTCCTGTGAATCTCTGCCTTCGTTTTCTCGCCTTCCTTCCCTCTTCTGGAGGAAAAAAAAAAGGCAACAAAAAGCTTCCAAAATAGAGTACTTAAAAAACCTTATTACTATAAAATGAAAGACAGAGTAGGACAAAGAACTGTAGAAAATGCACGTTAAAGATGTAATGAATGTTTAATGACATTATTAGAAACTTATGGTGAAACTTATGAGAAACTCAAGTGCTGGAGCTTTGTGGTTGCCTAGGACATCCCAGAAAACACACAGAGGTGTCTGAAAAGGCAGTATGAGAGTTTTGTGTGATGAAGATCCTCCCCAAGGAGTAGCAAACATTTGTAGATCTGATACAATAGAATACGGAGTCTGCTGATTTCCAGTTAAACTGGTAAGAGCAGAGTGCCCCCACATAAACAGAGCTCAAAACCTGACTGTGTTACTGGCAAAACAGGAGTGACTACCTCCCGCATGTCTTTTCCTAAGGCTGCTTTGTCCTTGGTTCCTAATTTCATTACTGGTGTGAAACAGCCTGGCTCTATCTCAGGTAACAAAGTGAGGCCCATTTTTACTGCAGCTGGAAATTTCCTTTAGCCCAAAACTAGTATTTTTTTTGAGGGCACACTTGTCTTCTTCCATGGCACTGATGTAATGAATGCCATGAAGTGCTGCCCACCCTAAGCACAAGGTGTTCACACCATGGGAAAGCCTGCAAGTACAGAAAGAGCAGTACAGGCCATAGGAAGTGAAAACCTAAAATATATTGTACCTGGGTCAGAGGAGCAAAAAAAATCATGATTCACAGTTCTAACTTTGATTAGTGACGCCTCTTCTGCTCTGCAGAGAAGAAGCCTCAAAGAAATCCCTTCTTTGTGCTGTTTGAAATTAAAGAACTAATGTATACTTCTGAAAAGTAAAAACATTACATCTCTGGAAAGAGAATGAAAGCAAATAAAGTTTCAGTCATGGCCTCTGTCAGACTTATAGGAGCTCCTGTTCTGTAAAAACCTATGTGTGATTCTGGATTAAGCTCCTCCTTAATCAGGACAGGAAACCATTCTGTCAAAATACTCAAGAAACTCACTACAGAGTCATATTCTTACAAGATCCTTTCTGGCACGCAAGAAAGCCACTAACAAAGACTTTTATGACCTTCATAGGCACATCAAACTTTGGATGCTCCTGATTCCATTCCTACCTCTATCTGTCCTGCTGATTGGACTAAAAGCCCTGAGGGTTTTGTCTCAGCTCTGTCACAGCTCTCCTTGCAGTATTGTAAACCCCAGCAAGACGTAGGAGACTGAAGACCATATGTGTGCGTGGGGATAGGTTGAAAGATGATTTATTTTAAGGCCAATGCATTATTTCCTGACAGTAACTAACAGAAGAGTTACACTCAAAAGATATTCTGGAAAGACTGACTTTTGAAGAGTTGGGAACACTGACTCACTCCTGCCATCCTCCTAATTTCCAGTGCATGATGCAGAGGTGAAGGAGGAGAAGGATGGGAGTGATGTCTTCCTTTTGCTGTGATAGAAATAAGGGCTGGTTTCTGACTTGGCTCCCTTCCTGAAAATGGGAGACTGCAAATAGCAAGTCACAGATAAGTGGCTTCTGGTGCATGGAACAGATAGACTTTTTTTTCAGTTGTCTTACTGTCAGACAATTGCCTAAAATACACCAAGACCATACATTCCCCAAGAAAGAGAAAGAAAGGCAAGACTAACTGGCTTTCCTAAGATCTTCTCATACCAAATCCAGAATAGGTAGAATTACAAATGTCACCAGAGATGAGTTAAGACATACATACAAAGATACACCTTCTCCAAAGAGGAGATCTGTTAAATTTCCTGTAAATGCCACATTTCATGTCTGCTGCTAAATCAGTGCATTTGCTGATGGAAATGCTCCCATTTTATCTCCATGTCTCACAGTGCAAGTGCTGTCCTGTCATTGGGTTGCATCACATCAGAGTAATGCAGCTGAGATGAATGCAGTAACATTGGAATGCAGCTGTGTTTACAGCAATGAAAATCTGAGGAATTGCATTATTTGGGCAATGGAAGAAGGAAAATCAATTTAAAAGAGCTATTTGGAATGGCTGTACTTTGCTTAGATAAATTATTATTTTTGTATCTGCATTAAAAAAAGCAGTTTTACTCTCCCTATGACTACAGGAAGACAATTTCATGCCAATATTTGGAAATACTTTGGATAAAATTAGATGTAAAGAAAAAGCATTCTAACACAAATGAATACGGTGCCAAACCTGCAATGGTAGTGAATTAAATACCATCACTGATGCCTTATTAACGAAAACTGGTCTCCTGGAAAAAAAAATCATTGAAAAAGTTGTTTAAAGTACAATCCAATTATTCACAAAGGTTGTTATGTAGTGCAAACTTTTCATGAGGTGTATTCTGTAAAAAAATTATGATCTCATTGAAAAACAAAATCTAGCTGGGACATACTTTTGTGTATTTGTTTGTAAACTAATATATTGCATTTCGAAGCATCATCCCACAGAGCTGTACATTTAAGGATGAAAATTTCCAATTTAGCATTCTGAGCTGGGTCACATCACTAGCTTAACTCTTATATTTAAAGAGTCCCCCAAGACATAAGCTGGGAATGCAGGGAAGCTTGCCAAAACTGCCCCAGAAAAGAAGCAAGTCAATGTTGTCAGGATGTTTTCCTTAGAAATTAAATGAGTTGCAAGCATGTAAACAGTTGATCAATGAAGAATAAGAGCAACAAAAGACATGATACACGAAGACAAGTGATTGTATCTTCCAATACTTCACATTACAAACTCAAGAAAAGGCAACCTCAGCCTTTACTACAGAGTCACCAGCCTAGGAAGGATTCTCCTAAGTTTCAAAAGGCAAACTTCACAGAGAATTTGGATACATCTCCAGAGGGAAACCTCAGCATAAACAAGGGATGATGTGTCTCTGATGATGTTTCTCTCATGATTGGAGCAAAGGCAACACAGAGGGAGGCTGTTCTAGCAGTGAACTAAAATATTGCTCAGTGTAGAAAAATATATGTTAATCCATTTCCAGGGGAAAAATGTCAGCTATATTCCAGTGGAAGGGAAAAACACTAACAAGTGGTATTAGAAATAAATCAGAAATTAGAAATAATTAGAATTATTAATATTATTAATTAGAAATAAACTGTCTGGCTGCAGACTTCAGGAGAAGAAAATAATACACATTATGAGTTTAGTTTTTCTGCTGCTGCAAGGCCCTAGTAAGACAACTCCTAGGGTTTTAGGACATTTTTAAAGTTTCGGCTGTTAAACCCAAGGTTGGAGTGGCTGACAGATTTCGAAGGACTCATGATGATGAGTAAAAATCCAGAAGAAATGAAGGCTGACTTCTTATTTGCGAAATTGTAAAAAGACAACAAAAGAAATGCCCCCAGAATTAGTGGCAGACCTATGCAGAAAATTATTATATTCTTAGGAATTCCCCTACAGTAGTAAATGCCTGCAAAAAGGCAAATGTCTCCATCTTCTTTACACTGTTAGTAAATCATCAAAGCCCTGCAACTGCAGGTGTCCTGAGCAGCTGCTGCAAGGGTCACTCTGGCTTTAGTAGCCAGGCTGTTTCACTGGGCTGTGGAAGAGACCTTTGCTGCCTCTGTCGCCTCCTGAAAAAATACTTTTTTTTATGGTAATGCAACACCTTTGCCTTCACATTATACTTCTTGAGCTATGCTCAACCATGTTCTGACTATGTCTCATTTGTCCAAAGAGTGTTTAAAGAAAAGTTTCAAAATGCAAACAGGATCTAATAAAATCTATTAACTGCTATTCAGTGCTGTGGCCCAAAGATGTTGAACAAGAGAGAGAGACTTCATGGTCAGTGGAGAAATACTGTGGAAAATACAATCTGCATTATGCATTTAAAATCAGATATTAATAATGTACTGTATGACCTGGTCCTAGGTGAGAAAAGAAATAAAAGCCTTCACTCTCACAGTGCCAAGCTTACAAAAATACGAAACTATGCAAAAAAAAAGTGGAGAAAGGAAACATTCAGTCTCTTTTCCTATTGACAATACACAATCTTTCCAAAAAGTCTGAGCAAGTGGCCTACATGAAATTAATAATCACTTTTGATCAGAGAACTTTGCTGTATTTATCTGTTTATTTATTTATGTATCTGTGCACACTCACAGCCAGTGATAAGTAAGAGTCAATGTCTTTATTCCTAATGTGGCGTATTTTTTCCAGGTCATGAAATGCAAGTTAATATTTGATCTTCTATCAATTCCTCTCCCTATACTAAATATATAAAGGTTATTCCTGGAAAACTCAACCTGGCAGAGCTATAAACTTACTGTGATAGTTTGTAGGAGGAAAAGCTCACTGATTGTCTGGAGAATTCTACTGCCATTATGTGAATGTACTGATGCCAATCCTTGTTATTGTCACAGGTGATGTTACAGATCAGTATTTGAAATATTTGAGTTAGGAATTTAATATGATGTCCTATGGACTATGTTTCGCCATCATAGTAGCTGAATGGCATTGATTTCTTCTGTCTCTCCCTGCTTATCTCAAGCTATTTCATTTGCTTGTCTTATTGATTTTCATGTTCACTTCATACATTATCTTACTGGAAGCTGGTAATGAATCAATGTGGCCACCTAAATTAATGTTCTGTTGTAACCCCTGGGAAAGAGCCACTTACAACTATCTATATCAAAATGTACGAGTAGTTACTGTGCACATCCAAACAAGGGAAGACATATTTGTCTCAACACAACTCACAGAGGGAAGGCCTCTGCAGTCTTTCTGTTGTGTGCATGTATTTTTTAATGCCTGCCATGATAAAATGGACTTAAAAGGAAAACACTGGAGCAGGCCAAAGAGACCTCTGTGCAAGTCCTTCATCCTAAGTAGTTCAGTTATTTATGGCTCATTTCACAACCTTCTGCCTGTAAGTTGTGTGCCTTTCTCTGAACCCCTTCTTTTCCTACCTTCAGACCAGGAACTAGCTCTTATTCTCTGCAAAAGGGCAGAATACCAAGTGTGTTTGCTCAGACACTGGGGCTGGCAGTCAGTTCTAATACTTTCTGGATCCAGCAGCTGACACTTGCCGTGGCACCTAGGAGCATCCAGGAGAGGGATTGGGAGAGGCTCAGCTCTAGGCTGAGTGGGTGTGAGTGCCTGTTTTGGAGGTCCAGCTGGTAGTAGCAAACTAACTCTGCTGCACTGTCTTATTCTCTGCTTACACTGCCCCCAGTGTGCAGCTGTTATCAGAAGGGTCCCATTAGCAGGAAAGGGACACCCAAAATATTGATAAAAGTAATACTAATTGTGCAAAGCAAGGCCAAGGCAGCTACAATAACAAATTGTCATTATTTTTGCTTCCTGCTGTTCTTACATCTTTTCGTAACACTAAAACTTAATGGCTACTTCATTCCCATAGATGCACTCAATTATCCAGCTGGCCTGCTGCATTACATAAGGATAGTGATGCACCTTTCTGCTGTACAGGGACAGGTCTGGATGAGAAAAGAAGATTTGTTGTTGAAACTGATGCTTGAAACCATTAACACAGAAAACTAATTTCTACTTAAAGATGCTTTAAATGCATACTTGAGGGAAAAATATAACATCACAAACATCTTAAATTGACCATCAGCTTAGTGACAGAAAGCAGTAGGTTAAATTTAAGGATTCCTCCTATGAGATTTCATGTGAGCTAAAAGTCTGCTTGGCTGAATAAAATTAGAAGACATATGTTCATTTTAGAGCTCTCCAACATGAAAGCAAACACTTTATATCTGTATAGATAATGTTGAGTGATGACTGACAGTCACTGCCTGTTAATCAGGCAATCATTAATATGTAGACTTACACAAACTTCACTCTGACCCTCAATAAAATAAGGTTCAAGCAGACACTTTTCACAGAGGCCTCCAGGGCCACACAGCAAAGGGCAGTGGAGCCTGCAGGTTCCTATTCTGTGTCACCCACCTGTGTTTCCCATGGGACATTGCACCAACTGTGTCACATCTGGTTCACATCTGGTTGTTCTGGCTACCTGCTACAGGACTCCTCACATGAAATAAAAGTGGATTTCCATGACTGCATTGTCTGAGCAGCTTCGTGTGAAAAGCCAGGCTCAGAGTGTTTGGAAAGACTTCAAGGTTTGATTTGCAGAGATTGAGAGTTCTCTCATTTCCATCTAATTCACTAAGGGGCAGACAGCTAAAGGCTTTTCTCGGCCCTGAACAGATCCTGAATGCACTGGTAACAAACTTCCAGGGCTTACTTTGCTGGAAAACAGCAGCACCTCAGTGTTCCACTGTCTCTTCTGCTTGTGCTGTTTACCAGCAAATGCTCTCCTAGACAGGTTGAAACTCATGCTGAAGAATTACAGAAAGCAAACTTCCAGAGATGAACGAATGCACAAAACAGTATTCCATCCCTTTGTACACAAAGAGTAGTGTAACCCTTCTGCCAGGGGATGCTTGTGAGAGTGAAAAGGGTTCAGCCATATGATGTGCCTTTAAACATTCCATCCCCAACAACAATCCTTGAATTAGCCTGCCCTGAAATCCTCATCAGGCACCTCGGAGAGTAGATTACATTGGCTGGCTGAGCAAAACCTTGTTCAACTCCACCTTTTAAACATACTCTGCCAGGTTCTTGGGCAAGAAATTTACACTCATTCAAGAATTCATTCATTCAAGCAGGAGTAAACCACTTATTTAAAAGCAAAACCAGGTGAACAAAGGAATCAAAAGCTCCTATACTTGATTACAAGCTGTTTTGACTTTAAAATAGACCAAACAAACCAAATCCTAAGAGCTACCAAGAGGCTTACCAGCTCTGCAATTAAACTGTGAGTTGACAATATTTAGTTTTGTTAGCTCTGATATGGCTAAGTGAAAAAGTGGCTTATATGATATTAAAAGATTTGTTTTATCTGCTCAGAAGCCCTTCCCCAATTTCAAGGCAAAGCATGCAATGCATGTACACTGCTCTTGGTTGATTGTTTCTATTTTCAAACTCACAGTTAAGCTTTAATAAGTGGGACCCACAATAATGTCTCTGGACTGTTTACCATCATGATTTACAAATGTGAGAGCAATTCAATAAACATCTCTTTTATTCAGTGCCACAGGGACATTTCAAAACCCCTGTAGTTCCAGAGGTGCCTGCACCAGGAGTCCTGCCATGTAAAGTCTGAAGATATTCACAAGCTATACCTTTGCATCTGCAGCACTTTACCTGTGATCAGTGACCACTTGAAAATACTTTCACAGTTCTTCTAGATGGTTTTACTAGAGGCCTAATGAAATTGAACTTGTTTCAACAAAAAGTCTGTGAGGGTGTCTTAGGTAATTGTTTTTTAGGCTGTGCTTATAATTTTCAGTGGTACAGGGTGCTTCCCAGTGACCTGCACTGGCTTAATCCTATTTCTGCTTGAATGAGCTCCTGAGAAGTGCAGCTTTTAGTGCCATCTAATGTCTGCCCAGACTGCATAACCTCCTGCTGGTACAGAGTATTAGACTAATTCCATTAGAGCATGGATTCTCCTGAACCTGTTGATCCACAGCAGGACTCCTGGTTCATTACCAGTTGCCTGCCCCACTGCAGGAACTTCCCAGCTTAAGTCCTTCCCAGCTCACCTCATCTCAGCATCACTCTGCAGCCCGAGGGTCCCACAAGTGCCAGTGTCCCCTGTGACTACTGGCTAGTGCTGCAGAGGCAAAAGGGCAGAAGTACCAACTGTGTTTGCTCAGACACTGGGGCTGGCAGTCAGTTCTAATACTTTCTGGATCCAGCAGCTGACACTTGCCGTGGCACCTAGGAGCATCCAGGAGAGGGACTGGGAGAGACTCAGCTCTAGGCTGAGTAGGTGTGAGTGCCTGTTTTGGGGGTCCAGCTGGTAGCAGCAAACTAACTCTGCTGAACTGTCCCAGCCCCTCAGGGAGGGCTCATACCAAAGATCCTGCAGGAGAAGGTTGAGGGCTATTGCCATGGCTGTGTGGTACCTATTCCTTGATGGCTTGTGGGTTACAAAATCCATGGGGCAACATTCAGGAGTGATCCTGGCCTCCTCTAACCAGCCAGATTTGGATGGACAGGAGAAAACTCCACCTGGTACAATCACCAAAGACAGTGGACCACAAATCCCTGGTATAAGGCAAAAGGGAGAAGTGGACTCAGGAACCTCCATCCTGGCAAGCGTCAGTGAAGGCTTATGTCTACATCTTATATATGCTGAATTCAAACTGTCTGGAGGGGACTGCACTGGCACAGCAGTGTCCTTTCACTTGAGATTCCAAGTTCTTATTTCAGCATTGCTTTCTACCGTAATGGATTTGCACAGCACTTAACTGCATTCTAATTGACCAGAACCGCTAATTGTGTTATAAGTAAATTGCAGTCTAATTTTACTTAGCTCTAACTGATAGAACACAAAGCTACAGAAATTAAACTACATCAAAAGGAAACAGCACTAAACACTGGTGTGAATATTAGGCTGAACAAATGTGGCAACAGACCACTACCACAGCCAACACTATTTATAGAAATTAATATTTAGGGCCCAAGTGAAGCTGAAATAGTTTTTTTAATGTGTGTTTTTGCCACATCCATCACTCTAAAATAGAATTTGGATTTCAGTTAAATGGGCAAAAGCTGAGGTTGTCGAATGACACTCATTGCAGGTATGTTGACTGGGTATTTACTGTTGGGTTTACTGGTGGAGCTGAAGTTGGGTTTACTTCTGATGGCTGCTTTTCTACCATCATATGCCTTCCCTCTTGCCAGACCAACCATTATATTTAATGTGTTGTAGAGAAGTCTGCTTATTGTGCAGATAAAAGACCAAGGGTGTTCATTGTGAAGGCCTAGAACTAGGTCATTCAGTTCCCTGTCCACATTTAATCTTCTTTTTCTTTTGTACTAATGAACCTACAATGGAGGTGGCTTTTTACATTCTTTGGGCATTGAAATGAAAGCTGCCAACACTTCAGCCCAAGCGAAAGTATGAGAAAAAGCTCTATTTAATGCTGGAGAAAAAACATCTGGAGGTCCCTGTTGTCATGCCAGGTTCTTTGTAGAGATTTTGCTTTTCTAAAGCGATTGTTCACTTGCATATTTCCAAAAGCTACATTTCAGGAGGGAAGCTGAAAATTATATCAACTTCTCTCTATACATAACAGGCACAGCAGCATTAATATCAGGGAATACTCCCTTTGTGTCCATCCCTTCTGCAATCCCCCCCATTAGCCAGTAAATCAAATACTGTCTCAGGCTGTAAGCTTTTACACTCACCAAAGCCTGATATGTTCCGTGTGGCACTGTAGGGGTGACAAGACACTGGCTTTTATCTGCAAATAATCCCATAACGGTAACTTCATCAGCTTCAGTCACTGCTGAGTTTATGCTGCGGTAAAATGCCTCTGGTCTCCTCCGGGATTTTGCTTTTAAGGGCAGGATAACCTCACAAGCACTTTTTTTCCCCCCTGTGATTAAACATACCATTTTCAACAGTGAAGCTAAAATCACAGATATGGCTAGAACGTGAAGCTAAAATCACAGAATGGCTAGGCATTCTCAGGAGAGCTAAACGTAATCTTTAATGCTCAGATAGAGAATTCACTGAGAAGGAACATGGTTTTGTTATAAACCTGACAGATCCAGACAATATTTCTCTGGAAGACTGGCTTGGCTATGGTAGGAGTGACTTCAGCCCAGGAGCTGAAGACTGAAAGCTGCAGGTCCATGCCATAACATATTTTCTTTTCTCACTAACCTGCTCACAAGGTTAATATGCAGAGAGCTACTACTTCTCCTACAAGCAGATCATTTCTCAGTTCATTAAACATTATTGTTAAACTACCAGTAGCTCTTCAATTACTCACCTCTGGGAAAAGTGGCTTACAACTAAGTAGGAGCAGAAATATGTATTAAACATCTTATTTCAAGGAAATTTCATGCTCTGCAAGATGATTTTAGTTATTTGGTTTCTTTGGTGGGGGTGGACAGAGAGATTGGGTTTGTCTAGAAGGAAGTATTTTGTTAGTACTGAAGAGGGGTGCATTTATTGGTTCAGCAAGCATTAATTTTGTTTCCAGAATGGACAGAGCTGACCAGCTCCTTCCCTCCCACATCTTCCGTCACCTTGTTTGATGCTCCCCCTCCAGCAATATGAAAATGTCAACCCTGCACCTTTTTTCCCAACTCCATGGTTTCTTAGGAGAGGTGTCCTGCAGACAGGTGGAGCCATCCCTTTTCCTGAATTTTAAGTCTTGGCACAGCACCAAGGAACTATCAGCAAGTCACTTTTGCACTCTGCTTTTCCTGCTGAAAAGGGGCTGGAGGGACAGTATCAAGGTTTGAAGAAGACAGCAATGAGGCAGAGGAGCTGAAAAAGGTGACCAGGTGAACACTGTATTTCAGCAGGAAAAATCCCCAATAACACTGCTGGTTTTGGTAAGAAGAGAGGACATTGGTGACGTGCTGGGTAGGGATACCTGCTGCTGGTAAAGAAAGGAGCAAAATCTTGGAAATTTGATAAAATGCAAAGATGTCTTTAAAATCACTCTAGGCTCTGTCTATCTGGGTTATTAAATGCATCCAGTTTTACTTGTAAAAGGTATTCTCTCAAAAATATGAAAAATTTATGACTTTAGGATCTAACCTCCAGCAGAACTCCATTCCATGCCTCCAGAACAGTTACCAGTCCCATGAAACCTCAATTTTTCATCCAAACAACAGCCAGACCTCATTTATTTTCTTACAAAAGAGCTGGTTAAAGAATCAATTTCCAGCTGGGTCCCAATCATCAACATTTAATTAAAAGCAATGCCACAAGTCCTCAGAACAACCCCTCTGTTATACAATACAAATCCGTCCAGTTGTTCAGGTGGGAGCGAACAGCTTTAGTGTTACCTTTTCCCCACTAGTTAAAATTGTTGTATGACTGCCAGTTTGGGGACAGAAACAGATTTAGATCTGTGTTCCCAGCTTTGAACCCAAATCTGAAACCTTTACTCTCTATCTTGCATTCAAAAGAAATTACTGTAAAATGACTTATGAATGGCATCTTCCAGAATTCAATGGATAGACTCCAAAAGACCAATTGAGCCTGGTGTCTGTGTTTTCTGGTGTTATAGCTTCTCCTAAAGACAGACTTCTTTTCAGGATACCTGTTCACTAAGTCAGCTATGGGCTGTGTTCCATCATGCAGCTCCTGACTTCAGGAGAGCTGCAGAGCCTGGGTTACAGCTGGCCTCTCTGGTGGGAATCTCTGTAACAAAGTTGAAATCAGCCAGATCTTACCCAGCAGGTAAAAGATCCCCACTTTCAGTGCATGACCAAGCTCACCTCTTATAGAAAGCATTAAAATACCTTTCTGTCTTTAGCAAGGAGAAAAGCAGCTTACACAAAATGTTTATATTGATAAAGTAACTGACACTGAGCCCACACAACATTTAAAAGGGCAGTACTTCAATTAAACTGACCCAAGACAATCTGTTTAAATGTAATTCCAAATGGTTTTTTGATATCTAGACTGATGGGCTTAGTCTCTAAGTTTTATGAGGAGTTGTTGCTTGCAGCAGTTGCAATGCTCAAGTTACATTTACAGCTTTAATCTAGACCAGGGATGAAATTGTTAAGGATTATACTCTAATCTATCTGACCTGCAAACTATTTGGCTTGGGATTCTGTATCTTGTAATGAATATGTTCCAGAATTGAATAACATGTCTGCATCTCCTTTCTTCCTAGGGAACCTCTCTGCTTCCCGAACAAACAAGCTGGTTCCACTCATTCAGTTTCCTGAAAGGGAAGGCTGTTAGAGGATTAGGGAAACTTTGGGTCAAATAGAGAAATATATTTAGGTGCCTACAGACTCACAGGAATCAATGGGCACTAGGTACCTAAGACACTCACTGGAGCCTGTTCTTAAGTAATATTGGTAGTTTCCAAAGGTGGTGCAGCAGCAGCTGGCTGGCCACGTGGGCTGCATCCATGCCTGGATGTGCATAGCCACCAGTGAAGTCAGTGGAAGGGGACTGACTCCTGAATCAGTATTTTGTCTGTGCTTGCTTTGTCATTTTTCAATTCACATTTGGAGGCAGCTGAGAATCATGTTAGGCCTAGACCATCAAACCTGGTGGTTCTGAAATTCTGTTCCTACACCCACAAACAATGTTGACTGTTCAAGTCATTTGGAGAGGAGCAGACACTATTTGTAATGTCACACAGTGTCTACTACCATAGGCTCCTGGTGTGAGGGCAACTCCTAGCATGTTTATCCTTAGTAGAAGCAACTCATAGTTTAATTTCAGTGGTATGATCGTTAGTATATCTTCCTCAGTCACAAAATCATAGCCTGTTTCCAAGCATTATTGATAGACCACCTTTTTTCTCTCTGAAGTAGCTCAGCCAGGCCCTTCCTCACATATATATCCTTGTGGGAAACAGCTAAACCTAAAGCTTTCTCTTCATGTGTTTTCATAAAAAAAAATTTAGAAAACCCCTTTAGGCTTCATCTGAGCTCTGCACAAGTGAGAGGAGTCTTGCTGCAGATCACTTTGTAGCACTTGGTTACATTTACATGGCTGAGCCTGCTGTGCCTATACGGCAAGGTATGTGGACTGGACCACCATGGATCACATAGGAGCATCTGCCTCTTAAATCTCTATCATGCTTGACATACTTCAATTAGTGTATATGAAGGTTAAATACTACTGTGAAGCCACTCACCTGAAATGACCACTGTTCCTCAAGACCAGGCTGAATGCAGTTGAGAACAGTATCTGTCTCTGTGGTGTGAGCTCAGTGCCAGTTTTCTGCTGTTGACTGCTTTGCTCTCCTTTTTCCCTTTCAAGTCATGGGTTTTAGCACTTTGTGCTAGAGAGATCACTGCTCCTTCCCCAGGAACAATGAGGTGCTACCTGCTGGCTGCGGCAGATGTTATTATTCCACAGAACTAAGTGTCCATGGGATCGCAGCATGCAGTAGGTTACAGCTGCCAGATCTGAGAATGGCAATGCAGAATGACCTGGCCAACTCTACAAGCCTCTAAAGAAAGAAGCAATAAGGCATCTCAACAAGTCCCCTTACTTCAGGGCTAATATTTCCATCAGCAGCTAGAACTTTCTACATAGCTGTCCTTAACAGAACTGGTATAACATAATATCAGGGAAAAAAAATAAAATCACTTAGTACCTTCTTATGTTGCAGGAAATGCTATGAATGTGTATTTATCTATTTATATGGAGGATTCCCCACAGAGTATCAGCAAGTCCCTCCACACGTGAGTTGAAGATGTTAGGCTACATTTTAGATTAGAGCTTGTTCTGTAATGCAGCTGCAAGGATGGCAGCAGAGAGGCTGCTGGACCCGAGCTATTTATGCGTGCTACTTGTGGTTTGAGGTCTTACCAACTATGAGGTCACGCAGGGCCTTGGGCAGGAACAAGCCCTTACAGCTGCATGGTAGGACACTACTCTCATGGAATGTACCCTCAGTTCTGTGGGGATGGAACCAACCAAGTTACTCTGGGAGGTGCTGGTGAAAGGCTAATTTTTGTCCTTCCATCAATGAGCCTGGCTTATGCTTCTGTATACCTCTGCAAAGACAGGGAACACATCCCTGCTTTAATCAGAAAGGCATTCATTATTTTAGGAAAACAGGTTCCAATTACCAACACATTTCTCTGGAGCTGCGTCTTGGCATTGACTGCAATCACATGCCCGTGAACCAGGTTCTCACTCTGTGCAAGTCAACTCCAATCATATCATAGTTTCAGAAAGTCTGGCCTTGTAGGCACAGCATACTTTCTAATCACATAATATTGTAAGTCATTGTACTGTAGCTGATTCTTTGCTCCTAATAATGATAAGAATAATAAAAAAGGTTAAAGTATAAAAGGAAGGTTCCGTTTTACAAAGCTCCCTTTATCTACCTGAATCTTGCTAAGGTCAAGAGAAAGTCTGCTTCTGACTCACAACGACATTCGAATCAAGTGCTGAATACACTTCACACTTTGTACAATTTCAACTTAGGAAGGAATTGACTTCCTTGAAGATCATGTGGTGACAACTTTTATCCTTTCTTAGCAAAAGTCCTAGGAGTATTCAACAAATCAGAACATTTTTCTTTTCTATAATAGTTTTAATAAAAGCCAGTTATAGTTTTGATCCTATAGATGTTAAAAACTGGTTTCAGCCTCCTTTCAAGAAAGAATTTCCACTGAAATTCAAATGGCTGAGAGCATTTGAGGAGCCCCTCTCTAATGGGCTGCTTCAAACTCTTACAGCTGTGGGAAGGGAGCAGGTCCCCAGACACTGTCCATACTCGGATCCACTCAAACACCCTTGTGGGTCCAGCCAGCCTAGAGTGGCACTGGAGAGGACCATCATGTACAAACTTCTGATTGCTAAAGGCGCTTCCTTTGCATTCTGCCATAATTTTGAATGGCTTTGAATGGCTGGATCATCACAACTCTTTCCTGTAGACAGCTGGGTCTGGCACTCTCATTGCCTCCACGCACATGAGCACCTCATTCCACCAGACCCAAGATCATCCCTTCTCTCAGCCTGCAAAGAACTAAGTGGAGAAGGAGTGACTGTTTAAGCCCCAAAAGATAATTTACAGCTGATTCACCCTCAGCTTTGGCTTAGTGTCTGAGGATGGGCAGCACTAGTTGGTGGAAACTGCAGAGATACACTAAGGCAGGTCTGCCTCTTTCTGGGACACTTTGCCATGAGCTGACTTTCACCTGCTATGAAGCCATAGATGTCATTTTCTGCCTCTCCCAGTAGATTTCTTTCTTCTCTCTGAAACGGTGCACTGGGACTCTTCCTCACACCTCTTGCTCTGTGGCACTCCCGCACTGAGCTAGGAGTCACCCATGATGTGCAGCCACATCCAGTACGGAAGGGACAGATCTAAGAACACATTTTTGGACCCTCTGCCTCTCAGGCAGAGGTAATTTGGGGAACAGTTGCACATGGGTCATGCCTGCAACCACCTGGGAATTTTACCAAATCTTGACTTCCACATTCCCCTATCTAAACGCGACAGTCATTTCTCCTGGCTTCAGTGTTACTATTTTCAGCATATGCTTTCAGTGACATCTAGGGATAGAGACTGGAAATTGCAAGCTAGACGCTTAGATAGGTGTTTAAAATATATTTCAAACTGATAAAACTTGCTTCTTTGATAAGCCAAAAGGCTTAAGGAACAATTGTAACTAAGATCAGGTGAAAAGAATCTTGCATGTTTTGCAGGATTGGCTTGATGCCCCAAGGTCCATTCCTCGACTCATGTGCATTAACATTAATTTCATAAAGTGCCTACAGAGACATAGCACTAATTGACATAACATTTTGCTCTGGTAGAAAGAACACAAGCAAGATAAAGGTACATCAGTACTAACAACAAAACACGTGAAGGGGAAAATGTTATCAGGAGGAAATGTTTTCAGGAGGAAAATGTTATCATCAAAAACACTGAGGCCAAAAGATGAAAGAAGTTGCTTTAGTAGCTGGACCCATTATTTATTCATTGCTGCCACTACATTACTCATTACATTTATGAATCAGTCCCCTGATCATAGAAAGTTTCCATGCTTGGTGATTCACCTACACAGGACTAAGATATGGGCCCTGATCTGGAGATCTTACCTGCAGGACAAGGAAGAACCAAAGGATGGAGGCAGTAGAGCAGAGGGAACGGTGGCTCAATCTACACTGCTTTGCAGCATGGCTTCATGTTAGACTTCAAGTTACAGTGTTCAACAGCTTATCCCTGCAGGATCAAAGCAGAAGCAGCATCAAGTCTTCCCACTGTTCCTTCATTTCTTTATGGAGCACAGGCAGGCTTCCTCCAGAGCATAACCAGGGACAGCCAAGCAGGATTAGACAGAAACCCACTATGAGCCTGCATAATACATCACATGAAAGATGCAGAAATGTATAAGCTGACTATTTCAAAACAGACTTTGTGTGACTGTAAAATCTACATCTGCTCTGGGTTTTCCCCGTAAATCTAGACTTCCTAACTATTCACAGCCCAACAACAAAAAGAATTCTGTGCTAATTCATGCCTGGACCTTTGTAGAACCTAAAAATACATCTCTTTGATAGCAGAAGGAAATGTAGAATATACTATCAGAAGAAGACATCAAGAGAAGTGTTTATACATGTATCAGAGGCCTGCATGTCCAAAACCAAAGTATTTAAATATGCTCACATGGACAAAAGTGTGTGGAGAGTGGGGACAGAGGCAAGCTGCCGGTTTTCTAAGAACCTTTGGTCTGAGCAAATGAAGCTGTGCCACCTATGGCCCAAATTCAGTGAACAGAAAAAAATTCAGCTCAAAGTAGAGGTCAAGTAAAGTTTTGAAAATTAAAAGTCAGTAGATGCTTTGCCAGTACCAGCACTACAAGACACAATCCTGGGAATATGGTCTATCCAATGCTATTAAATGCAGGGCAATTTCTCTTGATAAGTGTATGCAAAGTAAGTGGGGAAAAAATCCATCCCTTTGCTCCCAGCAATCACTGTCAGATCACTAAACCACTAGAGAAAGCACCAAACCTTTTGTTTCTGGTTTTGCCACAGCCATTTATTCTATCCCACAGCAGTGCTGCTCAGCAGCCAGATATGGTGGCCTGTCCTGGTGCAGCCACAGGCAACTTGTGTTTTCCTAGTGTCCATCAGAACACCACCAGTTTCAGCAGGGTCTCCAAAAGCTTCCACATGGGGACTTGGGGGAGAAAGCACGGCTTCAGGGCTGATTTAGGGAACTGAAAAAAATGCAGCAGAAACTCTTCTGGGCAGGAAATGCCTCTTAGGGGAGTATAAGACAGGCATCAATTTTAAAAGCCCCATTGCAAAAATAGAGCAACTAACTCATTAACTTGGAAGATCTTTATGTTGTCTCTTTATACTCAGTTGTTTAAGATGAGCTTTCCTTTAAAGCACTCCTAAGGCCTTCCTCCTGAAAACATACCATATGTGAATATTAGTAGCCTGAAATCAAATTGAGACAGGTAAGAAAAGACTAGAACCTAATGGGAGACTAAAGATCACCTATTATTTAGGCAAACTTTGGCTTTGATGATTTGTGCTTTTATTCCTGTAATCTCCACAGCCAACAAATGACAATTTTCCCTCTTCAGAGGGTACTGTCCTGAAGTTAGACTACTACTTTTATCAGTCACAAAAAAGTAAGCAAATGACTAGAGGGACACAGTAATGTCCATTTCTGTTTGGCCAGGTCATATCCCATGACCAGAGCACTCTGGTACTTTGAATTTACCACCAGAGACTCAGTTGTGTATGAGTCCGAACCACTAGAAGCAGCCAAGACTTGGAAATAGCACAGGTGCTTTTGCACACTGTAAACACAAGGCAGCAGATGCTGCCACATTCAGGCTTTGCTTCAGGTGACAGCAGCCTGAAGGGCTCCGCATCACTCTGCATGGAAGCAGGATGCAAACACCTCCTTCCCTCAACCTCTCCAGAACTGATTTTATCTTCCATAGACTTACCAAAGGATGATCTAGTTGCAGGGTGATTTAAATCAGTACTGGAACTGACTTCTCCTACCAGGACAAATGAAATAATTCGATGACCCCAAGGGATGTCCCTCCCCTCAGTATCCTTAAACACAGCTTAGCACAAATGGCAGTGATGGGTGAAGACTCCAGGTCCAGCTACTTTCACAAAGTTTCTCCATGTCACTGCAACAATCTTACTGAAAAGAAAGGCATTTAAGCACAAAAAATACTCTTTGCTCAATATTGCCTCTGAGGAATTCATACTGAATTCTCACTCACATGCTTTATTTTAGCTAATGTGTGGATTAATTTATGGGTTACTATTTACTAAAGGAACCTGGACAGTGTTTTTGTTCAGTACCTTGAAATTCATTTCCAGATGTGCACTCTGAGTTGCAGGTGTAGGCCACAGACACTGTGTCAGACAGTGACAAGTATCATTTTGCAGGGCCATCTTTCCCTGGTGTTACTGAGTACGTGTGTGCTCACACCGACGTCTGTTCCATCTGCTCACTGGGGTGTAGCCAGGAGCCGTCCCATGACAGAAATTCCTCTTGTAAAGAGTAGCTAAAAGCTAATCTACTGTCCTTCAGTAGATCTTTCCAGCAGGATCCTTGGGAATAGACCATTTCAACCCTTCTTACCCCAGAAATATAGTCCAATTACATGCCAATGCCTTTATGTAATTTTCTGGGTCTACCTAAAAGGGCAACATTCCCTTTGTGGGTGAACCATTTAAACAGTCCCAGTACCACTCCTTCCCTGGGGTCAGCTGTCCTGTGATAGCCAAGGCTTCTCTGAGTGTGCTGTGGGAACAGAGCTGTGCCCCCGTCTGATGGTGAGAGAGACTGCAAACACTGCTGACAGCTAAATCCTCTCAGTGAGAAGCATGACCATTCCACTTGGAACCACATCTGCTGAATTCAGCTACTCAGAACTTGGAGAGCTGAGCCTAGATCATGTGTTGTGTGGGTTTTCTGATTTGGGGGGGATTTTTTTTTATTTTTGCACAATCACAGCAAAGATGGGCTGTAAATAAAAATAAAGAATAATAAAAATAACGCCATTTATTGTATACACGTCCTTTTAATCAGGCCCCAAATTCATTTCAGAAATGTGCTGTCACATTTCACAGATGCTGGATATTCTAAAAGAGCTGAAACCAAACTTGAGCACATTTCTGGCTTTATCCTAAAATACCATGCATTTTGCTTATTCAAGAAATTAGATGATCCTCTTCTACCCAAAGTTTTAGACCTCAAGCCAATACAAGCCAATCATTTTGTTTTACAGCCATAATACTCCAGGAAAACTCACAGTATTTTTAAGTTGGTTAATACAGATTATGTCAGAAATGTAAGGGAGGAAATATAACATTTCGGTATGAAATCAAAGCTCATTTTACAAGAGGATCACACACATCTCTATTAAATTATGTTACTTTTATCTTCCACCAAAAAAAATATAACCCTCCTTAACAACAGCATAAAATTTCATTTGTTTTAGAAAAGCATACATCAAATAACACTGGCACACTTTACTCTAAAATACTTTGTTGTCTCAGCTCTGTAGCAATACTCCAATATAGGTGAAGACTTGTTCATTAAGAGATCAATGACAGGCACACAGCAAACTTAAAAAAAAGGCAAGCCAAGTACAAATCCTCTTTTGAGATTATTTTTGTATTTGTAATCTAAATGAGAAACAGTAGGCATGAAACATCTATACAGCAAACATAAAACAACTATGCCTCAATGATCTCAAGAGCTTTTGATCTGGCCACTGGAAATCAACCTTCATGTTGCCCTGCCCAGGAGACAGATTCCTGAGTGAGTATGGATGTAGAAAGTCGTAGTACTTAAATACACACAACCCTCTAAGCTCACTCCCACCTCCCCAGTGTCAGCAGCACATTAGTTAGAGGAATGCTCAGTGACACTGATAAACACTGAACAGGTACAAGGGACAGTAACTCCTACTGTCTGAGTGAGCTGTAAAAAACACCTCTCCCCACTTTATCAGGCTAAATACCAATCTTGTATACATTTTCACAGTGTGAGGAACTACTGCGCCACTTAAAGATGTAACACATGGATGCTGTACACCAGAGCCTTGCAGAAGCGTCAGGGAATTAATTGCTGACTGGAACTCAAGGTACATCTGTCCTATACTGCAAAATGAAGAGTAGTACAGCCTGTAAGAGTGCAGTACACCAGATAAAATTTAAAAAACCTACAAACAGGGTATGGCACTACAGCAGGGATATCTGTTCACTGCCTGACTGTAAATAACACATGTATCTTCAGGGAAACTACTTATCAACTATAAGCAGGAGGGCAATATAGGAAAAAAATGAGTTCTGCCTAATTTGTATTTCAAATATTTGAAACTTAAGCTTCAATGACTTCGCATTTTAGTTTTATAATGGCTTTAGATGTATTTAGAGCCTTAAATGCCAAACTTTCTGGGATGTTTAACAAGGATTTTTAAAGATACAGAGAGAGAAACAACATTACAGAGGTCTTTCTGTCCAGGAATCCAAGTTAATGAAAAATACCCTTCTGATATAAACATATTTTCTAAGACAGTTTAATTTACTAGTTCCCTCCTCCCCCTCCAAGAAAGCTCTCCAAAACAAAATGTTACTCATTTAGGCTGTGTAAAAATGGAGTTTAGGAATAAAGGTTCAAGCAAAGTCACTGAAGTAAGGAATAGCATGCACACAGCCCAGGCATTCCTCTTTTCAGAAGTTACTCCACTTGAGAATTATCTGCCCATAGTTGTGCTCCTCAAGCTCATCTCTGACACAGAGTCAAACTTAGCAGACCACAGGTGACAGTCAAGGGCCTGATGGCTCACACAGTAAGAGGAAGTAGGCATCTTACAGACTTAAATTACTACATCTCGTATTCTACAAACATGAACTGCCAGCAGCATTTGGGAAGCAAGGGTTGCTTTGCTCATAGCTGCATTAAGTAGATGTAGACTCAAAACAGACAAATTAGTCAATTTATTTATGCAACACCTTACTCCAATGTATCAGCTCAGAGTCAGCTAGAACAGCCTAATAAAACTATGCACAAGGCTGTGAATTCAAAACAAGTTTCTACATCCAGTAACACCCTGAGATTAAGCCAAAGTATCTCTAAGAAGGCAATCTCGATAGGTAGGTCTGAAGGACACAGACTTCACAACATTCCAACAAAAACCCACCATTCTTTGCAGTCTGAGCTTGACCAGCCTCAAGTCTTACTAGTGGACTTCAAAAGAGTTTTCTATTATAAGCTCCTTTTTGCTGCCTTGACAATTATGGGCCACATCCTTTAACGTTTTTTAACCTATTTTGGAATAGATAAAAAAAATTGAAACCTGCCTTCATTCTGAAAACAGATTTCTGTGGCAGCACCTTAAACGGTTATTTTCCTTCATTTTCAGCATTTTTAAAATATTGATACGCATTCCAAATAAGTTTAGCTTGGACAAATATAAGATGACAAAACGTTATATTGTTGAAGCCTTTCATCTAGAACACACAAAGAGGTTTGGGCTTGTAATAAGGCTAATTAGAATCTCAGAACGACTGCTCTAGTTTAAAACACTCATGGACAAAGATTTCTGCTTTCTTTCTAGAAAGATTAAATGGTTTGTTGCCACAGCAAATCTCACCTCTTTAAAACTTCAAATGTGTTACATCTTATTGCATCTCCTTATAATTTTGCCCTTCAAAGGTCAAAACACAAGCATCTCCACCCAAGCCACCCATCAGCTTCAAGGTTCTTCCAATTAGAAAGGATTTTTAAATGAGGAGGAAGAAAACCTAAGGTTTTTCTTATTTATTCCAAGCAGAATGACTATGGAGAAATGACTCAATCTTAGGTAGTAAAAGTGAAAGGAGTGCCATCTGAAATGAAGACTGACTCAGTAACATGAGACCTGCTAGTCATTTGTTAATCTTCAATTCAAAGCCCACTAGAAGTACTTGTATAATACCAGCAAAATAGAAGATACTGCTTGTTTTTTCTCTTGGGCAGGAGAACAAGCTGTAAATGAGAGTATCAGTTTTTTGGCTAAGTGATAAAATGAAAATCACTAATTGCTACGTACCCCCAAAAGACATTACTTCAGCAGTTAAGAATCAGGACTAGGTAAACTTGCAGTAGAATGACTTTATTCTGCTCATCTGCAAGACTTGCATAAGATTTATTTTTGGATTTCCATTTGGTATGTGGGTATTTTGCACTTTGCATGAGGCATTTCCTCCTCCTGAACGTATTGCACCTCAACAGTATACAATCTTCTGGAGCATCCCTTCTCTGGAACAAGTAAGATCTGTAACATCAGGCAGAATTTGTGCAGATTGAGACACTGGATTTCTATAAGTGGAATTGTCTAGACCAGACAGAGAAAGAAATCATCATATATGAATGTTCTCCTAATTGTTGCTAGTGCCTTAAGCATTCATTTCTGAACTCAAAAATCTAAAAAAAGAAAAAAACAGTTCAAATGAGTTAAAATTGAAACATTTCTGTTTAGAAAGGCAAATATGAATAGTAAATAAAGTACAGGTACACGTAATGTTAAATAATACAATTTTGCCTAATTCTTCACTACCTAGGAAGTAAACAATTATTTTATCAATTTCATCTTTTTTTTTTCTTCTGGCTAAGTTATTAGTTAAGTCTTAGAAATAAAGAAATGTCTCTTTCTTTGTTTCCAGAGAATACATGATATCACATGAAGTTTTTTAAACATTTCCCTCTACTGTTATGGTTTTGCAGCTCAGCATGTTCTGAATTGCTTCAGAAAAAATTTCCACGTCTACCTCAAAAGGAAGACAACATCTGCTTGTTTCACCAAATGAATTAATTTCATTCTTCACGAGGCATATCCTACAAGCAGAATAGCAAATTCCTACAGCTAACTAAAACTAGCTTAGCAGCATGGTGGAACAAACCTACTGTAACCTCCAGTAATGCTGAAAGACTTGTCTTCTAGAAAAGTAAATCAAATCAGCTTTTTGTAGTAACACACAAACACGATTACAAAACCCTCCGGGTCAACTGTCAGTCCTAGGAAAACTTTCCGTAACAGGGAAGAGGTTGGTGTAGATCCTGTTCCCTTCCCTGCTCCTGCAGCTGACACTCCCAGCTCAGTCAAGCGCTCTGCTTGCCAACTTTCAACGCACAGTCGTGGCAGAAGACAACACAGTGTCTTTTCCCCTTCCTCAGTGACAGAGGAGATACAATAACCCATCCACTTTAAAATGTTTTGGGACTTTTGCCCAAATGTTTTGCCTTGAGGAGCTCAGCTGGCTTTAGCCCTACTTTGCTTCACACTAATACCTCAGAGTCACTGCAATAAATTTTAGAGAAGATCCAGTTACTTACACAGCAAACAACTGATGTCTTATTATGCTGCTACTAAAGTACACCTACACTACAGGCTTTAAAGCTCTAGTCTTACAGCTACAGAGTAAGATCACACCAAGCTAATCTACTGATCAATCAGCTAGTACTTAATCATGTAGATTTTCCAATTTCTTCAATCAGCAGTGAGTTACACTTGTCACAAAGCAGTTCAGCCATTCTTCAGCAAGGCTGCAGTGCTACTTTAAAGCTTAGGCTAAAGCATTTCAAATATTCCAGAAATTATATGAATAAATTTTTATTTTTAAGCAACAACACACACTATTTTAATAAAACTCACACATTTAACTCAGGTGGAGAGTACTAAACTGAACAATCATCACTAATACATTTCCATTGGAAATGTGTTAAAGTTCACAAGGGTCTTCATTACCATCTTACTGAAGTTTTCTTATGTGTTTCTAGTCTACACACCACCTGTTTCATGCAGTCATGCAAATCAGACTGTAAATGTTCAGGTAATAGGGAAGTCCATTCACTGCAAAGATTCATTTTTCACAGAAGAGACAGGACAGGTAAGACCAATACTGCAGGGTTCTTCATAAGAGTACAGGTATGTTAGAAACCATGAACTTTCAGTTGTTCTTCCTTGACAATGCCAATCTAAAGGAGAGAAACAACATATTTTAGTAAAGCTTACGTATTCAGGCCATTACTATTACAGTGATATCAAGTTACCACAATCTTATACTTTGATTAAAGAAACTGCTATACCGCGTATACATTCAATGAAACATTCTTGTAGTTTATAGAATGTTTCTGGGCCAAGCAGAAGAATTGACTGAACAAAAAGAAAATCTTATCAGACATCTGATTTGTTCTGTAGTCCTAGGACTTATTCTTTGACAGTGTAACAACTCTGTATCATCATCTGCACCAGAGTAAGCCTCTTTCCTCTATAGTGTTTTCAGTCTCACAATTATGGTTTGCATCAAACACTTGATTTCACAAGCACAGAGCTCAAGTTGCACTGCCAGAGAACAAGGGGTGTGTTGTAACAGTGCAAAGACATTCTACAGTGCTTTGATTCTTACCAGAGGCTTACTCTCATTCTACAAGTGTCATTTTACTTTCTGGCTGAAAATACTAAAGAGCTACAGTGGTCATCTTTAGCTGGTTAATTAGCATCAGTACCACCTGTCACCCTACTGCTTCCAGGGAGGTTTAGATATTGATCTGCAGTCGCTCACCTCCAGGAGGAATTGGCAAATGTTCTTCCTCTGGTCACCCTGCAGCTGGATAACTTCACCGTATTCAGGATGCTCAATCACAGTACCATTACAAGCAAATTTCTAAGAGAGAAACATCCGTGTTATAAGACATCTGATGTACATCATGATTTTGCTTAGTCAGTCTTTTCAGCAGAACTTTGTCTCAGAAGCTGCTTACTGTTTTGATGCCAAGCCAGGCAAAGGCTAAATCAATTTTACTGGCTCTGAGAGCAAAAATGGAATGTATCTGCTGATACATACATACACAAAATAAACTGCTGATGGTAGATCCAGGCAGTGACAGGATTAGCTACTGTGCAGAAGGAAATGGTCAACAGTGATTTCAAGAATGAAAAACAAAGTCATAAGATACAGCCTTTCAACTCCACACTATTTTAAAATAAGTATTTTTATCCTGGCAAAACTAAAGGCCTCTATTTTGAGCAACAACCCAGCTGTAACAGAGGCAGGAATAAAAACCAGCACTACTTTAAACTGATTTTATTCTTCACATCAAGAAAGTCACATATCTGTGAAATTTTAAAGAAACAGTCAGCATACATTTTATTTATTTCTTTTTAAGATAGAAAAGTTTAACCTTTTAGCAAAAACAGTGTCACTGTACACTGACAGCTGTTTTGAGAAAGGGAAAGGACTCAAATATGAAAGTGGTGTGGACTGGAAAGAATGAAGTAACATAAATATTTCGTTATTTAGAATTAAAAGCTATCTTACTCCTTTATATGCAATCATTATCAAATCAGCAACTTTACCTTTTTGAAAGCTTTCACAAGTTTCTTCTTGTCATAATCATCTGCAATGCCCTGAACAGTTGTCAGTGTCTTTCTTCCGTTTCGTTGCTGGATCCTTATATGAATGTAATCCTCAGTCCCCGCCGGGAGTAAGTCGTCGCCCTTTGTTGCATCAGCAAAGGGGTCTGCAGGAGAAAAAAGGTTCATGTAATTCCCACAAAGGAAAACACACAAGTTCAAAACTAAGAAGGAAGATTCTCACTTCACAAAAAATTATTATTATATTCAGGGTATCATCTTGATGTTCACTCCCTGTTTAAAAACACACTGTTAAAACTGAAGTGCTTATACTGCTGAATTAAGTGTCCTTACACTATGCACTCAGGACAGCCCTCTCAGCTACCAGGCACAGCTTCTTCCATGCCTTCCCAGGGATGAACAGGTATTTTTGCTACAGTATCAGTTTACTTCATTGTTTCTTGCAAACTGTAAATCCTGAACATGAAAACATTGTTCTGAGAGAACATGGAAGGCACGTAAGTTTTAGACAGTCGCATACATTTAAAGTGAAATAAAGCAGCTGTTATCTCTTATCAGATCAACTGATAAGAACAGAAAAACAGAAAAGCTCTAGAGCAGACACTTCCTTACAGGTCCAGAACAGAACTCAGACTGTGGCAACTACCAAGCTTCCAGCATGTTAGGGCATGGATGTAGCTCTTGGTTACTAATGGAAATAAAAGAAAGATACACTTTAACAGATGCCAGAGGCTGCCTGTAAACCACAACTCCTCCAGTCAGCTGCTTTAGTCAAGAAATGTAACAAAATGAATTCAGGCTTAGACTAAAGAAAGGTCAGTTCTCAAATTCTTCCAAGCTTGGCATTTATTTATACAGATAAAACAGAAAAGCATTTAGAAAGAAGAGGGCTTCTGGGTTATCACTCTTTGTACTTCACAAAAACATACTTAACACTCAATCATGAAATTTTACAGCTCTTCAAATCTCCTAATCAGTAGCTCAAATAAACCTTGAAGAGTGAAGTACTTTATTACTTTTTAAGAATAATCACGAGTAATTTTTTGTACTAAACAGAACAATATTTAAGAACCCGGGTAGGTTCAGTATTCATGCAAGCTACAATTTCCCAAACTTCCATCCAAAACTCAGATCTAAAAACACTGGTCAAGTTTTGCCATCCACTAGAAAGAAATGCCCCAAATGAGTAAAACTTCAGCAGAAGCACAAAAAGAAGTAGTTCAGCTGCAGACTGACAGATCCTTGGAGAAACAAGAATGACATGAGCATTAAAGGCACTGAAAGCACAATGAGGATTCAAGCACTACAGGAAACAAGTACAGCATTGGGAATCTTAACTAGCTCAACTTCTACTACAGAATTTGTTAAACCATGCTGAATTTCACTGTCTCCCACAGCTTGTGGCTTGAACACTAACAGAGAATCTTAGTCAAAGAAAAAGTGAAAGAAAAGGAGGACTTAGGCATGAGGATCACTTGGCAGAATTTAGGACTCTAGGCTGCAGATAAGCCAAGATAGCTTGGCAGAGTTTAGGGCTTTAGGCTGGAAATAAGCCAGCACTGTAGGTGTCAACACTGGATCCCTTCAAACAAATACTCTGGGTGGCACCTTCCTTAAGCACAGGGCAAGCTCTCAAACCATGAATGTAACCTTCTCACATGGCTTATACGTGCAGAAGATTAGAGTCAAAACAGTGACCAAAAGCCTGCGACTATTGCATTCAAGTGTTAACTTGCTCACTTCTGCTGCTTACAGATAAGGCAGGAGGAGAACGCTGGCCGGGCACGGTTAAACTTCCCTGCTGATAGAAGAAAAATTACCTGCCATCTGCATAGCTCACTCTATAGAGACAATAACCTTTGCAGGGCTTGTATAGCGTTTTGGGGCATTGCTGATGATAAGCTGCGGCACCAAACCAACTGTAACTGATGAAATTATTTCCCCAGCAGAGGAGAGGAGCCCTTGATACAGGGAGCCAGAGCTGAGAACATGGCAGCACCTCCTACGGGAGCAGCGAGGGGCTAAGCCTCCCGCCCGAGGTCTCCTCGCCGCACAACACGGAGCACGTCCCGAGGCCGGCGACGCGGGAGGACAAGGACGAGCCACCGGCGCTGCCTCACGGAGCACCGCAGCGACAGCGACACCGCTCAATGTCACCGCGGGGGCGGGGGGCCCGCGGCCCTCGGGAAGGCGGAGGCAGGACGGCGGGGCCGGGGGCACGACGAGGGGGCCGGGGGCGAAGGGTGGGTTTGCCGAGGGGCTGGCTGCGGGGGTGGCGGCGTGCCGGTGGCTCTTACCGAAGGATTGGAGGTTCTGGATCGAGGACATGCGACTCTGCGGCGAGAGGCTGGAGCTGCGGGGAAGCGAGTCCGCTCGGGTCACGTCTCCGGCTCCGCAGTGCCACGCGGGGGCGGGGAGCGGGAGGGAGCGAGGGGAGGGGAAACAAAAGCAGGAGGGACGCGAGGACCGAACTCGAGACGGAGGGCGAGAGCGAAAGGAAGGCGTAAGAAGATGAGGAAGCGCAAAGGGAAATTAAACGTGTAGGGAGGGAGGGACCCCCGCCCCTCGCCCGCACCGCCCCACGGCACCGCCAACGGCGCTCCGCACAAAATGGCGTCCCGCACGTGACGGCCCCTCAGCAGCCCGGAGCACAGCATCGCTGAGTCTGTCAGTTTGGGAAAGAGCTCTGAGGTGCCGAGTCCAGCCCGTGAGCATCAGCATGCCAACCAGACCATGCCGCTCAGTGCCACCCTCAGACGGTGGCTCCACCACCTCCCTGGGCGGCCCATTCCAATGCGTAATCACTCTTTCTGTGAAGATACTCTTCCTAATGTCAGACCTGAGCCTTCCCTGCTGCAGGCTGACGCTACATCCTCTTGTCCTGTTGCTGGTTCCCTGGGAGGAGAGGCCAACCCCCACCTGGCTACACTCTCCTTTCAGGCAGCTGTCGAGAGCGATAAGGTCACCCTTGAGCCTCTTCTTTCCAAGCTAAACACCCCCAGCTCCCTCAGCCTGCTCCTCATAGGACTTGTGTGCAAAACCCTTCACCAGCTTCATTGCCCTTCTCCGGAGCTGCTCCAGCACGCCAATATCCTTTCTCATAACAATGGATCCTCAGTGGATCCCCAACAGCAGTGCTGGCGTGTTGCTGGAGCCCCTTGTTCTCCATACTGCTGGCCCTTAGGGACCCCTCTGCCCCAGCAAAGGTGACCCGCATGGAGGCCCTTCCATACTAACCTAAGTACCCTTCTAAGTATTAAGTGCCCTTCCCTTTGGCTTGGATACTTTTCCAGCTGATCTGAAACTGGGAGAGCACTTCTGCCTTCCGCATTAAAATATGTTGGAAACCCCACTCCCTCAGGCCCCCCTCACTGGATAAAATGCTGCTTTAAATGCCGATTGTGGTGAGGGAGGCAGTCAGCACCCCACAAACTGCCTGTGTCTCCACTTCGGACACAACTTGGAGACACAAGAAGTTCTACAGCATGAGGTCTTAAGAACTTCTTTACATTGAGGGAGGCAGAGCACTGGAAGAGGCTGCCTAGGGTGGTCGTGGAGTCTTCACCTCTGGAGACATTCCAAACCCACACGGACATGTTCCTGTGTCACCTGCTTGAGGTCAGAATGCCTTGGCAGGGGAGTTGGACCAGATGATCTCAAGAGTCCAGTCCAACCTTAACTTTCCTGTGATTCTGAGAACTTTACCCCCTTTCAGGTGGGTGCGGCTGCTGTTCCCCAGTCCCTAGCGGCCACCATGGACGGCTGGCATGTGGCCTCACAGGATTCCTGTGTGACAGCCGTTCACTGTCCATCCCTATTTTGGGAGGGTATCAGCAGTGTAGGGGCTGCAATGGGAAAAGTTTTCCTTTAAAATGGTGTTACAAAGCTCGCTGGTCCTTATGAGGTGATTAATGGCTTTGCAGATGTACAATAAGCTAATTCCACTGGCAGAACTGGCAGAACCTCTATTTCACTTTTATTTTTTTCACTCTTTGGTCTTCATGCTAAACTTCAGTCTTCTTATTTCAATGAGATATTTCTTTTCTGTGATCCAAGGTCTGGATCAGCACTGCAATAGTTTCGTGAATGCCAGTGTGCAATACTCTAAGAAAGCTCCTAGTTCTGGCACTTTGCAAGGAAGCTTTTCTTTCTCCCATGGGGAAAGCAAGGCCATTGGTCACGGCACAAAACCTCTGCTTACCCTTTGCTACTATCGCTGATTAAACCTTTTGCTGCACTATGGGCTGTAGAGGGGGGTTGTTTTACTCCTTCCCAAACAGCTGCCAAAGGCACCATTGGGGTAGTAATGGGAGGATCGGGCAAGAGCTTGAGGTCGCAATTTGGACAATGTGAATTGAGGATGCAGAGCTAAACACTGTGAGACCTTCTAGGAAGGTTGAGGAAGCTCAGGACATCCATCCTCAGGGACATGACCCCAGGATATCAATAGCACCTCTCTCAGAAAACTTACATTACTACTAATGTGAAGAATTTTTGACTCTGTTGTATTTTTGCTAATCCTATGTCTCTCTGCAAGATTTTGTTGTATCTTTTGTTCTCCCATCATCATCCCATGAAACTTTTTCCTGGTAGCAAAGCAGGTCCATCACCCTTTTTTTTTCTCCCAGCCACTATTTTTTGTTTCCTTGGCTGTGCCAGTACCAGTTTCAGTGGGGCACGGGGATGGGCCAGATCTGCAAACTGATTTGAGTTAAGAAATAAACTCAAAAGTTAAAGCCTCAGATCCACTCCACATGCATAATCCTGCAACAGTTGTGCTGAGACAACCGAGGAGGACAAGGCTGGCCATGGATGAGAGGACAGTGGATTTTCAGACACAAACCCCACGCCTGAATGTGCAGGTTTAGCTGAGTATACCAATCATTGTATCAGTTCTTCTGCTTACTCTGAATCTTCATGCATTTAAAATAGTTTTACACTTCTAATTCTCACTGCATGGTTAATCCAGTCCTATGGGCTCATTGGGCATCTGTGGAATTCATCCTACAGTTTACAGACAAATGAGATTAAGTGTCTGGGAAGCAGCAAAGCTCCTTTTATAAGCCAAGAAGATGTGACTTTGTTATCCTTAAAATGAAACAACAATGAATAGTTCTGGCAACTGCAGAGGGAATGGAAACAACCCCCAGCTGCACAGCTTGGCATACACTGTGCAGCAATTAAAATAAAGGTGGTGGGCAGCACCCTCCTTGTTCTCTTGCCAGCCTTCCGCAATGTCCGTGTGAATTGTTGGTGCCTCTGTGGGGCTGTGTCAATGCAAAGAGCTCTCCCTTTGCTGTCTTCCTCAGAGGGAGCTGCAGGTCTCCATGTCACATCTGTCACTAAGGTCTGACACAAATCCTGTCTGTGCCAGCACATTGCACCAAACTTTGGTGACAGAGGCAGGTGGCATCCTGCTGGAGATGTGCTGCTCCTGCTACTGCGCCTCAACAGGACAGTTGTCCTGAGGTCCTTTGACCTGACTGAGTCCTTCCCATTGCTCTTGAGCAGTCACTTGTGGCAATAGACCTGTGAAAGTCCTGGCTGTGAGGGACTTCCAGTCACATCAGACTGAAGAAAGGTGGGTAAAGCAGACATGGACATGCAGCAACCAAAAGAGGTAAAAGCAATTAAAATAGGTTTTAAAACCTAAGTGAAGGTAAGAGGTGTTGTTGCTCAACTGCTAAATTCCAGAATTTGAAAACTGTTAAATTTCAGATTTCAAAACCTGTTCAATTTGAAATCATCCTAGGGCTGAGGCTGGAGTTAATCTCATTCACTAATATTAGACATCAGGGTTTAAGCAATATTTTGGGAATGAGACTCTTGTCTTTCCATGACTAATGTATAACCTCCCAACTACAGTTCCAGAAAAGAACATCATCTCTAATTAACTTGATCATGGCTTCAAGCTATTTAAATGTGATAGCTGCAAGACCTGGTTATGAATAGCAATTAGAGATCCCCTTGCTTGCCTTTTACTGTATTTCAGTTCATCTGTCAAGCCGTATGTGAATCATTACAGGTTATTTATGACTGGATAAGCCTCAGGGATTAAAACCAGGGGCTCACTGGCATACAGATGATGAATATGACATACTGAAGCCATAAAGTACACTTTGTAAGAAATGTCACCCTAGTGCAGAACCTCACCTTCACTGGGTATTCTCAGGAGCACTTGAGATGTGCTTGAACAGCAATGGGTAACCCAGACCAGTGAGAGAAACTTTGTTCTTCCAGAGAATTGCTGTGTTGGAAAAATGGGCTGGAAATGGCACAAGAAAGCCTTGCATCAGGCAAAAAAATGTCAGCCATGCAGTAGGGCTAAACCTGTGCTTTGGTTTAGGACTCTATGACATCTGTCTTTGGTTGTAGGCAGGTAAAAGGCCACCCTTGTCTACACCTGTCTCTCTGTGATAACCAGAATGAACAACATTGTTTTTCACTTCCTACAGACACAATTCTAGTATATTGCTATTATTATTTTCAGGTGCAGCACACCAATATTTTGAGTTTTATACCTTAGGAGCTTTTACGAAGCCAAAATTTATTTTAATTAGGGTTTGCTCTGCTAGGCAGATCTCCTATACCTGGCCCTGCAGCCTGCCTTACCAGAAAATGTCAGACATGCATGCTGACCTGTCCTCTGCAACAGCCTGGAAACCCAATTACTGCTTGAAGCACATGGTGTTCAAAGAGCAGTTTAAGCTACCTGACAAAGTGACTGTGCATGAAACATGCAAATGGCACGTAGCAGCACTGATTTCCATCCTGCATGCCAGAAATGCAACTACTCCATACACAAATTCTGCTCCACTCCAGCAGCAGAAGCTGGCATATGCTGGCTTACATTGGCATTCTGAAAATAATGTCAAAGTGCTGGATCCCTGAGAGATATGCGAAATTATTTCCAACCTTTATTCTTTTTCTTGGACTTTAATCTTTTCTGCTCTCACTACATGACTCTACCTACAATATCCAGCTCCATATGGAATCTGCACATCACAAACCTCTGTGCAGAAGGCTGCCCAGTAGCTTTCTATCAGGAGAGAAGAATAGCAAAAGTGCCAGAAGAAATCCTTTCTCTTCCATCAGCAAAAGAGTTTTGAAGGTGGCTGTAACCATGCCAAGCATGACTTGTATTTTTCCATCAAAGCTCCCACCCTGGTGCAAAGCCTCCACGGTGTGCCAAGGAAGGGCTTGTGGAGAGTGGCTGAAGTCCTGAGCTGTAGCCTATGCTTGAGCAGCCCAGCTGCTAACAAGTTGTCCCAATAAGCTTGTGCTACCTGGGAGACTGGGCTAACTGGAAATTGTGCTGGTGATAAACACCCGGATATCCAGCCTAACTCAAGAGAGATGGGGTTGTGTGTAGTTTGGCTGAACATGGTCAGATTTCAAGACACACATGCTTTCCTTTGAACCATGGGGGGGTTCATTGCCTGCTCAGTAGTGATTGCAAACAAGATGGTAACTTCAGCATTAACCACTAGATGGTCCTCTGTCTCAAATTAAAAAAAAAGTGACTCCAAATAAAGCCAGTCCTGGCTTTTCTCTGAACCTGAATGTTAGTAGAGAACAGTTTCTTTGTGAAGGTAAATGTTATTAGATGTTGTTCATTTAATGGTTTTCTGAATAGGTTTGAATACAACTTTTCATAAGTTTTCCAAACTCATTTAGTGCAACTGGACTCCACCCCACTACAGAAGGCCGGACAGACTCATAGGTCAGGCAGTAGTTTAAGGCATTTGCAAACTTCTCCCAGACTGGTATGTGAAACAATAAGAGTGGTGGGATGGCAGAGAAAAAAAGTTTCTGTTTTTCCATCCAATTGCATAAAATGTCTTTAGTTTTGTGTTTTTTTCACCTTCTGTTTGTGAAAGGCTCTGACCAGCAAAAGAATTACAGAAAAAAGAAGATTTGGATTAATTCTTTGGGAAAACTAAATGGGAAGATTTGTCATCAAAACTGTAGTTTACTGTTGCCCTCTGGCCTGGCACTATCCTGTCAAAGAATATTTCTCTGCATCAGGCTTGCTGGACTTCATTCTCTTGGGTCACTCCAGCCTCCAGGCAATACCTTCCTATCATCCCCATTCATGCCCCTCAGCATTTCCTCCCCACAAGCCTGACCTCTCCTTACCTTGGGAAGTTGCTTTCCTCCTCGCAGCCCTTCACTCCTTTGTATCTTCTACTGACTTCTGATTTAGTTGCATCCTGGTACATCCCTGGTCAGCCTTCCCACTGAGACATCGAGACACTCCAGGTAGCAGCTGGCTCAGCCCTGTTCCTGCTCATAACTTACACAGAAATTTTATGTGCAGGAGTTTTTAATTGTGTGTGAGGCAGGACTTGAGTTCTTTTCAAGGACCTTCTACAAAGAAGAAAGCATGTGTCCAGCCTCTCCCTCAGAAACAGGAAAAGAAGGGACGTTTTAACACACAAACCTCTGCACCTTCACTACAGACCAAGCTGTCCTCTAGATGATCTTTCCAGTTTGGTCTTTCACAACCCTGGTTCCCCTGACAGCTCTTTCCTAGTTCCTCCCAAGTCTGAGTGGCTCTCACATTGCTGTGCTGCATGACCTGACTTGCTTTTCACAGCCAAAGCATAAGCCCTGCTATAGATGAGGTAACAAAATCACAGAGGCCTGAAAAGACCCTGAGAAGCCAGGATGATTTCTGTGAAAACTTGTGAGTACTGTACATAGCATAGTGGTGGTTCAGTTGTGGTCTGGTGGGTAGAAATTATGATGTCTGGTAAATGAGAATGGAGTAAAATTTACTTTGGTCAGAGAAATGCCTGATGAGCCTCATTTAAACAGACTGTTCTATTTATTGCTCTTCATTGCTGAGAACTTTTTACAGTAGCCTTTCATGAAGTCAGAATGATTTAAAGCGAAAATGAAAATACTGGAATGAAAAAGAAAATGAAAGGTCTTGAAACTGGCAAGTAGCGTGTCCAGAACATATGCACACCCGTGATTCTTTTTGTAGCAGAGAAAGAGCTGTGAGGTCCTTGGCACACAATTTTGCAGATGTTGAGAATTTACATGGATTCAGGAAGCAACAGTGAAAGAGAAGAAAGCTATCAAGGGCTACCTACCACAAAGAAACATTTGGTTTGGGAAGTCTCTGGACCACAGGGCTTGAGGATTTGTAAGAGTATAGTGGGGAATGTGAAAATATGCTACCTTGATTTTAGACTTTTCCATAAATGTCCTTTGTTGTCCATTGTCAAAACCAAGATACTGCACTAGATCAACTTTGGGCCAGAATGAAGATAAATGATCATATTAGAGCATTTTAAATGGTGGCTCTCCTAATAATGATTTTTTGTGTGTGTGGTTCGGGTTTCTTTTTATTTTAATTTTGCATGGCATATTATTTTGCAAGCAGCCTTTACCAGTAAGCAAACATTCTTAACATGAAGACATTGCATAATTTTGTTTTGTGTGGTAACTTCCATGTAGGTGACAATCTGTGAAAATGACCTGTGCTATGGAAAGGCTCACACTGCAGTATCAGCAAGACTAGGAAAAGTAAATGGGATGGAAAAGACCCTTTTGCTTCTATTTTAAGATGACAGGATCACTAGCAAAACAACAAAGCAAGAAAGGGTCCTGCATATCCGGGAGAAAAGAAACCTTTACTCCAACAGTTGCCCACTAGAGATCATGAAAGGATACCCAAATTTTCTGACCAAAATAAATTTGAAAAGCAGCAAGGGAAAATATCTACAGTGAGAAGCCATGAAGAGTTTTACTTGCTAAGATACCCTTTGCACACATGTACACAAAATTAGCACAGAAGCACAGCTACTGCCTGGTTCTTAGACGCCAATTGATTTTTAGGTAGGGAGCATTCGCAAGGTTCAAAGGGAACACGCTAAAAGGAGGCTTCTGAGAAAAGCATGTATATCTAGTATTGATTGTGATAGCTGTAGGAAGACCTTTTGTGCTACCATGGGCTTGAAGTGCTCTTCATATTTTGAAGTTGTGATCCTGAGTAGTCTGAGTAAACTCTTGAAAACTTGGATGAGGAAGACACTTCTTTTAGCTGCTGTTGGGTGGAAATTGGAGAATGGACGAGTATTTCTCAGGCTTCTTTACAATTTTAGTTCATACATGTACCCATAAACCAAACTATTTACAGAAATGAAAAATCTCTGCAATTACAGACCATACTCTCCCAGTGGTACTTGATGCTTGGATGGTGAGAAAGGACAGGGACAGATAATATTTCACCATGCGTCCTCATAGAAGAACCTTACAAATTGCTCATAGCAAATAAAATAATTTCATTTCTTTTGAGAGGTGCCTACAGTGAAATAGCATTATTTGTGCTTTGAGGTTTTCCCAACTTGAAGTGTCTTTATAGAGAAACTGAACATATTTGCTATTGAACTTTGTCTTCGTCCTAATGGGATTGCAGCATTTCCTGTGCAGTCTCAGCTTATGGATGGGATCAGACCTCAGAGCCCCCTTTCAAAGCACAGGCTTAAAATTGTTCCTTCGGGTACCTCACCAGGACCAGTGTGAACATGGGTCTGTGAAGAGAGTGCCTGTGGCTTCCAGTCAGCCCAGCAACACTTCACATCTCAGCCTCTCTGCAGGATGGTGCCCAAGTAGTGAAGCACTTGCCGGTTCAGCTGCTCTCCCCTGCAAACCTCCAGAGTAAACAAGGTCTTAGCTTCCAGAGCAGCAAGATCCCTAATAGCAAGGCTGCGGTGACACATTAGTCAAGAGACAAGAGTTAAAAATAACCACTCAGAAGAGACACCTATTGTGGAAATACAATATTGTTTGATATGTTGCCCTCATGCACATGAAATTTTCTCTGCCGCAAAACTGTTAAGGGCCTACTTAAGCACTGAATCACTACTTATTATATCAGCTACTTGTGTGCTGTGTTGCAGTATGACTTGAAACTTACGCGTGGGTGGGTTGATCCCAGCTGCGGGTTGCGGCTGGATGAAACAAGAGCTGCCATCAAGGTCCTAAGCAAAAAGCAAAGATGGGACAACAGCAAGAGGAACAAGGGCTGAAAAAGAAGTGTGTGGACTGATTGTTCCAGCCTGCTAGCTCTGATAGCTCCCCACTGTCCAGCTGTTCTTTCTCCCCACAACTCATCCTCAGCCACGCATGTTTCCCCCTGCAGACATGCTTTAGACCGAGCATCTCAGCTGGGCAGTGCAGAGAGCTTGGCTGTCCTTTGCAGAAGGGACAGCTGCTCCGTTTGACTGTGCCCCCTCACCCACAGGGACATGGCAGCAGCTCCCTTCCCTCTGCTTTCTCCCCGGTGGGCCTGGGGGCCTCAGTCATGTGTCCTGCCATGCCCCCCCTAAAATCCCCTGGCGCCGCCCTCAACTCCTGCTCCCTGCCCTGATCACCGGCTTTCTAATAGAGCCTCCCTACTCCTACCCCTCCTTTTGTAAATTTAAATCCTGTTCACCGGTACTGCTGACGTCCTGCTGGCCCACCTCTTGACTCCCCCTCCCTGCTTCAAGTCCACTTCCCTCCAGTATAAAAGGCACATGCCCCTGTCAGCTGCCCTGCTTCTGCTTGGAGCAGAGACTACCTGAGAAGCAGCTTTGGTGCACACAGGTGAGTGCCTTCCTCTGTCTTGCCTCTTCCAAGCTTCAGCGCTTGTGCAGGCTCTTTCTTGCTGAATTTCCTTTTTTTTTTCTTCTTCTTCTTTTTGGGCTTTAGCTTACCTAGGTTAACATGCACAGCCGTGCGCTGTGCTCAGTAACTTTTGCCCAGTTTTTGTTAGCAAAGCAGCCCGTGCCGAGGCAGGGTGGCTGACCCCGCGGGCGGTGCTGTGCCCGGCAGGGAGGGCGCGGGCAGGATTCCGCCGCACAGCCCTGCAATTCGCTCCCGAAACCAGCCTGGTCCCGGGCCTGCGCTCACCCGGGGGCTGATCCCTCGGTGGTGCTTCCAGCGCTGCTTCCCAACAGGAAAGCTTTTCACATTTGCATCGGAGGGGGTGTACACAGCCGCTGATCTCAAGAAGATGCTGGTTTAGGGTGTCAGGAGTTAATAGCACCTTGTCTTCCCAGGACAGCCCGTGGTAGGGGGATATCTGATGGATCTGCGGCAGAGCTTGAGTTTGGTATGATAAGAGCCCCTGTGTGCCCAGAGGGAGAGCCAGGCTGGTCTCCAACTCCTTGTGAAGCAGACCCGTGGCAAACTGTGATACTGCTGCTTCACCGTACCTTTGTTTGTGGCTTTAATTTTCCCCTCTCATGTCGATGAAAGTTGCCAGGCTTCTGTCACACATGTTGCTCAGCTAAAATTGAAGGACTCTGCTTGGGCACCAAGTTGATCAAATGATTGTGGCACTGAATTTTGCTGAGCTCCAGGAGCAAAATTATTCCTGAAACTTTTAACTGTGTCAAGTTTTGTTGCAACTTGTCAGTTTTAAAATTTTAGTAATTATTTAATAGTTGAAAATGGAAGTGCACAGCTTGACTGTTTGAGGTCTTGTTCTTTTTCAATTTTCCTTTTGGAAGAAAGCTGGACCTGAGGAGATCACAGACCATTTCAGCCACGTGACTCTTGAAAGGATTGTGCATAGGTAACCAGGCGTTTTGCTTAGTGACAAGATGGAGCTGGGTGTTAGAAATGCTCAGGGTGAAGTTTTTGGCAGTACATCAGTCTCTGTTTCTTCCCATACAAACAGTGGCAGGACAATTAGATGTAGGAAAAATTAGGAAGGATTAGGATGCTGAGCGCCCTGATTATTTAGAGTGGCATGTTACTTACTGAGGAGCAGTGGGAATGATATGCTTCACAGAAACCCCAACCAGACAACAGTATGAACAAAAAGTTCAATACATATCACATCTGTAGAAAGTGGCTGCTGTGGCACAGGATGAGCTGACGGGGACTGAAGCACAGCAGTGCTTAGGAAAAAGCGTGTGTTAAAAGCTTTTCCCTGTATTTTTGTCTTTCATCAACAATGAGCTTAAGGCAAGCTTTTCTTTCTGTATCTTGGTGCCCAGAAAAAACCAAGACTCAAAACCAGGGAGCAAGTAACCTGGAATACCTGTCAGCAGCCCTGTAAACACACCACAGAGGTGTCTCAAAACACTTTATTTTTGTCTCACTGAACATAAGGTTTTGCTAAAAATGGAGCAACAGGAGAGGTATCCTAGCTGAAACTGAAGGCAGAATTTACTCCATGTGGGTGAATTCTACATGCTAAGATAATTTGGTGCTGATTGTCATGAGATTGTCACAAGATATTCAAATTAGAAAAAGTTAATTTGCATTTCTGAAATCATGAGTTAAAATCACTTTCCTCTAAGCTCTCTGGTACCTAACTTGTCAGCGTGGGAAAAAGCCCTTGAGAAACCTCCACTGAATACTATGAGTGAAGGAGCTTTTGACTGCGTTTTAGTGAAAGACACAACCAACTTCTTCATGTGTTTTTGCTGTATTGCCTGTTCGGTGTGTTTGGGAGCATCTTGCATCAAAGATTTTTATTCCTGCTCTGCCTGTACTGAAAGCAGGCCAAGATTTTGGTAGCAACTGGGGAAAAACTCCACCTATACAAAAAGAGAAGCCGCTGTGTAGGCACAGCTGAGAGGTTTTCCTACAGCCTTTGTGCCTGTATATCTGCACCACTTACATGATGCTTAAGCAAATAGGCTCCTGCTTTATAACCAGAGGCTCCAGGATGTCAAATGCAGAGGCAGACCTTGCATGTCACAATACAGAAGGTCCTGGTGTGACAGCTGGGAGAGCTGCCTTGAGAAAGCTTGTACAAAATGCCAGAGACAGTGGTAACCAGAGCCTGGCTCCCTCCCCTTCCTGGATGCAATTTTCCCAGCTCAGCACTTCTGTTCCTCTCAGCCCATCCAATGGAACCTGAGAGAGATTTCTCATTCTGCTGCATCTGGGTGCATTTACAGGACTGAGACATGTACCAGTGGAAACCGTAACTCGAAATTGTAATTTTGCGTGGTGGCAAAAAAAGGGTGTGATGGCACAAGAAGAGCATTGCCATTCCTACTGAAATTCATTTTGTTGTAAAAAAAGCGTGTAAAACACAAATGTTAGACACCTTTTACAAGCAAGGAAAAGATGCTGGTGGTAGTGGGTACGACACAGTTTGGTGGCCAATGCCTATGGTCATACAGAGTGCCATACAGAATCAGCAGTAAACTTAGGGCCAGGACTCAAGTGTCCTGTGAAGGCTTTCACTGCTGGAGAGAAAAACTCCCCAGTTTTTACCTCAGTAGATGGCCCAATTCATAGCCTTTGCCTTTGAACAGGAATGCCAGGACATCCCCAGCATGAGTGTTCCACAGAACTTAGAACCATGAAATGGCTTCTGATGGATGGGAACATACTGTGAAAGTTGACACATTCCTTCACCTCGAGAGCTTTAACTCATTCGTGTTCCCCGTGTTCACTCTTCTCCTTACAGCCTTCCCACCACTGCTCCGTCATGTGGCATCCAATCTCCTGGACACCACGTGCTCAGTGGTCACCAAACCACTTAAAGCTGGTCACTGTCTATGTCTTGATGCTCTTGGTGTCGCTCAGCTTTGCCTCGGGACAGAGCAGGCCATTTAAACATCAGATAGACAACAGAAGTAAGTATGAGTCTCACCTGTCATGGTGACCCCACAGTCTCTGCTGCACTGAGGGATCAGGGCTGGGCTGTCAGGCAAAGATCAACAGCAAATCACGCAGGTGTTCCAGTGGTGTCACCTTGGTGTGAGGCCCTGTGCTTCCATTTGCACCTGTCAGTGCAATTACAGAACCTCATGTCCTTCTCACAGCCCTTAATTAGCCAAGGCAAATAGCATTATTGTTGATAAATATCAGAGGAGACACTAATGTGCAAAGGGCAGACAAGAAAATGTGAAGTATGCACTAAATATTTAAGCATCAAATTTTCAGCTCTGTTCTGTAGACCTACACAACTGCTCTGTTGTTGTAGCTGTGTTCTGTAGACCTACACAACTGCTTCTATATAATAAAAAAGAAAGCAATGGCCCAGAAGCTTAAGCTCACTTTATAGACATCTTTAATTCTTTCTGGGACCATGAGTTGTCTGAAAGTCCAAATACAAGTGGTTGAAGTATCTCCATTCAGAGATGCTCTGAAGAACTGAGAGTATCCAGGTCAGGGATGATGCCACGTATCCGAAGTTTAAAGTAGCACACACAATCCAAAAGATCTTTGACAAAATCGCCAAGAAATCTCATCTTCTGCCCAGGAGCACAGGCTGATAATGGTAGGTGGAGTGGGAGAGAGGTGTTGTGGAGAGTAAGGTGTGTGGGCTCTCCCCATTAAAGAGGATAGAGGTGTTGGGAACCTCAGGTTTTCGGTACACAGGTGAAAGTTTCCTGGGTATTGTTGAGTCAGAAGGCTGTTAAACACTGAGCTGAAAAACTTAAAAGATGTATTTATGGAGAAATTTAAAGGCAAGGTGAATTTTTTCCTCTGTTCAAGCATGAAAATGCACAGGGGAAAATCCTTCTTCCTTTACTGAGACTTTCATGTGATGGGGTTGATATATAATGCACTTAAAATTTAATTTATTCTTGTTCCTGACAGTTGTCTGTCTCTGGAACGATTTGGGATCTCCTTAGGGTGGCATCATCTCCAGGGTGTTTTAGAATTTCCTTACTGCTGTATGTTTTAATTATAGTCTTTAATATTTTTTAAATAGTCTTTTTAATTTTATAGTCTTTTAATACAACCATAACCCTCTGCACACCTGCCCCAAAACTACACTAGACCACAAAAAGAAGTCATGTGTCAGAGCTTTAAAGAAAAAAAAATAGTCATCCATGAAAACAACTTCCTAAGTGAACAAGAATTAACGTTTCATGTTTACCTCTCATGTAGGAACCCCCTCTGCAATCCAGTGGATTTGTTAGCCTGTAGAAATAGTGTACCTGGTGCCTACTGCAGAAAATTTGGATGGGCCCTTTGGCTCATGTTAGAAATGCAGGTTGCAGCCCAGATGGATGAAAATTAATTTTGCAACTGAATCCTCTTCCTTTGGGCTCTGCACTTGGGAAGTAATCTTCAAAGGCATCAGTAAGCTGTGTGTCTGGCTGTGGCCTTTCCCTTTCCTGGGTTCCAAGTAAGCTGTCTAACGTCCTCAAGATGTGCAGGAAACACTGCCTCCAAGTGCAGTGGTACATCCTCACTGAATGCTTTGAATTCCAGGTCCTGAGATCGACCCTTTTTGGTATGTAGGCCGTGGTGTTCGCCCCATCGGTCGCTTTGGAAAGAGGCAGCTGAGGAGCAGCCGTGGCAGCCTGAGGCCTGTGAGCAGACACCTGGATTTCATCTTGAATGCTTTGTGGGAGCAAAAATTGGACACAGAGGACAGTGCCTGGTGATCTCTGTTCCCCAAGGTGGCAACCCAACCTCTATTCTTTGAATTGTGCCCTCCCCTGTGCACAAAGCAGACCTACAGTTCTGCTTTTGCCTAGCAATCCCACGCTGCTCTTCTTTCTGCTCCTTGTGCAAGTGCCTTCAGAAGGAAACATGTTCAGGGTGCAGGTAAAAGACAATGCATGGACACCAGCACTGAGTGCCACTGCTGCTTTTAAAAACGTTTCTTCATTGTGCACCCCCATCAAACTCCTGATGCTGTTCACTGCTAGGTTCACTGTTAGGTTTGTCCAAAACCCGCACAGCTTTTGGGCTGGGATTTAAACTCTGCAGTGTTAAATGTATCATGAAACCTTCCTGTCACATTTCAAAGTCAATGGCTGTTGATATGTAAAAATAAAAAGCAATGGTTGGAAGAAAGAAAAAAGGCTCTTACCAATTTTTAATGTACCTGAATTAACGGCATGAAATGATGCTTCTCTGTGTGTAGCTTTTATAGAGGTTGTTAACATCCACTCTTAAGAATGTCTCCCTGAAGTACCCACTGGCCCTACATAATTCTTCCTGTACTGGTGGAGATATATTAATGAACAAAGAGGAGCTCCTATTGAAGATAAGTATTTTCTCCCTGCTGAAGAAAAAATATTGGCTAATTGAACTCCTTGGAGTAGTTTTGTGCCTACTACATATAATCATGCACCATAATCCAAAAGGAGCAAGGGCCTGAATGAGCTGATTCCCTTTAAAACAATGTCATTATTTCCAAGTGCATTGTCTGAGCAGGCTAAAGTCACTCTTTGAGGACCACAGGCCATGTACTGTATACTTCATTAGTCCACATCAATAAGCCAGGAGATGCAGCTCAATATCCCTATTTATTCATGTTAATATAACTTTGTCGTATTACTTTTGTAAGAAGTGTTACTTACAACATGCCTCATCTTGATTAATAAATATTAGCAGGAATAATACAGTTTAATCTATGGGTTATATCCAAAAAAGATAGTTTACAATTTAGGTAATAACTGATGGTTAAATCCAGGCCATGAATCATTCTGCAAAGGCTGAAGTTGAACTGACTTCCACTTCTAGTTGTGCTTTGTGAGAACTACTACTAAAATTGAATAATGGTTGAATTAATCATTACGGAGATTTTAACCCTTCTTTCTCTTTTTGCAAATGGCCTATCAGCAAGGGATGGGTTTTTTATTATAATAAAAAGGGAGTTAGTTCCATTTATAATACAACAAAGCTGCTGACCCAAAGTGTTACTTAAAACATATTAATTTTACTGAATGCTTTCATGGTGGAGAAGATGTGCTGATAAACATTTTGATTCACATTAATTGCAAGGAACTTTGGAAGTGCAAGACCAAGATTATTGGCAGAGTTCTTGCTCACTTTTTGTAGCCATCCCAGAGAGAGATCAAGAAGTTCTGCCTGAGAAACTGTGCTAGGCTCAATGTTTTGGAGAAGACTCGCCAGCAAATGTTCCTAACAGGATTCCTCCCACTCCAGCCCTAGAGGAGGAGGAGGAGGAGGCGTGAACCAGAGTGGGCCCTTGCTCTGGGCAAACCCTGGCACCCCTGTGGAGATGCCCATGTCCCTGATGTGACAGTGTCACCTGTGTGGCTGCAGGTTCTGCATGGTTCTGGGTCAAAGTGCACATAAATCCAAACAACAGAGATGAACTTTTTGGTTTTCTTTATGAATCAAATCGTTGAAAAGGCATTCTTTTCATAAATCGCTTTTACTCTTTTATAATTTCTCTTGACAATAATTCTTGGTGATTATGCAGATAACAACAACAAGGCAAGCTTAATATTCACTCAGACTTAATCAAATAGGTCATATAGTCTTCATTTTACCCATTAAAATATTTTCATTTATAAAAATTAATCTAAATATAAATATTAACACTAAAGATTGAAATCACTTGATGACAAAATAATTCTTTGTGTGCTATAACATATGCTTTTATGATTTTTTTAAAACAGTAAATTATATCTTTGCACATATTTGGCACGATAAACATTTGTAAAAATTCAAATGCCTTAGAGCAGGTGGGATTTTTTTTTAGGTTTTTTTTTTTTTTTGCAATGCCTACACAGTACACATTTGTCTGTCAAAGAAGACTGAATATTTTAACATTGTAACACGATAATAGTTGCTTTTCATGCCTCTTAAGGAAAACAACCTACTCCAAACTTTGTTGGCTTGTTTAAATCACACTAACAGAACAAAAGCCAGAGTTATTCTATTAAAATTAGTCATTTCTGTATTGATATTACATACACAATATTAGTTATTATTTATTAGACGAATATGCAGACCAACCACCATTAATGACATTTCATAACACGCATACCTGCATAAACCAGAACCTGGGAATGTATTGTATACATACACGAGAACAGTCAATGGAGGAGGAGACTGAATAACAAAAAAATTACTAGGCATCCTACTCTGTTTAATCTCCTTTGCTGGATTGCATATATAAATAAAATCTATTTGTTTTATGTATATATTTATATATTAAACAGAGTGGGCCAAATTCTTCCCTCACATCCGTGCAAACCAATTTCAGAGAATTAGTATTGTGTGAGAGTAAAAGAAGGCCTAATTTCACCCAGAATGAACACATTGGGTCAGGTCTTGGGCAGATGGAAATTCCTTGAAGGGATGGAGTGACACTTGTGTATTATAAGTGGGAAGATGGTTGTATTTATCCCAAGGGTTCCTCACATGCAGCTGGACATCAGAGTACTGACAAGCTAGATGTCAAATGTGGATGGCACATTTCAACTGGCACTGTTTTTCCAATCAACCCATCCAGCCATTCCTTGTCTTCCCCACTCACCCCCCTAAATCCAGCCTAGTCAGGAAATTTGCCCAGTTTTGCTTGTATTTTTCCAACCACATTGCACGGCCTGGAGTCCCAGGGAACTGCTTTCCTGCTGCATGTAACATGTGGCACTCTGCTCGTGGGTGTTCACTGGGAGCCCAGGGAATGCAGGAGCTCTCCTCCCTCCTGGTACCCACAGCCCTTGGGAGTGCTCACCACTCCTTAATGCTGAGGGGGAACTTGCCAACCCATGCCTTCCTTCATGGCACATTTCACATCAACCCCATCGGCACTTGGGTACCTGCTCTGCAACTGGTGTGGAAGGTAAGGGATTCACTGGCTTATCACCTCCTCTGAATACCTTCTTTGTATTCTTCAGAGCAAAAAATACCACAAATTGGCAATGTTCTCCCACAAAAGGGGGAGAGGGACACCCTGTAAGCAGCATCCTCCCTCTTAGGCATCTGCCAAAGGGCCTTCTAGTTTGACTCACCTGTTAAGGGTCTCAAGAATTGAAAGGAATATTACTATTCACAATCCAATTCAGAGTGGTCCAGTAGTAGTGGGGTTCATGTGGCACCAGCAACAGGCCCCAGCTACTCTCTGATGGCTCCAGACTAGTACAGGAACTGAAGTCTGGGCTACATTTGCCTCTTTCTCAGAAACACCAGTGAACGTCGGAAAGGAATCTCTTGCAAGCTGCAGCCACCCCACAACCACCAGTCAGTCAGCACAGATCTCATCTCCAACGCTTTCACCTCCTTTTTCCAATCTTAAAGGTTTGGACAGAATTTATTCTGAACTACACCATGGTTGGCCATCACCAAGTGGACAATGCTGCCAAGAACGAGACGTATGAAGGTGTTCATTTCTTTGACAGCATTCAGATGTTTCCAGACACTGGGATCATAACTCAGCAGACATCTGGTCCACATGTGTGGCCACCAGTTCCTGGCTCAGCATGACACCCCTGCTGCCTAGAGCAATATCCCTAGCTCTGGAGCTGGAACATTCAATCTGCGAGATGTACTCAGAGAACAGAGAAGTCTTCCTCCTCCTACCAACCCTCCCAAGACTCCCACTGACTCCCTGGGAGCAGAGCGAGATACACAGATTCTCCTCTCCTTCCACGCAGCTGAAAAGCAGCACACACTGCACAGAGTTGTTCTTATTGCTCGACAAGACAGATGCCCACATGAATAGTAAGAGGCCAGCAGATATGGATCACAGGTCTGCTTTGGCAGATTAATTGGCCTGTAATTATGACTGATTGAGTGTACAAAAACATACTGCAGTTTAAAGACGACATACTTTAGTACAATCGATAGGGAGAAAAAGTGCATCTTAAAATGTGGAGCCTTGCTTTTGAAACATAGCATCCTGTCTAGAGTCCTCTGAGAACTTTAAGGCAGAGTTTCCTGTAGCAGACCACGATGCTGAAGACTTGTACAGCTTTCTCAGTGAGGTATCCAAATGAAGCCCTATAGCTGAGGCTCTGTGGGTTCTTGAGGGTCCATTTTCAGCTGGACATACACAATGGCTGTTAAGAAAAGGCACTCTAGTGTACAGCCTTAGGCAGTGTGTTATTGGCAGTAGGGAAGTGTAAGTTTAGTACATCACAGCAGATCCTATAGCAGGTTCCTAGAACAGAGAGGGATAGGAAAGAAAAGTAACATGAGTGAAGGACTAAACAAACCTGCTGAAAAACACAGCTGGGTCCTTTCCCTTCTCACCGCCCCATGTATTTCCCACATATCCTGTGGCTGACTGTTTAGGACAGTCATCTTTTTCCCTTATCCCTCTATGGCTGCTGTAGAAGAAATGACTGACAGCTGTCCTGGGTGGTCTGAGTGAAGCCTCTTTTTTCAAACCCTGCAGAGCCAATGTGTGACCTGTCTACCCCTTAAATTCCACTTAGATAACCTTCAAACATTCCTCAACAATTAGTGAAATTTAAGGTGACTCTCACCTCCTAAGTTACAATGCACAGCTGGTTCTGGTTCAGAAGTCTGAAATGCAGGGGATGACTAATTTATTTATCCTTTAAAAAATATGGGTAGCACGTTCCTGGAGACCTAGCAGCCAGGCTACATTATCACAGGCTGACATTCAGGAGTCGCTATTCTATGGTATGTAGTCAGACATACTCAAGGACACTGGTCATATTTGTTCAAGAGTTGCCTCAGCAGTCTATTATTTTTTCCTCAAACTATCAAGAGAATATTTCTGAAGATGCTGGAATAAAGCTGCCTACACAGATAGTGCTATCTTTCTATTTGACTGCTTTTGACAGAGTTTAAAAAACATTTGTTTACCATTAAGTCCTTGGCAGTGCTTTTCCTTTCTTTAGCTCTTTGTGTTAGAGATCCTTGAAGAATGAAGTTTCTGTTAAACGTTCTGACAGTGGTAACTGGAGAACCATCTATTTTTTCACCTGGGAAAAATACAAAAGGGGACATTTCTCACATAAGGGATTGAAGAAATATAAAAACACTTATGAAGAGTCACAGCTTCTAAAGAGATAAAACTTTCCCTAAGATGTATGAAAAAAGCTGGATTTAATTTAAATTAAAAACAGCAGGCTGTGGTATGCCAAATAAATTAAAGTTTGAGGCCATGTCAATCAATGGAATTACAAAAGGATAGTGCAGTGAACCAAGCCCTAGAATTTTCAGAGATAACGCACTGCAGAGTTAAAAATAAAAACCAAAAGAACAACTAAAAATCCACAAAAAATCATGAAAGAAAAAACCCACTTGATTTTATCTTTAAAAATGTCTTTTTAAAGAGATTTCACAGCCATTCTCTGACATACCAGGAACGTTGCTGAGCCATTTCATACAGACTGAAATCAGCAAATATAGACTTTAAGGAAGTGGTGGGCTGAGAAGGGTGACAGCCACGTTGTGTGGTGCCCAGCCACACTGCAGCAGCAGCACCCCTCTTGCAGGGCAAATATTGAGCATTCCTTACTTCTTTTCTCCAGCCTCGTGCCTCTGCTTTTATTTAGTTGTCACTGTCACAACTTCCACTGAAGAGAAAGTGGTGATTCTTTTAAATGTAACAAAGGAGTATTTTATATAATGCAAGTACATGGAAAATGAGGAGTATGGGATAGTCTATTAGGCTTTCTCTGTTCATCTTATAACCTAAAACTTTTCCCATCTTTGCTGACCTATACATTATATTGAATCTTACAAAGAGAGCCTCTCTCTCTCAATTATATAACAACACTTGAGGCGCACCTTGTATTGGTGGAGCTGGAAGTTTTCTCCTCTGCTGTCTTGATGTGTCTATTGTATGCATCTGTAAATAACACATACACATTACTCAACTCCATTATAGAGAAAGAGGCAAGATTTCCCCAATGTATTTTTGAATACTACATAATGTTCTGGCACCTGGTTTGTTTGCTTTTGATCCCGTTTCCTTGTCAGGCGAACACAGGGAGCCACGTTCAAGCCTGCAACAGTGAGAGCTGATATTCTGCTCTCAATATCTGAAATCTTCAAAGAAAATAAAAGAGAGAGACAGACAGATGGGGAGGGGGGAAAAGAAGTTTTAAAATTACTGTGGATGCCACTACTGAAATATAACCCTCCCCCAGTAAAATCCTCTTTAATAAGAAAATATAAACAGATGGCTAACTTCTTCAGCAATTCTGACACTTTCCTGCATTCTTTAGTCCTGACATTAAAAGGGGCTTAATTTGTTAGTAAAGATGGAGTAAAAGAACAATCCAACCTACCTTGTGACTCCAAGGAAGAGGCATTTTACTCCTTTTGAGGAAAAAAAGAAAGGAGGAGAGAAAACCTGCATCTGCTATCTCCCAATCACCTTTAGCTGCATAATCCCAAACTCATTCAAGCTGTGTTTTTAAAAGGCTACATTCAAAGAATGACTTTGTGGGACATATTTCCTAACTCAAAATTAATTTCATACATACGCAAAGTGCATCCTCTGTCACAAAATCTAAACATTTGGTCTTAAATATTTATAGTTCAGATGTATATGGATATTAAACACAAGCATGCATAAATGCAAGCACACACTATATAAAAATACTGAATGCAAAACAAACTGCCAGGAGAAAGTAGTCTGATATTGAGAGTAGTGGAGACAAGTGTTGCCAAGAGAGAAAGAAGAGTCAGAGAAGTCAAACATACAACCCAGCTGATGATTCACAATGACACCTGAAGGCACAGTTGGCTTCACTCTGCAGAAAATCTTCCACTGGCCTCCTTGCATAGCTTAGGCCTCCCTCTTCCTCCCTCTAACCCCCATTAACAGATTTACCCTAAAATAATGACCAAAGCCAACAAAACACCACTGCCAGTTTGCCAAATAGTACAGCAATGCACTTCTGACATAAGAGACATGTCAGGCTCTCAGATATTTGCTCAGTCCCGAGTTGAGCATGCTTCCACTGAGTAAAATCACCAGGTACTTCCCATTAAAGCCTGACACAGTCAGGCCAGGGCATCTTGCTGGCTACAGACTGGGCAGTGAGCTGCAAGCAGTGTTAGCCCCTTGAGGTCTGGCAGCATTATCTTGTTCAGCTTTTAGCACCAGATCCCAACGTGTTCTGAGCCCTGGACTTTCTGGAGCCTGCTAGAGTGGTGCTAGATCACAGTGCACAAGATTTCTTGCCTTTGGCTGGGATGTGTGCTGCTTAGCACCTAAATCCCACAGCAGGCATGCAAGCCCTAGGCTCTGTCCTTGGCTCAGCCTCTGGCTGCTGTTGGCCTTTGCTGGTGGAAGGCTACCAACAGCAGCACCTTTTGGGAAGTGCTTGACAAGCTTCTGATCAGATAAACTGCCTCAGACTCTATTTGCTGCCTGACTGGGGCCATGCACATGACACAGAGCACACCACAGGAGCTGCCTGGCAGCAAGGAGCAGTCCAGCATCAGTACTGCAGTAAGAGACTGCTGCAGTGCCATGTCCAAAACCAAGCTGAGGGAAGAAACAAATACAGTACATCTGGCTGGGCTGAGTTACACAGCTCAGTTATGCTCTGCTCAGTTTGTGTGATGCAGTCAGCATCTTTGGATCATCAGACTATGGCAGTACAAAAGAATATTCGAAGTGTGTACAGTGAGGTTAGGCAAGGCAGTGTGAAACCTGCAGATGGGCAGGAGCTGCTGTCCTCACCTGAAGCTCTGCATGATGAACCTGGGCAGCTGCAGTGGCCACCTGGTCCTCCAGATCGGCCAGCTCAGATTCCTCAGTCACACTGTTGATCTTGCGTGCGGCGTCTTCCAGGTTGGTCAGCTGCCCCTCCAGCCCATACACCGTGCTGGCTGTCAGGTACACCTGCAGGGACAAGGCAGGAACAGGGGTCAATGATTCCTGGTTTGTGGGCATGCAGGTTGGAGCAGACTGCGTTTTCCATCATATTTGCAAGCTTCTCTGCTTGCTAGCCCACCACAGGGAGATTTGGCTGGCAGAGGAAAGTCATGGAGAAATAATCTGAAAAGCACACATCCACAAAGGGAAGGGATGAACGAGGTGGCTGCATTGCAGATTTCATAGGTGCTACAATGGTATTCCAAACCAGATTTGTTCCAGATTGATCAGCAAAGAACAAAGTTGAAAAGTTTGTTTTTTTTATTGTTGATGTTCAATACATAACACCCTAAGTGTACAAAGGGAAGTCAACAGATCGTGCCTCATATAAAGCTGTGTTTCTTTAAACCCACTGGATGCCTTCTGGCAGTAAAAACTGCATGAATAACGGTTTAGCAGCAAACAGTTATTAACTTCCTATGGAGTAAATGTGCTTATATGTATAACGATTTTCAATCCCATCCTACTCTCATCCAAATACACAGCAGACAAAGCCTTCCTACCTCATGGGTCTTTGAGTGAATCTGTGGAGGATCAATAGGCTTATTTGGGCCACATAAGAGAGAATTACTGACTTTATAATCCAGAGTTCTTCCCTAAAAATGAACAACTTTTACTATTTTAGCGCATCTCTGGTATCTGTAACTACAGCTAAAGGTTTCATTTTCCATTGAGCCCCTTGGAGCAGTAATTAGTGATACACTGTGTTTTACTGATTCTTTTACTTCACAAACGCCCTAACGTACATGGAGGTCACTGGTTGATAGAAAAAGGTAATTTTCAAGCATTAGCTTTTCACATCTGCACTTAAAATTGTACAGAACCACATGAAAATACTGCATGTCCTGCCCCTTTACTTTTTAGGCAAGAGACTTGTTTCCATTAGGCTGGTAACAGCATAGTGGAAATTAAATATATATTCTGATTTTCCCAATAGCAGTAAAGACCATGTTGTTACAAACCCAGCATGAGTTAAACATGGTTGTGGCTGACTTCAGGGTTCAAGGGGCAAGCAAACAGGATCTGAAGCAGATCCTTGAGCCAACACCTTCATATGTCTTCCACTCCAGTCATTATATCTGGATCATTCCTGGATCATTCAGTCCTTTGACATAACAGGTATTCAAATAGTTTATGGCAATGCTGTGACTTTATGGATCAAAATGGTGGAGAACGACCAGACTGAAATTTGTTTACTTTTTATTCTTTTTCTATTTTTCATTATTGTTTCTTAATTGCTTGAAATAGTTTTATTTTTTCTTTGTTGTTTTCTTTGTCAGTTGCAGATAGGTTTTTTTCATGCATGTGACTTTACTAAGAAACCAAATCACTACATCTGTACAAACTGCATCTTGTAAGAACACTTTCTAACTGCAGGCATGAAATCTGTGAAAAACATACCTAAAAGAAATAAGTGATCTGATGTAACATCTTTGCTGAAGTACCCGGAGACACAGGTGGTCCATAAAGTTAACGTGATTATTTAAATAGAAATGCTCCTGGTTTTGTGGGGTTTAATTATCCTGACTGTTCATTAAGATGATGCAACTTTTAAGTATGACATACCATAGCCAGTTCAGATTAAAAGGCAATTTTTTAGATTTCACTGTCATATCTAAAAGCTTAGAGAAAGAAATAGAACATTTTGAACAGCAGCATCTTTAGAAAGTTGAAGAAAAGATGCATTTAAGTGCTGTGGCAAAAATCTCTGCACAGTAAGATGTCTTTTTCAAGAGGGAAAAAAAAATCTAAAGAAAATGGGACTGATAGAAAAATGTGGGAAAGAAAGGTCATCAGTGTTTCTGTAACTCAATCAGCCCCTACATTTGTGAAATGTTAATGAACATTTTCCAGCTGGAGGTGAAGAAAATATTTTTCTAAAGAACTTTCTCCTTACCTGGATAATTGTTATACTCCCTAACAGCAATGGTGTCCTTGCAGGTCTCCCTTAAATGAAGCCCTTATTCATACATTCACATTTAGACTGTAGAGACTTATTTTACCATCATTTAGGTGTGTGCAACTTCCACAAAACTCCAACCTTTTGCTGGTACAGATGGCCCTACATTCTCCACACTATGGCATGCACAGTCCTCAAACGGCTACAAAAATGAACGAGGTGTTTATAAACACCCAGATCCTCTTGTAGACATTGCTGCAAAGAGGATGTGGTTCATGTAGATATGGCCCCAGCTGCAATGGGAAAAGCTATGGTTTCCTGGATTTCTAAAGGCTCTTTACCATAGAGTTTAATGCTGAAATCTTCAAACTGTGACATTTTTGCCACCTACTTCATGTCCTGTGTGGAACAGAGAAAGATATACTGTGGGGACACAGCAAGGCTGAGCTGGATACCTTGTGAATTCTGCAGGGAACTGGGAGAAGCTAAAACCAGAGATGCTGCAGTGAGGGAGAAGCCAAAGCAAGAAATGCTCTGCCTCTGTTCCCAGTGTCTGCTCAGTGAGAAATGATTGGCCCAAATGAATGATTAGAGGCCACAGCACCAGAGACGCCAAAGTTTCACATTGCTGGGAGCGGCTATTGAAGTGCAATTGGGGAAAAAAACATGCACCTTAGATAGTTTACAACACAGTTCTCCACAGGGGGAAAAAAAAAAAAAAAGTGGGAGCAGATTTCTCCAAATGGCTTTCTGTCCTGCAGAATTTCTTAGTTCTTCTGAAGATGTGGTCCAGCCTGGACTTGGATTTTTATTCCATATTCACTCTCCTACCAGATGAATTCTGTGGTGTTTGGACCTTTAGGATACTTTACTATTTCATGAGACAGTCCAGTGCCAGGACTGGCTTTTAGTGCCATAGAGTATCTTCCACTCAGTTCTTAGCCTAGAGTTGCTGAGGAATGTGTCTCTGTGGAGGAAACCGATTTTATCCTCTAAGAGGAGATTCTGTCTAAAAATTTTCTGGGGCTAAAGAAAACCAGGATTTGTTTTCTTGAATTGACCAGGATGATCTAATGGGACAGTACAGATTCCTATGAGATCTTTAAGAGCTCCTAATGAAGGGAAAGAGCACTGAAAACTAATCACTTAAATGTGGGAAGCAGAGAAAATCAAAAATTAAAAGTGTACCAACTCTATTAAGTGGATTCACAAAAATTTCCAGTGAGTGGTGACTTCCTTCTATGATTTGGGCATTGTCCTTTCCCCTGCTGATGACAGGTATTAATGAAAAAGGATGTATGATTTGGACAAAGCCAAACAAATGTTTAATTCAGATTCTCCAGCCTACTCTTTCTAACAGTGCAGGAGAAAGCTCCAGCTCCCTGGGCGCTCAGCATTGTGTGCTGGGGATGTAGTGGGAGAGGAAGAGCTTCTCCACTTCTCTGTGTGACTGGGGACGTGCTTTCCCCACCTGTCCTTGGACCGATGAGGTTGTGCTGAGACTAGGAGATGTGTGGTTTCAGCCCAGCATGGCATAGCCACACTGCCAGAGAGATGTGGAGGGCATAAGTGAGCTTTTGAAATAGAATTTCTAAATTTAATTGTAAACCCCAAAGCATCCAACTCCCCCTCCCCTCAATATTTTAAAGTACATATTAAAAAAAAACCATAGACACAGTTAAGCACTGTTGAAACACATTTTCCCCCCCTATTTGTGTATTTGTTTAAAAACCCCAAATTAATTTTGAACATCCACTGATGCTGACCAAGTATTTTCCCTTTCGAGTTGGTGCACACAAACAGGTGCACTCACTCACACATGTGAGTCTTTCACATACTGATTCATCTTCTTACATTTTCTTCCAGCGTGGTGAGCTGCTCATCAAGTCTCACAGGATCTGTGCCCAGTGGGAGGGTTCCTCTTCCTCTGTCCTGAATGTCATCTGGGAAATCGCAGGGATCGGTGGATTCTGCTATCAGTTCTTCAGTGGCATTGATGACTTTCAGGACTTCTGTAGATATGTTGCAGAGAGAGACAGCAGAGTACTTCTATTTTGTTACAAGAACAGACAGAGAAAACAACAGCATTAAATTAGCATAGAGGGGTAAGATATTAATCATCACCTACTAGCCACAGCTTTAGCCATGCTAAAACCATATCCATGTCTGTCTGCTGCAAACAGACACAAGAACCATGTAATGGAATTGGAATTTATTTACCTTATCCTCCTTCCCTTTCTCACATACCCACACTGCTACACATGCAAAATAACATACACATGCAATTCTTCTATAACACATTTCTACTGGAGGGATGGTTCAAACCTTATCCCAAAGGAGCACACCAATATCCAGATTTAAACTCTAAATGAGCTACATAAAGCTGTTTTTGCGAAAGTGTTTTAGACGTATTTTAAAACACAATTTTTGTTTCTGGATACCGGCAAAGAGATGTGCAATCATCTATGTCTGTATCCACAGGAGCCATTTCATTGTGGATGCAAACATGGGAAAGCAAACTTCAGCAGCCTCGTAAGGATAGCATTTTACTAAAATGCTTCCTATGAAATAAATGACCACCCCAAATAAACAAGGAGTGAGCTATAAGTGCACAAACACTTGTATCCTTTTATTTTTTTAAATTTCAATTTACCTATTTTTAAAATATGGAATAAATTGTATCAGATACCAAGGAAAAGTGTGCAGTTTTATAATTTTTTTTAAAACAACTGAAAACCTTTTTATCAGTGTTCCTTACTGTCCTGATTCTTATGATTCTCACATAGCTTTAAGCTTCAGGACAATCCTCTGATGAAGGAATAAAATTTCACCTGATGTATCTTTAAGCATCAAGCTCAACATCCAAACTATACAGCTTGGAGACTGAGCCAAAGCTTGTTGAAACTGATAAAAATACTGCCACTTAATATATATGCAATAACTTTAGTGTTGCTTTGCCTGAAGAAAAGTGTGGAAAAAATTTAAACCAAAATTTGATTAATTCCTCAAACCTGCAAATACTTACGCATGTGAATTAGGGCCTCACCTGTAAATTTTTTCACAAACAAAGTATCTGCGGATCAGTGCTGAGAAAATGGACAGTCTTTGGATTCTATACAGTAAATTCTATGGTATAGGAGAGTATAACTGAATAAAAATGTCTACAGGCAGGATACAGGAGAAATAATATTCTGATGGCTTAAACTGGAACTTTCATTATCTCTTTCCTTTAATCACCTGTCCATTCTTATATTAGATAAGACTTTTACTGAAAAGCTACATTTTTAGCAGCACCTATTCAATTGTTGTGTAACATTAGTTAAGGCATCTTTAGCATTATTACTCATCTGGATTACAAGAAATAATTAGAATGAGAGATTAAAGAGAGAAGAACAAAGCAAATCCAGTATGCTTCAGCACTCGATCTTTAGCTTGTTAGGACAACCAACACAGCCCAAAACAAGCAGGCCTGGGACTCTCTTACTGAGAAAAAATACTTGAACCCCATGAATGGCATACTGGTTTTTTCCATTTATTTTCACAAGTGCCAATTAGGTTAAAAACAGATCAATAATTTTCTGGGAAAGAAGAGGAGAAAGAAAATCAATGCTACTTTCTTTTATTATTTACTTCCACAAGTATCTAGTTCGTATATTCTGTGAGTAGTGAACAAAAAAGGATGAAAGCCAGACACTACATATTCTTCATCATATTCACGGATGTATGTTCTTCATGTCAAGAACTGTAGCCTCACTTTAGTGTTCATTATTTCTTAAATTTTATTATCCTTTTT
>VZDJ01000782.1:7461544-7582917 GCA_008694505.1 Cyanoderma ruficeps
GAGAGGAGAGGAGAGGAGAGGAGAGGAGAGGAGAGGAGAGGAGAGGAGAGAGTAAAGTATCTTTTCATTTGGAAGATGATGAACACCTAGTCCAGCTACCTGGCTAGTTCAGAGCTGAGCAGAAGTTAAGGCATGCTGTTAAGGACACTGTCCAAATGCCTCTTATACACTAACAGGGGTGGGCACTGACCACCTCTCTAGGAAGCCAATGTTTGAGCAACCTCACAGTGAAGAAATGCTTCCTAATGTCCAGTCTAATCCTCCACAGATGCAGAAATGGGATTTGTAAAAAAATGGATACTCAGTTAATGATTTTACATATGTTCTACTCTTCCTTTTGAGGAACTGTCAAAAGCTGTTGAAACAGCTCATGTTCCAAAATGGTCACTTTGCAAGTATTGTGAGGTACTCTAGATATAATTATTTAACACAAACCTTTCCCTTCCTTGACCACCCATGTCAAACTCAGGATTTACAGGATCATATAAAAATCACCTGAAATTCACAGACACACACACATCAAGATCATCCTGGTAGGTGGATTTCAAATTGCTCCAAACACCTCTTAGTTGTCCAATTTATCTTGCCCTTGCAGGAAAGGCTATTGTTTACACCTCTAAGTGACTCACAGAGACAGCTGTCATGCCATGATGCAGGCTCTGTCTTGTCAAGCAAGTCAGAGAACTCATATGGATGTGGTAGATGCAGAAAGCAATCTCTGGCACAAATATCCAGCATAGGAAAGCTAAGTGCAATCATTCTTCTCGAAACTCTGGGATGCCTTTGGATTTCAGCTGCGCTACCCTACTTCCAAATTAACACCACCACTCCCAAATCAAATAAATCTATGCAGCAGACCAAGATGTTTCTACTAGTTATGAGAATCTTTTTTTGTACTGAGCTTGAGACTAAGCATCTAATGGAATGAAGAAAACATGCATTTATCCTTTTTATGATAATTAATATCCATGGTCACCAACATGTTAAGGACACAGTCAAAAGAACATGCTCAGTTTCTCCGAGTTCTTCATAACTGAATCTTAAAACCAATGAAATGCTAAAAATGTGTGTGTAAGCATACATACATACATGTTTGCACAGAATATAACAAATATCTTGTAAAACTTCTTTACTGTCATTTCTGTTTATCAGATGGAAAGTATTCCTGTTTTGAGAAGATTGTGTTTCCGTGGTCTAAAGATAAAGTGGTCTTGATGACTGTTAGCTACTTTCCTTCTGCTATCTCTCTTTCCCTGTTGATGCTGGCAGTATTTCCTGTCTTGTTTAACTCAAGCATGCTACACTGGAAGGTGCTTTATAGACCATTATTTGCATTCTTGTACAAGTAACAGAAGGAAAACAGGATGATAAAACTGAAGCAATATTAAGTACCCAAACTGCTAAAAGCAGTTGAGCTTTAAGTGTTTGTATGCATCTCACCAGCCTGTGACATTTGCATGAATATTATGGGTTTTATTTTTGATGCTCTTAAAATAGTTAAGTTCTCTATTGCTAGCACTATTTTTCTCTGCCCATTGTACTCAGCCATTAGTGTTTTCTTTTTCACTGCCACTACGATGTCATCATTAGGCTCTTTTAAAGAGCATGGGAGGGAGTGACATGCAATTCAACAGAGAACAGTGACATCAACAGCTAGATCAAGAAGTAGAGCAAGAACACCTTTCCATCACTAGCAGTCCTGGCAGTATTGACCACATCCTTGATGACTTGTGGTGCAATCATTTTTAGCTCCAGTGTCAAGGTGTTATATCATGCACTGAGTCACCCTCTCTTTATGTAGGGAGATAAGGGGAGCTGGGGAGAAGATAAGTTTTGCTTTGCCACTGATTAACTCATCCTTTTGGAGTAACCTGACTCACCAGTTTCACTGGTCAAAACAAACCAGTTTTCACCAAGCTGGGTGACAACAAAAGCAAACCCCAAACCTGTCTCCCTCATCTCCCCACCCTAGGGAAGTTCATTGTAAGGTTTTGAGAAGGCCCTGAAAAACTCAACAAAAGTCCTTCACAGGCCAGCAGAATCTGGGACACAAGTCATAGTATGCAAAGAGCAGAGCCATCAATGCCCAACTATCTGTGGCAGTTGTCAACCCTGACCTTCAAAAAGATCTTTGGCCCAAAAGTGAGCCCTAACTACTCATTACTACGAAAACCAGGGAAAAAAAAGGCTAAATTTTGCCTGGCTGTTTGATGGTAGACAAATATACCATGATAAACTGTGATATCAAGGAATTACTCTTCCGTTCAAGTTTAAGACTTCCTGTCTTGACCTTTAATGTCACTATCTTCATTTATGGGTATTCCATTAGAAAAAGAAAGCAAAATTATCTTACAGGCTGAGAGCTATTGTTCTACTGATAGTCTCCAAAGTATAACACAGAGAAATAAAGTCTCTCTTTTTGACTGTGCTAGGTAATTCTGAATATTACATTTTACTAATTCAATCCACTGTCCTAATATAGTTAGATATGTTATGCCCATTAACTTTTAATGCCTTATTTCTAGAGTCAAGTTGCCTATAATCATAAGAAAGGAAGTAATTTTCCAAGAGGTGACATATTATAGGCTAAGTTAGTAATTAAAATATTTACGTCTTAAAATCCACACAGGATTCTGATCTACAATGGACACAGACCGATGACATTACACAACTGGAAAAACACTTTTTTCTTTAATGTCACCATCGGCATTTTTACTAAATAAAATCAAGATAATTAGAATATGATTAAAACTCATTGGACAAAATTAACAGCAAGGAAAAAAGAAAAAATTGAGAGAACTGTCTTGCTAAATTAAGCATCAACCTCTTAACACAAAAAAGTGATTCTTATTTTATGACTGAGAGAATGACATATGACATACTAAAAATAGCAGGTATTTTAAAATATAAGATAAGCATATATTTGCTTAGGGAATATAATGAAAACATTTTTTAATATGTGATCCTCATAGGCTGAGATTCAAATAGCACAGAATATAAAACCCCTTTCCACCTAGAAGAATGGTAAGCAACAGTCACTAGCAGCAAAGTGAGAAGATATCTACTTAACTGTACAAACTCTACAATGAATTAAGGGTTTTGATTATTTTTTAAATTGAGAGCTTAGATTTTTGAAGACCACTATGGTCAGAAAACTTGCTTCCAAATTTCTTAATATAGGTGAGTACATGAGAATAGAAAGTTCATACACCTTATCTTTGTCTTCTGTTCTTCTTTACTGATTAAACCAAATTTTCATCACAAGGCCAAACAAGGGAGCAGTCTGTCACGTATTAACTGTGATTATAAAATAATTTTCTGCAATGATTAGTGATTGTGGCCAAAAGGTATGATTTTTTTCAGGCCTGATATTTCCAGGAAAACATTCTGAGTTTGAGAATGTTGATTTGGAAATATGGAAACCCTCAATATCACGTTATGGCATCTCTTACTACATAAGAGATGTAAGAAGACACAAACAAAACAAAGCTTTCTCACCTGCTGCAATACAGTGGATAAAAACTGCAGCTTTAAATGAAGATCAAAAGCCTTTTGTTTTTCCTAGATAGTGGGAAAGCAGTTAAATAAAAAGGCAGAAAAGTTATATTAACAGCTACAGAGGTTAACAACTACATAGGTTCAGACTTACAGGGAAGTTTAGGACAAACAGCAAGAATAAAGAAACTACCAAGATTAAAATAGCATAAAATTTAGATTTTACATTTATTACTAAAATATTTAAAATAAAGCAATGCCTAATTTAGTTTTGTGAGATTTAGACTAACAGACCTCATTGAGACGGATATTGCCAGTCACACACAGTTGTTTATAAAATGAAACAGAGGGAAAATACTATATCCACCATCACTAGAAGGGATCTCACTAGGAATGAAAAGAAGAAGACAAGCTATCTTCTCTTTTGGAGTGTATATGGCAGCAATTTGGACAGTTACCAAAGAGTCTGTACCTCACTTATGCCACATTCAGATGCCCATGTGGGAAACACCTGGGCTAAGTTAAGTAAGATGTCTTGTGTCAAATCACTTCCTACTGTTTGCTGCTGTCCTGTCCCTCTCCTGGTCTCACCATCCCAAAACAAACAAGCAAAACCCTTCTTAGTACAAGCCTCCAGTGCCCAGCCAGGAGGCTTACAGTAATCTCCCTAATTTTCTTAGGCCTGTTAAAACTGAACTGACTGGTTTTGCCTTGAAGTAATGACAAAACCACAGTTGCCCTGATGGCTGTGCTGTGACAGAAGTATCTTCCAGCTGAGGAGCAGCATTTCCTTGAAACTCTTCCAGCTAGATCTGAAAGAAATCCGTTTTCGCTGCCAGCTCTCAGGGCAGCTTACAAAAGAAGACGAAATAGTAGTAAAAAATAGTCTATTTTCCCACCATTTTGTTCCAGCAGCTTACACTAATGTTCACTGATGTTCTGCAACTGCATCTGTAGAATGGGTGGGACATTTTCTCCTTAGTAAATAAATCTTTGGCAAGGAGAGAACTGAAGGAGATTCCCCTTGTATACACATTGGACAGAGCTGGCTTGGGTGTGCATGCATGCAAGTGTCAATACTGAGACTTTGAGAAAAAAGCTGTTTATGGAGATGCTGTATTCCCCATGTGAAGGCAGCTGAAGTGTCACCTCTTCTGCCCTTTGCCAGTAGGTCCAACAGGGTTTTGATTCAGTTGTTTAAACACAGTTAGACAAAGTGCAATTTGAAACAGCTTGAAGTATGTGAGGATTTTGAAACAACATGGTCAGATATGTCATCGACCTGGGAGATTCATGTTTCTTCTGGACTAGCAGCTTAAGGCCCTATGGGACACTCTAAGATATCTCAGATGGTCCAGCTACATCCATATTTATGCAACTGTATTGAGCCCAGAAAGTGCCAGATTTGGAGGTACACAAACATCACTGCTCACTTTGAAAACTTTAAAAAATAAATGTTTATGGTCTTGATGCTTGAAACGCAAGACTCAGATTTTGACAAAATAAACTCAGGATCAGCCTGGTACTTTATACTAAACACTGATTAATAGGAAATACATAGGAGAAACACCTTGAATGGGAATTTTGTCCAGCAAACCACTTAAACCTCAGTTTAAAGCTGAACATGTACTTGACTGCTTTGTTAAACTGAGAATTTATAACTTTGGATCCATTAGCCAAATGTGAAGATTATTGTCTCATACCTCTTTTCACCGTCCCTAAACAAAATCTTTTTTTCTCTGCTATAATTCAAAATCCTGTTCATAGATTATCTGCAGTTCATAAACCTTAAAGATCACTTTTTGCAATGCTGCCCACATTCAGTTTTTAATCCTGGACCCTGGCAGACTGCCCACATAATTAACACAATCTTAAAAGCAATGATCCATGAGAACACAAGAATTAGTCTGAGCATCTTGCACACGAAAATGTGAAGCGACACACAAATATCTTCCAAGCTGTTAACCCAGGAAGGTATGATTGTACTACACTGTTCAGCATTACTACCATAATAGCAGCAATGTAGTAAAGCTACTGTACTTACGCTGTTGAGTTTTCTGGTCGAAGTGATCCACACCGTTCTCCTTTAGAAACTGTTATTCAGAGACTTCTAAAGCTTTTATGCATATGAACCTGGATGGCAGATTCCTATAAACCCCTGCCTGAACCAACACACTGGCCAAAATACCTAGGAATTCAGGCAGTTGCAAAATAATGGTCACAAAAACTACTGACATCCTGTGAGGACACTGCCTGCACCAGCACTAATGCCTACAGAAGCCCAGCCACCAGGAGACACAGGCTCACTCTCAGTGTTGCAGCACTGCTGTTTCAGCATCCCAGACATCCCTGGCAAGATGCTTCAACAGGTCTGTGGTACACAAAAGGGATTCACTGGCATGTGCATGTCCAATGCTGTTCTCCAGCTCCATCACGGTTGTGAGCAGATGTCTCTCCAGCGACAGAGTCCAGTGAGCCCCTTGCTTGCTTGACCTCCCTTACTGAGCCCTGGTCACCCCCTCCAACGCCAGCCCTGAGCACAGCCACCAGCATACACTCACTTTGCAGTAATGTGCACCCACATGCACAGCTACTGGCTATTCTTATTAAAAAGAGAAAGGCCAGGCAGATGTTCTGACAAGTGTCAATTTCATTACACCAGTAGCTGAACAGTGCTAATTTACCTGCTGAAAAAAGTAAGATGCACTCTCTTGAAACAAAGGAAATAGGCCTCAAGCAAAAACCAACATGAAAATGTTATTCATAGTTCATACTTTCCCCAAAATAAAGCTTTTTAAATTCTAAGAAGAATGAAATGTTTCAAGAGAATGGAAGCATAAATATTTAATGAAAAGATTATTTATGCTGTTATTCATGTTGTCAAGAGACTTGGGAGGTTTCACTTAGGAAGTAGGATCCTGCTGTGCTACTTAACAAACTCAGAGGTTGTCATTTAAAAAAGAGCTACTGTGTCATGTAATAATGTCAACAGACAACAGGAGAATTTAAACAAAATTACTAAGCCTTGGTTGTAAGATTATCTGAACAGAAGTAAATGCATAAAGGGAATTAAGAAAATTCCATACGCACACAGCACATTGCATCAAGCTAATGCAAGGAGGAGAGAAACTCCATGTTACATGGAAGCTTAACTCACTTGCTAATTTGTATTCTTAAACAAGTGGTAGTACTAAGTTGAAGGAGGAAAGAAAAAAAAAAAACACGAGTAAGGTTTTAACAACTATTTCAGTTTTTATGCTATGTGTGCAATTTGAAAAAATGTCAGAGGCTAACCTGGTTTTTAACAATCTCTATCGTTTCTGATGAAGTTCTCATAGGGATAGACTGCATTAAAAATGCAGCCTGCCAAAATCACCTTCTAGAATGTAATTCTGGCATACAGCATGAAATAAAGACCCAGCCAACTTATTTTCATGAAAGCATTAAAAGAGAAGGAGAATGGATGGAGGAGAGTATGAACTAAATACATCTCATTTATCATGCTTGCCACTCTCAGGATGAGTAACATTAAGATACTTCATAGGGAATTTACATTTTGCTTTTTTCTTTAGGCATTCATTTAGGGTTTGGGGGAGTAAAGCAAAAACTAAACAACTAATCAAAAAAAAAAAAGAGCAAGAGAGCAAGACAGAAAGAATTATGCAAATCATTGTACTAATACACGGTGTTTCACTAAAACAACAATTGCACAATTTGAATTTTGGTTTGTTCTCACCTTAAGTTTAGAGGGCCTGAAGACTAATTTTACCCTAAGCATGACTTCTGGTGAAAACCATGGCCTTTTACTGCACAACCAAGATAAATGGACTTTTCAGGGCTCTGTATACTCTGGAAAGACCATGAACTACTTCTGTAGCTTAATAAGCACAAAATATTTTCCATAAAAACAAGTCTGCTTCAGGATTACATTTGTTTTAAAATGAGAGCTGTGAATCTCCACAAGACCATTTTATGCAATCATGAACTGAGGGATAATGAAAATGACAGTGCTGAAAATCTAAAAAGATTTAAGTCTAAGTCCCAAAATTATCTTGTGTTAATTAATACCAACCTTAATCCTCAGGTATCGCAGATGAACTAAATAATTAACTAAAAGGTTGTCATATTCAAATTTGCATCTTAAAGGCAAAAATACAACTCAAAAGCTCAATTTGAAGTGAGAACTGAGAATCCATAAATGCCAAACAACTTCAGCTAACTCTCCATTAAAGATAATTTTTACCACAACTTCAGATCATAATATACTAATACCCTTTTAAAAGCATCAGCCCAATGTGTGATTACATGAGATTCACAGTTTCCATTAAAACAGAAGTCCAGGTTTTTAAAGGTGCAGACAGGTGAAGGTCAGATAAGCATCAGGTACTTAATTTCCAGTGATTAAAAACCAATACATGTTTTTAAGTTTTATCCTATGGTCAAGTGTACGAGAACTAAAACTTCCCAGTGATTCAAAGTTACTGAAGTGTTCCAGAATAAGCTTATGAGAACAGAAGATTAAAGACTAGCAAAGACCAGCAGCCTGGCTAAAAAATAAGCAAGAAGGCTAAAGTACAGTATTTATGTTCAGGAACAAAAAGCAGAATCTAGGCACTCCAGCTCTCATTTTAATAGTGCAGAACTGTGTATTATATAATGCTTCTGTTTATTTAATTTGAAACCTGATGTCCAGGTCAGGAGGCTGTCTCTGACCAATAATGGCGAGTGCTAGTCTGAAAGATCTGTAAATCCCTACGAGTGCATCCTCCAACAATCAGGCTTGTTACAGAGACAGCATATTGGGACTTCTGGCTTTGAAGGCATCTAAAATTACCAGTTGCCTGAGAATGGGTTTTCTGTGCTTGTCTTTCACATGACATCTATTCATCCTTAAATTATTGCATCTTTTATGAGTTTAGGTATGTCTGTATTTTAGACTGCCACAGCCCCAACTGGTATTACACACTGTCATCTTCAGTATTTCCTTGTAAGATGTTGGCCAGCCAACTTTCCAGAGAGAAGGCACGTGTCAGAAGATTTTAAAGTACCTTTAAGGAAAACTTCCAAGAATAAGAATGAAAGCAGTGTGCTTGTTTCTCTACACCTGGAGAATGTTCCCCTGCCAATTCTGCTGAATTCCAGACAATGAAGAATACTGGAGTATCCTGGTTTCTTTATTATATAGAAAAAGAGTACATACTATGACCATTAATGATGAGAACATTTTTATACTGTGACCATTAATGCTGAGAACATTTTTATCCAAATTTGGATTTTTATCCAAATAAAATAAAGGATTAGGAACTCCAAGCATTGCTCCTTTGCTGAACGTGGTAAGCCCTTCTTTTTTAATATTTATGAAATTTTTATTGGTAAAAAGATACTAATCTCTGCTTCATTTTAAATAACTGACATACAAATTTTAAAGAAATAGCACAATTAGGAGCGAAAAAACCAACAAATATTACTTAGTAGATGCATACAGATGAATGAGTACACCAAAAACACACATTCACCATTTTCTGTGCTCAGTTCTCTATACAGGAGCATTTCAGAAAGTCCTCTTTACAGCCTTTAATTCTGGATTTCATTTGCATCATGTTATAACCCCAGTTAGTCCATATATGCTGTTGAATAATGTGATATTGCTGTTTTGTCTTTGCAAACCAAATAAAAACAAATTAAACGCTGCTAACAAGCTCTGACAATAAAGCCCTTATGTGACTTCTTTGGAAAGGTTGTGTGTACGTCATGGAGGTATTTGCACACCTGATAAAAAAAGGTATTTACACTCCAGTGTAGTCCATGGCTAAATAACTCAGAGTCACACACTCCTTTCACCTGGAATGTAAGGGGATCACCTAGTCCAACTCTTCTCAAAGCATATGCCCAGGGCCATGTCCAGTCAGATTTTGATTGCATCCAAGGACACAAACTCTACGATCTTTCTGGGAAACCTATTCCAGTATTTAAACACCATCACAGTGAAAAAGCTTTTCATTTGGATGGGACTTTCTGTATTTCAGTTTGTGCCCACTGCTTCCACTCCTGTGAGTGGAAAGAGTTCTATTTCCACTTTACTGCCCACATCAAACACTCTCCACTCTCCCCCATAAGATATTTAAACACATTGAAGAGATTCTCCCAAGCTTTCTCTTCTTTTCTTGGATAGACAGTGCCAGTTCTCTCAGCCTCTCCTCCTATGACAGATTTCCCTGTTTTTAGTCACCTCTGCTCTGTGGCCCTTCACAGGACTCATTTCAGTGTGTCCATGGGTCTCTTGTATGGGGGAGCCCAGAAGAGGACACAGCACTCCAGAAATGGCCTCACCAATACTCCATAGAGTTGCATGAGATAATCACTTCCCAGGTGCAGGACTTTGAATTTCCCTTTGCATCTGACTGCTAAAAGCCTTTTTAAAGCCAAAATAAACAATATTCACAGCTCTGAATATGTCAGATTGCCTTGATCTTTTAAAGATGAACCGTGCAATAACATGGGCTAGTTCTATAAGGTCTTGGAAGTGCATCCTCATCAGACATCACGTGCACATCCCATTTTTTGAAATATTTGCTAACCTGATCCTCCTCTACCAAGGATAAGTCTTCACTGCTCCAGGCTTTCCCATAGGCCTCAGGGGCCTGGGATTCTTGAAGGAAAATCTTACCTGCAAACTGAGGTGAAAAAAATGTTGTGTAACAGCCTTTTCCACATTCTGTCACCAGATCACTGCAGTAGTGAGCCCAGCTTTCCCTCATCTGCCTTTTGCTGCTGATGGATGTGTCAGAGACTATTTTTCCCTTTGTGTCTCTTGACAGATTCGACTCCAGATGGGGATTGGCTTTTGTGACACCACTCCTGCATACCTGGACAGCATCTCTATTGTCTGCCTGGATGACATGATCCTGTTTTCACCTCCCAGTTTATTGTTCTTTACCTAATTTGAATAAAACACCTTTCAAATTATGACAAATAAATTTCCTTTAGTGAGCTGTCCACATCTCTTGTCAAAGCTGAGCTGCTGTGCACACAATACCCAAAAGGCAAGTCAAGATATGCAGCAGACTAGAATAGGCCTAAGTGGATCTAAGGAATAAGAGTGCTTGAATGGCAAGGGGCAGCACTGGGCTCCTATAGCATCAAATTCAAGCACACCACAAGATCTGAAGAGAAATTCAGAGGTAGAAAGGGAAGAGAGGAGGTGGTAAATCCTGTGAGTGACACTGAAATGTGGTATTTTAAGGGTGAAATGGCACAAATGAAGGATCTCAGGCACTATGAGAAATGACATACAGTTTCAGTTTCATTAGAAAATGTTACTACTCTCAGAAGCCTGTTAGCTGACAGGGTAACAGGGTTGGAAAGCTTTAAAGAAACTCTAAATATTTTGATAGAGGCACAAAAGAAGAATCTATGCCATCAGCATGAACTAGATGATACTACAAAGAGAGGAGTAACTAAAAGGATGGAAAAAAACCATTTAAACTGTCTGGTTAGCAAGAACAAAAAAAGAAAAACTGGTTATGTTTTTAAATCAAAAACTGTAAGTAGATTCTCGGTCAGTATAAATTGACATAATTCCATTAATATAACCCAGTTAACAGTTTCGTTGCACAAGCTAAGTTCCCTGCTTGGAACTGATGCTGTAGGCTGTCTGTTCCTCACAGACAGGAAAACACACCTTGACTAAACTTTTATCTGTGCAAGGGGTTCAGGCTCAGACCAGCATAAAGGACCTCAGGTTTTTTTAAGACACCATGTTCAGTTTTCTACCCAGAATTTTCTCTTTTTGGATTCTAATTCTTACAGTACTATCCCCACTCATTTACAACTACCACTTACCTTCTTTAACTCTTCCTGAATACTTTTGCCATTTTCCTCTGAGGACAAACTCTCTTTCTGGTTTTCGAGATCTATTCCAGGTTCTGACTCTTGTTCTTCACCAGATGATGTTTCCTTGTCACTCATTTTAGCAGCAAGCTGAAATAACCTGGATTTAAGCTCATCCTCCATAAGTTCAGGCTTCACATCATGGTGCTGATCCTCATTGCTTATATCTGTTTCTGATAAATCATCAAAATCCTACAAAGACATTAGAAAAAAACATATGATTCCTGTGTAGGCACAGAAATAAAAAACAAACAGCTTTCTAGAAAACTATAGGTATGATCACTCTGCAGGGAAGCTAAAAAGAAAGCACACTAAGTGGTCTGATAAAAAAGGAATGCCAGTAAACCAACACTTGCTGAATTATATTCATCATTCCTGGTTACTTTCATGTCATCTAAAAAGGAACTATCAGAATCACTATGTATCTGTGAACAACTAATAAAACATGCCTCTATTTCCCATTCCCAGTACTGCCATCCCTTGCAGGCAGAGTGCAGATAAAAGTGCAATGTGGGAATGAAATAACCTGTAACCTGGCAGTTGTGTTCAGCTTTCAGCTGTGCTTGCATTCCCTGACTGCATGGTCTTGAGCATTATCCATGTTGTTCTTAAAGACTGCTGGAAACAAGTTTTGAAAAACTTCTCTTTTGTTACATGATGTCGCTTAAGACTGTCAGCTTTTCTACTGATTATTTGCATAGGTAGATCCTCTACAGAGGTGATTTTTCTCCAAATGCCAACCTCCTTGGCACAAGTTCAGTCTTCAGGAGCACCTTCCACTCTGAGTCTTGCATCCTTAAAGCTGGGAAACACTTAAAGGGTCAGTTAAATACAGTGGGTGCTACAGACTCGGCCACAACTCTCTTTAGAAGCTGAAGAAAAGCAAAATCTTTTTGCAAATCTGTTTACCAGAGTGCCTGCCCAACATTTAATAAGGTGGAATGGGGGATAGCTTTGACAGCCATTGCTGACAAAATCTGAGAATATCTCATAGTTGTTCTAAAAACTAATCCCCAGGTATGTATCAATTAATTTTCTGGATCTGTGCTGTCTGATAAGGACCCAATTTGCCCTGATTGCCACTACAGTCCCTGGAGAGAGACAGGCACCTCCCAAAGCAACCTGTTCCACCTACAGCATTTGCTGCCTTCTGGAAACGTTCTCTCCTGCTAACTGCCAGAGAAAGTTTTGAATCCTGACCTTGTTTGGTGCTTCAGTCAAATCCATGAAATAAGATGGTATTAGGTGGGTTTAAAAGTGACAGATATTTTGAAATGGAGCATAATTGTGCAAAACCGCCCAGAAGGAGGCTATGAAGAATTCAGCCTGGGACCAGAGTGGTAGGTACATCTCAGCAGCTCTAGGACGATTTGGAGCAATTCTCAGAGAGGAAATTATTCATGTCTGCCTTAGTTTCTCATACTGTGACAAGACCAGACACTGCTGGAGAGACGAAAATCTGTTCTCTCTTCCATTCATTTGGAAATACATAAACAGGAGCAGCTGTAGCAGCACTGTTCACGGATGAACCAATTGCCTCCAGTTCTCACAGGAAATGTTAACTCTGCCCACTCCCTCACAAACCCTACCCACCAAACTGCTTTTAATGGATTGACACATCGTGTTCATAATGCCAGTTCTCATCTTTCATACAGTAAACTGTACTGGAGTGTTCAGCACTTTCACAGTGTTCTGGACAATTTTTGTCTGCAGTTATTTGCAATTCAGTCAATTCTACAACTGAATTATTGCTTTATAGTTCACCTTCAGGATGCAGAAGGCCCTTTTAGAAAATCAGGATTTGAAGGAAAAACAGAAATTTGAGAGTTACAATAGAAGGGGAACCATGGGTTTATGCTGAAACTCTTTTCCCAAACAATCAGCTTTTGCAGATAAAAAGATTTTTCTGCTAAAAAGCTGTTCAATGATCAAAAAACAAGATTTCAAACCAGTGTGTTTTCACTTCAGTTTTATAATGACATGCTCTTACATGCATGCAAAAGACTGGTGTATTTCACCTCTTAAATTAAAAATCTCTATCATAATGATGTTTCCTCAAATTGAAAGAGAAGTTTTCTTCAGACATTTCTTGCATGTCACTCCAGAACTCATTACAAATATCAGTATTACATCCCAACCAACAATCTGCCAATGACCAATGCTCACAAATCACTAAACTACTATTTAAACCCCCTGAAACCTGTTGCCGAATCAATCAGTCCATCAATTTGTACCCAGGAAAGAAACAATCATAATTTATGTGATATACAAGATAGAAAGCACAGCTAAACTGTGCACTTGTATTTTATGAGAATACAATTTAGTGAAGATACACCTCATTAAACTTAAGCAATTTACAGCTAGGTATCTAGTCTAAGCTAATTACTGGAACTCCTCTTTACTTGATTAACCTCCATTTATTAAATTGGTACCTCCAAAAACCTGCTCTCATCTACCAAAACACCTGGTTTAGGATTACAGCTCTGCACTAGGGGTGTGGGTTTACTCTAGGAGTGTTGATGAAGATTGAGCACAGTTTACCTTGAGGACAAGTCTACAAGGAAAAGAAGAAAATCCCATTCTATGCAGACAGTTGAGTACATCAAGCTTGTAAAGACAAGAATTTGGTATTCTTGTTTAAATGAGCTTACAGATACATATATAAAATCTAGTGGAGCAGTGAAGGAGGCTGGCAGTCCAGAGTGGTGGATTTTCCCACACTTCCTCCTCACTGCTGTACTGACAGACTTCACTGTGCTGCAGGACATTCATCAGTCCTCTGGGGGCTTCTTAAACAGATCTGCTTAGCTTTAAGTGCTTAGCAGCTTTATTGGTGTAGCAACACACATATACACCCATGGAAAGCACCACTAGTTAATCTAAGGAATCTGTACTGACAACAGAAATATGACAACTTCTCCTGATCCAGAAAAAATACCAGTCTTCATAGGACCACACATGGTAGCAAACTTAAAGATCTTTTTGCTAGGTCTGCCAGCACAGATGAAAGTCATGAGATGCCTTGGCAACCCCAGAGTCTCATTCTGCATTAGCTAAATCTGTGTTTTGAATAGACTTTGTTTCTTGGGGGAGGACTAATCTTGAGAGTATTGACTGTATTGCAGCTGGGCTCGGATATGTCTATTACCCCTTTTTTTAGCTTTCCAGCCTCCTTTCAATGAATGGGTGGATTATCTATACTGGCTAGAGCTGTTAATTCCTGTGCACATGCAGAGATAATGGTACCTTACACTGCTGCACTTTGTGGTTTCTGTTAATAGCAAGCTGCTTGACGTGTGTGTTGGGCTTTTCAGATAGCAAACTATTTGTGAGGAGATTATACCTCTCATGGATTGACAAGTTAAAAAATGCATTAGCAGGCATGAAAACAATAAAATAAATAAATTGAAAGGTACTACTACTATTGTTTAATAGATGCTACATTAAATTTTGTTATTCTTTACTGTTCATGTTTTCACTCTTTCTGGTAAGTTTAATGACAGTTTTGTGTCATTACACAAACCATTGTGTAAACTCCCATTTGCATCTATCAGCAATATATAACGCTAATAACTGCAAAGAAGAATGAAGGGCTACCATTTTATCTGAGAATAAAGGGCTAGCATTTTATCTGACAACTGAGTTTCTATGAGGGCCTGGCAGACTGACACAGCCACGAATCCAGTTCCACTAAAAGAAAATCAAGTGTTTCTATGCAAGCATAAGTCTTAGGAGACAATGAAAACAAGAAATACACCTTTACTCATAAATAGTGTCCAAATCCTTGCACACAAATTGCTGATAACTCTATGTAATCAGAGCGGACAAAAATGAAATACTAAAAAAAAGATGCTGCAGAACAAAATCCATGTTGAATGACAAATCCCAGAGGGAAAGTTCCCTTCATACAGGAAACCAAAAATTGGAAACTAAAATTTTTAGGAGAATACACAAATTGTGAGGTTTGCAGGCAGTTTCTCAACAAGAGCCAGAGTGATTCCAGGGAGCTGTTTTCAAAGAATACATCCCAAGCGCCATCCCGTGGGAACAGGCAGTCTGACAGTGCTCACCCCGTACCTGGCTGCAGGGCAGGAGAGCTGTAATTAACAGGTGGGGTCTCCTGATCAAAGAAACAAACTCATAATGAGGGCTCTTCTTTCACTTGAAGCAATTAAGCCCTTCCACTTTGCATCAGAAATGTAAGAACTTCAGCTACATTAAGCAACAATCATATCTTTCTCTCAAAAAGATAATGAGAGCCAATACATCAATATTATTATTACTAACAGTATCAACTATTATAATTATTAATAATAAAAACAGATAACGATTGGTGGCTTGAGTGTCCATTTCTTGTAAAAAGTTACCATTTGAAAAATAATCATTAAAAGAAAGGGTGCACTTCCCAGTTCAGTTCCCACAGAAATATAAGTCTTTTGTGGTACATAAGCAATCAGATATTATTTATAGCACGACTTCAGTTTTATCAGGACAGTTTTCATATCTTGGTTCATGACTGTGTTTATGGCATATCTACAGGCAGCTCAGTAAAGGAGCTTGCTCTTTTACTTATCATTAAGCAAAAAATTCCACAGATACACCACATTTTGGTATCTGTTCTCAGGTTTCCTCTTCTAAGTCACTGAAGACTTTAAACAAAATGGTTCTCTCTCAGTCACAAAGTTGGCATTCCACTGTTGTGTCTAAAATATATTTTAAAAAAAACATGCCACAGCATTATCCCAATCTAGGAACTGGATACTGATATAAAAAATACCTGATTTTAAATTGAAATAATTTGTGAGTTATGAACTGAGTGCACTTTTTCTAGAACATAACTGTTTACAACTCTCTAGACTCAGAGCAAAGACGAATAAGGGCTTGTTTTCATCTCACTGAGAAACTTGGAGAGTAAAAAATAAGAAAGCAACCTTCACTATTTGAAAGTTAAAAATGAAGCCCTAACTTTTAGACTGACAAACTGAAACCCTGTGCTACAATGCTAATGAAAACGTAATGGTTAACAAATGACCAACTTATTATTAAAATGCAGTGAAATAAAATTACATTCCAATGCAGTAAAGTACAGAAAAAGTGTGTTTCTTTACTGCAATTTACATATAATCAGTTATTCAGTGTCTGATATCGTGAGATGCAACAAGAGTTGAAGTTCTAATATCTTGAGGTTCAACAAGAGTTTAGAAGAGTTTGTCTGGTCTCTGCAAACTCTGCATAATCTCATCATATGAAAAGCTGTGCCTGGTTTAAGACCCTGCAGTCAATCTTTTTTAAGTCTATGCTGTCTGCAGTTCTTCACACACCTACACTATAATTTTGTAGAATTGTTTCTGTGTAGGGCTCTCCCTGCTGCAGCCTCAATCATTTTACCAAAATCAATAAATTATTCTGAGTAATATATGAAACTCTGGCATCCCTTTAATCACATTTTTCTGAGAGATGTAAATGATGTCTGGCTAATTCATTTTCATACATTATATCAGGTTCCTTACACACATGACAATTTTACTTGTTTCCTAGAATTGTTCAATCATGCAACATCCTTGCTCTAAATTGTGGTAGTCAGTCCACTCTTGGTGCCAGTAGTGCCTGTTTGCCAGAGGCTGGAGTAAAAGTTCTACAAATGTGAGCACCAGCTGTCAAATCAGCCACCTCTGTGTGTGTGAGTCTAAGCACAAACTAAACACATGCAAACCCACCCATACATAGACTTCCTAGTGATAATTCCATTGCTTTGAAAACAGTGACATGATCCGGAGGCAGTGTGCCCTTGCTTGCCCCACTGAGGCTGAGGGAGCAGGGGAGCAGGAACAGCCTCTTTTAGTCTCACGGGTAAAATGAAGGGGAGAGGGGGTTAGAATCCCAAATCTTGCACTTTCAGCACAACAGAGAGGTTACAAGAGACAACGCAACTCACAAAAGATTTGGAAAGAAGAATTGTTTTCCACACCAGCTTGCACTTTGAAGCACATACTAATTTTCTAAAGGATGCCATCATGGATGTTTGGGAAGAACCCTGCCTTTCCAACCTCACCTGGATGAGCATGGGGGAGGTTTAGATTGGATATTATAAAAAAATTCTTTGCAGAAAGGATTACCCAGCACTGGAACAGGCTGCCCAGGGAAGTGGTTGATTCACCATCCCTGGAGATACTTAAAAGACACATGTAGTTGTGGCACTTAGGGACAACATTTAGTGGTTGACCCTGCACTGCAGGGTTAACAGCTGGACGTGAGGATCTTAGAAGTGTTTCCAATCTAAATGATTCTATGATTCTATAGCATCTCCAGGACTTTCTCTGAGAGCTCTGATCTTCCATGCTCTGCATATTGTCTGCTGTGACTAGGCAACCACAATAGGAATACAGACACACAGAGATCATGCACAAATACACAAAGCCAGAAAGCTAAATGCAGAAGTCTGTGTACAAGACATTGTCTTTGCGCAGTCCCTGTCAAGCCTTGCAATTCTGCCTGATGTTCTAAGAAGTCAATAATGGTGACTGATGTGCCACCAGATCACATTATAACACATCAGACTCCTCTTCAACTACTGTTGATTTTAAATATATGAGGACACAAGTATAAATGAATCAGTACAGAACATCCCAAACACCCACACTCTGTCCTAAAAGCAGATGGAATGGGTCCAGAATTAATGACATCCAGCATTAAAGCCCTGCTGAAATCCTGGAATTCTAATATTGACTTACAGTCAGCTGTACTGATGTTTTTCTATAGGAAATACAGGCTAGTAGCATAAGGAAAGAATACCTGTTCCAGGCATCCTAAATTTGTTCAGACAGCTTAAAGACTCAATCAGGCTGCTCATAATCAGAGGCACAGAGAGAAGACAGCCCCTCAGCTTCTTGCTTCAGGTTTATTATTACTCTGCTGCAGCAAAGATGCAGCTTCAGGATTTAAGAGGGGTAGGATGTGGGAAATGGAACTGGACAAGGGGTCAGTATTCTCCTGAGCTTGTGTGCTTGCACTGATAACAAAATTCTGGGGGATAAATGGATCTCTTAATATCAGTCCCAGGTCTGGACAAACTCCAGTTAGGGGAGAGTTCTTGGCTTTCTGATTATCCAACAACTGTCATTTAAAAGAAATGTTTTCTGTCTTCAAGCTGTATGAACAGTTTTTCCAAGTTTGAGACATTACAGTCCAGGGTTTTTGCTTGTTTGTTTGGGTTTTGTTTGTTTTCTTATTGAATTGACAAATTATTTAAATGGAAGTAGTTTGCAAACACTCACCCTAACCCATCAGAACTCATCTTAAGGTGATCAATTAAAAGCAGACATCACTTGGACTGGATTTCACAAAAAGCCCTTTTTGAATTTCTGCTGCTCACTAGCTTTATCCCTTACCAGAATATTTGTTGACACTGCAGAGCAGATTGCCAGGCATATGAATTATTTCTTATACCAAGAAAACAGAAGTTTAAAAAAAAAAACCCAGCAGAACAAAACAAGTGATTAATTAACATTTCTTAGCTGTTGACAAATCCTGAGGGATTTTTTCCCTAAGAGCACTGTATTTTACAACATTAACAATGTCTTTGATTGGATGAAAGCGGCCTATTAGAGAAAAAGGTAAAGCCTGTCTAACACCCTACTTTTCTTCTTCTCATTGAGGAGACATGAGGAAGATAAGGCTTGCAAGAACACTTCACCTCCCACTCATGATTCACATGATATTGCCAGCATAGCTTAATTAGTTTTGCCCAGCTCTTCTTAAGAATGCATTTGGTGAGCTCAGACACAATTACCTGACTTAAATTCATCTTGTTGACTTTTGCCTGATTCTTTTCTTCGCTTAAGTCTTCAGAGACAGCTTTGTTCTTCCACCTTCTTGATCTCTTTTCTAAATCATAATGGACTTCTTCAGTCTCGCTGCTGTCTGAATACTCCAAACTAGTTGCCTGTGGATTGAAATTTACATCTAGTTCTCCATGGAAGTGCTTCTTTTCCATTCTGGGCATATCACTTTGAGTTCTGCTTTGCAACCAGAGAGGTTTTCTAGGTCCTTTAGCTTCCTGGGAAGAGTTTACTGAAGATGTTTCCGAATCGGAGAACAGTGTCTCAGTGTTGGTGTATAACCCAGAGGAGGGGGAGGTCACTGCTTGGTACTGATCGTTGCCATAAACCCACTCAGTGCCATACTGGGAACTGGAGTAATAGAAGTCGTCTGGCAACTGTCGAGGTCTCCGCCGCAGCTTGTTCAAGGCCACGTTCCAGTCATAGTCATCCTCGCTGTCCGAGCCCATCTCGTCATAGGCAGACACAATGCTGGACTCGTTCTCCAAAGCTTTGAACACCTGACTCTTTGGTTTGGCGAGCATTCGAGGACGAGGCAGAGCCACATTCTGCAAAGCCACCCAGTTTCCATCTGTGCTTTGGAAAACAGAAGCTGGACCTGTGAAAAGGAAACAAGAACGACTGTGATCACACTGTGAATGACTGCCTTTACTTGCCACGGATTTAAAGTTTCAACAAAACTAACAAACAAATGCAAGTGCTGCTACCACATGAACTCTCCCATGTTGAGAGCAAAGCTGCCCTACTACTCAGAAGCCACGACTTTGAGTCATGGTGATGACTAAAATGGGAGAGTACTTGGACCAAAGCTTTTTTCTAAAAGAATGATTAGGAACGACTGATGCAACATAAGCACACAGGCATGTATAAATCCTGAGTTTTGCAAATGTCTTTGGTTCTGTGTGCAATTCTGATCCCCCACATTGAACAGAAAAGCTGGAAAAAGAATCAGAGAAGAGCAGCAAAGGTTGCACGAGGTTCTGAAATAGTGTCCATTCAAGGAACAATAAAGTAAACCAGAGCTCTGCCATCTGGAGGACAGAAGACTGAGAGGATACACGCTAAAAGAGATGGGGGAATCTCTTCCAACCTAACTACTAGTGGGCATGAAGTGAAGTTAGAGTAATCAAGGTTCTAAACAAACAAAAGAAAAAAGTGGGATGCAACAGATACCAGACCTATGGAGCTTCTTGCCTAAGGCTGTTCTGGATGCTTGAAATTATCTGTGATAAAACAGAGATGGCTATGAACATGGAGGAAAAATCCACTAAAATTTACTAAATACAGAGAAACACTTCTAGCTGAGACAGTCACTAAATTGAAAGCTCTAGAGGTTCAGAGCCTGCTTAGGGCAGTATGAAAAATACTTGCTTTGTCCTAATCTCTCCTAGACTCTCGCTTATGCTGCTGTTGTTGTACCCCACAGTAAATAGCAAATCAGCTTTCTATCTGGAACAAGCACTGCTACTCTTGTGTCCTTCCACATTTTCAGAGTATTACAACTCCTACATAAAAACCAGAATAAGTCACAAATAGGGTCAGAAAGTGCTCTTTAACTCTCATAACTCTGAGAATTACATTTCTTCTAAATTTAGATTTCATTTCCAATCAAAATTGAAAATTTCTCTCATGGGAAATATGGATGTGTGATGACTCTGCCTTCCACAGCACTTAAAAAATATATAATGCCATGGATTTACACAGTAATCCAGCCTACTGAATGAACTTTTCAGACTTAAGGATTCCTCCCCTGGATTCAAATTTGTTATTTTCAGAAACCTATAGAAATACTTAATATAAACCATTAGTTTTCTCAAAATGTAACAACATCACCATTTTCAAATGGACATAGTAATATCTGGATCTGTTGTAGAACATAATTAGGAATTTTGCCTTAGATGGTTACAAATACTAGGATGAAAAGATTACTTTTTCCTTGGAACTGTTCATAAAGAACATTAGTATGCAGTAAGCTATGATTAGTTTAAAAAAAGAAAAAAAGTCTGAGGTGCACTATCACTACCAAAACACCCCCACAAAAAAACAAAAAAACAAAACCAAAAAACCAAAAAAAACCCAAAAAACCAAAAAATTAAATGGTAATTAAACTTAGGAGCTATGAAAGTTTTATGACAACTTTTGCATTTCTTACTAATTTGAATCCTTTCGGCTTGTTTTCACTTCCTAAGTTTTAAGTCAATTCAGAGAACCTGAGAAAATACAGTTCTTACTCCAGCCTAAAAGGAAATCAAAATTATACTAATTCTCTTGTAGCAGTGACCAACCAAGGATATAACTGAAGTCAGGTATGTAAGGAGAACTAGTAATTCTTTTTTGTAACCCCTGATTTTGGAGGAAAAAACCCCCAAACAAGCTAGTAAGCATAAGAAATTTCTGCTTGTTTACTTTTCCTAACTATACTAACTAATCTAAGTATAGGGTTCTCCTGAGAAACAGAACTTTCCTTAAAACATTGTTCCTTCAAACAAAGCCAACAGCTCTGCTGGATCTAAATCTCTAACAGGACTGAATTCAGCTGCACCACATTACACAAATGTAATGGGGAGCCAAAACTCTTTTTCTCCCCCAAACCATATCCCCTTATTCTATTTAACAACACCACATGAGAATCAGTCAATCAACCCCAGTTAACTGAAGAAAGGGCAGGATAGTAGTTGATTACGTCTTTGAGGACAAACAGGGTATAAAGCCACTGACAACTCTATATTCAGAAAGCTGACTCAGTTTTATCCCAGTTTTATTCTATAATGTCAAGTGCTCCCTTCCTGATTTTTCAAAACGAAGTCACTTACGTGACAGAATGGTTTTTTTCACACAATTCCTTGGGCATAAGCTATAATTCATCCATGTGAAAAGGAAAGAAAAAAAAAAGATTGAAGAAGTTTCATTGTAAGACTATTGATAAAGGGGGAGAAAAAGGACAGTATCATAATTTGGCTCTTGAGTCACCATTTAAACCAATATGAACTGTAACCAAAATGAATTGTGAACTACTTTTTGGCTACATGCCTAAAAAGCCCATTGATGTTACCACACCAGACTCTTGGTTGAAATTTCTCATCTTCTGTATCATAATACAAAACGGCTTATTACTGCATAAGTGAGACCATATTTACAGATACTAGAACAATCAACTATTTACTATTAGCTAAATAGGCACCACAATTTCATCACAAATGTGGTTTTTAAATGAAAGAAGCAGAACAAATCCTCTGCGTAGAGCACCCAAAAAGGAACTGGGTCAATTTGTTGTTCTGCTATGGTTAAGCAATTGTTAAATACTTAATTGCTCAACAGTTGAATGCAATGGGATTCAAGTGGGTTCTTAAATTTAAGCACCAAATTAACTGCTTTTCTGAAAACAGGCCTTCCACTGAAATGCCCAGGAGAAAAACACTTCTGACACTGGGTTGATTAAGAAATTCACAGAGTAATGCATACTTGGTTAAGTCAGATTTTAGTACTACTTTAATATTAATTTCTTTCACGGGGGAGGAGAAGTATTGAAATCGTCTAAATTTCAGTCTCCCCAGTGATCAACTGGCATTACAGATAAACAAATTGAACAGATGGGCAGCCCCACTCCCTGGTCCCCACCAAACCCAAACACACACTTTAACTGCTTCTGCTTGCCAGCACCTAGGGAAGCAGCTGTGGGAATTACAGCACCAGTGAACTCACCCCACAGAAGAGAAGTTTTCTGCTTGTACAGCTTCATGAACCAATGTGCTACAGGGGTCAGATGGGTTCTACAGCTGCTACAAGAGAAGACGCAAGAACAAGCAGATTCTGCCGTGGGATGACAACACTCAGAGCCAGGGAATGATGCTGTAACAAGTTCAGCTCTTCCCCTTGTGCAGCTGTAGGGGTATAAACTAACCAGCTCTATGGTGAGGGAGTTGCCTGGTGCTACTCTCTTGTGGCCTCACAAATGCTTCAGCCAGAACAAGAGAGGAAGCGGAAACAGAACCACCCCAAAAGCAAGAGCCACAACTGCAGAAGTACAGAAAGGGTTAGGTTGGAAGGGACCACAGTGGGTCAGTTGGTCCAACCAACCTGCACATGGCACAGGATTGCATCCAGGTTCTTGAATATCTTCAGTGAAGGGGACTCCACAGCATCTCTGGGCAACCTGTTCCAGCGCTTGGTCACCTGCGTAGTGAAGAAGTTCTTTCTCATATCCAGGTGGAACTTCCTGTGCATCAGTTTCTGCCTGTTGTCTCTTGTCCTATTGCTTGGCACCACTGAGCAGAGCCTAGCTCCATCCTCTGACACCCTCCCTTCAGATACTGACATACACTGATATCTTATCTAATTACAATCTGTCTTTATGTCATCTAGAAGTAAGCAGGGGATTGCATTCTATCCCAGGGTGCTGATTCGGGAATGGAGCTAACTTGGAAAGCTGCTCACCATCCATCATCCATATTTACATCCATACCTAATGCATGATGACAGAGATCAGATCCAGGGAAGCTGCTGGTCTGCAAAGTTCCTACTCACACAGCTTCCTCAAAGTCTGGAAGTCTGGAAGCACCAGTGAGTAGGGCTGCACGGAACACTGCATTTGTGAATTCATCAGGGTTGAAAATGAAGTTATAAGGAGGAATTCTAAATGTGAATTATTTTAATGACCATGTAACCTCGTGAACAGTTATCCTGTGCCATGGAAGAGATACAATGGGCTGCAAACTCCTTCAACTGGAGGACAGATTACCAACAACCTTGAGCTCTTGTGTCTTAGAAGCCCTGAAATGTATCCAAACTAGTTGTCTAAATTTTGTAACAGCCAAAAATCAAGCTCACAAAGATCCAAATTTGGAATTTTTTTTTTTAAAGAAAGTTAAGCAGTGACATAGCCCAATGAAATTGTGACATGACAACATCTAATGCACAGTTTACATGTGACCTTTGAAAGCACAGAGGTCAGCAGAAATGGCCCTGAGAAGGTCTTTGCTTTAAGTTGTACTTATTCCACATGGGAGTGAGAACCAAAAAAAGAATCTTATTCGTACTAGAAATATTTACTTGTTTCATTTAGCCTGTCTACACTCTTCCAGCTGGGTAAAGCAGAGAGCTTGCGTTCCTTCTGCTTCCTGGACTGTCCCTTTTGCTGCCTCCGAAGAGCCTCGGTCACAGATGATGCAGGGTCTTGTCCTTTACTGGCCATATCTTCACTAGCCAGGGAGAATGCAGACTGAGACCTCTGTGGGATTAAAAATCAAAGAGTGCAATTTAAAAATAGAGGCAGTTAATGATCCAACTTGTTACCATAATTAGTATTCAGTTACCCATGGAAGTGTGGGATCTGCTAACATCACAAATGGGATTTAATGTATTTCAAAGAATTCAGCATTAGATTGCTTATTGATGTGCATTTCTGATGCTATACAAAGAGGCAGGAAATTGTTTATACTACCATGGACCAGATGGAGAGAAATAATTAAGGTGAAGTTGTTGGGAATGTGCTTGGTGAGGACTGATATAGAACTGCTTTGACTCAAGTTAGCCAGAAAGGGATCCCATTGTGGGGAGACATGATGATCTATTGTTGGCTCAACAGGCCATCTGGTGTAACAATTTGCAGAAGTTAAGAATTAAAAAAAAGCAAACAAACAGCCTGTTCCCCAGAAACAGCCATGCAACTCAACTGATTTTAATGCAGAATTCTGTTTGCCAGGACATACATACATAACACCCAATATGCTGAGCAGTTTTATGGCATCTTACTAATGAAATCAACTTAGCCTACAGTTGCACATCCACTTAGTTCTAGGAGGGTCACATTTCAAGGCATAATAAGGCAAAATACTGTTGTGATTGTTAATCATCCTGACTGCTACTGAGGGGAATGGACTTGCCTTTGGTTCCACAAACAGATCAGACATTTTAATTTTGACCTAGGCACAGAGAAGTCAGTCTGTTACAGAAGACACACTTAAATTTGGCCCATTTTAAAAAGCTTTGAGTGCTGTCAGTGTCCTGCTGATTTCAGTAGAACTCACACTTGCATATCAAATCACATACGTAGTTCTAGAAACAAGGCTTTCAGAGCTTGAGTCCAGTTGCCTTCCCAGCAGAGTCAGTAGAAGACTGACTTCTATGCCAGGTTTTCAAATGACTCAGCTACTTTGCACAGGCCAAACTGGCACTCTTGAATCTTTGCACATTTTTAGTGATGTTCAAATTACAAATAATTAACTAAATCTGTTACTCTCAAAAGGACCAGTCTTGCCTTTATCAGAGGTCTGCTTTGCACTGGTGCGGATGAGGTAAAGGAGAACTTGACTTTCAGCTATTTTCAAGTCTCTTCAATTCCCAGGACAGCATAAGCATTGCTGTGAGTCCTGCTGGCTCGAAAGCCACACTTATACCACTTTCTGGCTGCACCTCCTCTCATCTGAAATGCTCCTCTGTGGGACCCATGTACTGTGCCAGAAGATTTAATTAACTGCAAATCTTCCTGTATCCTTGGCTCAGCAGTAAAAAGAAACACAATTAAGCACAAGGGTTTAGTTTGGCATCTGAATTCATGAAGAAAAGCCAGAATTATTGCTCTAGAATAAAATATTTTCTATAATTACAATGACTGCACAACTTTGTTAATCTTGTCCATACAAAGACCCAGGTCATAATATGACGCATTGGAGTGTTTCCTTTTAAATTTAGTGATATAAACTATTCCCAACAAGCTTGAAGTAATTTTACTATAGGGAATCTTTCAGGTGCATCACTTTTACAAGTCAGCAATATTCAAGTGTGTATTTAGTCTGTTCCAAACCTTGAACTAGATCTTTCACTGATCATCTGAATCCTTCTTAATTCTGAAAAAGTAATAATTTAATGCAATGCATATAGGTACATAAATTGTTTCACTATAGCAAATTTGCTCATGAACTTTGATTTCATCCTGCAGAATATGTGGACAATATAAACAATTCTGCCACAATTTTGCCACCTGAACTGTGCTGAGTTTTAAGTGTGCTGTGGTTCACTTCACTTCATTGTAAAGCTAGAACTACCAAATTTGCCATGCTTTCAATAAATTAGGTTTGGTGTCCACTGCATCTCTCAAAATCTTTGTGTTAAAGTTGTTATATACTGGAAGCAGCAAGTTGCTGTTGCTGACCATGAATATTCTCTCAGGGCACATTCTTTTTCCACATACATATAGCAAACATGAGAGATAAGAGACACTGAAGACCCAGAAGAAGGAATACACTATAGTTCAATCAGGAATATCTATTTTCCCTTATTAATCAGGAATATCTATTTTCCCTTATTACTCAAAGAACTGGATCTTTAAGAAGAACACCAGGAAGAACTTGAGTAATCGGTAAAATGATAATGGGGACTCTGATAATGAGAGCTATCTGTATGTTTGACAGCTTTCCTGTTTTGTTTGAATGGCAGCTTCTTGTGTGCCTACTCACCATTTCAAAAACATCACAGTAAAGTGATGCCATCGCAGTGATGGCAGCGTCTGCTCTTTGCTCTCAACTCAACTAAGACCTGCCAGCAGCTTAACCCTGACAAGGCAGAACTTGGCAGGGGCTGCAAAAGCTCCTGAAGAAGCAGGGCACTCCTGCCTCCAGGCTGATGCTTTGGCAGCAAAGCTGTGGCCAGCAGTGACCGAGCAATGTGAAGCCAGCTCAGGTGCATCCACACTATAGGGCAGATAAAACTTTCAGAAGGACTAGGAGAGACACAACAGCTTGATGGATTTAAAAAAGAGAAGATGAACAGCCTGAAGGATGAAAGGAGCTGAAAAATAAGGAAGGACAGAAAAAAAAGTGGACACAGTCCCATGCGGTGTAGTAGCCTAGGAGCTGAAATAAGCTCAACCAAATAAGCTTATATAGCAAAAAGCTGGTTTTTTAAAATTGTGTGCTAAAACTTTTGGGCCACATCAGAGGGAACCTGCTCTCCACAGTTTCTGTAAGGTCTCTGTGGAGCAGGAAATTGGTATTGGGGAGGAACTACTGCTTAGAAATTTTCCCAGGAAATCCAGTTCAAATACAGCAAGGGGTAAACCTTTTGGTGCCTCCAAAGCTTGGCTTGAGGCCATCCTCATTATTTTTCTACACTTTATGTGAATTTTTGATAAAATCTGTCTTAGACTCCTCTGCTAGAAGTACCACCGCTTCTCACTGAGGATGGTTCAATGTCACAGAAGGCTCAAGGAGAGAAAAGTAATGGCATGATAAAATAGCTTGGCTGCATTCCTGCATTTATATCCTGAAAAAGGAAGACACTGTTGAAGTTCCACTCTTCACTACTACATTTGCAGTTGTCTGTAGTTCTTATATCTGGAAAAATTGAAATGATCAAGAAATACCAATGTTCTAATAAGCTCCAATTCAGAAGAATATATAAAAGTAGAGGATTAGGTTATTTCTTGTTCTGAAAGTTAGTTTTAGGTAGAGATGGAGGGAGAAATAGTAGAATTGTGTTTTACTCAGACAAGCAGGGGTGGAAAGTATAAACATTCATCCCTGAGCAGTTCAAACCATTGGTAGCACTGATAATGACACAAAAAGGGAGTGTCAGTAATCAAGCTTGGTGTAGGAACAGGACAGAAGCACATCCTGGCATGAGAACAAACCAGTCTAAATTGACTGCATTTTTCAGAGCACAAAAGCAAATGTTTGTCTACAAGTTTATCCCCAATCAATTAGCAATCATTAGATCATGACTCTATCTGAAATGCAAACGACCTCAAGACCTCCTTTTGTTGTTCTTGCAAATAAAGAGCAAACTAGAAAGTTAGTTACTTGGTGTGAGACAACACAGCAAAAGCCCTTATCTTGGCTGGCACATTTGCATCAACTTAAATTCAGCCAGCACCACTAACTCCACAGCCCTACAGCTGCAGCATGGGCTACATCCTACTTCCCTGTGGGCGGATTTCACTGCTGTACTGACAAGGGCAGGCAGCAGAAGCATGCATTACTGTGCCGAATCAGTGCCTCTCTCCTTCACAGAGGTAACAGCCCATCCGTAGATCCATGGGGGATGTCTTTCCCTGGGGGACATTTGTATAGAAAGCAAAACACTGAAAATAAGTAAACAGGCTTGAGAAGCCTGCCTGGGGGCTGATGCTCCATGTGGTTTCCCTGTGAATGGATGCACAGAAGTACTGGAGGTAAGGCTGGGAACTCTGGTAGGCTCTTGGATCAGTCTGCTTTGGAACAAGGGATTTTTACTGGCCAAGTGAAGGAACCATGTCCCTCAAGTTTTGTCAACTGCCTACATGCTTGGACAGCAACAAGGTCTGAGGGCNAAAAAAAAAAAAAAAAGAAATACAGGAGCCTAGATATAATTTTCAAAAGAAGGTAGGAATGTCAGAAGTTTGGTTTTGATTTATAAAGATGTGAGATGTCAAGAAAGGAGCTAAAGATACTTGGCGTATTTCCTAGGCAGAAGTTCTTCCTCAGCAAACAAAAACTCCGACCCATCCGCCAAGTGCTATTTTAGGTGTATTTCTGTGTTATCAATGACAAGGCTGCCCTGTACGTTAGCAGTCGGACACTGCTGGTTTCTGCAGTAGACTGGTGCATCAGCAGATGGCACTGCAGCCCCGCGGATCATTTGCTGCGCCCTGCTCACAGCCGACAGAGGCAGGCGCTGCATGCCGGAGTGCTGGGCAGTACAGCACAGCTCACAAAATACAGCTGGGGTATTGACAGGCATTTCCAGACACTTGAGTTAGATGAGTTCCCCACCAAATCCTGCCTAGTGGCACCTCCTAGGTGACATGTTTGTTTCAATTACAGATACATTATTATCCTTTTTTTAAAAATCCCTCTTCAGGGATTTCTGTTGCATAGTTTATAATGTCTGGATGGAGTGAACTCAGCCTTCACTCTTCACTGAACTAGAACTAAAAGGAATCATCTAATTCATTGATGGCCTTGTATATTAAAAAAAAAAAAGACAAAGTGGTTTCTGAAGATTAAAAAAGGAAGGTGTGAATAAGAAGTAATTCCATCTCCTATTACTTAACTAATATAAATATTCCATTTTCTATCAGTAACAATTTATGAGCTCACTCTTCTGAACACCAAATAAATAAAAGCAAAACAAGTAACCAAAAGCAAGAACAACCTTATAAACCACTATAAAGAATATTGAGTCTAATGTTGATAATCTACAGATTCTTTACCTTGAACAACTGACTCATATGTTCAGAGAGACAACATTTAGATTTTGCAATAAAAGATGAATAAGTATAGGTTTTCACCAAAAGATGAGAAAGAATTCCCCTTTCTCTTAAAGAAAAGCCAAAATGGTAATTCCAAATAGGTCCCGAAAGCATCTGATGGGACTTTACAACTGGATCATGCATGTTTTTTCCTCCACTTCCTTCCTGTTTCACCCTCTTTCCACCCTTACCTTATGCTTCAGTCTGGTGTAACTAGTGAAACAGTAATTTCTTCTGCAATGATTTGAAATCATCGAGGACCTTCCCAGGTTCAGGAGGAACTGGGGACCCCAGATGCCACAAGGGAGCTGCAGGGTCACGACAACAGGCCCTTGCAGGCACAAGGACCTCACCACCCATGCTGAGGGCAGGTACCTCTGGATATGGGCAGCAGAATCCTGTGCTGGGCAAGCTCTGACCTGACCAGCAGCTGCTGAGTTGGGCTTTGAGGACTACCTTGTTTATTCAGGGAATCAACCTACAACTGACATATTAAACTCAGATGACCTAAATGCAACCTTATTGATCCTGTCTCCTCCCTGGCAAATTCTGTAGCTATGCCTGCCAGTGGTGCAGCAAATCCCCTTCTCAGCTGTGAATATAATCAATGCACAGAAAGAACCAGCAGTTCTGGTAGCAAATACAGTAGCAATCCCTAGGCATTAACAGCTTATGCATCCTTTGGTAAAAAAACTCCCACACCAGGAAGGAGACAGTATGAGCTTGCAAATGGTGCCACTCTGCCACAGCCTATTTATCCTGGAAGTGATTTTTGCTCTGCTCAAATGTATGCAGTCCAGACATCTAGCAGTGGGAGTGAAATACCAAGGGTTTCAAGCATCTGTTCCTTAGTTAATCTTGTATGTGGCAAAGGATCTGTTAACAACCTTCTGAAAAAGGGCAAGAACAGGCAGATGAATAGATTTTCACACTCAATTGAAAGGAAATTCTCTCCTAACCACTTCTTGTGGGTATCCCAGCCATCAGGGCAAACCCTTGAACAGCAGGCTGGGACAAAGCAAAGATGACTGGTCCCTCTCTTGCAAAAGCCTTAGAACATATGTCTTCCTAGGGTCTGCCCAAGCCGGCTTTTTGCTCACTAGTGACAGATATATCCTGGCTGCAATGAATTGCTTCCATCCTTCTGTTTGCCTCAGACATCTGATTCCCTTAAAAGCCCCGTTCCTTTAAAAAGGCTACAAAAATAATGATTAGCTAATCAGGAATGAGTCTGACAGCAGGATGAATTGCACAGCTGTGTAGTAGTATGTATTTCTCAACAAACCCATTGCTGGTGGACATGCCAGTTGCTCTACACCATCGCCTATAGCGTAAAAAGAAGGAAAAAAACCTGCCCCCACATGTGAAAGTGATACTGCTTTGTTTGTAAGGAATTTGTAAGCAAGTAATAATGGATATTTCATATTGATCCCAGAATATGAGTATAAACATCCTTTTATTATACTTACAGGGTTAACAATTTAGGAAAGTGCTAGGAGCATAAATATCACAGTTTGATCAATGTAATGGATTTATGTGAACAAGTCTATTGAATTTTGTGGAACTGAGGCTAGATATACCAATGCAACTGTAATCCATGCAGTGCCTTTACAAGGTACCCATAGGCATTTAGCCATTACTGCTCCTCACATGCTCACCCAGAGCCCATTCTTTTTCCCTCCTTCCACACTTTGAATATTTCATAACATGTCCTGAAAAAACCTAAACAAATGAAACTAAGAACAAACAGGGAAGACACTTCCCAGTTTGAAGACACTGAGAGCTCAGTTAGTGTCCTGTGGTGACAGTATTGCCATTTTACTTGCAGAAGAGAAAGGGGAAGAGCAAAGGGCAGATCCCTGGTTCTCGTGTAGGACAGGCGGATTTTGCTTTGCCACTAGCATATCTCTCTGGAAGAGTGCTTGTGTATGAGGGTAGGAGGAGGCGGCGAGTTGGCACCCACGTTTCAGGTCTAACTGCAGCCTTACACATGAACACATTCATTTTTTTCAAGTGAATACTCTTCACTAAACACAACTATTCTTTTTTCATCCATCTCTAGGTGTCTCAGTTCCCTGAGCAACCTTTCATGTCCTGTTCTGACCCTCATCTACAAAGCTGTGCTCAGCACAGCACTCGCCCATCAGAGAGAATCACTGTATCTTCTACTCAAACACCAGAGGAAGCCTTAAGTGTTCTGTGTTTATTTGCTTCCTCCTCTGGCAATATACACCCTGATTTAATCTAAAAATAAAGCAAGGTTTGTCAGGCAGCCTAGCTCTGAGCATCACAGGTTTTAAGTTAGACCTGAAAATTTTGCAAAACCCAGGAATGTATTACGATAGCATCTTTAAAACAAAATAAAGCTCAAAGAACAACATATGAGCTTAATTATTTGGAAAATAACATTATACAATGACCACCCTTCTCCACCATTTCTACTACTCCCTTTCATGCCTCAAAACCTATCTTGGTTTGCTGACAGTACGTGCAATGCAGCCGAATGTAGGCCTGCATGGGCTCAATCATGTACCTAGCATTGAAAACTGTCTTGGAAGTTTGTCAAGTGCATGGATAGCACTGTGAAACCAAAAACCAGTAATCTTATGCTAGAGATACATATCAAGAAGAATTACAAATTCAAGCTACACATACAACTTTATAAGGACAGTGCTGTCATGTTTAGCCTTGCACTGGTTATTTAGCAAGCTGAGTCTTAAAATCTGGCCCTAGTTGCTGAGTCAGAATCACAGACTAGTTGTATCCTACCCTTCTGCAGCAGTGGAAAGAGGGAAATCAACCAGTATACCATGGACAGAGCCTTCTTAATCTGAAATCCAGACTGTTTTTGCAGCGAGATTTTTACAGTGTCACGTGTGGAGTCAGCAGACGCCAGCATTACCTGTAATCTGGAAAGTATTTAGAGAAAGTTGGATTTTCAAATAATAAATATTAATAAAAAAGACATATTATTTTTAGATCACCAAGTGCTTTTCCATCTCAAAATGCATTGTTCTTTCCCATTTTGTGCAAGGAAGATGGTGCTGCAGTTGGCTTCTTTCAAAGGAAACAATACAGCAAATAACTCGTTGGGATCCAGCTGATGGGCTTCTGGATGAATGCACACCTGCCTCATTGGAAGTAGGTCCCAGCAATACATGCCATGGAACCTTCTGATGCCAGCTCTTATGTAACAGTTAAAATCTCCATCTTCCCTCGGACATTACACATTGATTTATTAGACATAAATATGATGTTTCTGATGCAGTCATTGACAGGTAGGGACTGATATCAGCTGGTACCTACAGTGCTGTGCCTCCCTCATCTGAAATCGTGCTCCCACTGTGCTGCATGACTGCTCAACAGGCTTCCGCTCCACAAAGGTCTTCTTCAAGCACTTTTGTTTGAGACTAACCTAAAAAGGTATAGAGCACCTGCAAAACCTCCAGGGACTTCCAAAGCAGTGCTAGACCTCAAGCTTGTGGAACCTTCCTTCTCTTTAAAACAAATCAAATAGAGGGAAAAAANTTAAAACAAATCAAATAGAGGAAAAAAAAGGAAAAAAAAATAAACAGCTGTCAGTACACTGTGGACCTTATAATTAGCTTAACCAGTATATTTCTGCTTCCCCTGAGGTGCATCATAATGTGTATTTAATGAAATCCTCCTTTTCCCTATATCCCTAGCTGTTTTATATACTATAAATTATGGATGAGCTTCTGTTTATATATGCAATCTTTATGCTGTAAAATAAAGACCACTAATACACAGCACTTAAAGCACACCAGGGTGCCTTCACTCCATCAATGTTTAAATGGGATACAACTTGCCAACTGGTCGTTTGCTCTCTGGCTGGCAGTGATGTATGGTGGACGAACTGGACTCAGAGAGCAGAGAAGCATCCACCCATTGCTCTGCACTCCTATCCCAACACTCCACAGCCTTTGCTTATTGGTAATGAGAAACAGATGGTGCCATCCATCTCTTTTTATGAGATGAGGAAATAAAATATTCAGCCCTGTTTCACTATTTTTAGCCTGGGCGAAGGGATCTCAAAAAAATCTAAGAGGGAAAAATAGGAGAAGACAATGTCTGTAGCTACTAACACAGCGTAGTACTGCAGTTAAACAATCAATACTACAATTTGGAGGGGGGAAGTGAGAAACTTATTTATTACTTTTTCGAAGCAAGTGGTTTTGAATGAGCAGTGAGGTAATGCAAGGCTTCCAGAGACCACTGGAAGTTTCTGGCTGATACGGATGAGCTGCACACAAATAGCTATGATAAAAAGAAAAATTGCTTGGCAAGTGAAACTGCAAGGTGATAGCTGGGATTATAACAGCATCCCCATACTCTGTAAGAAGTGACTTTGGTAATAAAAAGCAATGCAACAATAAACATGGGTTTCTAAAGGGCACGTTACAGCATACAATAGTCTTGTGTTATATATTATTAGTTTCATTGTGCTAGCAAAAGCACATGTATTATCTTCTGCACAGAAGACAAGAAATATTTCCTCTAAAATAAATTTTGAGCTTTAAATTATGAAATTCTGACTGGCTTAAGATTTGCTATCCATACCTTCCTTTCCTCTGCATGTCTGGCTTCCTGTTAATCATGTTTCTTCTTTCCTTTTATTTAATCTGTCCTGCCTCTGCTGATTTGTTAGCCTGGTACCAAAGAAACACTTGAACAGGGGAAGTTCTAGTTAAATAACTTTTATTGGGAAACAGGTTCACATATGTAACTCTGACACAGTAATAGTATCCCTTGGACAGCTTTGATAGAAAGAAAATGAAAACTTGTTTTTCTTCTTCCTTCTCTTGGGATTGTTGTGGCCACTGGGTCTCTCTGCAAAAACCTTGGTTACACTAGGAACCTGTGCTAATAAATCTATTGCAGCAGACCCCTCATTAGCTGTGGTGTGTACTAATATTAAAAGGGTTTTATCATTACAGGCAGATCCCTGCCTAAACTAAGCCATCACACACAGATCAATGTTAGGATGTATATACACAAATCAAGAGTTTGGGGTTTTTTTGTCAACAGAATGTCATCAGTTAGGAACTAAGAAAACTTCACTTATTATAGTGGAATCCAAGAAGATTTGCTGTTACAGACTTGGGCAGTAAGGAGCTTTGCCTGGAATGCGCATAGGGCCCCTCTGACAGCTTCTGTAGAAGCTAGGTTTTGTTTGAGAAAAAAAAATTGCAATTCTTTTGACAGAAAAGATAACTTTCTCACATGATATACAGAAGAGAAAGTGATGTGGTTTAGTCTTGCAAATCTACGGACAGATGCATGCTTCGCATTTGTTGCCGAATGAAACAAAGTGGAATGGAAAATAATATCAGAAAAAGGAATTTGAGTTGTTTCAGCACTGTTGATGAGAATCAAGCAGGCTGTATATGCTCTACATTTGCTCTGCACAAATTGCCTTTCAGTAGACTTTCCAGCAGACCCAGGTTCTGTGACTTCAATTGTGCTAACAGCCTAACATTAACTGCAACTATCTTAGCTATGGGAATTGACTGGAGCTACACTTCCTTTACAAGAGTGTCTGGCCATACTAATAAAATTCTCCTCTACTCAGAACAAAGCAAAAAATAAACATCTACACACTTCAAAGGAGAAAAGAATAAGATAACACAACCCTAGCAAAGCAAAAGTCAGAAACTAAATTTATGGGAAAGATGAAGTAAGTCACAGCAGATGGCCAAATTCATTTGTGTTCCTTAAAGCACTGTGGGAAGACAATGGGAACAAATGGTGAAAAAGGTGGCAAAAGGCTCTGTACAGAGGTAGAGTGCACTTATAAAATACTGTACACATCTGCATCTCTAGTACTGACTGATGGCTACAGAGGTTTTGAAGTTGTGTGCATCTTGGTGTGACATTTCTGTTTCTCCAGTGTTTTTCACAAAGTCTGCTATTACTCAAACCAATGAGCCTCACTCTGGCAAAAAAATCAGGACTAAACTGTTACTTCAGAAGAGAATTTCAAAATGTGTTGAGTTCAAAGTTAACTCTCCAAATGCTGAACAGGCTTCTGGTATAATGACTGAGGATTTGAACAGCATATTTCTCTGAGTCCTGTCCGTAAACTTAAGAAAGAAAACTTGTTTGAGTCAGACACAAAATTAACTCTCTCTCTCCTGGCTTTTATATTCCACAAACAACCTGCCTAGGAGCAACAGAGCAAAGCACTTAAATCATGCTCACCCTAACTTCTAATCATTTATTAATAATGGTGCATTACAGGCAACACCCATTCATTTTGGAAATAGATAGAAGACTAGGATATGAATCTGTATCTCAGCAACTCTGGCTCATAGTCAATATTCTGGTATAAATCTGTTCTCACTGGGAGTGTAAGTGAGCAAACTTAGCTGGGAACTAGGACATAGCCCACGTTCAGTTCTGCTGGTTCTGCTTAGCGGGGGAGAGGTGGTTACTGGAAGAGTAGCAGGACACTTGGGAGCAGCAGCTTAAACCACAGTGTCAAAATGCACTGGAACTAACTCATCTGTCACTGTCTTCCCTCTCTGATTGTCAAAGTGCTTGTCCAAGCCTACAGCTTATTTTCACATCTTTTTACTTGCTGCTCTTCTAAAACTGTTACTAATGCAGCTTGTCAGATTTTCTTTAGCTTTATAGCAGAAGATAAAGATGTGCTGAGAAATAAGTGGAAGGAAGAAACATTCCTTAGCGTAAGACATAAATGGTGCTCTGCAGCTGAGTTTACTTTTTTGTTGCTGGTGGTGGTTGTTTTCTGTAAGATGGCTAAGGAGAACAAGAAACATTACAGAAACCTAACTTTATACAAAACAGAAAGTATCAGTCAGCAAAGACCTACATAAAGGTTAAGTGAGCAGAAACACTGTTCTGAGGAATAAACACTGAAGCATTGAGTCCTGCTAACATTCAAATCAAGCAGTGATCACAAACTTAGTCCTCCCCAACACAGTCACCAGAAGAACGCAATGTCAGTGAGTCCATGGGATGTTAGGAAAGCATGAAACTGAGTTTGTCCAGACATAGAATTAATGCTTGCTCTCTGCACTTCTCTACCTACCATTCCAGGCAGCAAGTACACTTATCCATGACTGCAATCTTCAGAAAACACGGGCAGTTGTGCTGTGCCACTCACCCACAAGGTGTAGGAGCCCCTGCGGCTCCCCGGGAATGTCAGCATGCTCTGGTCTGAGACAGCGCCGGACGCCAGGCCGCTGCTCCGCGACGGCGGCCATTCCAAGTCGGCCTCGGCCTGCTCGGGTTTGCTTTTCTGCTTCTTTATAATCTGCAGGGTAGGGGAGAAATGGGTGGGAGGGGACAGAAAAATGCTGCTTGGGAAATACTGTCTGAGCTGTATGGAGAAGATCTAGATGAACCCTGTCTCAAGGCAAGCTCCCCAGGAAAAACATCTGATTTTCCCTTTGCGTTGGCTCCAGCTCATGCAATTTTTTCTCATCTGAAGTCTACTGCCTGCAAGCACATAAGCATCCATGCAATATGTAACAATGCCTGTAGGAATACCAGAGGTGAATTACATAAACACAGAAACCTGTTGCTACAGTAACACTTTAGCAGCATCTAAGTGTCAAAGTATTTTCTCAGACAAGACTTTTTGCCAAGAAACATAAAACACTAGAGAGAGGGGAATTTCAAAGGCTCCCAATGACATGCAGACACATTCTAGTGAGAACAATGAGGTCTAAGGTCTCTAGACACTATTTTTATTTTTGAAAATCTACACCATCTTGAGAGAGAGCACTCATGTCTCCCTACACTGACAGATTATATCCTGCTACACTTCGTTTCCACAAATATAAAATACCTACAGAACATTTTTCTATGGCATAGAAGATCTTGTTAGGCAGCTCTTGACAAAAACAGTAGCAATTCAGGATTGGCTGAGAGAGGCTCTGGACTATGAAAGACCCGATAAACAGACTTACCTGATAGTTTAACATCACCATTAAAAAAGAAGCAGATTATTTTCCAGTGAGCTGCTGCTCTTCTGGCTTTTCTTGATAGCTTTATAAACAACATGTTCCTCTTCTGGTGTGTGATCCATACACTGCTAAATGCCACAGCCTACACAAAGATGTGGCATCTAGCTTATTTCACACGGAAGGAGACTAATTTAGCAAAGTGGTTACTTTACTGACCCTAGGACCTTAACGGTGCTCTGTTCATGCACATCTGGCCTTACTCCAAATTGTCCAGACAAACTCAAGAGGTATTTTTTCCCACTAACCCTCCACTTTCATTCTGCCAACCATGAGTTTTGCAGGGAGAAGAATGAGCTCTACATAAAAAGCTACAGAATTCAGACACGCCAAGGGTTCTGTGATTTTTTTAGTGTCTCTCTCACATTAAGAGAATTTTGTGTTAATGACTGGCGTTGTTTTCTTTGAACATGTTGCAGACACAGGGTTCAGTAGAGGGTATGGTCATACTTCTTTACACTGGCCAACTTTATCTTTTGGGAAGTGATGCCTACAGTTGAGGGCCATACCTTTTGACATCAGAAAAATTTATGCCTATGGGGAAGTGAAATACAGATGTAAAATTCCATCAAGCAAGGACCTTCCCTTCCAAGAAAGGACATCACAAACCTCAGGGAGTGGTGAACATGTAGGACATCAGGTTAGGCGTGGGACTGATCTTACTTATAAACTGATCTCTGTCAGACTTAGTTGATGAAGCTTACATTGGTGTAGTTCATTTACTTTACTATGTTGGTGTTATCCTCTTTGTTGTTAGCAGTGTTTGAAGTCTAAAACACTGTGTTTCAGCTATTAAACATAGGGGGGAAAAAAGCATGCCATACCTTCTGCACAATGGTTGTGGCCAGCTCTTCTATGAGGTCCTCCTTGTGCTCCTGCAAGTAACAAGCTTCATTCTGCTTGTCCTGCACGAAAATGGATAACTGTATTTGCTAAAATCACATAAAAACAGCCTTCCCACAGAAAATGTATAGATTGGGAAATGGGTAATGTGCCCTATGGGCACTGTGGGAAGAAATTATAGGCACTTAAAGTGCTTGTCACCTTCTGAAATACAATGTGCATCTTCAATACCAGTTCATAAAACCCATGCCCAACTCTTTAGGTATATCATGAGACAGTCACTACCTCATCATGTTTTCGTTTATATCTTCTTGGTTTGTACCACTACCAAAATTAAAAGAAACATGATTGTTCTATTTAAATCAATATTTTTTTTAAAGTGTTACCAGGCTGTCACTGTAGGTCTCTGCCTTAGAAATAGCTTCTTCCACTGCTTCCTCTGCAACACGTAAGGCCACAGCAAGGGTATCCATCATGCTGTGTCCTAAATGAAGAATAAGATAAAACCACCATGTTCTTTATATACACACATTTTGCATAATGAGCTCCCAAATTCAGACTCATATTCAAATCTTAAATTATTCACAAAAAAAGTTATTTCCTCAATCCATAAATAGGCACAGTAAAATAAAAAAACTTAAGACAGAGAAATTTGTTGCAATCTCTAAGTTTCTGCTTAAATGTACATCTTAGATACAATAAAACATGGTATTTTATGTTGCTTAGTTTAGACTGTAGCAAAATAGTTTGGAGGAAATAATTGAAAGAAAAGTTATGAAGTTCCTATAAGCAGGAACAACAAAATTTAAGAAAGAGAATGAAAAAAACATACGAGCATAGGAAAGGAGATGGGAGGGAAGTAACAAAAAGTGAACATTAAAAAATCACACTAGAAAAGGCATGTAATAGGTGTCATGTTGAAGCAAGATGTCCCAGCATGGTACGCAAAAGATTCTGAGTGTCTTGCTGAATGGTTCAGCCAAAATATATTTGGATCTGTGTACAAGACTTACCAGCACTCTAAGCTACTTGTCCAGTAATTCAAAGTGTAAGGACTGCTTTTTAAACAAATGAGATTTTAGCAGCATACCTTCTGTCTGTTGGTAGAAGGTAGAGTCACTGCCACAAATGCTTCCTTCATTCTCAAAGCTTCCTTCATACAAACTTCCTTCTGCTAAAAAGAAAGACAGAATCATGTGTTACGATAAGAAGTACCCATTAACAGCAGAGGCATTGTTAGGTTAGAATATTCACTCAAGATATGGTGGCACTGTACACAATGAGGGATAACTGGAAAATTCCTCCTAGCTGTTGCTGTTGGATAAATCATGACTGCAGGAGCTTTTCTACAAAACATGACTGCTTTTATATCACAGGCTTCTCATTCATTTTGAAAGGAAAAAAATATTACTACAGTAGAAAAGAGATGAAGAAGCTACTAGGCATAAAACTTACATGGCAGAAGTTAAGTACAGGAAATTTGACTTTACTATGACATTTGGGGTAGAAATAGATTCTACATTTTAAAGGGCAATGCTGTATAAATAAAGCAAAACCCTGACACCTATACTAGTATTTATCTTCAAAGGGAACAAAAGGTTTACCTAACAGTCACAGGGATAGCAGAAGAAAGTTAGCAGTGACATTTAGACTCAAAGGCCTTCCTTAGAAAGGTCTAACCGAGAGGGGCACACGCCACTGCAACTCATTGCATCGCTTACACTTCCATTTGAGCACTCATTCACTGAGACTATGGTTAAAAAAAGGCAGCACATCATATAAAAGTTTGGAAGCATCCCTGGCCACAGTTTTTACTTCCATTTTCCTACTTCTGCCCTAACTGAAACAAGATTTGCTTGTCCTCACACATATTTGTCCTCAGTTGCTAAGGAATCTTCTAATGAAATATGAATTTGATACCCAAAAAGGAAAAAGACTAATAAATCACAATTTAGTAAATAGGTCACTTCTCCCTAGAGGTTTTTATGTCAATTTTCATAATAAAGGAAAATAATAAATAATAAACTTCACCTTAAATTTCTACTCAGGACTACAGAGTCAACTTACCATCCTATATATTTTCAGAAAAAGACAAATTAAGGACTATAGAAAAATTACAGTCTCTGTACAAATTTTGAAAGAATTATAAGAGTAAGTTATCTGGTCCAGTAAATCCAGTGAAATGTCAAATATTCAGCCAGTTGTGGTCTAAGTAATTTACTGAAGTTATCAGTAAGACACCAAGCTCCACTTCTTCACCCTTTTTCTGACTCCAATCACTTGTGTTATGGGGTGGGGCATTAGAACAGCATAGTCAGGGGTGAATTGTGTATTCACTTAAAAGGTTGATGCCAATACTTCATCAGTATCTTTTGCCTATTTACAAACATTGATACAAAAATAAAATGTGGCCAGTTTCAGATCCTTAAGCATGAAAAACTCTAAGTAAGGAAATGTCAGTTTTGGTCAACTGAACGTATCTCATTTTAATCAAATTTTGCTTCAAACATCACAGAAATATGCCTATGGTCAAATGTTGAATGCAGAATTATTTTCTCATTCTTTGATTACTCAGAAATGTGATAAATTTGGGGACACAAGCTAGACTACAAACTGCAATTTACTTTATAGACAGATCTTCTGTATCAGTGACATAATTAAGATTAAACGTTGTTTGAATTCTTAAACAGCTCTCTAGACACTTCATCCTTTTCTCTCTTGACTGAGCTATTTCTTTCATAAACAAGAAAACTGCATTAAAAATGCTATTGAAATATTCTCAGAATTTCCATTGTCTCAGCTTCTGTGTTAAAGTAGATAAGAATAAATCTTATAAGAAATCAACACAGCTGTTCTTACCTATTGCATCAGGACAAAGTCCACTCTCCAGTCTATGCTTCTTGTACAAGTTCTTCAGGACCTTGGCACTTCCAAAACACTTAAATCGGCTTTTGACATTATTATAGTACCAATCCAGAGACTGGGTCCTTAGGAGTCTAAAACAGAAAAATAATCCACATGTTTGGAATGATTCTACAACAAATAAATTTCAGAAAAAAATCTTCTAGGCCTCAGATCACAAACCTATTAATTTATGAATACTTCTTTATTGTTTGTACTTTGCGAGTGTCTGGTATAGGAAGGCAAGAAAAAATCCAACAGATTAAGCCATAAGTAAATTTTTCAGATTACTCAAGGGTTTATTTGGTTTTGGTACTATCAGACTAGGTGGTCTCTCCTTTTACATTATAATGCTCACGCTAAAACCTCTTAAAAAATACAAACAAGCCTTGGAACAGCACAGGGCTTAAAAATAGCTTTCATTGACACAGATTTACAGATAATGTAAGAACCCACCAGCCCATCAATGTAACACAAATCCCCTTCATTTACATAAAAATACATCACTGCTTTTATCTCGGGAAAACAAGAGTAGACAAAGCCTAACAGAGGACCTCAAAGCAGAATGAACTGCAGTTTGCTTTCTCACTTTCAACAGGAAGCATCACTGACAACAGTAATTCATCTTAACAGACCTGTCCCCAGAGCTCAGATACTTTATAAAGCCATGAGATACTGGCAAATTCTGTATTCCTTCGAGCGTTGCATGTAGCAACTTGCTCCACCCATTCCTTCAGCAGTGCATGGAGAGAACCTGTGCCATATTCCCAGGCAAAAACAACCTCAGGTGACCGCAGGGTAACCTCCCTCACACCTGAACACTTCCTACTGACGGTGCCACTGGTGGGGCATCCTAGGGTTCCACCTATAAATTAAAGCTAATTTATTCTTAACAGCAGATTTAGGTGAACAAAAGGCTAATGTCAGTGCCCAGTGTCAATATATGAACCCCTAAGGAAATGATGTCATCACCAGGAGGGCCGGACTCTCAGCATTTCCAGACTTCAACATATTTAGATGATTTAACTCCATTTTTTAAACCCAGGGCCACATGTGAAGAACAAAATAAAATGACAGTCCCGCTGTCATCTTCAAATTTTCCTTCAGGAACTCCGGAATTTTCTTTGTAAAGTGCAAGCCAAGTGATAATGCAGGATTTTTGTTTTGTCACCTACTGACAGACTGAAAATGTAGTTCTTACTCAGCACCAAACCTCAGGAGATACTCAGTAACAAACAAACAAACATGCTAAGCCTGGGGATTCAACTATGTGTTTTCACTCTGCATCCAGACTTTCTACATTTCAGTATACTGATAAAAAGGGACATCCACTTAATGAAAAGCAGAACATCATGATAGAGTCCACTTACCTGTCATCACCAGAAAGTGCTTAGCAAACACCAGCAGTGGGAAATTAAAAATAAAAATCAATGAAGCCTATCATATTCAAACTGTGAACCCTTAAAGTTACATTAGCTGCTCTACAGAAGACAACTGAAGAAAAAGCTCATAATGTAACAGAAGTCTATTTTTTTCTGCATTCTGTCTCAGCAAGTGGATGCAGGAGAGATGTTTACAGATAATGTAAGAATATTAGCCCTTTAATATCTATTTGCACAGTAATGTCCCAAGCCTAACTATGGTTCCCAAGAGGCTGGTTAGTTCCAATATTCACCATTCTACAAATATCACTAACACGTGGCAAGGGCAAAGTCTTTTTTTTTTTTTAATCCTTACACGTGGTGCACAGATGACTCTGATGAAACATAGTGCCCAGAGCACAAGCAATGGGAAGAATGCCTTGGTTTGTCTGTGAAATACAGGGTTTCTGAATTGCCATAATGTTGCCACCAAGAGATCTGCTATGATGCCTGTCCACAACCTGACCCACCAACCACAGCTTAGCTGCTGGCAGAGTGTTCAATTGGAATGGAGGAAAATTTCCCTCCCAAACCTGCAATTTTTTGGCGTTTTGAGAACCTGCTTTCTTTGTGAGCAGGAAACACTTGCTGTCATGTAAACTGCATCAGAATACTATGTCTTCTGCTTGCTGAATTTCATTCACTTTTGTCCCCTGAGTTTCTACAGAATCTGACCAGGTAAGATTTCAGTCAATAGCACAGAGTCACAATAATTAAGAAGGATAGAACTGCATGACTGGGTTGGAACTGGCTTAGCAGGAGGTATAGACCAGAAAGGATGCTCTTCTGCCCAGGGAATTCAGCTTTCTCCAAGCTGTCCACAAAAAAGTACTGCAGCACCATCACCACTAGGGGACTCACAGCACTGGGAGTCCACAAATTGTTTTAGGGCTTTGAAGATCCTTGTAACTCCCTCGGGATGTTTACCAAGTAACCTCAGCTGCACTAGCTCAAAATGCTAAACTTGTCATCTTGGAAGCCAAGTAGACAGAGTTCTTAATATTCAGACAGAGTGACAAGACAAAAGACAGAGAGAGTCATCTATCTTTGAATGCTCTGTGTGAGTTAAGATAGCCAGTTATGAATGCTGACCTAGCAGCTGAGAAAACAAAAGATGTGATTCGTTGCAAACTTGCTTCCTCATCTTTTTCCCTGTGTCACCATGTTTTTTTTGGGTTTGATCAATACTTTTTGTTTAAAAGCAGAAAGCTAACAGCACTAGTTTCTTTGATGAGGTGAGAATGCTTTGCAACTAAAACAGGATTTTTATTTGTAATGATAACATTTTTTGTATGTGAAGTTCAGAAGATTCAAAAGGATAGAGATTATACATCTCAAAGCAACCATGAAAGGAGATGCTTGCCTCTTTGTACTAGTTAATCTGGTGTAAACACAAGGATTTTTTTATTTCTTTTTTTTTTTTTTAGGTTTCCTCATTGCTGTAGGATTAACACTTTGTGAGTAATCTAATCATCTCATGCTTCCCTCCTATGAGCTGGAGAGCTACCAACACTCCAAATCTATGCCTAGGTCCTGAACATGTTTTATAACAGATTACAATGCCTTCTCTAAAGCTTTTCAGCCTCTTAACTTTCAAATAAGTCACAATGTCCCTGCTGATTCCTCCTACAGAGAAAGGATTTGGAGAAGAGAGAACTTCTCTTATAGATACTAAAATAAAGGACTCGCTGGAAGAGAAATAAGAGCATTTTCACCTCATTTCAAAATCCTTTAATGCTGACCTATATTTTAAAGCTGTTTTCTGCAAAAGCGGTCCATGAGTCCAGAATAATGAAAGACTATGACAGTGCTAGGCTTAAATTGTTGGAATGAAACACTTCCCTTATTAGCTTTAACAGAAAGTGTGCAAGTTCTCTCTGTGAAATAAAAGTTCACACTTAAAGGATATTATTGGTCCCATGTTAAAGAAGCAGGACTGGTTGAAGTCATTTCCTGCTCTTCCTGTGCAACAAAGACTGTTACGTTTTTATTGATAAATAGCTTTAAACACTAAGGACATTATTTATGCTATATAATATTGCCATGGATTTGAGTTGTATTTTTGATATGCTTTTGGCAGAGGACAATACTGTGATTTTAAAATTCTGTCTTACTAGAAAGTGTGAATTCCAGGAAGATGCTTTTGATTTCACATTAAAACTTGAACAAGTATTATAAAACCCCTGTCCTTTTTTTAGTGCCACAATGTGTTTGTCTTAATCAAGCAGCACCATGAGAAAGGATTAAAATCTTTACAATTTGTTTTCAGTACACTTCTCACCTAAAGCACCCAAATAATAAAGTTTCAGCACTTCCTTCACACTTCAACACTTCCTTCAGGAAAAGAAGTACACCAGCTGTGTTGCAAAGCGGGGACATGAACCACCTCCCTCATGATTAGTAATGACCAGAAGACAATCACACAGAAGACATCATTCACACAGTCCTCGAAACATAGGAGATTCTTTAGTGATTGATTTGCCACTTTAATTCTTTTTTTTTCTAAAAAATTGACGGGTTTTACTTGGTCTAAAGGCAATATGGAGCTTCTGCAAGAACTTTTCTCTACAAGATAGTACCGATCTAACACATATGACCTTAATCCCATAAGTCCATAATACAAGCCGGACTACAAAGTGTTTTATAGCAACATTTTTTTCCATTTCTTCATTTTTCTGTGAACTTTGTGGGAAGTTTCCCCCCACAAGATGAACTAGTCTCTTACTGAGCTGCAGTCTAGTTTCTCTAAGTCAGGAGGTGCTTCCTGAAATCTTACAAACGCTTACATCATTTGTCAGGGTTAACACACAATCACTCGGATTTTCCTTGCTACTGACTTTCACTGAATAACAAAGCCTCCTTTTTTAGCTTTTCATACCCATGTTAAGATATCTTCCATAGTTTTGTGCCAACACTGAGGCCAGTAAACTATTCTAGTCCCTCAAATTCCATGCTGTGTTTCTCCTGCTGTGCCCATGACCTACTACAGCATCCAGCCTCAGGTCACTCAAGACCTGCATTCAGCAAGTGATTAGTTTAACCTAGGAATGGAGGTGCTCTACAATTCTTGGACCTTTTTACTTTTGCAGATGTGACAATTTTTTAAAATTAAGAAAATTTAAAAGGTCAATCAAACCCATCTCTAAAATACAGGACTATGCACAGGTCAGAACTGCTGCTCTGTGGGGAGGTTCCAAAGCATAACACAACCACATTGAACTTAAGAAACATTATAAAGGCAAATTGTCAGTGGAAAAGCAACATCAATGTTTAGTTTTCACTCTTTGAAAGCATTCCCTGGGCTCACTGGACTGCCTGGAGATTTAGCCAGGAGTGAAGTGATGGAGGGGGTGGGAGCCAGGAGAAGATGGATTATTGAGCTCTGTCAGAGCTGGGACACCGTGGACATGACTTCCCCAGAGCAGACCTGCTTAGCCAGATGCTGGGCTGGAGACAGAGCCATACTGCAGTTAAACATTGCTGCCTTTAACTCTGATGTTCCCCCACAGATAGGTGACTGCTGCTGCAGGACTGACATTCTTGAAGCCTTCGCCCCTCCTGGGGAGCTGCACATCCATCTCCCTCTGGCTGCATTAGTGCCATGTTATGCATCAGTGGTTGGGAAACTCCAGCTAATACAGACTAAGCCGTGACAGGCATGCTGCCTGTCACAGCCCCTGCCCCTGCCCCCTGGGCTCTCTCCCTGTACTGACTCACACGCAATATGAAGCTCAAGGCCTTTGTTTCCATTTCCCAGCACAACGTGGCCTCAACCTGGTGCCCAAAGAAACAATTAAGATTTAACTTGTCACTTCTTATTTACTAGTTTTGGAGTAAAATTGCTTCAAACTCAACATCCTGAACTATTGTTTCTCTGCCAATAGCAATATTTTCTTTTTCCTTTTGGCTGATGCTTTAGAGCTTGTAATGTACTGCTCTTTATAAATTGGTGAATTAAAGGTTTTCAGTTCCTTTCAGTTTCAGTGAAATCAAACCTACTTCCAGGCTCACCTTCATTCCCATCAGGATGAATCGTAACACAAAACCACTACACACATGAATATCCTACCAAAGCTCAGTTCTCTAAAAATGAGACTTAAAAAACCATATATATTGAGAAAGTTCAGCACCCTGAAGCCCTGAACAGGAACTTTGGCCAATGCCGTGTCATTTCAAGAGGGCACTGCTCTGATTGCTTTGTATTTATCCTGTGCTTATGAAAGGCAGTTATTCACACAGGAAAAGCAGCTCCTAATCATTTATCCCAGCAGAGCATTGTTAACTCTTCGTGACACTTCCCTCCCAAGCCTCAAGTTGAAATCCAATTTATTTTCTTCTTGATGGCATTCTGCAGGTCACCTATCTCTCAAGAAGTGCTGTTCCAGAAAATTTCTTCCTCCAATTATCCACAGCAGAGGGCTGCACACAGATTACACTGTGACAGGTAAAACATGGCACACTGAGCCATGCAGGTGTGTCACAGGAAAGGCCACAGCAGGGCACGATGAATTCACTGCTCTGCAGTCAGCAAAATCCAAACAACAGCAGAGGGGAGACTCTTGAGTCAAAGCATCTACCCCAGAATGAAAACTGTCTATCCCACTGAAAACATCATCTGTCTTTCTCACAGGTGAAACAAAACATTTGTCCATGTGTGTGTCCTCACAGTGAAATCATGACTTTTCTGTGCAGCAGACATGAACCTGGCCCAGTAACTGCACTGCAGGTTACAGTAGATTAATTATTCAGAGACCTCAACCAAAAGGACAGTACCACATAGGGCATTTCCTTAAAAAAACCATATCCTCCTAACCATTGACTGGAAAGTTTGCTGCTCAAGTTTGGGTTTTTAAATTTCAACATGGAGCAACGCACAAGAAAGAACAAATTAAGGTTAGCAGAGAGAAAACAAAGATTTGCTTGTTTACAAAAGACAGCAGTATGTGCAACCCTCAAATTTGGTTACTGTCTCCTTTACCTTTGAAATCAGCAGTCAAGAAGTTGCATGAGGGAAACAGTAGGTTCTACACAGAAAACCTACACATACTTCATGAATGGAAGAAAGACAAAAACTTGTAACAAGTTCACCTAATGCTGGCTATTGAGGGAAGTATTAAAACCTCTACCACCCTGGCCCTTTAAACCAAGTCTCAGTGCCTTTCCAAAGGGACATGACAAGGATTGCTCACAGCAGCATGTGCCAAAGTGCAGGAATCACCTCCTTGTTATGAAGCAGGCCACAGTAAGTGACTACTGGTTCATAAAAATAAGATAATGAGTCATACTAGTTCAAATAAAAGGCTCACCTAGCCTTGTACTTTGTGTCTGGCCATTGGAAATGACATGGAAGAGATTACAGGAAAGGTCCAAGTAAGCAGAGGTTGCCTTCAGCACACTCAGCACTGGTCAGTTCAGGATTCTGTGCTTGACATAACAACAAACAAAGCCTCAAAAGACACAATTGGATGGACTTATATTCCGTAAATTTGGTTATACTTCACCTGAATCGAGGCATACTTCTGGCCCACACAAAGCTCTCTGACAATCAGAGTCTGCAGCTACTTGCCATACAGGGATGCTTCACCTTTCTTCACTTTAACATCTACCCCCTAATTCTCTGGATGCCCCATACATGCCCTGAAAGGAGATGCTGCAGCAAAGCTGTCTAACACCAGCATTCAAAACTGGGAAAAAAGCTTTAGTGAAAACACAGGCATCGTAGAAGAGCCGAGGAAAAACAGCAAGTAATGTGCTGGTTTCAAAATGAATTAAAGTTCATGTAGAATCACATTTCCCTCTACTGGGTAACATTTCAAAACTCACTAAAAAAGGACAACTATCTTAAATATGTGGTATGCAAAATACACTAAAAACCCTTTCTCGATTTACAGACATTTCTTCATATCATAGGGGTTTGACTCATATGCCCAGTGGTAGACTGATCTAATCTAATCTATGTTAAAATAAATCATGAGATTGCTGATCCTTAAACACATCATTCAATTATTGGACAGTAATCATTATGTAAAAATCAGGTGTCAAGCATGAACCTCTAACAGCCTTTTTGAAAACTAGAATGGAGAAGAAACAGTGCCCCTCTTTTAAGAAAATCACAGACTAAGCCCAGGTTTTATTAAATAACAGAAAAAAAGAGAAAGACTGATTGATATTTGTAATCTTTGTGCTAGTCTTTCCTCCAGTAGGAAAACAACACAAGAGTAGAACCTGTCAGCATTTAACTGAGCTATTTTGCCCTGTATTTTCCCTATGAGGCTGTAGGTCAGGATGTCCTGGCTCACAAATAAATGTGTATTTGACATATTAACATGACTTGCTGCTCACAGAAAGCTTGTTTTGTTTTAGGGTAACCCAAGTGAAATACAGATTTTGCAGCAGTTATTAAAGTCAATTTTTAAAAAGAAGAGGGTTTTCAAACCCAGTGCTTCACTGTAATTTAGCTGACTATAAACTCCAGGGGTGACAACATGATTGTGGAGAGTTAACAGCAGTTAAAGCAGGGACCTAAGAAGGGGCAGGACCTCTCTTCGGGCATCTACCAGCAGTAAAACACATAAGAGGCCACATCCAATACAGCTCCTGACATTATCTCAGCACGAGCTAATAAAATTTTGCCATAACAACATGCTTATAAGAATGTTTGTCATGTCTTACAGTCATTAGTGAATGTTCTTTCCCTATTTTTGCTTTGTAAAGTGAGCCTCAGTTAACTGGTATTTATTTATTCAAACCTAACTTGTGAGCTGTAAAGTTCAAAAGGCTGCATTGCAGGGGAGCTTGCAGTACAAGTTACTGCTGCTTTAAGCCACTCTGGCAGAGCCCTAAGCCATAAAAGAAATGGGATCACATTGGTGCTGCCCCCAAACATTATGAGCTATACCTCTATCACTCCCAGCAGATATACAGGCAGCCTCCTCTTAATGACTGCTGATGCTGCAAAGCTCCCCAGCCATCCACCAATATTTTCCTACCCTAATGTTGAAAGGTTTTCTTAACATTTAAGCTGAACCTTCCTTGTTTCTATTTAAACAAGACAGTTTAAGATGTTTGCTCTTTTTCTTTTTTTTTTAAATGCTAATGAATCCTGCTTCATCCCAGATTGTGTTTTCTAGTAATCTAATCATTCCCATTGTTTCTTCCCCTGGGATGAGTAAGAAAATACACAAGTGGTCTGTATGGTTCTTTAAACACAGACCTAGAATGGATCATCTGAGGCCACAGCCTAACTCTGTCATGAAAGCCAAATATAACTGTGGGGATGTGACTCTGCACAGCATAGCCCCAGTGGATGACATCCCACACTGAGAGCACCAGATATGCCACACTGATCCTGATCTGAGCTACACACTGCTGTGAGCCACACATCCTACAAAGTCTTGCTGAGACGCCATAGGAACTGCCAACTCTTTAGAAAGAAAGAGCTGGTCTAACTAAGTGAAGGCTATTTGTATTCCACCTTTTCTTTAAACTGGTAATTACATGGATGACACTTTCTTAAATGAAGTTTAAAGTGTCTCTCTCTGGCATTTAGCTGTTACACCTTGTTACTGATCAGCAAATAACTCTGTCACATAAGAGAACCGTGAAGTCTGTCCTGCACAAGAAGCCTTATGGTCATATCCATAACACTACCAACTCCACCGGCATAAAAAAGCCCAGTTCTCTTCATTTGACTCCTGCTTTCACTTCTGGGTTGGAGTGTAATAACCTCCAGATGTTACAGCAGCCACTGTAGATCATTCAGTGGCCAAAACTGGTTTGTAGCCCTCAGTACCACACGTGTAAATGGAACGAGACGACTTGCCCCCTTCTTTTTCTCAGCCCTTCTACGTGTTTCATTCAATGCCTGAAAATTTTTTACTCACCACACCGCCAAGTATTTCCTCCTTAAGCCTTTCATTAAAACTCTGATCTTTACACAGCCCATTACCACTACCTGTCAACCCAGATGAAAACTAAGTAACCACCAGATATTTGAAACTAAATGGAAACAAGTCCAAATCCCTCTGCAAAAGCTGGAACCATTCCACATATTCACTTCAAAGTACTTTATCAGGATACATTTCTGACACTTGTATAAGATCCATGGAATTTATTTCATGACACAAAAATCATAAAAATAAAAAATATTACCTCTGAAACAAATATTCCCCCTTAAGTAATTTTACCCAGAAATTTCATTGCATGTAAAGTTTTTGTTTCTCTTTTTGCCATCTTTATTTTCAATAAAATACATTTTTAATATCTTAGTATTTTTCAAAGGAAAGGAATTTTATATCCTGGCCATCTGGTACCAGATACTTTTCTAGGCAAATCATAAGAATTCGTCAATACTGCATCATTAGTAAATTTATGACACTCGCAGGCACACAACATGCTAAAGCAAAACGCATATAAACACGAATCAAAACAAGTTATTGCAGCTACACTGAACACACATATATTGGCTGTCCCTGTCATATTTGTTTCGACTTGCTGCAATGCATCAGTTTAATTTTTATTTCAGATTTCTGAAAGAAGACACAGAAAAAGAATAAAAATCCACAGTGACAGTACCTCAAAATGAATGCATCCTGCTGCTTTTCTTAAGAAACAACAACAGCAACAGATACTCATAAATTCTCAACTGGAGAGACATTCATTTCCTGCTGTGCTATTACTACCAATTTATCCTTCGCACCTTCCCACTGAAGTGAAGGAAAATTCATACGGAAACCTTATGTAAATAAACTTCCAAATGCAGAGAGCAACATCAAAACACCCTCAGGAATATTTGCTCATTGAACTTTACATTCATGTTACTGAAACAAAAGTTATTTATGGTCAAAATACAACTGAATATGAACAGCCATGAATAAATGCACCATTCACCCACATGAGAAATGTTTTCCATAACCACAGCAGATATCAAATGAAACTACAGAGCATAAAGACAGTTTGATTAGTTACTCAAATTACCTAAGTGAAGCCTTTTCTTTCTGTAAACTTCATTTTTAATCCAGAGATTCTTGAAAAACAGCTGAAGAACAACAAAAGTAAGGTTGATGAAGCATAAAAATTTTCACAAAAGAGATACAAACTCTGCTCCATCAGAAAAAAAATACCAGAGGATAAACCATGCAAATTAATTCTGTAATCCTGATTAGAAAAATACGCAGGGCTTTTAATATAGAGCTCAAGAACACCAAAAAGACAACAATCCTCTGCTTGAAGGTCTGTTTCTGTTCTTATATTTCGAGAAAGCTGTGAACAAACAGCTGTGAAATGCCGGCAAAGATGAGAATATTCATCACCACGCAACATCAATGAGAAAGCTGGGTTCATTGCAAGATTATTCAAGAAAGAATGAAAAATAAGTGAAAAATAATTTTAAAAATACTTGCTGGGGATCAAAGAGATGCAATTTCAGTTCCAATCTTTTGTACTGGTTACCTCACCCCCCAAGCCCAACTTCCGCTGGAGTAGGCTGCACTGCATTTTTCCAGGAGCTGTGCACACAGTGACACCACCACCCCTCTGTGAGAAGACATACTTGTTGTTTTGCAGCTCTACAAGCCACACAACAGCTTAAGGAACACACAGGAGGCACTGCTGTGTTATGCAGCAGGAGCATGACACCTCCAAATCCTCCCATGCAGGTCCCTAGCTGGGAGGTGTAAGGAAAGTATTTCCTCGCTACCCACCCACCCATTGTGGTGAGAGGAAGAATGAGATGGAGTGATATTACACTCCCCAAAGAGCAAACTACCCTGACAAGGTTCAGGCGTTTATCCAGCAGTTCAAGCAAGGGGATTTCCTTGAATTACAGTGAAAAATAGGCTAGAAGTAGAATAGCTGGCCAGCCCCAGGAGGTGGGCTTAGTTGGTCAGTGCACCTCAGGAGCTCTTCCCAAATGGACAAAGGGCAACCATCAGAGAGTATCTGATGCTGTACAATGGTACTCTACTGCTGTGTGCACATGAGCATCCCAAGCACCCCGTATGTGCCTCCCATGTCACTTACCACTCCATTTCTGCTTTTCTATCTGTTGTGCTACTTATGCATGGAGGTCACTGATTAAGCCTTTGAAACACACACAGGGCATGACTGTAGGGTTTTTTTTCTTTTCTAATAATTTGTTTTTTCAAACCTACTCCACAGTCACTGCATTTAAAATGGTGAGGTTTTCCTGGTTGCACAGAAATATTTTTACTTAGAAGCTTTATTGTGCAAGCTGTCTAGCAGTCTGACAAAAGCTAAATTCCAGCTTACGGCTGAAAACTGTAGGAAAAATTCCAAAGCCTTTATAAATTATACAAATGAGACTTTAATCCCAGCTGGCCTCACTAACAGGGGCTCTACATCTGGGCACACATACAAATGTACTTTCATATGGATTTTCGGTTATTTGAATAATGAAAAAATAAATAAAAAAACCTGAACCAACCCCAAAGCTCTCTTTCTATAAATGCTTGCATCAGAGTAATAAAAAACCAAGCACAGATTAGCCAGACTGTCAGAGAAATACAGCTGTTTCTCAAAACTGTTCCTGCTTCTGGGTAAAATTGATCAGCTGTCCAGAGGATTCACTTCCGTAACAGCAGAAATCTTCAAAGCCATACAATCCTCCTGCCTTCTTCAAGGCAAGCTTATTCTCATCTGCACAAGGCAGGGGGTATCCACATAGGGCCACCCAGTTGTGGTAAGATGCATATGTGCATGATATCAGCAAGTTCGATCAACTAAGAAAAATGGGAGGAACTAGAATCAGTGTATGAACAGGAGGGATGGAAACCAGAGAAGCTGCTAAGTTACCCTGGTCATGCACATATTGATGCCAGTGTGCAGTGTGCCTTTGAGTCCCCCTGGTGCTGGCCTTCAGCTGCTGGCAGTGAATGGAGCACAAACATCAAAGCCCTCCTGAGCTACATCCACAAGGCTCAGCTGAGAACAGCCCTTGCTTCACTCACAGAAGAGATGCACATCGAGAATTTCTGAGTTCTCACCAAACTGCAGTTAATATCTGCTAGATAAGGGATTTCTGTTAGTTGGCCTAGACATCTCTTCCTGTTTTAACTGCAAAAGGTATCACTACCACAGCTTTTCATGTTTGATTAAGGTAAACCCACAGAGGTAATTTTGAAGAATAAGGAAATCAAGTTCTTTTTAACATTTTTCCAAACATGTTGCTTAAGCCCATAATGAATAAAGGGATTTAATGCACAAGTGCTGCATAGAGACACTCACGTAGTTTCACCTGGCAGTGACACAGGAGGTCCCACTGCAATAAAAAGAGGTATCTTGGGCATCTCTCCTGTGTGTGGTGACCACAGGGAAAGATGGGGCCAAGAGAAGCCATTTCTCATTTCTGAGACATTGTTTACTCTATCCTCTCTTCAAAGGAGACAGAATTTAAGCCAATTTTCAAGCAGAACTCCTCCTACAGAGAAGAGAAACTTGACAGCACTTTTTTGGGGAAGCAATCCTAACTAGTAGGATCACCCACTGAGCAGGCTGATTGTAGTCTGAACTACCAGCTGCTAATATGGCTCGTGACACAGGCTGCCAAATGGCTGCTGAGTCCCAGTGGGTTGGAGACAGAGAGATATGTCTGTCTATCCTCTACAGCTAAGGTAGATGCCTTAAAAACACGAAAATCTTCCTTCTCTCTGCACATATGCAGTACTTTAGTGAGTTACTGTGGGTAATTCACAGTGCTCCTGCCCCTTCTTCTTGTCATTCTTTTTTGTCCATTCTTCTTCCTTTCTTTAGGACAATATGAAAGTAAGATAAATTATTTGCTTGCACAACTAAAGATAAATTTGCAGAGTACTAGGGCAGGCAGACAGAAGGCAATACATTAAGAATGTTCCCAGTGTTGGTTCATTAACACACTGACCTTCTTTTAGGAGGTCAGACTACAAGAACTCACCAGGCCAGTAGAACCAGGGATATGAAATGTCCAATATACATAATGCTTAAATTTTATCCCACAGAGGGTGCAATTCTGCATTTGCCCTGTTACAAAGACAGTGCATGTGCTAAAGTAATTCCATTACACAAATACTCATGATAAAATAGTTAAATGATAATTTTTAAAGGATGTTTTTTATGGATTGGGCACACATATTTTCAACAAAAAAAATTAAAAATTATTTTGGAACAGAAAAGCATTAAAAGAATCATGTAATTGAGACACAGAACAGATTAGTCTTAAATATGACAGATTAATGTATATGGAGTCACGTGGATACATTAAATCTGGTAACTGTGTAAAGAAAAATGAAAAGATAAAAACCAGTTATCTCTTCTAGATATGAAACAAATACCAACTACTCAAGGGTGTTTACCCTCCACTTCTCCTTTAGTTATGATGAACTTTCATTAAAAAAATATTCTCATTCCCTTCATAAGTTCATTTTTGAGAAGGAGTACAGACCTCAGGAGTAGAAACACCAGGGAAGGAGGGAAAACATAAAAATCAGAAAAAAAACCCACCTGACTTTGAGTTTCAAGATAGCAAAAAAAAAGTCATTCTTTTCCACCAGCCCCACAAAATAAGAGGCAGTGTTAATATAAAGTATCAAGAGTCTCTATTTACTTTCAGCATATTAAGGAAAATAATAAAAGGATCTACATGGACATTTGACTCCTAGAATGAATCATATCTTGAATGACAGGTTAGTAGTGCTGCTTCAAAATATTTGGGTATTACACACCTAATCCATCTCAATACTATTAAATAACACAGTCTGAGATAATAACAAATACTCTGCAAGCTGCAACAATGGGATTACTTATTAAGTATACCAAAACAAAAAACACAGGTAGTGAAAAGGGATTTTCCAGAAAATGTCTAGAAACAGAGTTAAAAATAAGAACTTCTTTAATAAATAGTAACCAAAATATTTTTGCAGGTCAGAGCCAGCTACTAATCCTGTGATATAACCCATGATCCAACTCCTAGTATTTTTAGAGATTAACTCTGTAAGGGAAAAAGTGCAATAGTTCTATGGTAAGTGAAGCAGCCAGCAAAACTATTTTACATATATCCTATTTTATGCGACATTTCATATGGTTTTTTACTACTCTTTACAATCAATAAGGATATACAATATACCACAGTTATTTGAAACTTATTACCTCACTGACAATAATGTCATTATTTTAAAGCAATTGAGCTCTTCAAAAGGCAGCCAACTAAAATCCCAAGTAGTCAACAGAAGAAAGGGCCAAACGTCCTTTAAACTCACTGAAGCACCAAAAGACTTGCTTCCAGTTACTTTGGAAATCAATGTTGAGAAAGGAATTCAGACATCTTGACTCTAGGGCTTGTGTTTTCCGCTCAAGTTGACCCCTCTCCAATTCTGAGCCAATAAACATTCATCTTAAAGCTCCATTTTCATATCTGCAATTTGTTCAAATTAGCTATTGTAGATTAGATGCTTGTGTTGAGATGCTTAGATCCTTGTGAAGAGAAAAGGAAACCAACACTCTCAAAATCTACACGTGAACGATTGTGAGTGAGATCAAAGGGTCATATAAGGCAGTGTGACAGTGCATGCAATCCTCTTCCAAATCCACTAGACAAGCAGCATATCTGCACTTGGAAACAGCCCGCAGCCAAGGATTTTGCAGATTGTTTTGTTAAGATATACGGCAAGAATTATTAATGGTTGAATATATGATGGCAGATGCAAATCTTGAAAAGTGATCATCTGCATTAAGCCTACTTAGCACTGCTTCTGTTCCAACAGTTTCACTGCTGTGCTCCAAAATGTATCAGAGCAATAAGACATTCCTATTTTACACCCAAGGAGCCACAAACAAATACCATGTGTCCCAGCAAACTCCTGCCATACAATTCCCTTCATGCAAGCCTGTGTGTCCCGTGGCCCAAACACTGCCTTTATTCTCAGAGGATTTGGGATGACACAGAAAAAGCTCCATGCCCCCACCTACAGGCTTCTGTAAGGTTTCTCATGATGCCTCATTCAGAAAAGACCATCATCTTCAAGACAACAATTATCAATGGGGAAACGTATTCTAGAAATATTTTTGGTTAGTATGATCAAAAAGGCTTCATTTCCCATGACACCACAGTAGCAGGAGTCAGGTCAGCCTAGCCGAATGTTTTTATAGTCCCTTTTTATAAACAAGACTATCACTCCAAATTTGGGTTTATTGAAAATTACTGAATCCTAGGCTAAATGAAAGCTCCATAAAGTAGGAGATTTCAGAAGAAAAGGGAACTGTCTTCCCTCTTGATACCACCATTGGATTGAATGTCACCTCTCAGTCCATCTGCAGCATATTACTTTGAGGAAAAGCTTTCATATTAGTCTTCTATCCTGCTGGAAAATAATACCTGCAGAAATTTCTGTGTATCATTGATATCCAAATGTATCTACCACTGCGACAGTAAAAATATGTTGCAGCAGCCCTCGTATTAGAGGGTAAAATGAGCTGAGGCACAGACTTCTTGTTAAACACAGCATAAAAAGGGTCCTGGTTTATTCGTCTTCATGGCTTAGTCATCTTAACTCCAACTATTTGCTAACTCTGGCTGCAGCAAGCTCCTCCTGTAGGTTTCCCTTGCAGCTTCTGACTGCTGGTTATTACCAGCTAAACTATGACTGTATGTATTGGTTTGCAGACTCTGAATGCAGGTTTTACCTAGCTAGACTGTGACTGCAGGTTCCAACAACAGGCTCTACCTGCAGACCCAGACGGACCTTGCTAGAAGTCATTCTCTCTCCCCAGGATCCTGCTACATGATTCTCTCTCCTCAAAGTTGCTCCTCCCCTTACCAGCTCACCTCTCTTTCATTTCACTTATCCTTATTGGATATAGATGTTACTCATCAGGGGCAAGGCTGTGCTGGTTAACACAGCTGTTAGTTATCAGGGGTGAGGTCATCTGTATTCTCTTCTCCTATAAAATATACTTGGAAAACTAACACCAGGACTCTGCTTTAACCTTTATATTACCATGTGAACTCAGAACAAATCAGCCACTGGTAAGTCATTGGCCAATACATGGGGATATGAGGATAGCAAATCACCACGAAAAACCAAGTGAAGGCACTGCCACTGACATTTCAGACCATTCGGTACAGAAAAGAACTGGAATATCCAGCTCCACTCTAAACAGTCTTTTCCAGACACCCATATGTGAGCTGTGAGGCACGGGGAGGGAGCACAGGGACACACAGCACAACACACGTGCATATGTTGTGCAGCACCACGGGACTGCAGGAGCTCTACGCACGCTACTCTGCAGCTACAGAAGACACATTCAAGACTTGCCAAGCCAAACTACTGCAGCCATTATCACAACACTTCTGCTGGGTTATGTTCAAGTTGCCCGTCACTCAGGGCCTGAACTTAGTGGTTATTTAGCACAACGATGAAACTTAATTGGTAGAGGACCCAAGTTTTTCATGGGGGATTTCATTTCTGTTAACCAAACCTATGACAACAAAGGAGCAATATGTTGTTGCTTTTGAAATTGAGTCACTTCAGTAGGAGGACAGGGAGGGTGAAGAGAATATGGAAAGATTTTTCCAACATTAAGTCTTCAAACACATCATCACCCAATTTGTATGAATGCCAGCCACTGTTTTTGGCAGACTAAATGATGTCTTGTTGTATTCTACAGCCAATTTGTTGACTCTAATTAGCAATTTGGGAATAGAGTAACAAGAAAAGAGAAATAAAAAATTAGAGTGCACAGTGCCAGTAACTATAGTGAGACACACATTCTTTATTATTTTTTTTAATGTAGCTGTACATAGGTTGTATCCAGCTGCTTCTTTAAAACAAGACATAGGTAGTTCCACAGAACAGAATACCATTGTTTACATTGGAAAAGACCTCCAAGATCATTGAGTCAAACTGTTAAACTAACACTGCCAAGTCCATCACTAAACCATATCCTTAAATGCCCCATCTTACATACCTTCAGGAATGGCGATTCACCCACCTGCCTGGGCAACCTCATTTCAGGGAGTCCTAGAGAGTGATCAAGTTTCCTCTCAGCCTCCTTTTCTCCAGGGTAAGCAACCCCAGCTCCCTCAGTCTCTCTTCATGAGACTTGTGCTCCAGACCCTTCCCCAGCTCTGTTGCCCTTCTTCGGACACACTCCAACACCTCAAAGACTTGAGACTGTGATGATTAAACAAGGAGAAGTCCAGAGGCACATCTGTCTGGTTTTTTTTTTTTTTTTTTTTCTCTGTTGTATCCAAGCTTCTTTCAGGGATATACAGACACAAAGTTCCAGCAGATGGAATATTTTCTGGGGTTTGCTATACGCTGTTCACAATCCTTCCCTCCACAAACAGGTCTTTTGTGGCTCTACGCCAAATTTTTACTATTTGAGAAAAAATAAGTTTTGTCACAGCCAGTAAACTAATAGATCACCACCTCTCTTCATCCATATAGCTGAATGTAGAGACTGACGCTTCCTGCAAATGGGTTGTTTTGGCTGAAGGGGAAGAAGCAGCTGACCTCACATAATATCTTTAGCTGGCCATTGCTTCAATGAATGAGCTTTCAGCTGGCAGCTATGACTCTCCTGAGGCTTTCCCAGAGCCCTGCCTGCCTGAGCTCAGGCAGTATTTGACTAAGCAGGAGCAGCAGGCAGCTCCATGATCTCTCATGGCTTCATGGAGGCTTCTGTTTCCCCCTGAGTCTCAGGTGAAAGACCTGGGTACCACTTCTCTTTGTGAGCTGTGGCTAGAGAGCCACTGAGAAAAGCAGGCTCCACCCCCTTATGTATTACAGGTCCCAGATGCCTCACACAGGAGTACGCAAAAGCAAGTCTTAGTCTCAGCCTTTCTCCAGGGGTTTCTTGAAGAGAATTCCTCAACCTCTGTTCCCTTTACAGACAAAGGGGGTATGGGATGGCAATCACAGAAATATGAATCAATGCACCTAAAAAAGATGGATGAAGCACTTTGGTATGAGCATCCACCCCAAAAGAGTTTCTGATCAACTTAACCACAGTCAATACTGACATTTAGACCTTCCCCAATGTCCTGTAACATCTCCTCTTCATTATCTTCATTGTCTAACACCAAAATATTCTGACAGATGCAAAAATATAAAAGGAACAACCCTCCCTGCTTCCACCACTGCCTTTCATCTACTCTTAAAACTCACGTTCTTTGTTTTTGGTAAGGACAGCTGCTATCACAGGTTTTGTTGCTGTCTGAGTGCTGAGAACTTGAAGTGGTACACGTGGCTGTAAGACACCCATCAGTGCTGAATCAATTTTTCATAATTTCTTTCTCAATAAGAGCAAATATATCCTAAACAGCTGTCTTTTACAGAAAAGGAGAGTGAGCCAAAAACTTGCAATGGCTTTGGTAAGAACTGCTATTAAAATGTCACAGATAGAGGTTAGAGTGCCTACACTGCATTGATGAGCACATTGAAAACCACAAAGAATGCACAAGTAATAAGAAGTTCAATCATACTTTTAATAGGAATATTTTGAATATGTATTTTGAAAATATTGTATCTTCCTACTGAAAGATTATGTTTGATTTTGAAACTAACTCAGGATAGTCAGCCCTGAATATTGTCTCCTAAGATATTAGTATGTCTTTCAGGAAGAGAGTTTCCAAGTGGCATATTTCACAGAATCACAGAATTGTGGAAGTTGGAAAAGACCTCTAAATTCGTTGATTCCAACCATTACATCAAAACATTAAAATCTGCATGATCACAGAAGATTAGATACAGAATACTCACAAACCCTGAGCAATTAAAGAGGCCATATAATCACTGTGTGCGGAACTTTTCTCTCTTCAGAACTTTCCCTTCATCCTCTCCTCGTAACTCTGTTAGCACAGCAGAGAAGCAACAGCATTGGGAAGCAACAGCATTCATTGGGAAGCAACAGCACTTCAGCCAAGGGCTGGCTAGCACATTCACTGGGAGCTGCACCCCTTGGGTGAGCTCACAGATTTTTGGCATATCTGGCAGGTTGTCCAGCAGGTGACTGGCAGTGGCTGATGTGCAGCAAGCAGGCAGTGATCATCAGATGGTCTGTCTGGACAGGTAGCCTGTCTATTTTGGCTGTCAAACCTACACTCCAGTCCAACATGTGCAACAGCCCTCGCTGAGGCTGCCAGCCAGCCAGATTACCAACACAGCAGGAGCTGTGGTCTTGAGCTGGGGAGAAGAGAGGGAGCATGAAGCAGTTACTGGAGTATCAGCACAGGTAATAGATGTAACCCCAACAAATGTGCTTGTTATGCATCCTTATTCTAAAAGATTTAGGGCAAACCATAAAAGCTGTAAATTTTCACTATTTCTCAGTGTCACCGCAAGTTATTGTAATGTATTACAGCTATTGCAAAATATGGGAATATAACAAGCATCTATTCCCCTAAGGAGTAAACAAAGTGAGTGCCACAAACAATCATCTGAGTCTTGAGAAAATTTTGCACACCTCTATGTGCTTGTTCTAAAACCACTGGTACTATGTAAAAACATTTGCTTTTTTGAGAGATGACAAAGAAAGTGGATTCCTTGTGCAAACAAGATATAGAAGTTTTATTCAAGGGGTGAAGAAACCCATTTTGAAAGACCTGCATTACCTTCTGCACATCTTGGGATTCCCTTGAACTCCTGACTCATGTTGATGCCTCTGCCAGGACCTATTTTCAGCCCTCACAGCAGGACTAACAAGGTCTAAGTGATGGGCAGGTGTCGTGGTAAAAGTCTAATACAGATTCTGAAGGTAAAGTGTCAGAATGATGAGAAAAGGGGGTTGGGTTCACCTGTGCTCCATTTCTTCCTCCATTCCCTCCCTCTCTTTGTTCTAATTCTTTTGCAGTCCACCTCAGGAAGGGGTGTCCAAAAATCCCTAATCCTCCCTCAAAACAAAATTCCTGTCTGAAGTCTTATTTCTGTGCATTACACCCACTTTGCCAAATTCACATCAACACTTTAGCCAACTAACACCCCAAGCCTAGCAAACCCTACTATAATTAAATGCCGCCTCCTGCCTTGGCTTCAGCAGCTGACTCTTTTGTGTCTGCCAATTCTTCTGGCTCTTGCTTGGCATTTACTGATACTCTCCTTACCTATCAAAAATCAAAAAGAAAATTTAAAAATGCTGATTATCTGATTATAAAACTTTTCTTCACTTTAGGATAACCTAAATCTTCTCACCTAACACTTAAGCTCTCTGGCAATCGACAGCAGCTTGCTGGTGACACTTGGTGTGCTGGTGTGAGAGTTAACTGGGGATGGCCAAGGAAACTGGCCACCCATCACTCACATCAGACTGCCTAACTCACCTGCTGGAACAGGATGCCCCCACTGCCAGTATGTTGGTAGTGATCTTGAGAAATGCAGGGCAAAACGTCTACTGCAGGTAGCAAAGAACGAAAGAGATTCATGGAAGTGTAGCCCAAGCTGAAAGGATAAAATGCCACCAAATTTTTCTTCCTCACTCTTTTGAGAGAAAAGTGGATTGACTGCACTTGGTACAGCACTGAACCTGCCAACTAACATGTTCAAAATATTATACAGGTTTATGGCTACATAGAATTAGTGTCTTTGACAAGCTTGTTACACATGCATTTGCTGTGAATACTTGCAGGAAAAGAACTATCATGGGAAACAATGTGCACATCTATTTGGTTAAACAAGAGGTCAGAGAGGAGTATCACAGAGACAGATAGGTTAATGATTGCCTCAGTTCATTAAATGTCATTTCCATGCTTTCTGTCAAAGTTCAGCCAGACAGTTCAGAGTAGTATTAGAACCATTATTGTTTCATGGTATTTGGTAGGAAGTGATTTGTAGCAACAGCTTCTGAGAGTAATTTCTAAATTGTCAGCTGACTTGTATAGTTTGTCTGACACTTGTGGTTTCAATAGTCATGAATAGATAAACCAAAGGTACAGGGGCTGGACTTTAAAGATAAAAACTGGGATTCTTGTTTATATATGCAGACCCAAGAAAGGTTAATGAGTCATAAATATACAGTATTTAAAACAAGAAATGTTCTGTGTTACAGACAGCCCTCTGCCCCAGATACCAAAAGACATGAAACATAATATTAAAGGGGTTTAGTCCTAACACATACCTTAGGATTAAGAAACATGACCACAAGATTGCACACACCCTCATCTTGCACACTTGAGTTAGCCCTAAAATGCTTTTGCAGACTAATTTGATATCAGATAAAGGGAGAGATGAAGGATTAACTAAAATTTTGCAAGAGGCATACATAAGACAACGTTAAGTGTCTTTTTTCGGTTCCATTTACTGCATTTTCATTGCAATCAGAATTTAAGACTATGCTAGTTTACAGAACTTATATATAGGTGAAAAGGAAATATTGAATTTGGAGTAAGGATGATTGCTCTACTGAAGAAAAATTTCAAAGCATTTGTTCGGAAAATCCTTCTTTCAACAGGTAAATCTCTGTTATGTAGGAGAGGAGACACTTGGAAATAAACCTACAAGATTTCTGTAGAATAGAAATCATATCTCTTCAGCCCTACAGATTAAAATATATTTCTAATACCGAAGTTCTTCATGTCTTGTTATTCCCAAAGCTTGGCTGTTTGAAACAGATTGGTCAGCATTATTTTTGGATATAGCTGGTTTCTAGAACTCAGGATTATGCCCAAAATGAACAGATTTATTTTTTTCATTAGAAAGTACCATAAAATCTCAGAATTAAAAAGTATTCCAATTTTTAAAACTGCATATAGGCTTATCCTCTTTATTCTACATTGACATCTTTGTTAGCATCAACACTATTTCATATTTATCTTAGTGTCATTATGATCAGAACTTCATTCCTGAAACTGCATATATTCCTCTGCCTCAGTGGCTGTGAGAAGACATTGCCTTAAGTGTAAAATCCACTACAAACTTTTACTGGAGCCTTTGATAAATAATAATGCACAAAAAGCTCTTGCAGAAGAATGGAAAAGTGACCACCAAATCACAAATTCCAAAAGCTGCCAGTAATGCAAATCCCAGAGAGGCACATGCTCAAGAAAACATGTTGAAATCTATGTTAGGTGGCAGAAACTATTTAAAAAGGCACTTAGACCTGCAATGGAGGTACAAGGCTATTTAGCACTCTGTAGCAGTATCAGTAACCCAGAAATAAGAGTGGTGGCTATCCTTAGCTTTCAGTACAAGAAGATCTAATGAATTCTTTATCACTTATCGCAGCACATCCATTTACTAATCTTCACTAACAGGAACACTGTTTTTCATCTTAGGAATAAGATAGACAAAATGCACACTGGTGTTTGATGCTGACTGTTCCGTTTCAAACCAAGTTACTTTTGTACCAGAGTAATGTTGCTTGGTCTCAGGTGCACCACTTCTCCTCCACTGTCATTTCAGAGTTGCTCCCTTTCTTTTTACTGCCATTAGAACTGAGTTCCCCTGAGAACTCCAGTTACCAACTCGGCCCAACACAGACAGAGCTGCTGCCTGTGTACCAGGGCTCTTCACTGTTAGATGCCAACTTGCCCAGGGCCTGCAGAATCGGTGGTATCTCTGCCCTCAGGAAAACTCACCTACTATGCACCATCGATGCACGGCTGCTGGAAGCCCAGGATCATGGGTGCTCAGGCACCCTCAGTGCTTCTGATGGATCAGCTGTCCCAAACCAGGGCAAAACACAAGCAGGTCCACCAGGAAAAAAAACAAAGAACTCCAGCAGATACTTTCTGCCCCTTAACATTCTCCAGACCTGAAGTACCATGCAGCAACAAAAGACTCTTCCTTTTCTATGTAAATTCCTAATTTCTACATAAAGCATCAGATAAATCAACTTCATGCTTTTCTTTCAGCCTCCAAAATATACAGAGTCCTTCAATAGCATCAACACAAGCATTCCCAAATAGCCTGGTCATTTAGGACTTACATTTAAATACTACAGAAACACTAAAGGGACAGAGACATTAAAAAGAAAGAAAACATTTGAGTTCATATTAGCGTCCTCAAACAATGATGTGCAAAAAGGGAAATCCCATCTCAGGTTCTTGATCTGTGCATCAAGAGGCACAAGTACATTTTCCCTCATGCTGCTGATTTTTAAGTGTGTGGTGATGAAGCTGAAAGGGGCACAGATCCATTGCTCACATCCATGCATCTGCACCAAACAGAACAATACATCACCAACTGCAGCAGCCCTGATGGTCATTAAGACACAGAGAAGGAAATCCACGCTCCTTTCATCTATTACTCCTTCTTCCACCTATTGTCCAGGTATTTGGCACTTGCCAAAAACATGTCCCAGCAGATGCTAACAAAGAGATTAATCTGAGAAGCTTGTGACCCTCTAGCTTGTACACATTGTGTTGCCTCTTCAGAAGACTGGTCAAGTCATTCATCAGCTCTGTATTACTGCTGCTGGAAGAGGGGAAGAGATGGGCACACAAGAAAATTCACTAGTGAGTTAGGCAGAGTTTTTATCAAATGACTCAGAGTAACAAGTGAATAACAGGGATTATGAAAGTACAGACACTGTTGCATGAGGCCATTCATATGACTTGTGCTCCCCAATGATGCAAGATGTAAATGAACTGAGGACTATTGACAGTGTACAATTCCTATTTTGCTGCCTGCAATACAATTTAGAGGTAGATTCCAGAGACAGGCTGAGCCAGAGACAAAAAGTGACATGAGGCAGCTGGTAAAGAAAAAGACTCAGCTGATTTTTTTTGTACTTCTTCACCCCCAGAGAAATGGAAACAGACTGATTGCTAAAGGCTTATCAAATGGGGCTATTCTTCCAGTTTTACTGCTTATTCCCCTGGAGAAGCAGAGAAGTTTTCTGCATGACTAAGGCTGTCTAGAAGCCCAGCTCCTCATAGCCACATATGAATCACTTCACACTAAGGAGCATCCTTCTCCACTGCCCAGACATGGCCTGGCCTGAACATCAGCTGAAACACTGGCAGGACTTTTCAGAGAACCCAAGCTACACAAGCCTGAATTGCTGTTATTCCTCCTAATACTCCAGCAATTAAATGGTATGAAGTCCTAGGCTCCTTCACCAGGATTTAGGGGCTAACATGCCAGAATATCATTCAGTTTGTATACCAAGAGAACACCAATGTTGACAAAACCCAAGGCTTTTGCAGCACCTTTTGATCTGAATGTCCAAGACTTACCTCCATTTCACAGATGGAACAGAAGTGCTAAGCCCAGGGAGGAGTGGTTCAATAGTAGTTAAAATCTCTTTTGCATGGGGCACACAAGGGAAATGGTCACTCACTGATCCTATCAATGGAGTAAATCACCACAATCCCTCAAGATTTCAATACATGTCTGCTGTCAGTCCACTTGACCAGCATTTCTCATACCCGACAAAACCAAGTTCCTTCAAAATACTTTACAGTCAAGCAATAAATATGTTGAGTAACAGGAGACAGTGATCAAATGATAAATAGTTCAGATTAAAAGATGATCCAGTGAGCAAAGAGGCAATGATACCATCTGCCAGCATGGAATAGATCAAGCCCTGTGAAGCAGCAGCAACCTGTGTCACTGGCATACATAAAACCTGTGGTCCCTACTTTGCCTCTGGATAAAAACCTCTTCAGGAATGGTTGGTGCTATTTTTACTGACCTTGATTCTCCATCAGAAGTCAGCAAGTAAGGGAGGATTTTAAATACACACATTCTTCTGGCTTATTTTGCACAAACTTCATGGGACACCCCCAGGAAGAACCATGCCTTGAAAGCAAGAATTCCATGGAACTGTATGTTACACTAGTAAAATACTGGTAAATTTAGTACTCATTTTCTAGTATGAGCCAACACTAAATGACTGTCTTAATCTTTTCCCAAAAAGGTAACTTCTTTGACAAAGTTCATGAGCATTTTCTTTTGGTCATTGCTAAAAGCCTACTTCATTAACTCTAGTTTGTCTAGCCAAACACTTCCTGTAACTCAGACATTCCTAATCTCTTCATTGTACTCCAGGTAACAGAAAGGAAAGTTAAGATTCAACAGACTATTTACCAAAATGTTGTTCTCATCTGGCATCATGGTTTTTGATAGAGACTGATTTTCATAAATGTACGTGATTAATTTATTTAATGAGTCTAAAGAGAGGCAATATCAGTTTTCCAAGCAACTCTCCCCCAAAAGAGGTGTTACTTCTCCTGTCATCAAGAAATTATGACAGCCAAAGTAGAGCCAAAGCTACAGCAGCAGCTTGAATGATACAGAAAAAGCAACAAGTATGCCAAGCTCATTAGAAGTATTAGAGTAAGAAAGCAAAAAATAACTCTTTCTCTGCCCTAATGACAGAATCATGTTTGCTTACAAGTTGAAAATCTTAGTGTCCATCCCTGATGTGATATTAAAATCAGCAATACTCCTCCCTCCCAAACAAAACACCCACAGGCTTATAGACTGACTCAGCAGATTAAGTTTCGAGACTATGCCCTTTCTTTTAACTGGGGCTTATTAAAACAACAACATCCCTTTCTTCTTACATTAATTACATCAAAGGTTATGAAATACTGTGCTACAGAGGCCACACAAATATCTGAAACAGAATCTTTGTTCGTTCCTACGGCTCTTTAAATCTTCTTATTGGGATTTCCTTTTGTGTCTAATATGATTAGTAGCTAGAAAATCTCAGCCTCACCTTTCTCCCTGAATCCACTTGTTTGCTACAGAATTTGCCTCAGCTCTGTCTTACAGCTCCCATAATGCTTCCAGTCTGGTCAAGTTAGTAAGCCACTGAAATTCTGTGGATCAAATAGGATCATTATGGAAACAGGGCAGGAAAACACCAATTCCCAGGTATGTTTTGAAGTCAATTAATGTGTTACAAGCTTCCCACACCGGATGGGAAGTTACAAATGTGCCTCCAGAAGTCAGAAGCACTACACAGCAGGTCAGAATTTCTCCTGAATTATCTGCACTCTGCGTAGTAGCACTGCCAAACACCTCAAGGATCTGTTCAAGAGCACTTCAAAACTTCACATAACTTGAGTGAATTTGAAGCAAGGTTCCTGATGCAAAAGGGCAGGAATAGCTTTAAGCTGTGTTTGCTTCACTTCACATTTCCTTCATTCTTCAATTGCCTTTGTATCTCTTTAGAAAGATTTATTCTTGGGCATCTTTAAAGGGTATTAACCTATGCTTCTAGAAAGCAAATGTGTTCATAAATTGTTTCACAGAAGAAAAATCACTTTTGTCAGTTACCAACTCTTCCCTCTCTGATTTATGCTGTAGAGTTTACTGGCCTCTGCAAGCATCCAGCAGAATTGGAAACTTGCTAAAGGTATTCTTTTAATCCCTTCCTCTAACAAAGTGTTAAAAAAAATCCCTTTAAAACACCAAAGCCCCAACTTTCTGTGCCTGAGCTATCACCAGGGAAGAGCACTGAAATCACATCATGCTGACACAGCACTACAGAAAATCATGGAAGAATACCAACAAGCATAATAGACTATTTCCCTTATCAGAACTGTGTTATTGGTTCTTAAACTTGAGAAAAGACTGTGAATCCATAAACAACATCCCAGAGCCCTTGAGATCACACTCACTCATCTGTCTCCATATAATGACCTCATATTCAGAACTGAAATGCCTACAGACATTAATAATGTGAAAATCTATAGAAAAGTATATGCTGATAAGGCGAATGTAGAAACAACCTTCAACTAACTTTTCTTTGATCAAATTCTACTTTTTATTTGAAATTATTAAGTTATTTCATTCCCAGACTTCTGAAATGGTCATCTTATATTTCAATTGAACCAGTATAGGTTTTATAGGTAATACTTTTTAAAATGAAAAAAAACCCAGCTTTTGAAAAAGGGTACTTTGTCATTACTGTCCAGTGCTTTGGGGTTTCTCTGTTAGTTCCAGATTTTTTATTCTGAACTTTTCCACTCCTATAATTTCCTCTGATGCCCTACTTTAACCATGTTATTCCCATGCTGTCAGAAAAGTAAGGAAGGAAAGATGTGAAATAAAATTGTTAATGAGGAGCAATGTCTTTCTAAATCTCCTTGTGTTCTGACAGTTCTCTTTGTTGTCCAGCTTTCTCCAGTTAAGTTTTAACTTCAAAAACACAACTGTGATTTCTTCTTCAGAAAATGTATGTAACAGTTGTTTTCAAAAATGTGTTTTGAAGGTAGATGAAGTAGCAACATCTTTTCCTAGTATAGCCTCTCACGTTGCTTTTACCTTTGCAGTTGAAGAAATGCGTTTAGCCTTTCAAAAGTTTATTTAGTTAGTTAGTTAGTTTTACATTTGAGCAGAAGGTAAATAAACCATAAGTTATGATCATATAGTGTCACAAAAAAATTCCTTGCGTTCCTTTCAGGGAAACAGAAGCCTTTCCAGGAGTCACTGACTATTCACACTTGCAGCATTTGGCTGTCAGAGACAATCCAGCCTGGCTCCATAGCAGGCTAGTAGATGTTAATTGTTCTAGCCTTCCCTTTCAAATCCAAACCCTACTTTCAAGTTCGATTTAAGACTCATTATTTTAACCTTTCTTTTCGGACCAAGTAGAATCATACTTTCTTCTGCTTTTTGTAAGAAGGTTTGGTGGTTTTGCATTACCCTGTATAGAAGCTAAAATACAACTTTAGGAGGACCCAAACACAGCTGTTTCGTAGAGTCAACAGGTTTTCTAGTTAATTTTGCTTCCATTACAAGATCAGACCACTTTTCAAATACCCCAACAGCCTGCACAAAACCCAATTAGGATCACTTTAAGAAAGTGACCTAGTTATAAACTAGATGGGACCCTAAAGATGGACAGCAGCTCGTGGATTAACAATTTAGGAAGCAACTGGAGACTTTTTGTTACCGCTAGGGTAACTCAGCGACAGCAGCACTGAGGAACACGAGTCTCTTGTCCTGTCATACAACCTGAGCACAGCTCGTTTTAAGTGTTAGCCAGTGCAGACCATATTCTTCAGGGTGACTGATCAGAAATGAACAAATGGGGCAGTGTGATGGGGGCTGAGCTTTATGGCTGCCGAAGGAAAGATGACGCACTGAAAGAAATAATTTTAAATTGCTCATACAGATCACCAAGCTGTGAATTAAATGTGTCCAAATTACATTCCCCCCCTCCCCCCCCAAATATGAGACAAGCAAGCAAAAACAAAAACCAAAAACAACAAAAAACCCCAACAAAAATGTAAATGATTGAATAAAGTGTGAATAACATGCACACAAGTAATACCTTCATACATACACTTGACATAGATCAGAAACATATTTAGAAACCGAAGAGCTCTTATCTGGGTGTCTCAAGCACTCTAAGTTGCAACAGACCTACAGAAAGGCAGTGACAAATTGACCAGCTCTCACCTTGAAGTGAGGGATAATGAGACTTACTACAAAGGAGAGTTATACATGACAGAAGAACAGGGCTGAAAAAAGCTACAGACAAATCCACTAAGATTATCTGTGAAACAGATCTTTAAAAAAAAACACTTGTCAGACTGAAGGTTTTTTCGATGAAAAACACAATTAGCATATGGAAGAAATTTTTGCCACAAAGCATGAGCTGCAGCTACAAGTTCATAAAAGGAGCAGCACAGATAATGCTTGCATGACAGACCTGGACTTCAACCAGCCAATGGTCTAGAACCTGAGGTGTTTCACAAGCAGCTCCTAACGCCAGCAAGGAAGGAGCAAGGTGCCATGTCAAAAGCCAAAAACCACTTGCAAAGATATGGTCTGATGCCTTTTACATCTCCAGCATAGAAAGGGAATGGGAGATTTTTACATTAGGCTATAAAACACAAAAACGCTGATCCACTGCAGAGGTCAGTTTGTTCCCAGTAGTGTGCACCAGCCCCAGGGCAGGGTATGATCCGAGAACCATAGCCAAGAGTTTAGCTGCTGGATTTAGTCTGCTTTAAAAAGGAGATTTTTTTTTTTTTTTTTTAGTTTTCTGCAGAGTTGGCACACTGATCAAATCTGAGAACTGTAATAATATCAGCTATCTATGTCTCAAGGGGAAACTTTGCTTTTAGTCAACTTGCAGACAATTAACAAATTACAGATTTCAAGGCTGTTTTACCTTTTTTGAAAGACTAACAATTTATCAGGAGCTTATTTAATATTTTGTAGACCAAAGAGGACATTGGATAATTCAATAATTGTAATTAGATATATTTAGCTGCAGTCATTAAAAGGATAAATCTAATAAAACTGAATTAGGGGTTTTGGTTTTTCTTTGTTCTCATTAAAACAATTCTTACAACTTTAAAAGCAAAATTTCTGTGTTAATAAACTGGGGGTTGGGGAAAGGGGGTAAAAACACAGTTGTATTTCAAGTAGGATGAAGCAGTAATATTTGACACTTTGGATATTACACACCAGAACCTCAGCAGGAATAAGCTAGGGTCAATATAATGAGTTTGATGAAGCTTCTGTCATGAAAGCAGATTGAATTACACGTTCCAACAACTGGCATAAAAAGGCAGCATTAAGTTTAATTCTGAACAATGACTTCTGGGGAAGCTCAACTTACATTACAATGGTGGGGAATACTATTACTCACTTTTATAAAAGGAAAACCAGGACACAGGGAGCTAAAGGGGATGTAAGCAAGATTTCAGTCACAAAATTAACAGACTCTGTTTAGCAGCCAATTATCAGCTCAGTAAAGTTCCTTAATACTTTTTATGTCTTATTCTAACTGATAATAATCTAGCTCAGTTCCTTAATTAAAAAAACTTAAACCAAATGAATATGCACAAATTTTTATAATTGGAATGACAGGTAATTTTTCCCTGGAACAGAACTGCTACTGCTTTACATTCATTTCATGGTAAAAGAACATTGAAAAAATTCAAGACTGATGATAATTACTACAGTAGTTTGTCCAGATATTCTTTAACTCTGCCTTAGTGAATCAATGCATTTTCCTTTTTTGCTGTAAGGGATCCTTATTTTTCTTAATACTTGAACACTGACGACATGCAATTATCTGGTACTTGTTTCCTGCTCAGGAGCCTTGTATAGCAACCAGAGACTTCTCAGTATGCTTGTGATAAAAATCATTAATTCTTACAGAATACATTATTTCAGAGTCCAAAGGAAATTAGCAGCTCATTGTTATTTCCTGCTCACCACAAAAATGCCTGCAAAAAACTAAAACAAAACCACTACCATTCTAATTTACCAAAAGAAAGCTCTTCAGAGAGATCGGAGTGACTAGAAACAGTGTCTAAAAATATTCAGCCTAGTTATTCTGTCAAAGTGAGGGAAATGTCAGATGGGTCACTGAGACTACAAAATGAATATCCATTATCATGTGATTATATGATGTATTTTTACCTTTTCATCTACCTGTTTCATCCACTTGTTGCAGCTGGAATACAGCCCTCAACAGGCACTTCATGGTGCAAATAGCAAACACCTGCACTTCTAAATGTGCTGGTGGCTTTGCCATGGACTGTAAGGGTGCAAAATGAGGTATTTAATGTCTGATACAATGGAGCATTTCAGGCTGTCATCAGCCTCATCCTAAGAGCAGCTAACAAAATGACTGAAATGCTTTTGACTGTTTGTTTATGATTAGCTCCTCTAAGAGTGACACAGTCTAGTGCAATACATCGAGGCATATGGAAATAGGTTTGTGACTAATCAGCAAGTTATATCTCAGCTCTGTGCACGAGAGACCTTTGTGTTCTGCTTCATTCATAAACTTAACTGGAGAAAGGTAACAAAACTAATTGTATTCTTGGCATCATTCTTCAGTGAGTGCTGGGAAAGTGCTTATTCTCTCTTTCTTCAAATTTATTATCCAGCTTTTATAAAAGAAATCGAGTAGCAGGTTTTTGTCTTGTCAACTACTGGTAAATGGCTATAATATTTGACATAAGATTTCATATCTAGCCAGCTGGATGAGTTTGCTCCCATATTTACAGAATACCTGTTTTTCCATGTCTTTTTCTCACTTCAGAGATATTTTATATATGTGTGTGTATAGATGTTAAGTCATAAAATAGGGATGACTTGTATTTCTCTCTAAGACCATACATAAAATAGTCTGCTGTTTGTGTGAATTGACAAGAAGTATCTTCTACCATACATACACAAATATTCTTATATCTTTCAACTTCTTTGCATGTAGTGAAATATATTTCATCAGTTGGAGACACACTGGAGAACCCCACCAGAAGCAGAAAAGAAAATGTACCTGAAGTTTGCCATTGCGTAGACATTATATAAGCAGTTTACAAACGTATATGATGAGACGTAGCCCTTTACAATTGTAGCTGTTGAGACTTTTGGTTGTTCAGTGCTTTCCTGAATGGGAGAGCATAAGAAAACCTCAAAATATTTCAGGTACTTCTTTCCAGATTATGTTCAAACATCACTTACAGATCAGTATACTTCAAGAAAGCACCTCTGTAATTTGCTATTTTACCAGTATTCAAATATTCTCTATGTTGGTAATTTTCTCTGAAATACAAATTTAGGATGGGGTAACTTTGTGTCAATTTTATGATTCCAAAGCAGATCTTTCTTTAGATTCAAATGATTTTTTTTCCTAAATTAATGCAAAAGCCACAAACCCACCTTTAGTTCTTTAATTCCCCAAGAATTACAATGATCACTGGATAACAGAGGTTGCTACTGAGGAACAAATAACAAGTCACTTGGGAGAGCAACCAGTTACACAATCACAATTATTACTTTCTTCCTATTGAAGCCAGGGTAGGAGCAGGGCCAGAAGTCCAGTTCCACTGCACAGGGAAATGTCAGCACTTAGAACTGAAGACCTTGCAGTCTTTCTCTCTCCTCACCGGCCTTCTTCAGAAGTTATAGCCAGAAACCTACCATGACCTTTAAGGGTTCCCAAGAGTGAAAACTCAGCAAGGAAAGCTTTATATGGAAAACAGAGGCCAGATCCAACTGCCCATCAAAAGATGGTGGAGAATGCCACAGCAGGAGAAATCTGACTGACCTGGCTACTGACCATGGGACTGTTACACTTTCCACATGACTGAATGCCAAGGACAGGCTGCATAAAGTCACTCCGTGAGAGGTGAAGAAAGGAGCAGGTGGAAAGAAGTGCTTAGCATATGTCAGAGCTCATCTCCATAGACACCTGCCAGCACCCTGCACCACTGCAGACATTTCCCAGGCATTTCCAGGGTAAATCAATGCTCGTAATATACCAGCAGCTAAATGTGTCCCCTTTGTTTTCCCTACTATGCTGATTCATCTTTGCTACCTCCCCAGAGCACTGTGCAAGCCCTTTTGTTCTGTACTGCATCTAACGTTCCCCTGACAACTCAGACATTAAGAAAGTATGTCAATCCATGCAACTAAAATTACTTCAGATCTGGTGCATGTGTTACCCTGTACCTGTACAACTACTTGCAAAGGTTCAACAAAGCCAATGGTTTCAGTGGAACTTGCTGCCACATCCTTGCATTTAGTTTCTCACTTGACAGAGACTGAATAACCAGCCACATACAGTGTGGAGCCACGGAAGTAGAGCAATACTCTGGTGGGCGTGCTAAGTATTATTTTACTAAAAACTTGGGGAGGAGGGTGTGGCAGGAACTCCTGACTGGCAGGTTGTTCCAAACTCCCATACCTTGCCTGTGGCCCCCACCCAGCAGCCAAAAGTTCATATGGACAAACAAGTGGACCTCCCATCCATTCAAAGAAGTCCTCCTGTTGCTAACCTGGGCATATAAAGCTACAGCTGGTTCCTTGGTCTCTCCCTCAGCCTTGCCCTCCTACTGCACACTCTAGCAGCTCATGTATATTTTTCCATTACAAGGGACTTCCCTTTTAATTGCAGAAGCATAGGCAGGGATGGCAGAAATTTCTCATTAGCCTCCTGGCAAAGGACAGAGTCAGAACAGAATTGTTTTTCCAGACTGAGTAACAAGGGAGGAAACTCCATGGAAGTTTTTATTATTATAAAAACTGGGATCCCCAGGCTAGAGTCTCTTTAATATCTCTGCAGCTACTTTTCCTACTGCCAGCCAAAGCTACGGTATCTGTTGCTTCCAGAATTATGTATAACTATCAGTTATTCACAGCCCTATTTTCTACAATCAGTACAAAGATCATCTCCATAGTACAGCAGAGATGGGAAAAAGCAGCAACAAGCCCAAGGTACATTCTTTAATGGCATGCCCTGTCTCTGTTTAAATTGATCATACCTACAATAAAAATAAACATCCAGGATTCTGAAGCTGCTGCAGCTGGCAAGACAGAACACTGAAGAGAGAACTATCCTCCCATTACCTATGTTTAAGTATATGCAGTGTAATAATGTTTCAGCTTCTGCTCACTTCAGAAGTGGTGGTTCCCCCTACATCAGTGGGATAACACACCACTTCTCCAGCGTCACAACACAGATGCTGTGATGCATCTGGCAAGACTTCACGTTGATGCTTGTAAAACCTGTGTTATGACTGCAGCAGGAGAAAACAGTGTTTAATGTTAATGCTGCTTCCTAGAATACAGTTAAAATGCATTAAGAGAGAACATATGCAGGAACACTACAGAATGTTTGTCAAAACACTGCCAATACAAAAAAATAGATGCAATGCTGAAGGAAACACGTCCTACACCAGTTACAGAGAACACTGTGGATCATCAAAACATCATTAAATCAATAAGTAGTTTACTTTGCATCAGCGAGCTCTCAGCATATCTGTATGTCCAAGGAAACTCCTGCCACGGTTGTGCCCAATTCCTTAGGCAGCCACAGAGCACTGCATTGCTTGGGATTTTAGCAGTGCCAATAAACACTGACTAAACATTTATATTTACTCATAAATTTAAGAATAAAATTATTTTGTTCATGTAAGCCTTTCTGTTGCCAGATTTGATTTTTAAAGTCTGCATTTGGGGAATAAGCTATTTCAAAATATTATTTAAGGTCATTATAAATGTAAAGATAAATCAAAACATCTTCAAGAAAATCAACGCTCCCCCCTACACAGTCCAGATAAATATTGTGCAGAGATACATTTGTCACAAGTTCAGAAAACAAAACTTAAAATTTTTGCCATGTTCACTGCATCTCAGCATTCAATATTGCAAGGTACTCCCCATGCTATGATTAAATCACACACTAATGTTATGAACTGAACAAACTGCATTGCAAGGACAGTAATGCACAACATAAGGAATGAAGTCATCTCACTGTACTGTCATGCACGACAAAGATACGGGTATCATCATTAGAAATGGTAAAAAATAAAGCAATAAGCAGATTTACCTGTAGTAGTAACTGTGTTCTATTCCTGCTTTGTTTCATATTCCTTTCCAGATAAACACCCCTAAAGTATACTCCCCACTTTGCACTAATATTTTATTGATAGCATATGTATTCCTCATTATTAAGTGAAGAACTGTAAGGTTTTCAGAAGGAAGGCAGAGGTTGGGGGGAAGAGAAGGCCCCCCATTCCCAGCTCTCCCAGCTAAAACTCTTATGCTGCAGGTGGACAGAAGGATTCTGCTGGAGGGAAGTCGCAGTGTGTGCAGCTCCTCTCAGCAGCGCTGCTCTCCCCAGCACAGGCAGCTCGAGCGCAGCGGAACAGCCTGCAGTGGAATAACAAGAGAATTTCTCAAGTGCCAGTATAAGCGAAGGAGGGGGTGTCAGGGAAAGCAAGGAAGGAAGAGACTCGGGAAGCTGCTTCTCTCTTCAGCTAAGGAATGCTGTATGTCCCTTTTTCATGGGGGTCCCACACAAGGATAGGCACACCAAAGATTTTATGGCTCTGAGATGCTGCCTAAGATCTAACACAGGGAGTTGGCTAAAATACCCAACGTTAGGGAATGCAAGGTATTACATTTCCCATAGCAATATCAACACCTCCCCGTTACAGCTCCTGTAATGCAATGTACATTTTGAGACAAACAGCAATATGGTGTGAGATAACATCTTCTGCCTGAAATCTAATTGCAAAATCAGTCTTGCTACTACCCTTCCTCAAGAGTCATTTCACACTTCTTAAATTTTGCTAGAATTTACAGACACCATTTTCCACAATGTATTCTTTAGTATTTTCTCCCCTCTGATGATGAACAAACAACTAAGACATTAACACTTGCAGGTGCTCAGACAGTCCTGTTTACAGCCTGTTACTGAACAGTAATTTAAGTGACCACAGAGATAAAAAATTACTCTGCATGTACAAATAACTAGCAAATCTGCCCAGCACATGTGCCAGACAGACTTTTATCAGATATGTGCAAGGCTCATCCAGCCATCATGTAAGTTGAGTGTAAAAGACCTGCTGAGCCTCAGGCTGAGCATGAGGGTTATTCATCTGGCATCCCCTGCTGTAGCTCCCGGGCAGCTCCAGGGGCCGAGCTGACATACAGTGTATGGCTCTGGCACTTTCCTCCAGCCCTGGGGCTGGATCCTAGGCATCCCCCACATGTGATCTCACAGGTAGCCACAGCACCTGACTACAAATGCACCTTTTTCATCAAACAACAGGAGCTGAAATGTTTGATTTCATACATATTATTGCTAACAGCAGACTTTTTAAGGGAACTCTAACTATTAAATTACTACAGTCTCTTGTCCCTGCTGATTTTAATAACCAGCCTTAAGGGATATGACCTCAGTTTTCCCTCACCCATAGCTTTAAAACAATGTTACTTACAACTAGTTGTTTTAAAAAAACAATGGTAGTGGTTATTGTATTAACAGCATTCACAAGGATATAGTAATGACTATATTTTGTAATCCAGCAATAATAACTCAGAGAAGTTTCAGGGAGAATTTTCATCCCCATGTGGTTTATATATGCTAATTCCTATGCAAATTAAAAACACGCTGACACATCTTATTATAATACTTGTCCATTTTGAACATGTATTTCATGATGATTTCACCAAATCATCACAGTCACATTATGCTTTGGAAGATGAACACATCCCAGCCTGTACTGTTGCCACGACAAGAGATGAGATATGGATCCATCATGAGAGTGTATCCTCTACTTCAGGAGGTGGGTGTTCAGTACCACTAAAATTGCGTGGACAGTGGGTGGGAGCAGGTTATAATTTCTTCCCTACATTATGTAATTTGTTCTGTCAATCTTGACCTTTTAAAAACTCAAGACTACAAGAAATAGAACAAACTGATGTATTTTTACTTATTGCTTTAATATTCTAGCATTTTAGAATCATATTTTCTGCTCTAAAGAGCTGAGCATCACAACTATTTTTAAGAAGGAAGCCCTAGTTTCCATTACTGTAGAAACTGAAGCTTTAAGGGGAATCACGACCAGATCCATAATAAAATCATGACTGCCAGCAACATCACGTACCATGTGAAGGAGAAACCCCCTAATGACACCATGCTGTCACTAAACACAAACTACTGACAACTTATGAGGATGGAACAGCAAGTAATGTGAGACCATGAGTGTCACAGTAGTATACCACAGCCTGGCCGGGACACTTCTGGATAGGGAATGGGAAGGGGCTTGTGAGGGGACGGACACACAAATATCAGCCCAACAGGCAGTGCCTCTCTGGTGACAGCGGTGAGAATAGGCAAACACAATTGCTGAAAAATCTTTCAAAAGAAGAGCACTGCCTCAATGCTGAATGGCTCTAACAAGTCAGATTAGGGAAATCATGAGCTCAAGGCATTTGTATGCTGCTTACCTTTACAGCAGCCAGATAACAGTGGGTATCCTGCTCTGCTTCTACATGGAAGCACAGTAGTGCATGGCTCCAACCAGCCCGGAGTGAGGACAGTACTGACTATTCTCTCTCTTAGCTCCTGTAGATCAGGATCACTAACCATGCATAAGATCACTGGCTACTTTCGATTCCAAACAGCAATACAGACAGATCACACAGGGAATCAACTATTCCAAATCTTGCTACATGGCTCAAGGCATGATCATATGCATACCTTGCAGATATGCAGGGCCAGGTGGTTGACTGACCATGTGCTGACTGAGCACATCTCACTCTTGGGCCACCTACACAAGCACAGGACATGCCACACTCCTGTGTGACACCAGCATCAGCAGGAAGAACACTTTCATGAGTCCTGATCTAAGCCCTGGAGATGTGATAGCTCTGACACATCAAAAAGAAAAGATTCCTGTCATTATAGCTCCCTGTTGTACACTATTAACACAAGAGCCAGGAACATCCATCCCTTTGTGAAAAATAGGCTCCTTGGAACTGTATATGAGAGAGAAGTGGTAATACTGATGTGAATCCTATTGTTACACGGTTGGAGACCCCAAGGCCTCCAACAAAACACAGAGAACTGTACAAACAAGAGCCATTCCTTGCCTAAGGGAGCTAATCATCTAAATGAAAAAGACAGGCAGGGAGTTGGAGGGAAAGCAGAAGCACAGAGAGGTGAAAGCAACTTGCCCAAGGCCATGCAGCCAGTCAGCAAGCAAACCAAAAATAGAGGCTGACCCCTTGATTGTCAGGCCATTGTTCTCTCCACTAGACTGAATCTCCCATGGTGAATGTGACGGTGAATTGGTATTTCTGTTTTGCTGCTGTCATTTTTAAAAATAAAGCATGACGACAATGTCACTGTATTGAACCGCTGTAATCGAGGCCACACAAGCACTTTTAGAAACAATACCGTGGAGAACTTTTGCTAAGAGAAGAAAGCAAGGCCCCTAGACACAGACACTGGAAAGCATACCCTGATTACCAGCTACTCCTCTGCCAGAGAGACAAGGGTTATTGCAGTTTTGAAGGCTCTATAAACATCAGTGCCTTTACCATAGCAAACCCCAAGAAGTGCAGCTCAAGAATGCAGCTGAGGTCAGACACTATTAGCAACTGAGAAAGGATCTGGCCCTGCAGAAGACTATATGGGTGTCTGCAGTAGCTCTCAAACTGGCAGGACAAATTCTGTGCAGAACATGGCACTGCACATGAACTACTGCTGACAACTGATCAAGGTCCTGGCTGCTCTGGATACCACTCCAACCTGCTGAGCATTTGTCCTTTTAATGCACAGGTTTTCACCCCCCATAAATGCCCCCTTAAATGTGATAAAGTCTTCCAAAAGACCTACATCTACATTTTTAAAGGGCTGCACCAGTGTCACTTCAGACATTGCAAAGAAAAAACAAGACTTCCACCAATGTGTACCTGAAGCAGTTTTTGAGATAACCCTAATGAGCATATGGTATACTACTTGGAGAACTGAGCAGGAGGAACAGCCATGCATGCTGTCCTCGTGGAACAGGAATTCAATTACCTGCATTCCAACAACTTTTCTCAAGTGCATCAATATTTTATTACATTAATTCCAGAAATAATCATACAGAATTCTTTCAATTTTTAAAGACACCTCCTTGGTATTACATACTCAGGCTTCATACCCCAAACTGAAAGGCAGCAAATGTTTTTCTGATCCTGAAAAAGTGCAAGAAGGAGGATTCAGGGAACTACAAGCTGGTCAGCCTCACCTCAATCCCTGGAAAGGGAGAAAATGAAGAAAATTCTCCTGGAAACCATTTCGTAACACATGAAAGACAGAAAGGGAGTAGTCGGCATGGAGTTACAAAGAGGCAATCACACATGACCAACCTCAATTGCCTTCCTCAGTGAGATGACTGGCTTGATGGAAAAGCAGAAATCACCAGTAGAGTCTGAGAGTAGACTGGTTGGAAAGCAGGTTTGCCTAGAAGGACCTTGGGGATCCTGCTGGAAAAGAAGCTGATTATGAGCCTGGAAACAGACTACTGCAGGGGGGAAAAAAAAAGAGAGAAAAGAAGGAGAGAAATGAAAGAAAGAGAGAAAGAGAGAGAGAAAGAGAGAGAGAGAGAGAGAGAAAGAGAGAGAGAAAGAGAGAGAGAAAGAGAGNTGCATTAGGATAAGCATCTTCATCAGAGAAAGCAATCCTTCCTCTCTACTCAGCACTGATGAGGATGCATCTGGAGTGCTGTGTCCAGTTCTGGGTTCCCCGGTGCAAGAGAAACTAGAACTTACTGGAGAAGTCCAGGGGAAGACCACAGAGATGATTAAGGGACTGGACTGTCTATGGGAGATGAAGAGAGGCTGAAAGACTGGAGACTCTTTGTAAGGGAGAAAAAAAGACTAGTGGAGGGATCTTACCCATGTGTATAAACACTTCATAGGAGGAAATGAAAAGGAAGGAACCAGGCTCCTCTCAGTAATAGTGATAGGACACTATTACTACTGTCCTATCATTCAGTGATAGGACTGGAGACAATACAGGCAAATGAAAACACAAAATACTCTATCTAATGACAGGAAAACACTTCCATTTGAGGGTGGTGGAACAGTAGAACAGGCTGCCCAGAGAGATTATGGATTCTCCACAAAAATATTAAAAGCTTTGCCAGACATATTCAGGGAAAACCCGCTCTAGCTTGAACAGGGGTGATGATCCCCAGAGGATAACTTTCAGCCTCGATGACTGTCGTTTGCTGGTGGTTCAGTACATAAACAGCACAGCTTTCCTGCAATGACCCAACTGCAACTGATGCAAGCGTATGCAAGTATCTCCCCATGGTTTCTTGGTGTGCTTTCTCTCCTTCTGCCAACAACAGATTGTATCAAATTGAAGAATTTAATTCCAGTCCTAAAACTTAAATGTGACATGTAATTAATTCCTTAATAAGCTGTTGTAATTCACCTTTATTATCTTGTGTCCTTGTGACAGCTGTGCATGCTGCGCATATCCCACTCCTTTCCACCTTTTGGCATGAGAACTGCACTCATTCACCTCATTCCCACTAAAAGTGAAAATGCAGAAATTAAATTGAAGGGAAGTATGTAATTGACTTCATTATAGAAAGCAGAGGAAACTACCTTACAGAAGCAATCATGTCTGGCACAAAAGTCAAAGAAATTTGCAAAATGCAAGTGAAACAATGCAACTTATGAAGATATTTCAACCTACTACCAACACAGGAAAGGTACAGACTAACATATTCATATCAGAATTCTTTAATTCTGATATGAAAGAAATTCCTTCTTTGAAGGAAGAAAAGTATCTTATATATTCATTTACCAATGTTAAAACATTCTAACTTTCTTAAAATATATGCTGACAGATTTCAGCATATTATTAAATATATATTATACTTAGTGCTTCCTCCTCCTTTGGGGAAAAAAGAATAAGAAAACTGTATTTCTGAAAAGTGAAAATTCCACTATTCCTAGGCAGACTTGATTGAGAAATCAGTAATTCTAGCTTTAAAATGCATCTTACAAGCTAAAATATTGACTTCTGTACTATGATAACAAGGTTGGTATAGCAACAAGTCTTAAGATTCAGTAAGTCAGACACTAAAACTTCTGGCTATGGCAATTCTGGCTTCCCCTTGTAATCTGCACAGCATGGCAACACTTCAAAACACAACATTGTCAAAACTAGAGTTAAAAAAAAAAGCAAACTTGGGACATTTATGTTATGTAATTTCCTGGAGAAAAAAAACCCTAAAACCTTAAAAATCCTACTAAGATGGCAAAGGAAAAAAAAGAGGTTTTCCAAAACAGATGAATTTCATAACACAGATCAATAGTAAAGTAAGAAAACTGAAGTTGTGGTTTCCCTTCTGTATGGTCTAAGTCCACCATATTCTTAATCACACATGGATTTTACTTCCTATAGTTAAAATTTACACTTTCAGGTCAATGCTGTTGTGTAACCAAAGAATAAAAGAGCCATACCACAAAAAACAAATCCAAACTAAATTTTTTGTTTCTCACACTACAACGCAGACTACTGTGGCTAGTTTATTAGAAGAATCAGTACAGGAATGGGCATACTTGGTTATGGCAAAACAAAGTTCCTCCATACTTCTGGATGTGCAACACTCAGTTGGAACACTGGTTTCTAGCCAAAGAAAAGCTCAGTTCCTCTAGGCACAAACCCAATCTGCCAGCAAGAGGGGAGAAATATGAATTAAGATTTCACAGTAAAACTTCATTATGGTCTACAGTTTCCAATGTCACCTTTAAATTCAGAAAAGGTAAATCTCTCCCACTACTAAATTTTCCCTTTCATGGTTAACAATTAATTGACCACCAGGAGCAGTAAAAGGATCAGCCTGGCTTGCAAAGACAAGAGAAGCCACACTCACATGACCAAATAATCCATGATGGAACAACTCCCAGCTCTGTGTTAATTAAGGTTGTAATTTGATTTTCAGGCTATAAAGGAAATCTCCACAGCAGGCTGTGAGGAAGAAAGCAAGGCACCTTCCAGAAGGAAAACAGTACTAGAATTTGCTATTCAATATCACACAGGATTTCTGCAGCAAGTCCATCCATATTAAGGCCCTACCATGCCTGACAACAGAGAAAACAAGTAGGAGGAGATAATTCCTGCCCAGAAAAGCCTGAAATCTGGAAATATGCAGAACATTCTATGAACAATATGCAAAACAATCTGATCTACCAAAGCCTTGATAGATGTTCTTAACCACAGCACATGGATGGCTGCACTACAGCAATGTACTCCAAGATTTTAATTAGACTGCAGCCAAATGAGTGGACTGGGTTTCATTGCCTCACAGAGCGCATCTCACAACCCCAAATAAATCCCCGATCCCCACTAAGAGAATAGAAATTAAGAAAAAACGTCCTCGAAATGGAAACAAGACTCTTGCCTTCTGCAGTATGCCAGCATCTGCTTCTGTCTTCATGCTTTTCCAGTAAAAGAAAACACATTGCAAAACCAGGCAGAATTAGAACAGAAAGCAATACAGCTCCAAGACAGTGTGACACCCTTATATGGTGGCTCCTTTGTTGAAGCCATCTACTTAAGTGTAGAGAAAAATAAATATACCCTGTAATGCAATTACCTTCTAAGCACAAAAGAGGTACAATGATCAGAAAAAGATTTACTGGCATCACCAATGAAAACACACAGTAAGAAAGGAAAACACTCATCAGTGGTAGGAAGTGTGTCCCTACCAAGTTAGTTAATTACAGGAGGTGAACAGGTAAGGTCTGAAATATATTGTAAACTGGCTTACAATTAAGTGTTGCTCACTTAAGGTTACCTGACATCTCCATCTGTTGTTCTTCATTACTTGGATAAACTTCAACTCTTTGAATTGTGTTGTACTGGGAATTTGCCTTACCTTAAATATTTAGGAAAAATATCAATGTCGTTCTGCAGTTTCTAAGGATGAGGCTAAAACTACATTTTCATATATATGGAAACATTAATCTTGTGATGTTTTTCCTTGAGATGCTTTGCTCTTGCATGTGTTGGAGGACAACTTCTGAAAGACACCACAAAGTTTGTGCATTTTCACTCCATGAAAACAAAAAAAGAAACCTTGGCAAAACTATGTGATTTTGAGAAACCACAGCGAAGTTTACAGAGACTTTGCAGCATGGTGTGACTTTGCCAACACACTCTATATAAAAATAAATGCTCACTAAAGCACACACCCTTGCAAAAGCAGGAGCAGAGCCTGAGTCATCTGCTGTTGACAGATCTCTAAGAAACAACTTGACAAAGCATCGTGTTTTACTCTCAGGCTGCTGCCCAAAGGCTAACAACCACCTGCTGCTCCTCTTGCCTCAAGTGCCAAAGACCTGGAAGGTTTGCAGAAGCAGGCAGACATTGCTAAAGATGCACACAGGTCTCAGCCTAATAGCACACAATGAAGACATCTTTTGGTTTGTTCTTTTCTTTGCAAGAGGACTACAGAAGCTGTGAAGATTCCTGTAAAGACATGTAAGCTGTGCCTCCAGGGCAATTTTTGGCTTATTGACCACATTACTCTCAGCTTCTGAAACAAATGAAACAAATAACGGCTTTAACCCCTAGATAGTCCTTTCTTCTCTTCTGCAGCAGGACCACAGTAAGTCAGATGTCCCGTGGGCAAACCAGTGAGAAATCACAGACTGAAAAGAATTTAAAATGCATATATTTGAGTTATCCCTTCACTGTCTTCTTTCTTAATCATTGCAAAACATATCTCTCATGTGCAGTTTAAAATGCTCTTTAAACACCTTTATGTCACTAAGATACTTAGAGCATTAGATTGTGTTTAACTGATCCCAGTGATTTTCTTATTGCAGCCCTCAAGATTCTACAGAATGTTAAAAATATTTTTAAGAAACATTAAGAGCACAGAAAGACAACTAGATCACTACCAATGCAAACAGTAAATCTATTAGCCGATAAAATATAACGTTGGATAAAGTAATAACCAGAAGCACCAAGATTGACCTGAACTGTATCTTTTCTCAATAATAACCAGCTCTTGTATTTCAAGGTAAAGCTAGAGAATGGGAAAACAGAGAAATGAAATGTTACCAAGGAAATACAATCAAAGACCAATGACAAATAGAAGGTCTCTGGGAAAATGGCTCAAGTTTTAAATAGCAGGTATCCGGTATAAGCACAGAATCATAAAGAAAGGAATTTCTCTTCAGAGTACATTACATTTTCTTCCACTTGCATTCATTCACTTGTCTGTTCATTTGCTCTGACTTTTCTCAGTATCTGACCTATTATTTACAAGATGAATTTCCTAGTATTTTTACTGGGAAATGAACTGCCAATTGCCCCAAAAAATCTAGGCCTTTTTTTACCCCTTCTGTAATTTCAACATGTGGGTTTAAATTTTAATTCTATTTCAATCAAGCATTGCAGTCAAGAGCCTATAGAAGTAAACTTAAGTTAAAAAAACCCAATAAAAATCTGCAAATTTGTGTCTGCTATCCCAAACCCACCAAACTAAAAGGTCAACCCACATCTCAAATAGATCCAGCTACATTAAGGTATGAACCTGCAAGGCAGATTTTCACAAACAGCTAAAAGCAGCACCATCACCAGCAGCCCTATAAGGTTCACAGTCCCAGGTTTAAGATTTTTAATAAATATTTTTCATTCCCATTCATACTGGACTGTGGCACAATGAAATCTGTGATTCTGTGATTCATTTGGGAATACAAGATGAATATGTTGATATTGAACAGAGCAGGGATAGCTCAAAGTTGCTGTCTGCCCTGGAAAGCATTGAGATCTACTCCCTTTAAGAGATCAGTGAGTAATGTGCATTTTAAAAGACTGTCCTGCTGAACAGAAGAGTATAGGGGAAGTAATTTTGAGACAGAAAAGGGATTTTAAGGGTTTCTGTCAGTGACACACTGTATCTTAATGCCCTGCTGAAAAAAAGCCCTTTCATTATAGAGAATGGCAGAAGAACCATGTTGTAAGAGGAAATTCCCCACACATAACAAAAGGTTTCAGTGATTAAGTGAAATGGGAAGTCTGAACAGCTTGCCCTGTTCTATCATTATGCTACATTATGGAGAGAAATTATTTTAAAATTAGATTAAATTCAAATTAATCAAGATACTTATAAAATTTTCAGAATATTTACTTCAATCCCCTAGATGTATTTGTTAATCTTAGCAGCATTATGAAGGATAGCTCTTGTGAAGTATCCCTCTTGTGGAGCTCTGCTTCAAATATTTAATTCATTTTAACTTCAATTATGGAAACACAAACAGTATTGACATAATAACATCAAGTAAATTTCACAGATGATGTTAGTGAATATTTATTTATAGTTCATATTTATTTATATAAGCTAAACCAGGACCACATGATTCCACTACATAGATGCACACTGACTCTGAAAGGCAAGTTTTGTTTCAGGGTGGTTTTTCCTCCCTCTGACAGCACCACTGTGGATTTTTAAAAATCCTAAATTAACATTTTTCCTTCTTGTAATGAGGCCAAAGAGGTTGTAAATACACAGAAAAGCCATTTAGACACGGTACATTTACACACAACTAAATCCTTGGCATCAAAGGAAACACAGAACCTCAAATGACATCTTGCAGAGGCTTTGTGTAAACCAGTTAAAAGGCCCTAAGTATTTTGTGATCTTTCAGTGTAAACTTAGGAAAACAGGAGTACCTGGAGGAAAAAACCCAAAAATTTAGATTCTTTCGGAAAAGTAGAAAGCTAGGCAACCCACCATGGAAGGAGCTTTTTATCTCTTGGGAAAATTTTTTTTCTATCGTAAACCAAGATTAAGTCAGCAATTTGTTAAAAAAAAAAAAAAAAAAGTGAGATGGTACAGCTCCCTGTCATAAGAAAAAGCAAAGCTCATTTAAATCTTGATGTCAGCTTGAATTAATTTATTTCAGACCTGTGGCAATATCCCCTGATGCTGCAGGTTTTTTAATTATTAGGCATAAAAGCAGCTGTCTAATAAATCCCAACAGTAAGGATAACAGTAGAAACATTTTACTTTCTGCAGACTCTCTGAGACCATAAATGCTGCATTTATTCTGAGTGTTCAGATCAAGATGAATCTATAGAAGCATCTGGAGACAATTATTCAGCTAGAATTAAAAGCAGAACAGACCTGCGAGATCTGTGCTGAAAGGAGTGAGCCTCTGTGCTCTGGAAACAGCACTGTGCCCGTGCAGGGACTCTGAAGATTTGTTATGTGGGTTTTGGTACCAAGGAACATTTTACCTCCTCTAGAAAGATGGTGCACTAGTGAAAGCAAATCATATTAAATGAGGAAAAATGAAGATTTTCTGCTTGTCTTACATATATGTCAAATAGGGAAAAGAGCCAAACAACCAATATGTTGCTGTTCTGAAAGGATTAGAAGAAGTCACATCGCAGAGAAGCAATAAAGACACTTAGCACCTGGTTCCCCACCCCAGATTTCTTTAGATATGCCAGAATCTTTGCTACCAAAGGCAAAAGACATTTTTAGCACAAGAAAGCCATCACAAAAGCATGGTAAGGGAGCTATGCTTTCTGGCTTGCCTTAACAGAAACTGCCCACTACTAAGGAAATTCTGGCTGATACACAGTTCCAGTTAAAAGCATTCTCTAGTTAAGCTAATTCTTTCCCACCACACACTGTCTCAGGTTTTTTTCTTGCAAAATGTAAGTAACAGAATTTGGGAGGTTCCATCAATAATGCTTAAATAACTACCTCCTTGATACACAAAACCTATCTGCAGAATGCTCCAGATCTTACTAATAAATGGCAAGAATCATGTTTGTTACGTGCTGATTTTCTCTTATACATTTTGTAACAATGTAAATTACTTGAAACACGCAGGATGAAACATGTAGGATATAAGTTAGCTCACCCTATATCTACAAGCCCTGTTAAAAGGAAATTACTTACAGAATCCAAATTCTCACTTATATTAAGGTCTCATTCCTGGTCTGACTCCCCAGCTGCATCTTTGTAAATTTCATCTACTGGTCTTCCCAGAAAGGACAGGAGGAGATGCCATTTGTATAAGTACATCCATATCTGATTTCATGAGCAGGATTTGCTATGATTTAAGAAATCCCATCACAAGGGACCAGGGTACCTATGAAAAATCTCAATATAGGACAATTTTTAGAGTCTACTTTATCAGCTGTCCAATTTCAACCAAATCAGCCAGCCCTGGACACACGCCTGAAACAGTCTGCTAATTAGAATGCATGATAATGTTTATGTGTTAAACAGAAGAAGCACAGTTTTTAGATTTTTGCTTCACTATTAAAAAAATTATTAAACCCATGAAATCCAACAGCTAAAGACAGCTACTACGGAGGAGGTGTTTCCCTTCGCTAAATGCAAGGCTTTATTTTTATGTTTTGGTTTTTTTCTGTTCAAGATTTCCCATCTGCTATGTTCTCCACTAAGGAATTTTCCAGTGAGCTCTCTTCAGATTTCACTTGACAATCATTCGGACAGGAAAGGCTGCTTTTCCCACTGTTGTCTCTCACATTCAATTGCACTGCCCTGACCATTGAAAAAACACACCACTGCAGTGTGAACCGACTTTTAAAAGTCTATAGTGTGGGGTTTTTTTAATCTGAAGGCAGAAACCCCTGCTCTGTCCCCACCCTTCCACTGTTTCCCCCTGCTACAGCAAAATCTGAACCATCTTGACGCCTTTCTGAACATGGACCTACCTTGTGAGTGTAAAAAAGTAACATGTTCTTCTGCCTTGGAAAGCCCTTCTTCAAACTCTGGCCAAAATAAGGCACAGAGCACACAGACACACAGTAAAGATAACAGAGAAAAGTTGACTGGAGGTACTCTCCTTCTGACAGATGAGATTAGGCTCTGGACTGATCCTTACAGAGGATGCAGGAGGAGAAAAGTTTTAAAATGTCTGACCTAGTTAAGTGGATGGTGTATCTGTTGTTCATCATTCAAGACACAGTAAGTTTATCAGAGCCGGAAGCCTTCCAAAACCCATATGGAGCCTGTCACATACATGGTTTTTATTTAAACTCCAGGTCTGTATGACAGCAAGTAAAAATTTTTATATTTACATCTATATATATATAGTTCACATGGGCTTATCAAGGTAGGGATTGCATTTCTCTCATAATGGGGCAAAAAAGGGAAAGCCAGAGTGACCTGCTCACCTGATGGTGAGCACCTGCTGAGCAGGAAGTAGAATCCTGGTCCTTCTACTTCCCCACCTGAATTTTGTCACCTACAGAGTAATGAAAGTACTTCTTCCATTCACATACTTCCATTCACATGAAAAATCTACGAGTCCTCATAAATATCTGAGATATAAGACACGTCAAGACATGGAAGAAACGCCCTTTTCCTCCATAGCAGAATCTGTGTATTAATTTTCTACCTTTAAATAGACATCAAAGTTATGTTTTGATTTGAAGTTCCTCTGCCCTTTATAAAGCATCCAAAGACATTTGAAATGCACAGAATCAGCATCAGCAACCATCCAGGAAAATGCAAGTGTCCAAATAATTTTGAAAGCCACAATGATGCCTTCATAACCTAAATGAAAATTGTGCAAATATCAGACAGCTCATGAGGTTCAACACAATTCAGAAGTCATTGCCTGGCTTCAACAATGAGAAGGCATACATTCACTTTATATTTCACAAAGTAATTCTGACAACATTTTTCAGGTTAAGCAATGCTGCAGTGGCAACTTTTCAATGTGCCCTTTAATAACTGGAGTGGTACATGTGAACTGAGTGAAACAGAATCTTTGTGTGAGAGGAGCTAACAAAACCCACAAAAAGGCTAAACCACACATTGTTTCATAAAACAAGAGAGTTCAGAAGTGGTGCTAATCTGTATTTACATTCTGATAACATCCATCAGCTGATCTGTGCCTGAGATTTGAGCTGAATTTAGAGGACGTGCTTTCCCGAGAAGCTCTATACTTAAACATAAAGGAATTGCCATCATCATCTAGTATATTTCACCAAAAAGGACCTGGGGGCATGCAAAGTTTAACACAGCTGCCCTTAGACAGAGATCATCTGAAGGAAAGCTGACCTTCAGAATTTTGAGGCAGTAATTTCCTCAAATGATGTTCTAGTATCAGTTACTGGTGCATCTGAGCAATGGCAGCTGTGGGAAAGGACACTGCCAAACTTGGAGCAAACCTTCCAGAGGTGACATATATGCTCATTTAGCACAATGCTCCATATCCCTCTGGAAGTCAACAAATTTAAATAAAGCCTGCAAGGCTGAAGTCCTGGCTGTCTGAGATCAAAGGTTTCTGTCCCGGAAACTCCCTCCTCAATGTTTCTCACATGCAGATTACTCTCCATGCTGTTACTGTAGCTAGTCCACACTGATCACCTGAGAAGCTTATTTGGCATCCATTCATCCTATCAAAAGTGAGCTGTCACTAAAATAAAGGTATCACAAAAGTGATATCATTACAGAGAGCTCAATGTGCATTGTTTTGAATTTACCTCTGCATTTTACTCAGGCTCTCACTTGCTGCCTTTGCAAGCCCTGCAGAACCTGCTGTGAATAACTTGCTCTGTTTCACCTTGGACCTCTCATCACCAGAGAGGAGCTTGCTGGAGCCTCAGTCACTACAGCTCTGGTGGCTGGCACAGAACCCTGATACCTGAGGAGGAATAAACAGTGTAATTTTTCCAGCTGGCTGTCCCTTTTTTTTTTTCCCTTAAGTCTATTAATGCAACATATTGTAAAGTCATAGCCAGCTACCTATAAAGCTGTAAGTCTGTGTTTGCTAATTATATTAAGCACTGGAATGTGGTAGCTTATGGAGTGTGTGAGGCAGGTATCCATCAAACCATTTGCAAATTATATACTGGAAGCGTTGTTCAGGATCCTGAACATTACCCTCCAGTGTTACTAATCCTTTATGCAGATATGTGCTGTTTAATTGCCATTTGGGAATTACAATGACACGTTACATGACTAATTTTTCAAACTACAATTGTACTATTTCCCCCACCCTCCTCCTTATATTTTTCCTGTCAATCTCCTTTTACTCTGTTGCTGTTTCTCTTGCCAGAACCACCTTCTTTGATAGCAAGAGTAGAGAATACAGTATTTAAATATAATGCACAGAATGGACTCGGTAAAGCACGCTTTCACATGTCTCAAAACCAGCCCTCTCTACCCAAACCTTATGTAAGATTGCTTTGAAAGCTGGTGTCTCTCAAGAATATTCAATCTCTAATTATAATTTCCACAATGAGGAAAATACAGAGAAAAAATAAGAACAACCACTGTTGTCACACTATGCTCAGGACTAACAGAGACACTGAGTTAAGTATGTTTTCTGTGTGAATGGTCTATACGCAGAGGAGTTTCAGGGAGCAAGCAATGTTGGTACAGAGATGTTCCAAAATAATAGCCTTAAATTCCCTTACATCCAATAGCCCTTGGATCCTAGATGCAAAACAAAAGAAGGCATTTTGTCACAGTATGCCACAATGCCAAAGACTGAAAGGCACCAGTCGTAATGTGGGCTTTTTTTAGAACCTGTAAGAGAACGAACCCCTCCCCACCCCCCCCGCCCCCAAATGAACGGCTCAGAATTTCTGAAGCACAGGAAGCAGGGTCATTCAAAATGTAGCTCACAGTGGAGCTACATTCACACTTTTCAGTACAGCACTCTACAGTCTTTTCCCCCCAGGACAATTTCCAAAAGCTTGTTTGATCGAAGGTATGCTCTGCCACCACAGACAGTCTTGGCTACTGGTGAGTTTGCAGGATTGGGACAAGTCACAATATTTTTTTCCCTTTCTGCTAACAGATATAAATTCACTTTTTATCTTGCCAGAGTCTGAAAGTGATTTTGACAGTTGCAACTACCTGAGATACAGAGAGCTCAAGAAATCCCCTAGGTTACGAAGTCCTGCAAACACATCAGAGACAAGATTACAACTGTGACTCCTGATGCAATTTCTGCCATCCTTCATACGGGTTTCCTCTATCTCACAAGCATTTATTCAGGTTTCCATACTCCAGGCACTATTCTACAGGCCCCTACACTGACGGCAAGGAAACCCCATGAACACAAAGCAGATCTGTCATCAGCAAATTGAGAACAATGTGAACCATGATGTCTCCATTATGCTATTAATCTCACATACAACCTCAGAGTGTGACAGATGATGGGAAACAGTATTTCCTAATTAGATTAACAAACTTTCATTCAATACTAATTATCTCTTGGGACCTTAATGAAAAGAGAAGGAAGGCTCTTTCAGCCTGGGGCCTGGAGAAGCACCCCACAAATCTTCACATCAACGGACAGAAACACAGATGAAACAAAAATGAGCCAGCATGGACATCTGACTCCCACATATTGCCCAGAGACATCACTTGCCGAATTACAACAAGCTTTAAAGCATATTAAATTTCAAATCAAGAAGATCAGGAGAGGCAGTATTACAGACCCAGCAGCCACACCCACCTCATTACCTTAGAAAGATTCCTTCCCTAAGCAAAAGTGCTCATTCAGGAAGGCACTGGCCATTCCGTCGCAGAACAGCCCTCGAAAAAAGGGACTAACAAAACTCCTTCAAAAGAATGTTAGCAACTCCCTGTTGGCTTCTAACACCTACAGACAAAAGTCAAACTGTAAAGCCACACCGCGCTGATTCCCAGAAATGTACATAAGTTTCAAGTATTTTGGTGAGGGATGGGGGTATGAGGAGAATGGAAGACATATTTGGTATTATTATTTTTATGTTGGCCCTCATTATTTTCCAGTTAATGTGAAGAATTTTCATTTTTACTACAGCACCTTTCTGATGAAAACAATTTATCAAAGTAAATCCCAAGCACACTATAAATTCAATACTAATCTGAAAACAAAAGCTTTCTTTTGCTATGATCAAACAGCACTTCCAACACAACTTCTGCAAGCAAAACTGCTCTGGTTTTAAGCAATTTTTATTTAGGTGCTATGTCAAAATTCAATCTTCATTTTTTGAAGTTGCTGCTGCAAAAATAAATTTTAAAAAAGCATGAAACAACTTGAAATGAATGGGGGTGGAAACTCAAAGACAGCTTTAGGTCAGAGATGGCTTTTCCACTGTGTTAACATGATCCTGTTCGTGCAAACAAGATAAATGAAAGAGCTGTCAGCTTCTGGGCTAAAGTGGGCAAGATGTTTGCCTGGACAGCTCTAGCAAAAGATGCAGGTGGGATGTAAGAAAGGAAAGTGCATTAAACACACTTCCAGAACAGGTAACCATTATGATTTATCTCATGATCCACAAATCTAAGGTCATATTTTGCAAGCTGAGAGAGTGGAAGATATAAGAGGAGTAATGACCTCTCTAACCAGATTCATGCAGTGCTTCTCTGAAAGAAGATTGCACTAAAACCTAGATGCAGAAAAGATACTCTACTACAAAAAAAAAGTACAAGAAACCTAAATACTTAAATCAGCACACTGCTTTGGAAAACCTCATCTTTGTCAGCCACAGGGCAATTGCTTTTTCCACCTTCCTTTTCCCACAATTTGCAGAAGCAGGATGGAACATGTAAACACAGGATCTCATAGATTCTTACTGGAGACACTTAAGCAGTGAGTGCTTCACTATCTATTCCATGTGAAAGGTGGGCCTGAACAATAACAACATAGAGTGACTTATTTATTGATGTGGTCAGTCTTTTTTAAAATGACAAATTAAATTCTCACTTTAACTTCTTTGGTAACACAAGAACGTTTTAAGAGGGTAATACCGCAAACTGCACTAGCTAGAGGAAAGACACATTTGTTACTGCTGTTCACTGCCAGTGGCTACAAGTCTGGAAGATTTCTAATCTTCTCACCAAGAAAAAAAAAAAAACCCTTAGCAAACCACAGTAAACTGTACTTTGTTAAATCTTGGTGGTTGCACAAATACAACAGAAGAAAGCATGAAGACTCACCAAATGCTGAAACAAACATCAAACCAGGTGGCAATTTTTCATTAGTGATAATAAAAAATGTTCAGTGATACGGCTGTGTGAAAGGGTATTCTGCTTAGAGATACCACTAATGTTAACCACAGCATGGCTTCTTGCTTTATTACATACATTTTATGATGAACAGCACATGAAGTTTCAGTTGCAGAACTGATGCAAGAGAAGTTCTTCCATAAATTGTGCTTGATACTTAATATCTTCCATCTCAGCTACTGTAAGGAGTGATGCTCCCACGTGACATTAAGTGCCTATACGTAAAGAACCTTGTGCAATTTTAATTAGCTTTAATTTGTCACCCTCACTGAGAGTCCCTCAGCTTTTGCAAAACTGAAAGGCTAAGTAAATCCAACCTGTAATTTGAATGCTGCTTATTATGTAGAAAAACTGTTACATCCTTTCATATCCAGCTTCTTCCAGGTTACCAGTCCCAATATTTTTGCACACTCTTTATGTAGTGTTTATTACTACTAGGGAAAATGTTTAATAGCCTTTCTTCCCTTGACTTGCTGAAGGTAGGTGAAGCCAAACACAGGCAAGCATTTATTATATGAACATTGAACAAAGTTGTGATATTCTACCCTCATTCATTCCCTAGAAGAATCCAAGCATTTACCTTTCTGTGGGACTGAAAACCACAAAGATTTAGGCATGCTGACTGCAGCAAAACTCCTCTAATAACAGTACATTAATAATACTTAGCACTTTACAACCAGAGCATTTAACTTTCTAACCACTAACCTCCAAGAGCTCAGGGTCATCAAATCCATTCTGCACGGGGGAAACCTTACACATGGAAGTTTCCCCAAGGTCACTTGATACCTAAAACTGGGATCCAGAGTTTCTAAAACACTGATTAGTCCTCCAGGCACTCAGGCACACATTCACTTCCAAGGCTATTTGAAGCTAGAAAAGATCGCCTGATCAGCACTTGTATTTAGCTGTTTTAATAGACCTCTTTTTCCTACTCTCCTCTTCAATTCCATTTTTAGATACTTTTCTTAAAGCTAAGTGCAGCATTGCAGTCTGCTGTATGTTATGCAAGTTCAGCTTTATTCTGTCTAGCAGAAATGAAATTCTTCACAGTGCATACTTCAAAATAATTAAGACAGATCAGTATAGCAAAAAACCCAGCAGAGATCAACCTGTCAAAGCAACCAGTCTGCACATTTCTCTCTCTCCTCCTCCAGTTAGGGAACAAATGAATAAACCAAAGACTGTTCTTGGCTCCTGTGCAAAATCAAAGCTCTTGTCCTTGCTCTTCGTGGGTACAGTGAGCAAAAGGATATGGTGTCTATGATCCCCTGTGATGCCAAAGCATGGCAAGGACAAGGAGGTCAAGCAACAGTATACAAAACAGAGAGATAGCGGCAGGACAAGGAGGATGAAAAAAAAATTTGAATAGAGCAGCATGCATTTTTTGAAGGAATTGCATAAATTTCTACAAGTATATACAGCTGAGAAAAATATTTTTCACTGCAATTTATTTAAAATTAGTAAATCCCGTAAGTACAATACGAATGGGATCATTCAGAGAACTTTCAAAAAAGCAGAACAAGACCCATATGGGTCAAATGAAGACAACAGGCACATGGTAGAACTAAGACTTTATCTTCTGTGCTATGCCACAGAGCAAGTGAACGTTCCTACACAATTCTATGATCTTGGAGGCAAAAACACATTTCCTGGCATTTACTTGACAATGTCACAGCTTCCAAGTTCTGCAGAAGTTCTCACTAATGTCAGACAGGGACCTCAAAGAGCAGAAATAGCAACTGTCACAAAACTATACACAAAGCTCCAAGCTATGGCTGAGGCAGACTACCTAAAATACATTTTGGCTTCCTTTTACCAGATGGCTGAGCCTGCTTGAAAGCAAAACAAAATTGCTAAGCAGCATTATATCTTCATTAGTTCTCCACAACTAAGTCCTGAAACTGACTGTTTTTGTTACAGACAAACAAATACAAAGTTCAGTTATTAACGAGAAGTATTACTTTTCCTCAAGTACCATACCAGTGTTTTGCCAAATTTTGGTGCTTTCTTTCTCTTTTTCCCTGTAGAGACTGTAAAGAGTTTTACACTGAAACCTGCATCAGCGAAGCAGAAGAGATGTATACTTTTGGCAAGCTAACTTCATCATGTTTCCACAAATACATGCTTTGTTCTGCTGACATTAAAACACATCACATTGTTTTACAGAGCCCTCCAAACAAAACCATATGAAATACAAAGATTTTATTTAGGACTGCTCCTGAGGCTGGCAAAGCTCCTTTCTGTTTGAAGAATGTTTTGCCTGCCAAGTGAGTGTAGACTTTTATTTTCTGTTGCAATTTTCATTTTATCAGAAGCATTGCTCCATTTTTACATTAATGTTAATTCCAATATGTGCCAGTTGCAGAAAAATGTACTGCAGGTAGACTAGACCTTAATGCATTTTCTCAAATCTCATTCTGATGCACATGAAAAAACTCTAATATATATCTAATTAGGCTAACTAAATTACAATGTAATTGTAAGACAATTACATTTGCTACTGATGCAAATTGCTACAGTCTAGATATTTTCAGCAAGGCACCCCAAAAAAACGAAAAGAAAATGTAAGGAACATTCAACAATAACTCTGGATTGAAGAGTTGATGAAGGTAATTGATATACCTTTGCTTTCTTCTTTTTAAAAGCAGCAGTAAATTGGGTGTGTGAAAACCAAAGATTAAAAAAAAAGAAAAAAAAGAGAGCAGTTCTCTTAAATGTTCAAATAAATCTGTGCTGCAAGCAACCAGTGTGACAATTTTTGAGACACAGTTTGAGCCACCCAAAATACTATTTTGACTGAAGGAAGCCTGAGTATGTGCAGCATGACTGTGCTCCTCACTAGTTTATGACAACAGAGAAAAGGACAAGCGACTGAGTCTCTGTCTCTTAATAACTGTTACTAGCAAAAGACCACCACCAACCTGAAAAATAAGAAAGCAGAATAATAACTTCCTGCAGACCCTCCCACCCATGGCCTGGCTCAAGAAAGCAAAGCAGGAGTCCATTAAGTGATGAACTTTTACTACCTGAGCAAGAGTTTTGAGAACAAGTGAGAAAATCACACACCAGATGGATCTGAAGGCACAAAAGGATTAGGTGCCCATGCTCCCACTCAAAACAGAGAGAAATATTTTAACATGCAGATGGTGAGACCAGAAGAAGTGAACCAAGAATGCAGGGGAATTCAGTCATGAAAAGCTGAGGTGGACAGCCAGATGTTTGTAAAGCTTATTTTGGATTGGACTCTATATACTTATACCACAGTCCAGAAGCAAAATGCGATCATTTTAGAAAACCTGCAAAATATGCATTTTAATGGTTATGCTCCTTTTTATTTTCTTTCTTTTATATTTTATATTTTACATTTTATTATTTTTATTAGTGCAAGTGTTAAACCAGAAAGCAGAGTATCACAAGCAGGGTGTTCTGGGTTATAGCTTCTTGGAGAATGGAAAAGAAAAGTGGTCTCAGACACATGGAAAGCATGCCTTATTTCTTCTAAATGAGCAAAAAACCTCTGTGTCTGGCATCAAAAGTGTTAATACACAGGGCAAAAAAAATGTACCTGGAATCTACTTAGCCAAAAGGACTTAAAAAGGACACACCTCAGAAAGCTGCCTAAATACATCATCTGACAGGTGTCTAACAAGGAAACATTGTACAAAGCTTTGGAAAAATCGGAGCTGCACTATACAGAAATCAAAAACTTGAAATTAGTATTACATAATTTTATCAAAGAGTACTCACAGACTAAGAAGATACATGAAAAGTGAAACCCTGAAGAACATTAACAATAGTATTCACAGAGAAATCTAAATCAAAAAGCATTAGTAGAATGTGTGCTAAATCTGGGAAATTGGGAAATTGAATGAAGGTTCTCCTGTTCTTCACAAGATTATTTCAGACATTGCTGTAAAGACATTTTTGAGCCTGAGATTCCATACCAAGCCCAATTTCTAACTTTTAAAAGATGCATGGCAACAGGAGATGTACTTTAAAGGAATTCAAACACCAAAGTTTTCACTGGCTTACTGTTAAGTTTTCTGCTTTTGGAAGAAGCAGAGACTAACTTTTTGACAGTTTTTCTACAAATGTTCTGTGTTTCAAATACTGACCTGAATTTTTGCTCTCTGCTAAATGCTAATGTAGATGTCTGCCTTGGAAGATGAAAATCAACAGAATAAGTATCTTCACTGGGGTCAGGCCTTAAAAGACTAACCCAACATGTCTGCTTTTCTTGAGGGTAAAACACTGCCTTCAGATATTTCTAGCCCACTAGGACTCACTTTCTATTGTGCAGTAAGATGTGCAGGCAAATAACAGCTAAACCAAGAACCACCTCCACTACCTGTGCTGCCTTATCAAACCTAAAATAAAAGACACAAGCAGAGGAGCTGGAGAGAAGTGGGAGAACACAGTCCACCTGAGGAATAAGTCACTGTGAAGACAACAGGAACTCATAATAGACTGCTGTGCTTTCCCCAGGACGAAATACTGACCGAGAGTTAAACCCCAAAAAATTTTACCATCCACCTCTCCCCAAACACACAAAAAAAGCCCCCACCAAATCAAAATACATCAGAAGTCTCTGCAGAATACTAGCCCCTGATCCACCTACAGGGATTTTTAAGTAGCACAGAGCAATACACCAGAACATAAAAGGATTAGCAGCAGTGTTAGTTAATTTATTCACTGAAAAATAACGCAAGCTGTGTCTCAGGTCTCATAAATAAAGAAAATGTGTATAACTAAATTACAGGTGGGTGACTCTGTGCACTGTATAGGATTGTGGGCAAACCCCTGACTTCAAGGGTCAGAAACAGCATTTTTATAATATAGCTACAGATTTTTTTCCTGAAATTAAATTCTTCTGAGACATTTTCTGTGGAGTCAGCTAAAGGGATTTTAAGTGCAGTTCATCAGCATCCACGAACCTGGCTGCTGTGCTGCTGCCCATACGGGTGAACACAGAATAAATAGAAGAAAGAGGTGTAATGTGAAATGGTTGAATGACTAAGGCAGAGACAAGCACTGGCTCCACAGCATTCTGTGTTGCTGGAAAAGATACTCCTGTCATTCATCTGCTTCCTTACCAGCAAAAAGGGGGTTTCTGTAGGTTTTCCAAGGTAAAAAGCAGAGAAGGAACAGGTGCCCCAAAAAACACAACCACCTTTGCCTTCAAAGACTGATGTTCGGAAATTGGCATTGTCTATCTGGGATCCCTAAGATTTCAAGGACCTGTGTTAAAGCGCACACACTTAATTCACAGATCCTGGAAGAAAGCTTACAGCATCCTGGCCTGGATCAGGAATAGTGTGGCCAGCAGGAGCAGGGAGGTCATTCTTCTCCGTACTGGGCACTGGTGAGGCCATATCTTGAGTGCTGTGTCCAGTTCTGGCCCCTCAGTTTAGGAAGGACGTTGAGACACTTGAGCACGTCCAGAGGAGGCAATGAGGCTGGTGAGGGGCTTGGAGCACAAACCCTGTGAGGAACGGCTGAGGGAGCTGGGGTTGTTTAGCCTGGAGAAAAGGAGACTCAGAGGTGACCTTATCAATCTCTACAACTTCCTGAAAGGTGGTTGTAGTCAGGTAGGGGTTGGTCTCCTCCAAGGCAGCAACTGACAGAACGAGAGGACACAGTCTTAAGCTGCGTCAAAGGAAGTATAGGTTGGATATTAGGAAAACGTTTTTTTATAGAAAGAGTAATAAGGTACTGGAATTGTCTGCTTGGGGAGTCACTATACCTGGATGTGTTTAAAAAAAGACTGGATGTGGCACTCGGTGCCATGAGTTTAGTTGAGGTGTTAGGACTGGGTTGGACTTGATGATCTTGAAGGTCTCTTCCAATCTAGTGATTCAGTGATTTCAGTTGGGTGTTAATGGGAAACAAGAGAGAATAGTATGGCTTTGGTGAGCAGAGGAGCATCATAAAGCATTGCAAAGAGACTTGTCTCTTGTCTTCATCATGTGTTCTCCACTAAAGAGAAACACGAATAAAAAACCATCTTTGTCACATATGTTCTGCTGCTTTAGTCACCAGTGGTCAAAATTAAACCATAAGGAACTGAGTTATTTCATTCACCATTCTTGTCTGAGTTAAAGAGACTCTGACTTGCTGATCAGGACTATGTCACCACAGTTACAGCTGCTTCTGGAACTTGGAGACAAGGACTAACACAGTCACCATCCAAGGAATGGCCCCTCTGCTACTGTTAAGTGTTTTGTTTGTTTTTCTGGTGCTATCTTTAAATGTTGGGGCTCTGTTACCCTCAGAAGGGTGAGATAGTAAACCCCTGACACCCTCTGCAAACAGAAGCCTGGCAGCATATTCTTAGCAGATATTATGAATTATAACAGGTTGCACTGCTATTTTCTTTGGGTACTTGCCAAAGTAAGCTTGAGCAGCCCAACCAGTAAGCTGGCATTTAGAAAAGCACTCTAAAACACAGTCACAGCTGGATGATCTATTCACAAATATTCTTCCTTCCATTCCTGACCCATCAGTGAGATTAACTACCAAACTATTAACTGCCTTACCACCATCTGTGCTCAGGTTTGTTAGTAACCCAGGTGTTTCAGGACATCCCAGTCCTGCACAAGATATGCCCAGTTAGTGCTTGCTGATACATCAATCTAGCTAAACAAGCCTAGAAAATGCAACAGGTAACCAAACACTCTCAGAACAAATTATCCTCTACAAAAAACAGGCACATCAGAAATAAATCAACCTCTACATAAACAGGTACTTCATGTCCTATCCCACCAGAGTCAACTACCAACAAATACAAGGAAAAGCTCAGGTTAGGCCACAGTTGTTTTGCACAAGTTGCTGAACAATAGACCTTTACCTTGCTTGCTGACAGACACTGCAAATCCAAGCTTTCTCCTTCTTCTGGTAAGTGCTGCAGCTCTTGCAGATGTTGTACTTGCAGTCCTGGCACTGTCGCTTGCTGTTGATAAGAAATGTGAAAGGTGAACAGCAGCGGATGCAGCAGTGCTCATTGAACTTCTGCTGCTTGGAAAGGATGCTGCACTTGTTACCCTCTTCATCCAACTTCTGCTTCATTTCACTGGAATGAAAAGAACAAAAAATAAACAAAATTTCAATGGGAAATCTTATCCTCTTTCCACATATTCATGTTATTCTATTTCAATAACTTTTGCAGGTGTGAAATGAATATGAAAAATGTATATTCAAAATTAAGAATTGGAAAGCAAAAATTCCTATGCTCCCTTAAGCCACCCATGGCCAACCCACTCAAACTCTCCCTAAGTCACAAACCAGAGCAAAATTTACAGAGATCCAGAGAGACAACCCTAAGGAAAGCCAGGTTGCTGCTCCAGGCACTCCAGCTGTGCCAAGCCATGGAAGACGTGAAAATTCAGGGCTGCTCTCAGTACCCTTTACAAATCAAAAATCAGTTTATGGAAGTCAAAAAGCTTAGTGTACAGTAATAAAAAGAATCTTTTGATCAACAATTTTGAAAACAAAAAGTTTGCTTAATTCTGACCCATAGGGTCACATTATTCATAATAGCTCCAATTTGCCAAGCAACATTAATGATATCCTTCATTTCAGAGAGATTTAGGCGCTTTATTAGTTAGGACTAATATTAAGACGACTGCTAACTGCGAAAGTGTTCGCAGGCACTCTGAATAAAGTTTCCTGTATTGCAGCAGAAGAGCTCATTTATTTTAAAAAACTGAAATAAATTGTGTATACATGGTATTGAGTAAATTGCTTTCTCCCATTTTACAGTGCTTTTGATATTTACAAATTAGGCAATATATTCATAGGAGTAATAAAAAAGCATGCAGAAGGAAGAATTGTGAAGGCACACAAGTGCGTAAACTCATCACACATTTTGACACGTACAACTAGGACACACTATGAGAAGAAAAAATAAGAATCAATGAAAATCAAGTAAAAGTAAAGCTTTTAACACAGCGTGAACATACTTAGATTCATTTTTCTCTATTTCTCAGAACTAGTGGTAAGTACCTTACTATTTCCAATTACTGATAAAAACTACTTGTAAGACTAGAGTAACACAAAGTCTAAACAAAATTGAGAGGTACCACAAAACAGACTAAGTTGCAAGAATACTTATATTTATGACATGCTGCTTACTCTTAAATGAATGTTTAAATATCTTGCTACAGGAAAAAAAGATTACACTTATCGCATAGTTATTCAGGAATTCAACCAAGTTCATCTATTTATGAGATGATCAAGAACATCATTGTAAGCCATGCCTGGAATTTTAAAAAGAATCACATTACTGGGCTACACATCATCTGATTTGCCATTTTACCTCAGATTCATTTAACTCAAAATAAAATCAGCTTGTTTTATGAAAATCTGACAGGTCAATTCTAAACCTCAAATCTAAAGGACAAGTAAAGCAGTGATCTAAACCATATAAATTTTGAACTTGCACATACAACATATTTAAGAGTATTCCCAATATATGCCTTTTAATAAATTTAAAATTTGAAAACAATGTATGTTTCTGCTGCTTGCACCCTGTACAAGGGTTTGACTGAATTAGACTAGGTGCTCAAACAGATATTCTTTGCACTTTCAAGTAAATAATCTTTATGATTTTTTTCTGTCCAGATGGCAAAACATGCTTGTTCTGCCACATTTTCACTGAATGTGCAAAATGCTAAAGGTAAGAGATTATCATGTAAGAGAGGAAATGTCTGAATTATGCAAGTCAAACTGGCTTCCTCAGGTAAAGTGATGAACTATCCTAGAGATAAAATGGGATGGCTAGACTAGTTTGTCTTAATCTCCATTACTCCCTCCTACTACGGTACTACATGGACAATCTTTCTAGTGGAACAAGAGAGGAACTGAACCGTCTCCATGTTGCTCCTCCACCCACAACAGGCACTGCTCTGCAGCAGTGGGGCGAGACAAAGCACTGTTTCCGCACAGAAGGTCAGGCAGGAGCTCCAGGTCCCAGGACAAAAGTTGGTGAAGGCGAGGGTTGTATGATTCAAGGAGGATTTCTGGCATGGAAAAGTGTTCAGCAGCCCAAGATGCTGCAATCTTTGCTTCAGGATGGAGACCCCAGGCAGCAGATGCTGGCCTTCCCTTAAAACAAGAATGGCTAAGGAGTAAGGGTCAGGGAGAGTGATGAAAGAAGAGATTTTTGTTCTTATGGAGTTTAATTATCTCCCAGAATTAGTAACGTTGATGCTTGGTAGTGTCAGCCCACACACTCAACATTGTCATGCTCAGTGGCATTTTGAACCCTCATTAGGGCTCTGATGCATGATAGCAAGATAAACCACAGAGGCAAAGCCACCAATTAAAACGCTACAATGATGCTTACAATATAAAACCAGGCAGTTTTGTTCACAACAGAGCTAATAAAGCCTGATACCTAGAAAAAGCTGAGCACACACTGAAATCTTTTCATCAGAACAGGCATTAATTACATCTCTCTCCTCTATCTGGCTGCCAGTATTCATTACAGTGGTAGAACTCAATACCATTAAGGCAACTCCTCAGCGTTAAACAGGACTAAAATTGGCCAATGGATTAAAAAAGTAAATAGGATAGGCTTGGACAGTTTGTCAGAGAGACAGCATGACAGAAAAAGCCTAATTTCCACAGGAAGCCAGGCAGAACAGAAAAGAAAGCAATGCACATCTCTCTGACAGCTGTAACAAATTAAGGTTCTCACACACTGCCTGCCAAAGGCTATTCTATAAGGAGTCAAATGGCAAAAGGGACTGTCAACTGGACTTGTCATTTGAAGCCAAAAGGCTCCTCTCCCCACTCTTTCCTTGGAATCAAAACATGGGTTTCATATGAAAGCAAAGTGCTGCAATTCAACCTACCTGGTTTGAGGAAGATTAGCTGAAGTGAAAAGTAGGCAGTGGTTTACACTCAGGAACACTGAGAAAACCTTACTTTGGACGTAACTCAAGCTGGATGACCACCCTGAGTGGATGATTAACATGGTCGTCAATATTGATATACTGAGAAAGTTTGTTGCACTGAAATTCACGAGGTACAAGCTGAATCTCAAAGCATTCCAAACTTGAAAATCTCAAGCTTTACTTTCAGGATGTTCAAATTGCTTAGTGCAAGATTGTCAGAACGTTCTAAGGAAAAGGCAGCAGCCAACAACGACTGCTTGTCTCATGAAATGAAACTCACTTCCAAAAAAACAACAGCCACCTATGCAGGAGCTATTGCTAAGAAGAAGGTCGAACCCCCAGTCATTGCAAACATTGCCCGTTCCTCCACATGCAACACTGTTTCCCCCCAAAAATCACAGCCGAGGGGGATGAGACAGAGAATGCCTCTCCCTCTCTGAATGGGCACTCGTGTGTGCTTACTTCCCCAAGGGGGAAAAGTAATGTATTCAGAGATGTATACACAGAATAAGCGTGCAAATATAACAAGCAACAAAATACAACCTCACAAAAAATGGGCCTGTTGGGGTAAGCACAGAACAGTGGGAATGGCAAATGACAGAATTTATTCAGAAGTCACAACTGAGGGGGCTCAGCTATTATGATTATGTGTAACATAGTAATAAGCACCTGTGGAGATGAGAACTCCTGCTGCGTGAATGAATCTCAGACTGAGTTTCATTTTCTTTCTTGAGTGGTTGCATTTCACTGATTGCTTACAAGTACAAAAGAAGCAAAGAATACTCAATGGATATCCAACATATCTATCACCAAAACCAATTCTGTCAAAGAACATTGTATGAGCTCCAAGTTCCAAATAAATTCAAAAATATGCAGATGCATATTAGATTTTTCTAGAAGCTTTTATTAATGAATTTACAGAACTTACATAAAAAATGTAATTAATTTCAGTCAATGTTTTATGTTTCAGGGACGCCCTAAGATAAAGAGAGGTGAGCCAGAGCAACATAGGTCTGACCAATATAGTTACCACTATGTTCTCCATTTATTTCATTTAAAATGGCTGCTTATATACATTTCCAGATAGTTTACAAATTCAGTAGCTTTTCCATTGGCACACAGCATAAAAGGAATGCAAACACACATGGTTTAACTTACTTTTAAGGTGGCTAAACGTGCCCACTAATAATCACTCTCACTGACCTCTAAGAAACCCACTATCTCACATTACTACCATAACATCTAATTTCTGCTGCGCCAAAATTAATTTTACCTGCGCAACAGCTTCAAGGCCTCAGGGCCTTCAAGGCCAAGCCCCAGCCAGGCAGGCTTCAGCTGGGTAGTTCACTGTTTCATTCAGTGTCTCATTCTAAGTACAGAATGAGACTCTTTCTGTCATAAAATCTGCTACAGTTTTAGGTGATAGACTCCTGGCACACAATTCCCACAAATAGTGAGATTAGGAACACATTCTATCACACTGTTTTGGATGTAGGTTTTTCTATTATATTCTGAGGGTGAATAGATATCTTCCCCTCACCACCCACTATGTCTTTGTGGCTTTTAAAAACATAAATTAAACAGCTTCCATTGATATGGTTTATTTCTTCTTAGTGTCTGGCAGGTTTAAACATAATTCTTCAGTGTTTGCCTGAACGATGCCTTCTCCTCTAATAAATTTCTTTAAAGCAATTGGTTTATTGCACCTCCTGAACACAGAAATACAAGCTTTTTCGAGAAAAGTATTTCTAAAAGTTATCTTTTTTTTTTTTGTATGCTTCCCATCAAAAGGCATTACTGTGATTAAATACTCAAGGTGTGGGCCAGGTGGAGCTTTAACCTCAAACTGCGAAGTCAGTAGTAACATACACGTTGACAACTTGCCAGAATAAGAAAATAATGTGAAGTTTTAAAAAAATACAACTGGAAAGAAGCCTATGATAAGTTTAAAAAACAGGTTAAAACCTTATTACTAAATGTGTAAGTTTAGGGTGATTGAACTCTAAACCTCTGGGTGCAGCAATGGAAAGGAGACCATGAAACAGACATTTGTATTACAACACAAAGCTAAAAATAATCCCTTATTTTTCATATAACAAAGAGAACAGTTCCCAGTAAAAACCTGATAGCTGGCTTGAGCACCAAGACAGAGTCTCTATAACCAAGTCAGTCTGTCAGGCTCCCAAAAACGCAGCTCTCTACTCTTCTCTAAGGGCTTCTCTGAGCCCAGTTATTGGACTGTACCATCTTACTCTTGCCTCACACCAGTCTCCATTTCAGGAGTTTAAACCTGGCGGTTTAAAAGCAAAGTCCAGCTGGACCGCTTCCCATTTCCTCTGTTGCTTTCTTAAGTGATGGATAGATACAATTTTTCCTGCCGTTTAAACATCTTTTATTTTCCCCAGTAGAGTAGAGGCTTAATCTATTCTAGTTGCCTGCACAGGCAAAGAGGAAAACGGAAGGACAATGTTGCTAGATTCACCTTACTCCCTCCTGATGAAGAGAGGAGCAGTGCTTTTACAAGTTATCAAAGACAAGTAGAAACTTTCTCCTTCAGCACTCCAGATGAGGGTTTCTGTTTCTTGTTTTCTGTCCTCTTAATTCAAATTACATCTATTTCACTGAATAAGCCACATTTTATCCATTGGCCTTAGAACCTTTTTTTACTTCAAAGACTAATGACCACACAGCACACATTGCAAAGTGCTTTTCTCAGGAGAACAGTGTTTGCTCACCTGGGTAATTGGTTGTGTCTCTGCACTTGTTTGCAGTATCTCACTTCCTAGAGTGGATCCAGAGCAGTGCATGAAGATCACTAATTTGTCTTAAAACTGGTTTCGATCCTAGTTTGACAACTGCTAAAACTCTGTTTTCCTCCACAGAAGAGAATGCCTTCAGACTCTTCTCTGTTCAGGCATCCTTAGTACTCTCACCTATACATAACAAGCTATTGAAGCCTTTTGCTTAGCACAAAATCTGTATTTCTGCATATTTTGGTGAGCAGATGAACAAGTTCTGATGTACCCATTTCCAGGCTTTCAGAGAGACCACTTTAACTATTGCACCTCATGTTTTTCCACTCCCACAGTCAATCCAAATTTGGCGTATTGGGCTAGGAATTTCCTTGGGTTACAAAGATCACCTAAAAATACACATTTTACCAACATTCTCTAAGCTCAATGCTGGAGGACAAAAGGCTTTTCATATTAAGTGACTAAAGTGTACACAGTGTTCCCATTTCCACTCTTCCGAAACCTGCCAGATGTGCGTCAGATGCCAGAGCTGGGGTAAAGATCTTTTAATCTGTGGAGAACATGACAGTCTCCTACTCCTTGATTACTAGTATAATGAGGAGTCACAGGCTGAATGTGACTGAAATTTCTCTCCCATTCACATGTTTTTCATTTGATGTTCAAGGTCCTAGATTGTGATAACTACAAGTAGTTCTCACCTCAGCCCTTACTTCCTCTCTTCTCCACCCACACTCCCAAACCTTCAGAAATGGACCACCCAGGTTAGTAAAATGCTGCTAAATTTAGGAAAAACACCCACTGGAAGTTTTATAAGCCTGACTCCTGGGCAGGAGCGAATAAGCCAAAATTGCCAAGGAGAGCTCCTCAGTGTTCCATGCCTTCCATGTTTCTTGTGTCTCAAACTGTGGCATGGTGCAAACGAGAGTGAAGTTCTATGCTGACAAGGTCACACACCTTTTTCACCTGCAGTGCACAGTAAGAACCAAATTCTCCCAGCAGGCATATGACTCCATCGCTATTTACTCTCTAAGGGTTCAGTGCTAATTTCTTTTTGCTGCCTCTTCTTCTAAAGTATTTTATTCTTCTCCACCAAGACAGGCATCTAACACAACTTTCATACAGTACTACACCATCACCCCTTTTGTTTCCTTTATGTCTTTGCTGAATTTCCCCTAGTGAAACTCTAATTGCTCTCTGAAAAAGTGGAGCATAGGATAGTACTACAGCAAATGCCAAGTCAATTCATTACCTTATAATCAAGGCCTTTTCTCCTAAGTTCTTATCAACACTACCACAAGTGTGCCTTGTGCTGTATTTAACGCTTAGAACAGGAAATAGTGCTCTACACATTGCTGGTACTATCAAAAAGCCATGGAGGAACAAACATCATGTTAATCTGTTCAGAGGGACATCAGTCCAGCAGCAGTAGCTGACATTTTTCGGGAGGATTAGACAGCAGGGAGTGTACCGTAAATGGAGGGGGAAGAGGTGGGGGGTGACAGCAGTAGCGTCAAAAAACATCCTAAAGCAAAAAAGCAAACCACAAAGTCTTTGGGGGGTAGATAGGGGGACTCGAGTGCTAAGAAACTCAAAAATAATTATGAGTAAGTCACCTGTACAAAAATCAGAAAGATTAATATTTCACAGTCCAATTACTCTGACTGCAGTTGTGTTCTTTTACTTAAGACCTTACCAGCATCTCTTCAGGTTTTTTTCCCTCTTCAGCTTTTAATTTCTATAAAATTATAAAATTTAATTTCTATCATATTCATGTGTATTTCTATCAATTCTCACTTTTTACATTTTTCTTTCCTTCTCTCTTCAAAAGCGGGAGCAAAAAGTGATGATGCTGCACATATGCTATGCCCTGATCTGGGGACAATCTCTTTCCGAAAATAAAGAAATCCATCACAGTAGAAACACTGTTGATGGGTTTTACTTTTTTAAGATCTGCAAACACTTCTTATACTGGGAAAAAATTGCATTGACACCTTCATGTTTCTTATTAAATACCATAAAATAAATGTTGTTTAGACTAACCAGTGGAAGTTTCATGCTAATCACAGTTGAACCAATTAAACTGCTGATAAAATGAGAAAAATGCCAACATACTCAACACTTACCATTGTCAAAAAACACAGATCAGGCACTGTGTTTGCTAGAGAGAAAGCCAGACAGCACCAAGACAAGTTGTGGAGCACTTGCCCCAGACCAGTACCTAGTTAGTCATATCAGGTTCTATCCTACTCTGTTAACAATTTCGTTCTGAGGAGAAGCTGTTTCACAAAATGAATGACTGCTGCTGTATTACTTTATAGACATTGTGCTAATAGCTTTTGGGGAAGTTTCCTTTTCTTTTGCCAGCACAAGCACTGTCAGTCAGTGTCTATCAGCAGCTGGAACTGATTGACATGTCAGAGTGTAGATAAATGAAATGAATACTATACTGGCATTATTTTAAATTCCTTCTCACTTCATAAACCCATAAATTGTCAAGGGACATTGTATTCAACCCCATTTTCTTTTGTCAGGTGGGTATCACAGGAGCACAGACTGTGCACCACATTTAACTGATAGGCTTTGAAATCTTCTGTGGGCAAGTGGTGCAGCAAGGGTGAGGCAGGTTTTGAAATATAGAGGAGATATTCTGGGAAGCTGTGGGGACAGTGGAAATCTCCACATGAAAGCAGAAATGATCTTCTTCAAGACAGTGTCATGAGTACAGGCTCCTTTGCCCTCCCATTCTTTTACTGCCACATGGGACATACAAAAATAAAGCTGGGTTCTGACATACTTTTCCCTCCTGACTCTTCTTTCTCATCTGCTCTCCTATCTCAGTTACAGCTTGGTCTGCAGTAAGGTAGGGTAGTGTGAGATGAAATAATGTGTCAGTATCAGGGACAAGCAGTTTTGCTGCAGGTTAAATCCTACAGGACCTTCTGGTTAAACCCTGGGTTTGACTCAGAATGATCAAAAGGTGTGTATCCATACTGGACATCAACTGCAAGTGATGCTAAGCTGGAAAGTTTTCCCCTTTTTTCCCTATTATGTCTATATTGAACCATTAACCACTACAATCTGAGTGATTTTTTTATAATTTTACCAGCATATGCCACAGCCCTACAATGGGACTACAAAATGGTATGCTTAAATTATTATTTACAATAGCATTTTGGGGCACTTTCCTCTTAAATTGTGAACATGTAATACTTTACGTTGTACTACCCTATCAAACTTCCTAACAACCTAGCAAACCATCATTAGCTTTACCACCTTTCTTATATGGCTTCTGTGTTCCTTCCTTTCCCACATTTGATACTGACTTTTACTAACACAAATATTTGCTATATTTGCCTCTACCTCACTTCCTCTCAATAAGTGACATTTAGCTCTCCCTGAAGTGTATTTCTCACTGCTCATCTGGTACCTCTCCCTGGAGACCTTTTTCCTGAGAGGTCCTGGCTTTCAGTACATGTGAAATTCCTAGAGAATGATGAATACAGACAAGCATTCTTTAGAATAAAGCATTTTTCAATTCAAAAAACCCAAAGATATTTTAGTGAAAGTTTTTTTTTTTTATATGTACATACTCTTCCATCATAGTTACATGCAATACATTCTTTGCATCATTGGTGACATCTGTAATCCACCTCTCTTTGGAATCCAATTTTATGCCCATATTAACTTGAAAAACTTCCTTTAATAATAGAAACAGTCCTCCTACATTAAACAGTTCTCTCAGTGCTCCTTCCACTGTGCCATCTGGCTTGACCTCATAAAGCACAATTCATAGCCTTGGCTAGTGTACAGCAGGAGAGTAACTGAGATATTGGCTCTGAAAATCCCTGAAGTATTCACCATGAGTCATTCTTCCCCCTTACTGGCTGGACTTCTAGCAATGCAGGCCCACAAGGATTTGTTCTGGAATGGCTGTTGTTACTCGACCCTTCCCCACAGATCACACAACAGAATAAACAAGAGCAGGCAGCAGAGCAAACAGCAGAGCTCGCTAAGGAACTGGGTCACACAGCCTGATGACTGTGTGTTGTTCAAAAGAACAGTCCAAAGATTTTCATCCTGGTTTGTGTACAGACAGGATGACTGATGCTGTGTACTCAAGGGCCTTCTGCCTGATGAAACTGGCTCTGAAATTTGTCCTTCCCAACCACTGCCACTCCAGAACCCAGGTGGGACAGGAACATTGGGAAAGCCTTGTCCTCCACAAACCTCCATGGGGAATGCAACACAGACAAATCGGCACATATCCTTCCACACTCATGTCCACTGAGTATTTTGGCACTTTCTGCAACAACCACAGGAGCCCTAATGTGGCACAAAAAAAGAGCAGAAAGCATTAACAAATGCTTCAGGCCACTCATGGGCTTGTTTCAGGTGAGACTCCTGTGAAATCCTAGGATCACACCATGATGTTCCCATTAACTTGGTCTCAGAACGAATGTAGCACTCAACATTATACTTTCAATAAGTCTGCACGTATGCAGTTCCCAGAGTCCACTTCCCTAGTCCAACTCCTCTTCATACTGCCCATGCTCCTAACCAGTTTAATACTGTTCTTTGATATTCCACACAGACTGCAATTCAAATAGCTTTAAGACTGCAAGCCCTGCACTTCCAAACATTCAGCATGTGTCAAAAATAGCAGCTTGATATTTTTGCAGATTAAAGCATATAAACAGTTATTTTCTTAACTACAGAAATTGTTTGCAATTTCCATGTAGGTTTTGTTTGCTTGTTTGTTTTAAAGACAAAGACTTAGAATCTTAAAATTACCACACATCTGTACCGTACACAAGAAAAGTATTTTGGCAGACAAAAGAATCTATTTTCACGGAATGTATTTTATATTTAACGTGATGTATTATCCTGGTGTGTTTCATATCAACAATATTAATAACTTCTGAATGTGGTATCATATTGTTTCTTACAAACCAGACAAATGTCTGCAAAGGCCCAAGAAATAAAGACAGGAAATCCACCTCCTCATTGAAACACACATATTTTGGGTAGTCCTTTAAAAAAATACTGGCATATACTATTTCTACAGTAACACCTGTATTTAACAAAGACACAATCTTCATTAACATTTTCATAATACTTTGACTATCTTACAGTTGATGTTCTTAATCCAGAGCCTTTCATTATGGGAATGTTTCTGTAAATTTAACAACATACTGGTATTTTAACATATAAAAGAATATACAGTAATGGGCTGAAAGGAAATCAGTAAGCCACCACAAAAAACAAAGAAAACCCCCTAATAATTCAGAATTTATTTAGAAAACAATCATCCTTATTCTGTAGCTGTGACCAGAAGTGTTGCTATTTAGTTTTATTCTGCATATGTGTGTGAGCATGCCCACACTTATAGCTAAACTGCACTATTCAATATCCCTTGCGAGTGAAGACCAGGATTCTCACCCACCCAATACTCTCTATACCCCGTTCTCATGGAAACGTAGTACTATGGATTGTCCTTGACAAGACAACTTAGCTAGAGAAGAGGAAAGCCAGGTTACCAGACAAAGAGCCTATTAAGGAACTAGAGATATATTCAAGTCCTCTTGTGCAGATGCTCCTACAGCTCTGTGAATCCCAGTAAATCTTCCTTAGACCTTGATAGTATGCCTCACCCCAGACACAGAAAGCTAAGGTCAGTGAACTGTCCCAGAGGGAAATGGAGGAAGGGGAACTTCATAAAGCTGCCATTTCCATTCCTCTTCTTGGCCTGTTTGTGCTCTTGATCTTCCCAATCAGCTATCAATCTGAAGTACAGCAAACGTACTTCAGTGGGAAGTTTTTGGTGAATGGAAAAAAAATCTGAAACAACACAAAAGCTTTTGAAAAATGGGAATTCACCTAAATCACAATCAGAATTCAGATTAGGCAATACACATTTGGAAAAGACAGAATTGCTCTTCACAACTTTTAAAAGAATGCATTTTGAATTTTAAAAATGTCATTTTGTTCTGACTTTCTTGCAATAAAAGAATTTCAAATACTATTATTCAGCTCTTCTGTGGATACTACTGTTCAGATATGTGATGCCTCTCTTCTCTCCCTTGAGCATTTCCTCTCTTCAAAAACAGCAGATGGAAGACACCGCCCTTGTGGGGAGTTTATGGCACAGTCAGACCCCAGACTTGGTTTGCATACTTGGTGCAGACCCTGCGGCTGTGTCTGAATTTGTGAGATCTGCTTGCACCAAGAGCAGACCAGGAGCCTGAACTAGACAATGCTGAAGGCCTACACCCACACAGCATGTAGGTCCGCAGCTTTGCTTCAGGGAAGAGAGTATGATTCCCTGGACCAAACATTCCCACACTGCACACAGTCTGAATCTGTCTGACTGTGCAATTCGTTGGTTCAGAAACACTGACTTAGTCACTTCCAGAAGGAACCTAGCTTGTGCACACCAAAACCAGCCTGTACACCATGCTGTAATAACTGAGAAGGAGTAGGCTTGCTCCCAAACTGTAGCTTCTGATTAGGAATTCTTTTTCTTTTAAAAGAAATCACTGGGCAAGAAGACTTATACAGGGGGTTTTGAAAATTTCCCTTGAAATAGCATTAGAAGTTCAATGTATCCCACACCCACTTCATTTCAAGACATATTCTGGGGTATACTTAAAATTTAGCTTTATAAATCACTCCCAATAGGACTCTAATTTGCACCAGTTAGTTTGAAATTCCTTTGAACATAACTGATTTAATTCTCCATAACACTGCACTGGTTCACAGTGGTGTCACTCCAGGAATTTCATCAACGCTGTGTTCCAAGACAGACAGGGTAATGGAACAAGAAGACAAAAGGTACACCTTGTAGCTATGGCCTGAAATACTACCAGAGGATGGTCAGACTGTCAGTTTTTAATCAGCAGCAGAAAATGGGTACAGGGTAATCTGGGGATTCTCTCAAGAAAAACAAACAAATTTTCTCAGACTTTTCTGCTACCTAGCAGATGTCTGTGCTTAAGTTAATTCCTCCTTCCCCTACCATGCTTTCAAACAAAACCAAAGCTCTACCAAGCTGCTTTCCTCATAGGTACATGTAGCTTGGATGTACCTTCTGGACTGAGCAGCTGGAGTGACAGTCTGTGGGCAGAGAACTGTCATCAGATACTTCCCTCCTAAAGCCGCCTTCTGCACTGATGCACCGTCACCTGAATTACAGACCAAATCTGCTTTTGATGTGTGACTGTAAGTGATGTAAAATTAATACATCAAAAAGGAGAATCACTGCTTTTAAAGTAACAATTTGTTCTCAAAATCCAACATTTATTCCTAAGAAATAAAAGAATGACTGTGAAACACAAATCTTTCAAAATAACTAGAATATAAAAGCACTGGCATGTCCATAAATTCAGGACTTCAAAACTTGCACGATTAAGTCATCACAAGGGACCATCTCTGTAACTGAAATATTGGTTGATTTACAACAAATGCATTTAATTAAATTGCAAGTGGAAGAGGATCCTCCAGTAGGAGCCAGAACAATATAATTAAAAGTTACACAATTATACAATTAAAAATTCTGGTGTTGACAAAATAAATATTTCTTTTTAAGAAATTAAGAGCTCAATTTAGTTTTATACATTTAGTTGCAAATATGTGAAAAGACTAAAGAGTGACCAACTTGATGCTTAGAGGGTAAGAGAAATGCAACTGGATAACTCCTTCAAAACAGTTCTAAAATTCACATTTAACCAAAATTTTACTGCTTAGAAAAGGCACAACTATGTTTTCTATAAATATTCCCTAACCATGGAGGTGCTCTTCCATTCCTTTCCCTTCCACAGAGAGCAATACAATCACCATTTATTTTCTGTCTGTTTGCTCACTTCTACCCTATGCCATACTTATTACAGCTTTGACACTTTTATCTATTTTCTGTTTAAAGTACGAACACCCTGGAAAAGGTGCAAGTTAAATTCAGAAAATATGTCATAGAGGGTCAAAGGTGGACCATAGGAACCAAAAGGCAAGTAGTTCTCCCCACAAGCAGGGGTGGAAGTAGCATGTAATCAAGAGTTAGTTATTGGCAATTTAGCAGCCACTTATATTCATTCAAGAGTAAGAAAAATATAGGCAAATACTGAGATAGCAAGGTGATGGCTTTCTTCACACACAAGGCTATATGATTTTTCACAGAGTTCTCTACTTCGTTCCTAAATATTTCAAGGTTGTTTAAACCACCATTGTAGGCTAAGGGTGCAAACTGCAGTTACTGGCAGTATGTGTAAACCAACATAAAAAAGGCAGTATTTTAGGACTTCAAGCAAACCACAAAATTCTTCTAAAAATCTTGATTGACAGGTGCTCATTTTTCCTGAGAAAAATAATTGCACAAATTCATTCCTACAGCAAAAGTCTAATTATACATAACATTTTTGAGAGCTCTGAAATGCACCAATACTTATAATCAAGTACTCTCCCCTTGAGGGGAAAAAAAAGAAGCTTTAGAGGAATTCAGTATGCTGGTTATATCTGTGTAACTACAAAAGCAGATAAAACAAAAGCTCTGAGTACAATCAATATTTTATAAATCAAAGCACAGCCTTACTTCAAAAAACAGAAGCAGAATTGAGAAGAGCAGCTGATTTATGAAAACCATTATTTAAAATCAGCAAGGAATTAAAGCAAAGCATTTCTTTTTCTGCTACATAGGCGAAGTATGCATGGGCTCCAACACACATAATCAATTATAGAGAAAGCTGTAGCATCTAAAATATTTCCTCCTTGCAAGAAACATTGAGGTTACAAAGATTCCCTTGACTACAGCTCAGCTCAGTTCTGAACAGTGCTGCCACAATCTGTGCCCAAGAAGTACTCAAACCACTCTACAAATACATTTAAGCTCCCCAGCACACTAAAAAAACTGAATCTCAAACTTGGCAAAAATACCAGTTCAGAGGCTTCACATGGGACAGATCAACATCAGCTACACTCAATGGCGAGAAAAAGAACAGACTAAGCTCAAATAACACACAATAAATAAATAATTATACTGATGCTATAAAAGCTAGCAGCAGTTTCAGAGATTTTTGGCTGTACAGTGCCCAGCTAAATCCCAGCGCACGAACCAAGCAATGCAAAGCAATAAAAAGACCCAATGTCATTATTAGATTTGGCCATCTGCACTCTGTGGTCAGGACAGATTTTTCAAAATTGCATTCTGAATGTTTTCAGCCTGTCGGTACAGATATATGTGAATATTAGATCATACCATTCATGTACTGCAGATAACTCAAGTAGGATGGTAAAGATCAGATGTTTGGTTCCTCAGTTATGGGATGTAGAATGACAGGTGTTTTACTGGAGCTTGTTTTCCAGGGAAGGCTTAGCCTTTCTCGAAAATCAAGTTCCTTAAATTTCTTCCTCTCTTCTTCTCTCTTTGCATATCTCAAAATTTAAAGATACAAAAGCATCGATCAATCTGTGTTTTTAATCTATTGCTAATTAGTACAATTTGTCAAACTCTGTTAAAATGGGTTACATTCAACACACTGTACCAGAATATTTGCCCTTTTTTTCTATCTTAAAGTTATACTACAAATATCCAAGTAAAATAAAATGCTGTGCTGAAGTAAACTATATAAACTGCCTCTACTCTGTGTAGCTGAGAAGTTCCTCCAATAATATTCTCAAAAACCTTCAATGACTCCAACTTCTTCAAAACCCTTAATAATAAAGTATTTGTTTACAACAGGGTAGAAATTCCCAGATTTATTATTTAATCAGGAGAACATAAAGGCAAGTTTGTAAAAGATCAAAGAAACAGAGATGCAAGAGAAAAGTAAGCTACATAAATTGGAGAAACATTTTAAAATATGTATTATATGCCTGTTACACTTGTGTTTATGCAATTATAACAACCAAAATCCCAACCAAACTCTTTGAGTGCATGCAAGTATTTCATCTGAGGAGGTCCAATGTTCTATTCAAGAAAGCACAAGTGAGTCATTTTGACTTGCTGGTTAACACTACTAAAAAAGCCCCAAACCCAAAATAACCTAATAAAAATAAAAACATGACATCTAAATTTTATTAGGATCATGATTCTCACATCTGAGATTAACAGGGGTTTTTGTCCTTCAATAAAATGAGATAGATAATAAAAGTCATTTAACATAGCCCACAACACTTTGGTATGAATGTATGTAACCTAATATGAGTGACACAAAATTCACCTACTTCAGTATCTTAATATTACCCACTACATCAGATACAGCAAGTGTAACAGGATCTGCTACTTGGAAGGAAAAAAATGGTAAGAGCAATGGCATTGATTTTAATTAGCAGGCTGGGTATTTCTAAGACATCTCTGGCATCCCAGCGCCAATTATCCTGATATGTACTACTTTATCAAGCCACTGAAAAAGGATCCTTAAGGGCAATTATATTATTCAGTAACTCAAGCTAAGTTCCCTTCAAGTCAGTGAAAATAATCCTCTTCCACAAAGGGAGAATCTTTCTCAAGCTTGGACATGTACTCATATTAAAATACACTGTTCAGGATTCAACATTTTACTTAGGATTGTCTTCCTGGAGCACCAAAACTTTATTCTTAACATTTATTTTGTAGTTTCTTTTACTTCTTCCCTTCAACAGCCTGTGTGTTTGCAGGTCATCAGCTAACAGCACATATGTTGTAACACTGCACAGAGGAACAACTTACCCTTCACCTCTGCTCCACCTGCTTTTCTACCTTCTGCTAATGCACCAGTCCATCCCATAATACTTAAAAGCTACACACACACCTGTTCTCATGAGAGGCTTTGCGCTGGCACATCCAGAAAGGAAGTCATGGCAACTGATGCATTTCTGAGAGCATCAATGTCACTCTGGAGATGTGCAGCCAGCAACATTTACCTCCTGTAACACTAGGCCTAACTGTGCAATAACAATTCCCACTGCATTTCACATTTCCAAATGTTGCCAAAAGAAAAGGAACTATGAAGGTGTCATTACAGTACTGCCCTCTGGAAAGTTCACCATTCATTATCAAAATGTTTATTTACTCAAACATTGCTAAACTCATACTATTTCTGTTACTTTTTTCACCAATATTTATTTTAAACCTGATTATGCCACATTTTGCTTAAGTAAAAGCAAAAAACTATCTTTTGGGTCTTTTAAGAAAGAAATTAGTTCCAGATTCTCCAATATTGTTAATTTAATCTTCTTTTCTGATTTCTGGTGATCTTTTCCAGCAAAATTCTCAACCTGAGTTAATTAAAAAACATGTAACTCTCTTAAGGCTTTCATTCAGTCTTCTGAGTATTATTGCACCGAGTGTATTCCTTTATATTGACTCTAGAGCACCTGGTATTGTTAATTGTCTGCCAGAGACCAAAGAATTCATTGGCATATTGCAAAGACATCAGGTACCCTAGCACAGTAATTTATTCTGTAGATATATATATATATATATGAAATCAATATATTCCTGCATAAACCATGCTTTTTCCATGCCAGCCCAAACCCATTTGTCTAAAGCAGGTGACATATAGAATACTTGCTGTACACTGTGCTTTTGCTGCTGTTATTCAGTAGCATTATAATTTTCTCCCTCCTGCACTAAGATTTTGGATTTTTCACACACATCAAGCTTGGGAGATTTTATAACTTCTTAAAATTGAATATTTAAAACATATTTTCAATGAACTGTTTAAACAACAGCTAGTAATTTATCTCAACAGCTTCTTCATTCAGCCTTCACTTAAAAACTCAATCTCTGAATTAAATTTCACCCATTTTTTTTCTCTTTTGAAAAGAACATAATCAAAACCTGCAATCAGCATTACAATAGTTTTTCAAGGCTGCATCCTGGGCTGTCTGTAACAGACATTGAAGCTTACACACACCTCCCTCTCAGGACACCTCCCCTGTATATAATTTGTATTGTTCCTTCTTTTTCCCCTCTCCTCCATATTTCAGTTTAGTGACTAACAGTTGTGCAGTGACTGACTTTAGGCTTGGGATGTAAATTCCATGATGGACTATAGTCCATGTAACACTTGGGATGGGCAGGAGTTTTTGGAACAAAGAAAGTTTGGGGTTTTTTTATCTTCCCTCCAGTTAAATCTGAACCTCATTATTACTTGAAAAATTAATTCCCTGGCCTAACCATGCAAAAATAATTGGATTTATGTATTGTAAAGTTGATGATGGTACACGTGTTACCAAAAGGAACTACAAGAACACTTAATTCTATGCCATGTAGTATCTCCTGTACTTTCATTGTGTCCTTTTTTTAACATCCCTTCTGTAAGGCTAACTCTCATGTTTCTTTTTATAAGAAAGCTGCTAATGAAAGCTCTCATTATTATCCATTAGCTTCTATCCTGATCAGAAGCAATGACTATTTTAGGCAAGAAGGCATCTTTGGATTGCCAGTGGAATTACGAGAGCATCAGCACTACATTCATCATTAATTTTTACACCCACAGTTTTTGATGAGGCATCTTCCTACCCATTTCCCATGAGTTTTCAAACTCAGTACAGCACATCTGGCTAGATTCCTCTATCCAGGTGGCATTGCCCAGCATTTGTTAAAGGGCAAAAAAGAAAAAAAAAGAGGGAAAAAATTAAAAACAAACCCCCAAAAAATCCTAATCCAGCCAGAATTTGAAATAAACCATTACCTATGTCGTTGGAATCACCTTTGACTTCACCTAATTGAAATCCTTCTGTTGCTTCTGAACACTTTGTCCTTCATTTCTAAATCACCGTTTAATAAGTTAATGAACAAAAGACCTTACTTAATATGAAGCCCCACGTGCCTCTAACCAAAGCTGAAAATTCAGTTTGTTCCTACTCCTTAATTTAGTTGCAGTTTCTAGTCTATAACACTTTATTTCTAATCTCCTGATAACATCATGACTTTTTCTTAATTTTTTGTTTAAATGTTAATTTTTTCCCCCGAACGTTTTCTGGAAATTGAAACAATTAATGCTATGGAGTTAGGCAGAGCAAATAGCAAAAAAGTTCAAGACTAAAAATTTAACTCTGAAACCTGGAGTTTGATACTAACTATGAATGTTATGGCTACTGTTTTTTTAAATATTTAGACAAACACTAATGGATTAATTGAAATTGGACATAATTCCTTAATAATACAATCCTCTTGCTTCGTTTGCTAAATGGAGATGATAACATTTACCCAATTTCTCTGTAGGGCACCATTATACCTACAGGTGAAAAGTGCTATAGGAGATATACATAATAGATGCATCTTAATTTATTCTTTGTTGCTAGAGATAATGACATTAAAAATTGAAAACATACAATAAGATGATTCCAAATCTATTATAATTTCTCATCCTATTAATTAAGGTCTAACATAATAGACAGCTAAAAAATATTTTTCATTATGTTAACAAAACAATGGCATTTAAATAACATTTAGAATAACCAAAACATACATGAAACACTCCAGCCTGTAGAAAATTAGCTGAACTTCACACCAAAATGTTTTGCTAGAAATGGTGGCGAGGTTATCTTCTGAAACATGAACTACCTCATCACATATTCGTTTGTTCAAGTTATTCAGGCATGCCTAAGAAAATTTTATCTTCCTCGAACATAAGAGATATATTTTTCCTATGCACAGTTAAGCTTCTATAGAAGAAAATACTACAATTGAAACCATTTATAGAAGCTACTTTAAGCTACAGTAGCTTCATTTTCTGGCTCTGTATAGGCCTAAATAAATAATTTTCTACACATCTATTTGTGACTCAGTCACAAATCTTTTCAACCTTTAGTAAGCAAAAATGCCTATCAACATTTGAATAGAGAAGCAGAATAAAAACGCTTTAACAGTCTTCCCAAATGGCTGAAATTGCCTTCCTAAAAGTAACAACAACATGAATCACAAACCGTGTCCAAATTTTTCAAGCACTGCACATTAAGACGATCATTAACACTTTTTCTATAATGGATGCTCTTCTCCTCACCAAAACATTTATATTACAAAAGAAGACCTTAAGGTTGGTAGGCACGTTTGCTGTCTTTCTTAAAACTAAGAAAACATTACATACGGAACCAGTAGTGTGTTTGTACAGATATGTGTACAAAAAAAATGAACATATCAACACTCTCACATGCTGCTTTGCTGCTCAGTCACTAAGGACCAGAAGTCTCTGTGCAACTTTTCCCAGAAAATTTGCTAATTTCATTATTTATTCTTACACAGCTTTTAAGGGAATCCAGTAATAATCTAATACTAAGAAAAGTGATCATTTAGTCATATTTTTCAGCCTGGCCTGATTTTTAAAAATCAGTATTCAATCCATGAAATACATTCCCTCTTACTGCTCAACAGCTTCCTTTGCTCAAAAGCTTCCATTGAGTGCACCCACTGAAAACCTTTAAAATCCAAGTGCAGTACAACAACTTGGTCACCACAATTCACATTTGTCAGACTCTTCACAGCCGTCTGCTTGATTTGCAAGCAGTGACTTTACCTCCAAAATCAGGTGGATTCCTCCCCAGTATTCCTGGTTTGGGTATGACTATTTTCTTTACCAACTTCATTATTCTTTGAGTACAGAAGTCAGCCTTCCTGGTGTGCAGCTTGCCCATTCCTACATCCACTTTTGGAAACCAGCATCACATATCAAATCCATTAATTCTCCTGGTATAAAGAACAATGTAGGAGACAATTTTCATGCCACAGTTCAGCCATTTCATTTTTGACTTCCTGTAGAACCTGTGAGCAACTACCATCTGGTTCTGGAGACTAATTTCTCTCTACTGATTTAGTCTAAAACTTACTCTTGACACTTCCAATTAAGGCAGACCTCACACAGTGAGAGACTGATGTGAAAACTCTTCTTAACTCCTTGAGTAAA
>VZDJ01000782.1:7584898-7771914 GCA_008694505.1 Cyanoderma ruficeps
CACCCAAAACTGAAAGAGCCAAGTGCAGCACAGCAGGACAGAATTGCTCCATTTGATCAGTACGGAAAATTGCATTGATAGCAGAAGAAAGACTCAACACATAAAACAGCATTCAAGAAGCTGCATTATTTTTAAAACACCAGTTTAGTCTTCTTTCCAAATTGATAGATCTTTAAAGAACTAGCATCTCAGATCCCTAAAGTGATCAAACTAGTGCTAAGATACATCACTCCATCAGTACAAATGAAAACTGTTTCTCAACGACATTTCTGAGTTTCTAATTTTTTGAAGGAGCATGTTTCAAGTGTGTAATAGACAGCTCCACCTACTGTCCCTGAAGCAGAGAAAGCATTCACCAAATCTACATTTCCATGCTGTGGCAAGTACAAGAGATTTCTTATCATGCCCTTCCACCCTGCCCCTCTGCAATGAAGCACTATGCCTGAAAAACATGAATACCAAAGGAAGAAGAAGAAGAGAATCAGTCACGTAAAATCCCCCTCTGAAGTTCTTTAGATGTTCTTTAGGCAAGTGAAGGTCCCCATCCCAGTCAGAAAAAGCACAAGAAATCCACTGAGACATAGACTCTCCCACTCAGCTCCTGACACAGTGCACCAGAAGAGAAGGGAAAGATGCTCCCCAGCAGGTCTTGCTATCTTGATGTCTTGCATACATAGCAGACTCTCACCACCATTGTCTGTCTCCCAGTGAGAACCTGTCTGAAAAACACCAAAGCACTACATAGACCAAATCAAAGTCTGACACAACTTGTTGTGGATTTTTTTCTGATTTTTGAACATGCAAGATTCTTGTGTCTGAGAAGAAGTGCATCCAGCAACAGGAGATGACAGCGAACTCGAATTTGGATCTTCTGTATTGACATGAGGAGCAATGCTGTACCAACTCTTACCAAATGAAGGGGCAAAATTTACATGGTCATTTCCTATAGTCTCACAGTAGCTCAGCTATTTTGATGCATTGGTCAGACTTTTACTCAGCTTTCTTTGAGTAAAATTCTCCTTTGTAAACAAATCAATTATCAATGGAAAAGAAAGAAAGACTGCACTTCCTTCCCTTTCAAGAATCACAAAAACATTCCAATACTACAGTATTACGGTACTCAGAAAAGCACAATTCGTGATATTTGAGCTCCAAACTAGTTCATAACTCACATAACTCTTCGAAGATGAAAGCAAGTTTATTTAACTTTAAGTTGTCTGTTTTAAATAACCAGTAACTTAACATACACAAAATTAACCCAGATACTACTTACATGCTCTATAGGACAGTCAAGTTTTCTTACACTCCAAATTAAACCAGTATAGTCCACTCACAACTCCTACCCCAATGAGCAGGCTTTAGGCACCTTTGAAAAAACTTACTTATTACCTAATTGTGAAAAAAACAGAGTACAAGTTGTCTGTCCAGTTCTTTGGGAAACATCATGAGACTGGAAAAGTGCAGCATCCTGGCAGCATTCATGATCCTCCGGTGGGATAATACCACTAAATTTGTAACCATAACTAGACATTTGAAACTATTGTGACTTAAGATGGATAAAGCATGTTTCATGCAGAAAGGAAAAAATATTTGTGAAGTTCTTGTGGGGTTTTCTTGCTTGATCTTCGATTTTTTTAAATAACAAAATTAGGATGATTCAAACGAATCACACTAAACCTTTGCTCATGTGAACCAACTGGCATGAGGATCATGTCAATTGATTGTAATACATTTAGTAAAAGGAAAAGGTGTGTTGGGAATTTGAAAATAATCCTGTTTCATTTGCCTGTATGGGGTCACACTGGAGTAACAGTGTTAGAGGAGAGAGCTGCACAGAGCAGAAGTCAAGAGTAGCAGCACACGGCATCACTTTCACACAGTCTTGCCGCCTTCCCCCAAAGCCCCAGGCTGGATTACGAGGCACTTCTTCAACCTGATGTTAACTGCTCCTAAAAATGTCACCTGCCAAATGTGAAACCATCAAATGCAAGGCTTACAGCCCAGAATGCAAACCAGCAATGAACACGCCAAGATTCTAATCCCAGCAATCTTTCTCTGTCTCACTCTGACTGGAGCCTGCTCTAGCTCCTAAATTTAGGATCTGTCAGTGTATCAAGTAGATGGCAGAATAGAAATGGGGCGCACGCTTGACAGGACTATATTTCAGTAGCAGTACAGTTTGGAAGGATGCGTACACTTACAAAACCTAACTCTGAGGAAAAAACCAGTGAAACCTCCTTGCCCTCTGCATGGACGCTGACCAGATGAGTAAGTGCAGTTACACACAGTACACTGCTGCCAAAACTTTCAAAAACTCAAACTGCAAGTTTACAACTGTCATTTTTCGTAAGTACAAACTTATCCAATAAATATGAGAACTTCTCCTAGGGAGAGGAATTTATATTAAACGCCTTGTATAACATCTTTGTCCTTAATTCCTTGGATAGTAAGTGGAAATGTGTCCATTTCAAGGAAGTGACAACTCTTCCCATTTCCCAGCAGTGAAAACATGGTTGGCTGAAGCCAGGCTTCACGCCAAACATTCACAAGGACTGTTATGCCTTGAGTTACACCTTGCTATGACAGCAGTCCCCTTACCCACTATTATCTAACCCCTCTCAAGGACACTGCGACACATGAGAACTATGCTGATAGATGGAAGCTGGACACCTTGCTTCACATTCATCAACACTACACTGAGGAGTTCAAGCTGACTTTAAGAGGGTGGCCAGTACCATCCACACATGCAGGGTAGCACATACCGCTGCCTCCCAAAAGTGGTGCCCATAAATACATTGGTGCACTGACACTAAATCTCATGCAATTTCTGCTACTTTGCAAACATAGATACCTGAGTTAGCTATACCATTGGGCAGTGGTACCTGAGCTGATGTACAGCTGTGACTGCAGTGAAGCTGCAGTTTTCCTGATTCCATCTTGTTTTGATTTCCACATCCAATAAGACAGAAAAGCTACAATTATTTATTCACTTAAGCCACTTAATATTTGTGTTACAGACCACAAAACAAAAGCTCAGCAAATTCAGCAGCAAAAACCCCCAACAATTTAACAACTCAGCTCTAAGGAAGCAGGGCAAGTTTTGGGCATCTGCTTTTGAGACCAAGGATTTCACAGAGGACATCTCCGAGTCACTGCATGTGAGATCAAGTTTCCTTAAAATGTGCCCTGAACCATGAACTAGCACCTTTGCTGTACCAGAGTAAACGAACAGAGTGTACTCCTTCCAAAAAGTGCAGTTAGAAAACACTCAAGATCCAGGAGCATGATGTATCAGTGTCCAGCAAGAAAGTACACACAACCTGTCTCTTATAGCCCTTTTACCCTGTGATTAATGCAAACCCAGGCAAAGCCTTAGCATCACTGTAATAAAAATATCTGTTGAAATTAAAACTAATGTTAGCAATCTTACGTTTTGCATTCATCTTGGTGTGAGGAAATTGGGTCAATCATCATTTTGTTCTTTCTTATGGATACACTAGGTAAATTCTGTATTTCTTTAGATGAACGAAATGTGAAACACTGTAAATTCCTGGCAAACACAGTGTCTAAAACTCACTTAAACATACAGCCAGACTCACAAAACATACTTAAAAAATTAATGTTATTTAGTCTCTGTTTTGTAATATCCTCTTTTGCTCAGTACAATAAAGCAACTCAGTAAAGATGCCTTAACACTGAAGTTAGGTTGGTTTTATGAGAGAATTAATCAGATAGAACAAGCTATCACATTTGATAGATTTCATATTTACTTTCATTATACACTTTTATTCTCATATATTGTAAGATTATTAGCTGCATCATTCCAACATTCTCAAAAATGTAGAAATGTGAGACAAAAAATGTGGTGAGAAAAGAAAACATACTCAGCACAAAGAACAATGTGCATAAGATAACTTAGCTTGTTACTGGCACTATTTTATTAAAAGAAAGAATGAAAGCTCTGCTGTTCTTGAAAAAATAGCTGTTCAGATGCCAAGTCTTAATAGCTCCATATGTCTCATCAACTAAAAATCCTGAGTTTATTAAATTCCAGAGGGGAAAAAGAAGTTCATACCAGAATCAAAGTCATGCCTTTTTCTTCCTAAGAAAAAGACCACCCTGACTGCTTCTAGACATGCTGTCCTAAGAAGGGTCAGAGTACAGGCTAACCCAACATCTAGATAAAGTCCATTAGACCATGAGGGTGAGCTTTTCTAGCTTTCCTCAACAGAAGTATCACTCCTGATTTTAAAAAAAAAAGCTTTCCCCCAGTTCCTTACATATGCAATGGGGATACATTAGAACATATTCAAGAAATTAAATTCTAATGAGTGGGCATGATGGGGATTTGGGCCATTAGAGAATTTTGCTGGTTTTTTTGTTTATTTAATATAAAGCAGCATTTTCAGAACAATTCTGAAATTTCAAAGTCTATACTGTGATACAGTGGAGATACTCAGGGAGGTGCAGTGCTGTAAGTTCATGTAGACAGCCAGTTGTCAACAGCCATCATTTGCTCTTGGCCCAGACTAGAAGGGCTAACTGCCCGGAAAGAACAGTCCACAGATTACTAACAGACTCCATGCCTAGTCATCAGTGATATTATGAAGTTTTATCGTGATATGACCACAGTTTGCATCTAACCAGTGTATTTCAGAACACAGTGAAATAACGCTTGTACTTCACAGGTTAAAGACCAGGGCATGGTTCTGTTTCTCACAGTGGTTAGGTGAGAAAACATTGCCACTCTTTTGGTGCTGGATTCCTTAAAACTTCATCCAGCTAATTTTCAGTATCAAGACACTTTACTACTGAGAGCTTTGGCTTCAATTACTTGCAACCTTCGCTGCTGCAGATGTATTAAGACTGAAAAGATAATGTGAAACAAAAGAGACTAAATTAAATGTTTCATTAAGTATTTGTAGATCTTTGTATTTCATTAAACTAAGCTCTAAGCTTTTGTGGCTGATGGACAGAAGGATATTAATAATAAAAAGCATGTAGGTTCAAAATTTGACGCTTTTCTCCCCAAGTAATACAGCCATATAGCATCTGGGCACCTTGTATTCACGTGTATGCCTCCCCTCCACCCCCCCTCTTTCTTTTTAATTACAAGATTGTTTATACTCAAAATTCAAAACATGGAATTTCAAATAACTTTTGAATACAAATTTTCTCAGTTATCTTCAGTGCTCTACCTCCTGTCTTTTGTTCTGCTAAAGGGCAGCTGACTAGAAGTGCTTTAAGCAACAGAAGCAAAGATCAAGGCAGCTGTCTGTCTTGGTGCTTCACCTGACACATGGAGACAGAGAAATTTATGCTTTTTGTGGACGTGTGTGTCAGGCAGCCAGTCAGCCTAGGTTATACAAGCTGAATTATGGAAAATTGGGCAGGGAAGAGTCTTCATGAGAACATTTAGTTCCTATCTCCCCCCCAAGGCTGATTCACTTCCATCTATACAGCTCCTAGTGAATATTTATTTATTTCAAAACACTGCTAGAAATGGAGATCTTGCAGTTTTTACAGGTAAGCAATACAAAGTCTCACTAGCCTCAGTGTGTAACAGTTCTCAACGTGAACCCTCACATTTAAAAACATTAATTCATCTCCTAACACCAGCTGTTTATTCCCTCTCTTAGTACAAGAATTTTTTACTTATTCGGTCTGTGCAGTACATGTCAGCCTGATTGTGCTTGGCTTCAGGACTCCCGAGTTATTTGAGACTCATTCTTGGGTGCATGTATTTCACCTGTCTAATTGAGGTTTCTCTGTGTTGCAGAGCTGTTGTTCAATAAGCATTCAGGCTAACAGCTGTGGGAGCTGTACAGTTACTGAAAGCTCCTGCCACTCACCACACATCAGAAATGGTCAAATGAGGACATGGGAAAAACACACATGCTCATGTTTTCTAATTTAATACACTTTGACCTTCCTTCTTCTCATGTGATAGTCAGGGATTGTTCATCCTTTTCTCAGGAGTACATGCCACTGCCTTTCACACCTTACTAAGCATCTGCCAAAACAAGCTTTGTATCTAAGAAATTGTGTAAGCAGCAGCTTGCATGATATGTCATAGGAGACACAGTGAATTAATTTAAAATACAGGGGAAAGTATCTGCTTTCCGTAAGTATAACAATCAGATCCATAACACACAAACTTTACAAAGCCATCTCTTTCTCCCCCACCCCACGTTCTAAAGACCACAATGGAAAAGAAAATGCACAATAGATTTAATCTACTTACTTCTTGTCTGTCCAAGGGCTAGTAGTACATGATAAACATTTAATGAGGTTGTAATTAGGACAATTTAACCTCTTTGACTTAAGTGTACACAGTATACACATCCATCAGCTTAACAAGACTAACCTTTACAAAGGAAGACAGACAAGGACATAAGACAATCTATTAAAAATTAATGTCACACTTTTTACAAAATGAACTATGGGAAGCTTTTTGAAATGCAACAAATCTTTCTGTAACTAAAATTCATTACTTCTGCTTTTCTACCACCCCAACCATTAAATTAGCCTTTATCCTATTTTTATGTACTCCAAAGATATTGCTTTACATTTTGTACTATGCACCTCAGTGACTCACTCATTTGATCATCTTTTGTGCACACAGTGAAAACATTTCCTGAGTAAATCACACAAATAGGATTATTCTGAAGCAATTTCACCCAGGTTGAAACCACAAGACAGAATTGTACGAGAGGAGGCCAAAAAGTACTCTACTTAACATGCAAAAGCTTTCCTGTAAATAAAAAACAGATTATGGTTAACAAAGTGAGTAAGATGACCCATCAGGCACTGAAATCTGCAGTAGAAATGAATGCTAGTTGAAAACAGATAACACTGAAACACTAAAATCTAAGTCAATGATGTGGTATCCATCTTAAAGCGATGGAGTCCTCACAGCTACTTTCAATCTTAAATAGTCAGGAATAATAACTCAAGATCTCTTCAAAGCCTAGAGTTCCTACTCACCCAAACTGATAAGGAATGACTGTAGTATTCTCACTAATCCAAAGCAGCAGTCAAGATGCATCCACCCTATGTTACTTCACTCATTCAACATCTCAATTAAGCAACTGAAAAATCTTGTTTAAGACAATTAAAATACAGAATGGCACAGCATCAGAAATAGAGGAAATCTACAATTAGAAGTTGCAACCTTTTTACACTTTATTTTAGAAGATGTTTCCTCAGGTAGCTGACCAAGTTCAGGTTACTCTTATTTTTCTTGCACTGAGGTTTTCCAAGAAGGATTCTTACTTTAACCCTAATCTGACAATGCAAAAAAGAGCCCAAGTCTCATGAAATTTCTTTTATCACACCAAAATGGAATTAGGTTTTAACCTTTGGATAGACGAAGACTCCCTGCCTGTGATTGTTTAAAATTCATGTTCCCCACAGTCTCTCATCTCCAGAGTTTGAATAAAATTTGCTTTAATAGTCTTTATGCTGCCTGAGTCTTGTCATACAGCAAACTACTACATAATGTCAATCAAACCCATGTATCTTTAATTTTTGATAGAGGTAAAACATTCAACAATAAAGTGGCAAAGATAAAAAGTTTTTTCTTTGCTTCCTACAAATCTACACCTATAATTACTCATGACAGCTTCGGTTAAATGAATTTCAATAAAAAAGGTCAAGCCATAAAGGCCTAATTAATTTTACAAATACTCAGCAGTATTTCTCTGGAGAGTTAGAAAACCTGAAAAGACTAATTAAGAATGAGAATATGACATGGTAGCTCACAATTATGGAAATTCTTTTTCATGCATTTTCATTCTGATCTAAACTTGTTGGAACACACCTCAAATATTTCCCTGAGCTGTAGCTACAAAGTAAACCAAAAATGTTGAAAGGTTACAGAGAAATTATTATTTCCCTACTTCATTTATTCACTTCTGAAACAAAATATTTCTATTGTTTATATATAAATGTAGGGCAGAGTAGGCAGTGTTCAGTTTTCTAGTTTTCCAATATAGGGGAGTTTACTTATACTGTATAGCCTCCAAAAATAAATATCTATATGACATTTAAACGATTTTAAGTGAACACCAGGAGGGGGCTACACTAGAAAGCCACAGAATGATTTACAATACATTCTGAAAAATAATCCGTTTTATTTCAAGACACTCCTCTTCTGCTTTCATCCAAAACTGATGAAAGAAACAAAGAATCTGCAGCACACATTGGCATGATATGGTCAAAGCACATACAAGTACCTATAAAATTCCAGCTATCCTGTATAAAGAGGAAAGCATGGAGCAATAATAAATCTTATCAAAACCTCAAGTGATAAAAACTTCAATGCAAGTCACAAAAACACTCAAAATTCTGTTTTACTCCAGAATTCCATGGTACATGATGTCCAGCATTTCAGGCCAGCTATATCAAGTGCATCTTTTGATACTGCCTGTTAAGAGAGTAGAGTGAGATAAACCCACAAAATCCACTCAGCGGTCACCTGTTTCACAATGGGAGTGAATAGGATTACACAATATATATAGTTCTACTTTGTATGGAGGGGACATGTGATACCCTGTGGACACAGACTGTTCTGCCAACAGAGGCAAACAGAACAGTAATTATAATTAACTGCATTTTTTTCCAGTGGATGGATTTCTACATACATCAGCCCCCAACAAAACGAAAATTGATTTTTATACAATAGAATAAATACCATGCCATAGAATAGGGTAAAATATTGCTATTTAAATAACAAAAGAGACTGGAACTTATTGTGGGGATTTTTGTTGCTTGGTTGGGTTTTTTTAAATTTACTTTAGAAGAACCTTATGTTGTTTTCACATGCCAAAAGTATATATTTCAGCTCAACGTGGTAAGTCTAGGCTCCATACCATCATGAAAATACAGTATCTATTAAGTAATCACAGTGAGACTGCCAGTAAGGAAAAAACACCCCCACATACAAGAAAAAATCAGCATGCCCTCATTTGATAAGCATCCAGACATTCTCATCATCTTTAAAATAGTGTAAGCTGTAGCAAATCACTCACAAGTGCAGACACTACTCATAACATCCAGATACACAAATATACAAAATTACTTCTGAAATTACACATTGCTTTAGCAACTCTTAAACTTGCAGTTATTTGCTGAATGACCTTGCAACCCTTTACATGATGAATCTGCTCTTGCCCTGATGAGACAAACATACATTTCCATGAACCCTGAATATGTGGATGACGTTGTTGCCATACAGGAATAAACAATCTCGCAAATTTCATTATATAAAGCACTTCTGATGAGCTTCAAACTTCTTTCATTTCAAATTGCTTGGAGAGAAAAAATGAAATCTCATTTTATTTTCAACAGCCACTTTGTGGATAGTCTCCTCACCACCACCAAGACATAATAATAGATTTTCAAGAAATTCTGCTTTACCTTTAACATATAGAAATAAGCCTTAGGGCTTGCATTAATCTCCCAAACACAATTTCACAGTATTCTTTTATTAAATATCTCACAAGCATAAACTGGCATAATTTTTTTTTCTGGAGGAAAAAAAAGAAAAGATACTTCTACCAATGATGTCCTCTTTTAATAAGAATAGGTTTTAACCCTTGTGGTCCGGTTATTTAGGGCTGAAAAACAGAGCTTTTCCACTTCCACGCAAACGAGTAAAAAATTGGCAACATTTGGGCAAGAAATATAAATTTCCTATAGAAATAAACTTCAGCTATTCCTTATTTAAAGGACCTTTAAAAATATTCTATTTATATAATCACACATTCAGTGAGCTCAAAAATCTTAAGCTACATTTATGAAAACATGGAAATTTATCTGACTTGATAACAAAATTTAAGGCTTTTGTGGCAATCCCATTAAATTTATATACCGGAATGTCTCTCAGAGAGGTAGAAGGCATTTAATCACCTTTTATGGGGGCAGGCATTTTTCTCCATTATCAAGTAAGACAGCAACCAGTTTAGAGACCCAAAATGGGCAAGAACCACAAAAGGGGCCCAGCTGGGACAGTGTTCAGGGCAATACCTACAAGGGTGGGAAGGCTGAGTTGCTTTAGTGCAGGATATTTAGCCCTGCTCCCACAGCGTGTCTAGATCAGTTTTTCAGATGCCTGTGCCTTCCACACACACACACAAGAGACCCTCTCTTGCACAGGAGCTGTTCCTTTTTTCAGGGTTGAAGAGGTCACAGATTCATCTTCAGAAAGCTCTTCCTGAATACATTTGGGCTTCAACTACATCACCTTAATAACCTCAGTCTCCAGCTTTGAAATTGGGCCATTAAGGGGATAAAAAATAAAGGTTTCCTGGGTTCTCCAAGGCCAGAGTGACACAGACTGTAACTCTCCTGAGTAAGGCAAACAGCCCACTCAGCCACATCTCACGGAGATGGAAAACTACACCAGAGGCAAGACAGAACCCAAAACAACCTTAAAGCAAATATATATACAGGTGGAATTAATTGTAAAATAGAAAACCTAATTAAACAATTTTTGATCAAATGCAAGAGGGCAAAATTCTCTAAAATACAAATAACAAAGATAGTAACATTATGATTTTCCTGACCTTCTGTTGTGTTTAGTGAGGGTCTGTATGCTTTTTGCTTCACCACATTCCACCAATATGTAAAGGCTGATTCTGCATTGACTTGCTTAGCAGCAGAGCTTTGTGAAACCAATAGAAGATGCTGTTGCTGTGTTTTGCTTCCTCACTGAACACTTGAGGGTCTTCAGCCTTTTGAGTACATTATGTACAAACGTAAAACAGGAGGAATGTTCAACACTTGAACATAGAAAACAACTCACCGGCACTGATATATAATGCAGCTTTGATTTTTCATGGAATTCTCCCATCCCTTGCATCAAGAATAATAGAACTTGACAGCTTGAATTATTAACCCCCTTTGCTAACCAATGAACTGGTAAAAAGATCATGGAATTAGCATACCAATTACTATATTAGATACTCAGTACTTTATGCCCCACGGAAACTGTAAAACCTTACTACTGTCATTAGTCCACCTAAAAACTACTGAAAGTGTACTGAACTTCATATAAACATCATCTAAACAAGGTAAATATGAACATCTGAATATAGGATGTTGCATATTTTAAAATATTTACTTTGCAGAGAAAATAAGACCTCCCATTATGTTCAGTAAGTCATCATACAGTTTAGATCTCATGGGTTTTTGGTTTTTTTTTGGACAACATAGCCTGAAATGAAAACTTAGCTCTGAGTTGTGATACTTTTAATTGCTGCGGTAGAGAGCTAATTTGGAGGATGCAACACTTCCATACAGTCAATGTAAGCACCAAATATGGACTTTTGCATATGACTGGGTCCAAATTTCTGCATGTGATTTATTTTAAACTGTTTTCCTAATCCAATGTAAAATCTGCTCAGCTTGGGAGATACCCCTCTGCACATTTCCAAAATATCCATCGATAGTGCCGTCTGTCCCACAAAACGGAGAAACAGAGTCAGGGTAATGTACATGTCCTAGATCACACAAGAATGAATTCAGCTGCAAAAAAGCCTGTTCTAGGACTGCAGTTTTATTTACATATTTGCCATTAAGAAACATTTTGCCTCCTTCAGTAGGAAACATCCAAAATACCTAACAATTCAGGGGTCATTTACATTACAAACTCAGGGAAAAAAAGCTGTAGAAATGTAATTACGTATTTTCAAGAGTGTTCACCTATTAGGTACATAACATGTATTTTTTAATAATGCTCAACTGCAATTCCATTATCTTGGGTTATCAAAAAACACACATCTGAAAAATTTACCAGGGAGAACAGAATTAGAACCTTTAATCATGGAAAATACTGCACATTCTTTACATTTGTTTAGTTAACCAGAACATCACCCCACTGCCTTCCTCCAGTACAGTTAGCCACCACACACTTTCGTCATTTGGAGATCTAGTCAAAAGACCAAAGTTATGAAATTGAAGTTCAAAATATTAAAAACCTTACTAAGTGCTGATTTTCTCATTTACCAAACTGTGTCACACTATGATCTGCCCAGAAGGGTCTGTTTGAAACTGCGTGTTTTGCACAGCTCACAATGTGTGCTCCTTCTGGCACTGAGGCCTTTTACAGTGAGGAATATCCTGTACCAGGCACTCTACATATGTACAGTAAGAAACTTTAACTGTGCTGGTAACTGGCCTTGACTGCCCTGCCTGCTTAGGCAAAGCACCGAGAAACAAAGAGAATTAGCTTGCCAAGAGTCACACAACCATTTGGTCACAGGGCTCACTCACAATGTTCTCCCAGTTCTCCCAGAGCTGCCTTGTTTCTGGGTCACATTGTCCCCTTCTCTCAAAGATTATCTTCCCCAAGGAAGGCGCATTATGGAGGAAATAGGTGCACAGAGCACAAACCCTGCAAGCACTTTAAAGCCTGGCAGTATTAGGCAAACAGTTGGGATCCTCTGCAGGCATTAATTTTTTTCCCTAATGAAAAGTTTATTTCAACTTCTGCCTGTGTCCTTATCTCTAAATTTAATGAGGAAACAGCCTCTTTTCTGCTGTTTTCCAAGTCTCTTTGATCTTGTGATTACGTACATTGCTGGCTGCTTGCCATTATATAGAGTCTGAATAATGTATATCGATGCTAGATAGCTCTGAGTACACTGTGTACCCAGGAATAATGAAAAGCTACTTTTCTGTAACAGGAATCTTAGGAGTGGGTTCTAAAACCTTGGGAGGAGAGGAGGAATATATAAATCTGTCCCACAGTAATTCCATGCTTGTTCCATGTCTGCATCACCCTAAATCACATCGGGGTGCACAGGACAGAAACAATAAGACAAGAAATAAGACAAAAAAGAACTGCATGTGGACCATACCAAAGACATATGTGACTCACTCCTTCTTCCTCCTCAGTAACTCACAGGAACGATGCTGAGGGAGGATGGAAGACTTCACCATTCACAGGCTTGAACCATCCTCCCACCCAGGGAGCTCACCACTGCACTTCAGTCTAAAACATTTTCAACCTTAAGGAACAAAACCACCTTTACAAAAGCCAAACTTCCGGATGCCTTTGTCTTTTAGGAAATTCTGTCCATTTTGGCTTTACCATATTCATTTGCTTGCTCACTTTTTCTCCTGTACCACACACCTCTGAAGAGACAGGGGATGTACCATATACATTCTCAATGAATATACCTATATACCAGGATATGTAGCAAAACAGTAAGAAATATCCACTCCTCTTTATTCAAACCAGTGGATCCACTTCACTTCAGACTTGCATTTCCTTGTTCCTACTCTATATCAAGCTGTTGGTACACAAGGCATGTCAGGGAAAGCGGCTGTACAACAGAGCAATAGCCAACCCCATTATTACCACTGTAACAACTGATGTCAGTTAAATTAAATCCCTGGTAACATTTTCCTTTGTAATAACTTCGAAATTTTGATTCTTCTCGTCCCTATCAATATTACTGTGGATACTTTGGACAGTCACATGCGGGTTGACTCAGATAATGCTGAAATTCCAGACTTTCAGAAGTCTGAAAATAAGAACAGCTACTCATCTTAGAGAAAGGAAAAAAAAAAAGAAAGAAAAAAAGAGCAAAAAAGAAAAGAGATCTGCAGCTAAACACAGGTCTAAAATGAAGCAATTCTGAAATTCTTTCAGCTTTAGTAATCTTTATTCCACTATGTTCTTTTTTATGTTTCACAGTTAACAAATAAATTTGGACAGAAGAAAATCTAAACATTAAATATTAATTTTCAAAATACCAATTACTCTGTTATCATGAAAGCTAGGTTAAAAAATTTGTACAATAATATAAAGGGAAAAATATTATGCATCAAAAATCCAAAGGAAAGTTAGCTTTTATGGTGGGGTTTTTATGGTTTCTTTCTTTGGTACAAAAGCATTGAGCACTATACCACAAAATTTTACATTCTAAGCTTGGCTCTATCTGCTTTTACATCCATAATGTGCCAGGTCTCTAAAGGATGCTTATTTATGACACTTTCATTAGGAGGGTACAAATTTAGATACACTAGAAATTTAAGATTCGGGATATGCACAATTTCACAAACAAGCAGTGCTATTCAGGACCTTGAAATGAAAGCACTACATAAAAATAGATCTGAAACAGAGACAGGCAAAACAGGCTACTTCTGCAAATGATGTGCGGTGACTTCTCTGCATACACACACGCATTTAAAGAGGCAGAAAGACCCATACTTTCTGGCCTGTTTCAACCAGTTCCTGAAAGAATTTATTGTTTATACTTCTGAAGTATAAGGACAGCACCATCATTATCATAACACATCTCTCAGCCCCATACTTTGCATTCTATTCTACAATGTGGAAAATATTACCCTGGAAACAGTTGTTTCAAGACGATTATGCAGAGGAAAGGCAAGCTGAGAGCTTGAACTAGTTAGGGCCTGGCCACCAGAGGTAGTGACCTGCACTATGGAAAGCTCCTCTGCAACATCTGACAAATCACTTCTTGTCTTCTGGTCTCCACTTGTCTTCTGACCTGTTCTTCTGACCCCAATTTTACCTGGCTATCCGAAAGTCTCAGGGATGCATAAAAGGCTGCATAGACCAAAGACTAGAGTATGCAGATGCTAATGCAACTGAAGATTAAGTACATACTAAAGTGAAAGAGATACGTAGACAACTCTGGTGTTTATCCAAGGTTACAAAGCTTTAAAAGTAAACAGGAAAACAGGGAAGCAGCTGCTTGCCACAGAAAGGAGCTAAGTCCCTGCACAAGCAGCATGCAGCCAGCTCTTGACATGCAAAACCAACATCATGTCATTTCCAGACTGGGGAATTACATTGATTCCAACAGCTTTCTTTAAACCCACAGTGGTACCCAGCCGAACACGTATCACCTTCAGCAAGAGGAGGAAATATGTTCCTGAGCCTAGCAAGAAGACTTCTGAAAATACAAAAGACTGCTCTTATTTCCTGAGGCTATCAGTGTTAAAATGTCAGTTGTAAAGAATCATTTACACACAAACATGGTTGCATAATTTAATTATATAGAGGTTATGGTATCATTAACTATTAATTAAATCATGCAGACAAGTGAATTTTGCTTGCAGGCAAGCGATCTTCCCCCAAATTATAATTAACTAAAATATTATCAAATAAAAGCTGCAGAAACAAGACAATCTGTGTTCACTGCTGCTGTGCTTTCCTACAGTCATAAAGGTGACGCTTCATAATCCCAGCATACTAATTAGAAGTATGGTGATAGAGAAAGAAATCACCTGTTGCAAAGGCAACTTCATTGGGTTGGGGTAAAGCTAATAGAAACTATGGCATCCATTCAAGACACAAACACCTCAAAAAACAGGAAGGCAAAACTTCATTTTCTCAACCTGAGTTAAAGGGACTACAAAGAAATCATCCAGGTCTTCAACGTTTTCCACAGTGGAACCCACAGAGATCAAATTCACAGCAGAAGTCAAACGTAGTTTCAGAAGAAAGCCGTCTCTGTAGGACCTCCCAAAAATTTTAGAATAGTTTGCATCAAATGCCCATTTCATAAAATATGCAAGGGGACAACCCACGCACACTCATTCTTTACATGACTGAGGTCAACACAACTCAATGGGAAAAGGAAGGACCATGAGCATAATGAAGAATGACGAAATAAAGGAAGGTTTTCCAAGGTAGTATTGAAAGCAATCTACTATTATGAAAATTTGACTATCCCGCCCAGAAAAAAACATTTTGAAGATTAAGACTCCTTCTCTAAAAACCCCTAAAGAGTTTGTGAAAAGGAAAAAAAAAGAAGCACAAAGAATTCTGTGGGAAGAATGAAACCTTTTGTGAGCCAATCTGATGTTTAATAATGCAAAGAGAACATACAGGTATACTGTATATCCCTTAGTATGTACCAAAAACCATACAAGTTAAAGAAAATCATCAGCTAGAATTTGATGAGACAATTCAAGCACCAAAGTTTATAGCACAGTCAAACCCAGCATCCCTTTTAACTTTTCATAAGCCAGACCACCTTGGCACCTGACTGCCATTTAGTATCTTTGTCCTTACTTACTTTGGTTTTAGGGTACTACATAGTCCATATGATCCAGGGTCAGATTTCATTCAGATAAACATGGTGATGTGATCACTAATAATCACTGCCTGCAATAGTAGAGATCCCCACTCCTGTGTTAAGCACAGCCTTCAACTACTCAAAATACACCCAGGCTTGGCCTTTCAAAGGCACTTAGACATTTACCTCAGGAAATCAGTGAAAGGAACTCAAGTTCCTTCATCTCCAAAGGATGTGAGACAAACTGGTTTCCTCAAGGTCAGACATCAAAATTTTCTGTATAAACTCCACCTCATCTCTGGTCACAAGATTTTCCACTTTTTCTGCAAGACCACTGGTGCAAACCAGGCTGCTCAAGGCTAATATAGGGACTGAGGGGTTCTCATAAGCATGACAAACATGGAAGCAAAACTGCTTCCATTCAGAGGGTCTCCCATATTACGTCACTAAATAATTCAGCTTTGTACCCATTGGAGTGAATGGGGTGATGTAGATCAGTCAGTTCTATAAATAACACACTCTAGTAGCAGGCAACCCAGCTTCTAACAGAACGAAGAAATCATGGCAACACTTTAATGCTTTTACTATGTACTATTTAAGTGCAATGAACCTGTACCAAAATCTAACCTAATCAGCTTCCATTATGCAATTTCCATTAACTGCATCTGAGAGAAAAAGCCGTTTTTACAAGACTTTATTACAGCAAGAACTAACTCTGAGCTTTTCAGTGACCTTCAAAAAAAGCTTCTCATCTATCTCTTAATGAAAACTTTACAAAACTTTACAAACATTTAGATGGCATTTATAAAAACCAATTTATAAAAATTTTATTAAAAATAAAGTCAGAATAATCTGTGCTACACAGTCTTGACAATAAGAAATGTAGATGCTGAATGGATTGGTCAACTATAGAGAAAGAGCAGCTTTCAATGTGCCTTCAAAATGGACAGATTAAGTGGCACTGCCAGCTGTTCACTGTTAGTTAATGAGGTTGAAGAAAGAATATGTTTGCAAATGACAAAGGCAGTCAGAAGAAACTCAAAATAATCAGGATTGTTGGTAAACTGGCTGAAGAGAAACCTCTGTGATATTCAGTAAGAGAATAATCCAAGGCTGGAGACTTACACAGAGAGAATCAGCTGTGCAAACACAGGATGAAGACAGTGGTGGAGCAGTCCCAGAAGAACAGCAGAAGCTGAGTACAAGGCAACAATGTTTTCAATACTACAGCAAATCCACATAGCATTGACAGACTTACAACCTGATAAACTCCTGAAGTCACCCTGCTTTACACAGGTAACATCTCAGCTGAGCTTATTAAACCAGGGTAAGTTACTCTTTTTCAGCAATACAGGCACCAAGCAAATACTGTCGGCAGCAGCAACTGTAATGATCTGAGATTTAGAAATAAAAATATATAGATATAAAAAAAGAGTATTTACCCAATAAAAATTATTAAGTCTAGAAAAAAATGCTGATTTCCCAAGGTCCCTCCTATGTCTCTTAATCTTTCTTAAAATGAAATGCTCACAACATGGCATGTTTTTAAATGGCTGAAATTCATAATCAAGGAAAGGAATAAAGAGGAAATAAAAAAATTGGGGGGAAGGCGCCAAACATAACAAAGAGACGCAATCAGGGAAATTCGGAATGATCCTGATTCAAGGAGACTATCTCTTGGCAATAACATTTCCCTGTTTAAAAGTAGGAATGTTTCCACATGAGGTCCTTTCATAACTGCTGCGGTAGCCACAGCATACAGACCCAGACAAGATCTAGCCCCAACTTTAAAACTGTTTCATGAAATAAGCATGGTTATTCCTTATTAACAGGTCTTCTGCTTTAAAATACATAATTCTTCAGAATGAAACTGCGTATCCATGCATATCTCATCAAAATTTCTTTTTTCCTCAGGTACATCCTGAAAGTTTTATAATTTTTGAGGTGAAGAAATAGAATTGTGGAATAAATATAGCAGCTCCCGCTCCTGTCTTTTAATAGAAAAAGAAGGCATCCATCATCACTCACAGATTTATGGATATGTCAGCTGTATGCTGACATGTACATCTGGGTAGTTTTCTTTTCTGTCTCTCATACTTAACCATCCAAAAAAGCCTTCATCTCACTTCCAAAATTAGTTGAGCATCCAAGCATTAGGACTGTGTGTAATGAGGAAAACGATTGAGCAGATATGCAAAATAAACTGTTCAACTACAACAAACAATGTTTCAACTGGAGGTAAACTGTAAAATGACTGATAAATCTTGTCTGATTTTCTGCCTCTGAAAATGTCAACATCAACCCTTGGGATTGCTTCCCACAGTAAAAATGAAAATTGTATTTACATTAAAAGTAACCACAGTTTTGATGTGGCGTCATAAAAAGTTTATTACTTACATTTCATCATACTTTAAATGCAGAGATATTGCAAAGTAGTAGAAGCGCACTCGTTACACTGAGCAGATTTTTTTGCCTGTTTATCAAAAGTCACACCGTATAACTTCAATGCACCTTTTTTCATTTCAGAGGTCTAACATTCCAAAGTGACACAAGATACAGTTGACCAACTTCAGATAACATCCCTAGACAGTCTAATTCAGAGTATCTTAAAGGTTGTATTTTGAACATCTTAGAATATGTCCAGATTTCAAAATATACATGACTTCCAGGATGACTGGGCTCAGCACTAAAGACTCTTTCACAGTAGTTTGTGAATTGCTATAATAATATTTTCTTCAGTTAACTTAATAGTTGTGTTTGCAGATGGGTAAAAAATCAAATTTGTTTAGATGCATTTTTTCCAACTTGCTCACTGTTCTCTTTGCCGTAGTAAAAGATGTCCCTACTTTAATCCAGATAAATGAAGCATAATTTTTGACAACAGCATGTTACAGGTGTGAGAAAATAAACAGAAAACATTTCATTACATACTGAAATGCCAAATTAAAGGTGAATTCAAATTGACAGACTAGTTTTTAATTTTCATTGGAATAGCTATATTTGGAAATGTATGTTTTGGTTCATTTTGTCTTTGTAGTCTGCAAAACACCCTAATTAATGCAATTAAACAATCATATTTAACTAGAAGGATTCCGCTGAGACACGGCAGCAGACTTAGAACAGGCACATTTTAGAAACTGTCTAGGCTCTGCTTTGACAAATCAAATAATAAAAATTCAGCAGATCATAATTGTCAATCTCAGATATTTTATCTCTCTCTCTCTCACACTGTTCTGAAATGAGCATCACTGAAAAATCTCCCTTGAAAATACCACATACTAAAGCATATCCATTTGGAAATTACTGCTTTTGTGCACAGTAAGGAGTAACTTCATGGAATAAACTATTTCCACTTAACTTTATTTTAACATACCTTTTCCTTAAAAGATTAACCCCTTACTCACTTAATTTCTAGTCATCACTTTCAGCATTTCAGAACGCTGTTGTCAACAAGCAAAATCAATCTCCATGCTCTTAACTCCTGCCTGACTTTGTGCCCTTAACTATTTTCTCCAATTCCAACACAATTGCCATGCATTTAATCAGCAAAAAAGCATACATATCCCTGTGTTCAGTGGCTTTTATATTATCAATTTGGCCATAGGGGTTTATTTTTTTCATGTTGGAAATGTCAAAATGTTGGATGAGAATCTTTTTTCTCTCTCTGCATGGATAAAACCAAACTAAATAGGGACCACAATATGCTAAAACCTCTGGAATCAGCAAAAGTATTAAAAATACTGAGATCTATATTAATTTCAAAGATTTAGAAATGCACTAACAACTGTGAATTCACATTTGCAATACAAGAGTATACTGGCAACTGCTGCTTACAGAAGAGAAAAAAGAAAAATGGAAGAAACAGGACAGAGGGATTGTCCTCAAAACCAACCAGCACTTTTACATTTGCTTCTGTGAAAGGTGCACTCATTTTACAGTTTATAAGAAAGGATATAATCACTGAAAAAAATACAATGACTTCTAAAATAAAGTAATAGTAAGATTTTAAAGGAATGTAAATAATATTGTGCTGACAGTTACTGCAAGGTGATAATAGTGTTTTATTGGCCTGTAAGTCACATAATCACTAAACTATAAGCAGTCACAAAGCAGACATTTAGTTCAAGTCAGTAACATACCCACAGCATGGGTGGCAAGCTCCAGGTACTAAAAGAACCAGCCAGCACTCTAGACCTTTACCAGTAAGCACAGAAGACAGAACAGAATACACAGAGAACACAGACACAATCAGCATCTTGACCTGCGCTTATCACAGGAAACCCATGACAGGAAATTCCTATTTGATATCAGGAGTCAGACACTCAGTGGGCATGGAGTGAAGGGATAAATTCATAGTAGTCCAGTGAAGCCAAAGGAAAACATTCTCTCCTAATAAGTCTGGCTATCACCACAATCCTGAAGTGGACAAGTCATTGCTGCACCTCCTGGCCTAGAGAGGAAAGATGATTCCTCAGCTGCTTCCCACATGTTCTCCAGATATCTGACCAGCACTGGAAGGAAAAACAAGTAAGACAAGGCAAGGCAAGGCAAACTTGATCTAGAAATGACCAAAATAAGAGGATTAACACTTTAGACATCAAATGCCATAAACAAACAAAATTTTTGCAAATTTGAAGTCCTGTTACAAGCATGAGCAAATCAAAACACCCAGCACTTCTGATTCAGAGCAGTTCGCCAGGCTACATTGGAAGGAAAGAAGAACATTTGTTACAGGATAGTGAAATTTTAAGAAACAGAGTCTGGCATAACTGGCAGAGTTATAAGAGGGGTCAACCTTAACTAATCATGAAAGGTACTATCGTGGAAGATGTTGAAAATAAAGGACAAGGAATCTGACTTGGGCAACTCTAAAAAAAGCAAACTGCACAAAGAAGTGACAGGTCTAGAGAGCTGCTGAATGCTTGAAGCATGTGAAGCAACAGGCATGGAGATGAAATAATAATGTAAGTAATCATGGCATGGCCTACAGTTCTGAAAGTAGACAGAAAAGAAAGATTAAGGCTGGCAACTAACTAGCTGATACTACATGTTCTTTTGGTACAGCAGAGAGGCCAGGACCTATAAGTACTGGCAGATTATAGGTTGAAAGTGATGGGCCGGCTGATTAATTCATCTGTGGCAATGAAAAATATAGCAGAAGGCAGGCCAAGCAAAGTTCAGGAGCCCCATTTTAGTTACAAATAGGTAGCTGGAGTCCCACAAAGTTTTTGGATTTTTTTCAGATGGGGTGAAGGCTGAGTTTGATCCAAAAAGGAAATAGGCCCAGGGTACATATGGATCAACTCATTACCAATAACAAGACAGCAGTCCTACAATTTGATACACAGTATCAAAGATCAAGAAATAGATCTTGTAGGATGTCCAAGAAAAGATGAAACCAGCACTTGAAAAAGAGAAATCCTCCAAAGCGAGTGCTGAAACAGCCACTAGGGAAAGAAAATGAAGACAGATGTTCTCCACTCTGTCAAGATTTCAAGACAAAGATTTCTCTGGTTATGAAGACTACTGTGATGTTAAAGAGGTGGTTTAATTAATTCAGGGGAGTGGGAGGGGAATCACTCAGAGTAGTAGCCCTGTAGTTCTGCTATTTAAATTCTACCACCGATATTTTACTGTATTCTTAAAATATGGTAGACATTTAGAGTAAATATATTCATTACTATAACTGAATGATATTGGGGTAGGAGAAGAGTCTGAAAAGATGCTTCCTTTGGTGGCTAGACAGAGCTGAGGGAGAGCTGAAGCTTTTTGTAAAAGTGAGACGTAGGAAGCATTAGGAAGCAAAAGAATGAACACAATTAATACCCCCAAACCTACCAAATGATTAAAACAGTTGAAAGATTCCACAATAATTCTATGACTATTCAACTGAAGGCTTGAGAACCCTTGCATAGGTAATGCCCATATGACAACAGTGTTAGCCTATAATAAAGGGAGAAAAGCACATAACCTGAAATGTACTAGGAGTTTCATGATTGAATCTTTCTAGTGGACTTAAAAAAAAATGACAAATAACCCCCAAAACAAAACAACAGAACCACCAAACAAACAAAATAAACCGCAAAAATATTTGAAATACAAGTGAGAGGCACAAAAAGCGTAACATTAAAAAGCTTTGTCTCTTTTTGGAGGATTTTAGTTGTAGCACTAGAAGACAGTTTTAATCCTGACTTTTTCCAGTGCCACTCAACCATGAAAATAGGTATTTTGATCAGATTAAAAAGTGTGTAAGAGGCATTCACAAGAATACATGTTGGCCACAGAATTACAGTTATAAGACAGGGTTGGCAAAAGCAAAAAACTCTTCATTAATGTTTTAAAGGAAAAAACTCATCTCTCATCCACATAACTGCTCTTTTTTAAAATTAATAAATAATAATGAACATGACATTTTATTTATGAATAATAAGAGTCAGGACAGCTTTACAGTTCACATTACTGGAAAAACTTAGTTGAAGTAAAACACATGAAATATTAATTCTCTCTAAACCTATCTCACTTAATACATCCATTTATGCATTACATTAAAGAAGCATGCACACATCTCTGAGCTTGTGTTCATATCATGTCTCAGCTTCAGAAAGAGTCAAGGCAAAGAAAATACTCAGACACGATCCAACTGAGTTCAACTGCTGTTCTGACCACATATTTTCAAAAATAAACATGTTTTGTAGGAGTCAGAGAATAATTAAATGTCCAGATGCCCATTTAATTCTTAGCCTCTGGCAAGCTTGATCACTCCCATGCCATGTGTTACATGGGCATGTTTCCACAGAGCTCAAGGCTAGGACAAACAACTCCCTCTAAGACAGACTGCTCAGCAGAGGGCAACTACTTTGTCATTGCCACTTATATTTAAATTTGAACTTGTGATCTTCATGCAAAAAGCCTTATATCCTTGTCATCAATGTATTATAATTATTTAGTCCTTTAAACATAGAAACACTAATGTAAATGGCAAAGTCTGTTGAAAACAGTTTCAGAGGAAGGGATCTGTAAAGTCATTGCACCTGGTATACCTTTCAGTTTTTCTGCTCCTCTGCTGATGATATTCCTGTGATATCTATTGCTCTCAGCAACACAGATGATGTATGCATCCTGTTTTTTTCAGTTGAAGTAATTAAAGAGCAAAAATTCCTCACACTTTACTAATTACCACAAAGTATAATCCTACCCAATTACAGTGAGGGGTTTATTTTAACTGCTGTATGGCTTTATTACTGGCAATTTAATTATTTGTCAGTAGTTTCATTCCTAAAGAGTGACAAATGTATATGATATTCTAAACTTCTATATTTTGTAATTATTTTTAATGAGGCACTGTTCCTAATTAAAAAATGTTTTGCCTAATTAAGCCCCAAGACTAAGCAAATGTGACATTTGTACACATATCTTTGTTACATATCTTTGTTGTCCTTTATATTATCACAGTACATGTTAGAGTACTACAATAGGATACTACTGCTTTATTTTGTTCTCTTTTGTTCTTGTTTTTACTCATCTAGAGTATAACGCCATTTAGCAAACTTCTGCTTTGCTTTTACTACAGTGGTGTGCAAATTCAAAACACAACCCTGGGCAACCTGTGCCAGTGCTTGGTCACCCTCGGACCAAGGAGTGAAAGAATTTTTCGTGATTTTCAGGGGAAACTTCCTGTGTTTCAGTTGGTGCCCAGTGCTTCTGATCTTATCACTGGGATGCATCACATGGAGCCTGGCTCCACCCCCTTTTGTACTTTACCTTGAGATATTTATGAAAATTTGGTAAGTTAGTTTCTCCTGAGTCTTTGCTTTTCCAGGCCGAGCAGTCCCCGCTTTCCCAGCCTTTGTCCATAAGAGAGATGCTCTGGTTTCATAATAGTCTCGGTGGCCTTTCACTGGACACCCTCCAATATGTCCAGCTCTCTCCTGTACTGGGCACCCCAGGACTGGACCTGCACTACAAGTGCAGCCTCACCAGTGCTGAGGAGGAGGATGATCACCCTAAAACTGCTGGCAGTGCTTTGGCTAATGCAGCCCAGAGTAACATTACCTTCTTTTTTTGCTGCAAGAACACATTGCTGGTTCATGTTCAACTTGGTGCTCACCAGGTCCTTTTCCCACCAGGTGCTTTCCAGATGGGCAGCCTCGAACATATAGTGGTGCCTGGGGATGTTCTTCTCCACGTGCAAGACTTTGTGCTTCCCCTTGGTGTACTATATCCCTACTCCAATAAAACACGAATGAAGAACACGGAGTCTTATTTTGTTTTGAATTCCTACACAGCCACACAGTGAACTTTAATAAAAGTTACTTTCAACACAAAAATTTAACTGTAGCCTTTCAGCTAAATGAGACTGAAGAATAAACAGATTGATTTAATACCATGCTTAATTAACTTCCTTTTCTCTCCTAAATGGAACAGTCAAAAGTGATCCATTACTTCGTAATACAAGATCATACACTTCTCTATACAGATATAGAGAAAAATTACACTGTTTCTGATGTGTCTAAGGAGCAACTATGAAAACAGAATGTCACTGCTTCTAGTTCGAAAACAACATGATATATTAGACCTGTAGATTATGCCTATATATCAAATTTCTACTGTATGAATGAAATACAGAAATTAGTCTTTCTATTTCTAATCAATTTTTAAATGTAGAAAACATCTTCATCTTAGCAAAACTGGAGAACACTCAGAGACCAATAAATTGTTGCCAACAGAATCAACATAGAGTATGAAGGACAAACTTAAGAAACAGAAAGAAACTTGAAGGAATCTCTGTGCTGAAGAAACACTTCTTAACAGATGCAGCATAATCCCAAGACTGGTTGTGTCTAAGAGCATCTGAATACTCTTATCTAAGACAAAAAACATGACTCTGCCTGCATTTAGTAGATTACTGCAAGATGTTTCTCTCGGAGCAGTATTTTTATGTGAGTTGAGACTGTTAGCACGTTTCAACATTTTTTCAGTAAGAGGTAAAGTCAAGATTGCATAGAGTTTATTAGGTGATCAGAAGGGTTAGACTCCCAACAGAGAGGACAGCAGTTTCGTTTAGCCTAAGCGAAAGCCAAGCTATTCCACTTCTGACTTGGTAATCATTGACAGGCCTGGCAGCAGGAACACCCCAGCACCCCAACAGCACCAGGAGAGCTTCCTCCAGTACTGCTCCTTGCCTGGGAGCCACAGGAAAACACATGGGGAGAGGACACAGAACAGGCTCTCACTGCTCACAGAGAAGTTTCTCTGCACTCTATGTGATTTTAAAGGAGAGGGTTTTGATGCTATTTTTAACTGCATATAATAGGGCAGAAAGAACTGAAGTAAATGAAAGCAAAATGCTGGAATCTTTTTGTTGAAAAACATTGTTGAATGAACATTGCCTCATTGCACAGCCTCATTTGACCCTAAACGCAGTAGAAACTACAAACTTGATAAAAAAAAGTTCATTACAGTACACTGTAAAGCGTAATATGAAAAGCACCCACAAGAAACAAGCTGGAACAAAATATATTGAGTCAACAGCAGTCCAAATTCACTGGCTCAACTAAGGAAGTAATGAGAAACAAAACAGAAGATTGATTTTCACAAGGACCATGGAAAATATCAGGACATTGAGAAAAACAAGTAATTTACATGCATAAAGTAAAAAAAAACCTTAATGATTTAGCTACTGTAAACCTAGCAGAAATGTTTCCTGTTAACTTTTAAAACAAATGGAACCCAGTCAAAAATTTGCCAAGCACATTCTAACACCCATTCTTCCATTTCTGAATTTCCACAATTACTGTAGAAACAGCTTCCTTTTTTACTTTTCTTTGTAAATGTTATTTTTCACGCTACAGTACCAAAACAAATTACAAGAAAGTACGCTCGTTTAAAATGGCTTTTTATTGTTTGCTCGACCATTCATGTCCGTATTTTGTTATCACAGTACTCCTAAATATTTTGCAACCTGCAGGGCACATGTCTAAAGCACATTCCCACTTTGTGCTTATCCCCTCTTTGCAGTTATCTTTCATTCCCATCATTTCAGCTCCTCTAACTCAGGGCATCTCCTGAGAGCCAAAGATGATTTGCTATCAGCTACGGGAGCACCACCTCACTCTCCAAATACTGTCACCAGATGGAGATTGTGCACTAATTGCTGGGCCAACTCAACTAGGCCAGCGGGACACTGAAATCAAACACATTAGAGCTAAACCACCTGACTTGCAAGAGTTGTTTGACTGGAAATACACATAAATTTTTAAGAGTTGCAAGAGAAAGCATGAGTATTTATTTGGAGAATGCTGGTTAACAGAGGTAAGTTCATTACCTAGACTTTAGTATCTTGGGGACAATCTTGACCTCATGAAAGAGCATTTATGGACGACATGTCAAAGGAAAGTCATAGGATCTTTTCCTTCTCTCCCAGAAGGATAAAAAAGAAGGCTCATAGCTACCAGCACCAGCTAAATCCTGAAGGAGATTTATCATTCTTCACTCACCTTTACCCCCTCTATGCCCTCTGCTTGAAGAAGTATAATCTTGGTAACCTGGATGGTTTCCTCTGTACAACACTGCTACAAGTCAGCAACTCAAGGCAATACTGAAGCCAGTGCCTTAAGCAGTCCTGTGATGACACAAACTCAATATATTTTGCCTGGAAGAGTTAAGGAAGGAACATGCTTCCCACTTGCCCTCAGCACTGAGCACTGCCTGCAGAAATGAATGCTCTTTCTGGCCTTTGCCCTACCCTTCCATGCCTTTGTCCTGAGGGGTGCTCTAAGAGAATAAGGACTGCACTCCAACAGCATCAGCTGCTCCCCTTCACCTGGGTGAGGCCTCTAATTTCCCCCTCTTTCCTCTAGAAGTACTAGTTAGTATGTCAGTAACATTTTTAACCCAAATTTTAAATTATATGATACAGAAATAAGTAGGTGTCATTACGACAATAAAAAATTAGTTCTGTATTTCACTGTATTCTTTCTGTTGGGTTCTGTTGGGTTTCTTTCTTCTTAAAAAAGTTACATAGACCTCTTTTTCCCCAACCACTGACTGGTTACTTAGTTTTTAAATAGATGGAGGCCTCAGTACTCAGACATTTACCGAACAACCAAATCTTCCATCACCAAACCATAGTGTTAAACACCTTTTCATTTTTTTGTTCTATTTAAATTAATTTAAACTCTTGAGACAGGGAGACAGGAGAGAATGCTGCCCTTTATTTTCAGACCTATACTAACATCCAGTGCTTCCAGTGACGTACATAAAACTTTTGCAGGAATTTTTATGGAATAAAATTTTTGAATAAATTTTTTATGGAATTACAGCTAAAAATGATCAGAAGTCATCAACCAGGTCTAGCTAAACTATCTTGATTGTGAGATACAGGATAATTAAGAGTATGCATGTTACCTCAGTACTGTCAAGCGTCTTTTCAAACTAAAATTTGAAGCAAGCATTAGTGCACTTTGTTTCTTCTCCTTTAGAAAAAAGAAGGCAAAGTTGCTCCATTATTTATATTTAATGAATCATTCAAAGACACCAGTTTTGTCTATTTATAATTGCAATGTTTAAATATAGTGCACTGATTGCTTCTTGTCTTTTTGAAGTACTACATGGAAACATCTGCGAGTTTATTTTGGAAAAAGAAATCAATAGAAGTTATAAATTCAGAATCCAAGTGGCTCTTAATTGAGGATGCTGATGCTGACTGGTACTTAACAGGACTTCCAGTTTCAGCATGGGGCCACTGGGGTCTGACCCTTCCAGTGGTTTCCAAGAAGAATATAGAACAGGAAAGCAAAGGGGGAGCCCCCAAAGATGGGGAAGAAAATGATAACCAGGGAGAGATTGTAATACTGTGTGTGTAACACACTGATGCCAACTGCTTCTCTCTCCTCTTACTCCCTCCGTTTTGACAATATTTCTACTCCAGCCTTTTTGGGGAGGGGTATTTTATATCAGCTATACTGTCAGAATAGTGATGTCTGTCATTACACTTCGTGAGAACTGCAACACATATGGTTCCCCATGTCCAGAAAGTTTTTTGAATCAAATGCTGCCTCTAGAGCTCCTAGTTAAGAGTTACTACTGCCTCAAAAGAGAACAGCCAAGGAGAAGCAATACAGAACCAAGTTTTTTGCCGGATAAGACAGCTCCACGACTGTCTCTAGCTGCCAACAGATCAGCAGGCTTATGCTTTGCTCACAAGAATGCCCTCTCCACACAGGTATCCAGTTTCTCCCCCTGCACAATTGCTAGCTGTGACCTCTCCCTTCCCATACCCTTGTAAGAACAACTTCTGCACTAATTAAAAGGCACAAGCATTTCTTTCTCTCACACTTCACACATTACAAACTCACTGCCTTTCCCATGGGTTTATTACAGTAAAATGTGAATCCAATCCAGTTCCCTGGTGTCTGAGATGTAACACATGTACACAGACATAACCCAGACACCTGGAATGCACCAACTACTGAAAGAAAGAAACGTACGAACAGTGGGAGCCGGGGAGAAAACCCCACTTTCGCAAACAACTTTAATCCCGTCCCTACTCTAAAAATTTATTCAAAGCTGTAGCAACCACAGGGAATTTTTAAACAGTCTCACTGCACACTCAGCTCTCCAAGTAAGAACCAGACACAGTGAAATAAAAGTAAATAACAAATAAAACTAAATAAAAGTTCTATGCCTCAATTGAAAGTTTCAGTTGAAATAAGCCTGCCTTTTGTAGTTGAGCCACGACTTTATAGTGACTGCTAGAATCCATATTGACCTTAGTCAAAGCATTCTTCTGTCTATATGATCATGTCCACAGAGCATCTCAGGCCATCTGCCCCTTGAGATCATGAAACAGGAGCTCATCTGGAGGTTGGGCATGTAAAAGCACAACTGTCTCCTGACACTTAACAGGATATAAAAGCTTCTATTAGATTAAGGCATGTTTGTAACTAAATAGCGAGGTGAGCTTGTAGATGGTGCATTAGGAAAATGAGGATGCTGGGTACACTATGTTTGCTTGGTAGTTGTCCACATCCAGCATGACAGTGCCCGTCTCACAGAGGTGCTTGTCCCACTTAATGGAAGATTAAGGGGCAAGGAGAGAATGAGTTAAATCCTTTAATTTCTTCTCTCAGACTAAAAGTACGCTTCTTTGACTTAATGTTCTATGTATTTTCCCAAATAAAACAATACTACTGTCAACTCCATATAACTTTATAAGTAATTTGTGAATAAAAAAATAATGCTGTGCAACTTTCCAACGTGATGAGTATGGGTAACTATGATGATCTGCAAGTGAAAGGGTCAAGCAACTTCCTAGTTGAGATTTTCTTTATTTCTTAGTGAGGTAAGCAACAATTGGAGGAAGGAAAGGCTTAAGCATGACATTTCAGAAGCCAGAAGCTGTTCTCGTAAAGCAAATGAACAGTACAATTCAAAACCAGGAAAGCCACATATAATTACAGGTCAAAAAGCTGAAAGCATAAGGGGGAAAGGAACCAAAACATTGAGAGTCTAAAAGACCAACAAAATAGCAGAAACAACTAGAACAAACATACTTATATAAGCAGAAAAAGTAGAAAATAATTAAGTGAATTGAAATATGACAAGCCCATCAAAACACTAGGAGGAGCAAGATGTAGTGTTCATCTTTATATCTTGATGAATAAGAGTATTGAAATGGTCTGTTTTTCCCTCAGAAAATAAGTACGTTAGATTTTAACTTTCAGAAGGAAAAATAAAATAAATTTGCAATTTTTTTTTTTAATAGTACTCATGTTTAATGAAAATAATTTGACAAGCCGGAGGGCTATCTGTTCAAATCAGTGATTAATTAAACAAGACTACTTTAATTATTCTTAAAATACCACTGCTACGTTTGTAATTTTAAAAGATTTATCAGTGGAGAATGCTGCCATTTCCAGACTTGGAAATCTGAAAGATTACAGGCCATATATTGAAGGTTTCAAGAAAGAAACTAAAAGTTATTTCAGTCTCAGGGACAAGAAAAAAAAAGATTAACTGCGAGATGTTCAGTAAAGAGAGTGCAGATCCTTCGGCCATTTGACACAGCAACAGTTTTTATATCTGGTATAAAGACTAGATGATTCACACACATCCCTGCTTACTAGTGGGTCTCCTTTAATTCCCTTTCTAAATGCACTCCATCTAACAGACATGTCAAATAGACAGTCTTTCAGAATAGACTGGCTTTTCTCAAGAAAAATACGCAAACAACACACAAGACATCTGAGCTTTTGCCAGACTACAGCTAGCTGTAAATATGGATCTAATCATTTGGTACATGCTGTACAAAGTTGTACAGCTTTTCAAAATTGGGCATGTTAATAACATGCAGACTTTATCAATAACTAGGGCACATATTTGGAAATGGGGATAATCAGTTTAAATATTTCTCAAACTTAAAAGGTAAAGCCTAAAAATAAGATTACAGTAAAAGGCATTACTGGCACAACAGCTGCCAGAAAGATTAAAAATGAGTGAAACAATTGAGCCTTTGACACAAACACATCAATCTGCAATGCTCACACTGTCATGGAGAGACCAGGAGTCATTAGAAGAAGCAGGTACAGATGCAAGAGAATCTGTGTTCTAAAGAAATGCTTTTCCTTTATTTAAACTATGCAGTTGAAACATAATGTACAGGTTTATTTAATCCACAGTAACGTCCACAACTTCATTATTTCAGAAGCTAATGTAGCAGGAGAGGTGAAGAAGGAAGACATGTATTTTGGACACACAAGGCTTTTTTCAGACTAGTCTGATTTTAGTGACTGTGACTTTTGGTGTAATGAAGGATATAACATCTTCCTACAGATCATATCTTCTTTTTTTTCTGTAGACAATCTTGGCTGCACTACCAGTATGAACAGGTCTTTGAAGGAAGAGTCATTGGCATTCATTTGCTCTTTTTAAATAATCTGTTTCCTCCTTAGTCAACCATGTACTATAATTCACAGCACCAATGCAAAATGATGGAAACAAAGTCTATATTCAGACTTTTCACTACACTTGGGGTTTTGAAAACCTATTTAAACTATCCCCATACAGCTGGGTTTTTTTCTGAGAAGTTTTAGTCCTCAGACAGAAAATATTCCATACCTTTGATCAAGCATGACAACCTTTGCTATTCCTTTAGTACTGCTGTCATACTTAAAAGATAACCGTAACATTAGGGAAGTGGATAATACTGAAAAGAGGATGTGGTAGAAATTAATGCATTTGAACTAGTCAAGTTTTCTGATTTGTTCTCTATTCATTTACTAGTCTACTGTCAACATCATTTCAGATTCCTTCTAGATAGTCCAGTACCACTGACTACTGAACCAATTCCCAAGACATAAGCCCTTCTTTAATGGCAACAGCTGATTTATTAATTTAAAAGTCAAGGTTTTTAAGTTTTTTTTCTTCTTCGCCGTGTAAAGTTATTGGTACTTACCTAAGCTTAACCCCATCTGCATTTAAATACTGAAATCACAAAGTCCCCCAGAACTTTTCGTGGTTGCTTTTGATTCAGAAGAATCTTTCTCCACAATGAAAAAGTGTCAAAATATTGCATCTTCCTGTCTAATATTTCAATGGGGCAAGCTCTAGAGTTTTTCAGACATAAACTCCAATGAAAAAAATATTTAAATTAACTGTGCTGCAATCACATTATCTATCTGCACTGTCTCCTTTTCATCTTAATAATCATTAACTTTGCTGACTCCTAGCAAATTTGTATCTTGCTTATTATGCATTAATAGCTGTTATGGACTTACAAATTTAAGGGGTTTTTTTTTATTGTGTCTTTAAAATGTCAGAGTTTACATCTTTTCCATTTTCTTCAGTGGATATTGCCTTCACTTTCTGAAGGAAGCATTTTTATTTTCAACAGATATCTGGCCCTTCTTTTTTTTTAATTTTTAGACTTTACCCTTAATACCCTTAATTGGGACACATTTACTTGAGCCTCTACCTTTCAATGTAATTCATCCTGACTCCAAGCACCCTCCCTTTTACCTGTTTCTTTTATTTCTTTTTTTAAATTAAAATCCTTTTTGTAATTCAAAACACTAGACAAAACAAAAGTAAAACAAGGGTACAGTGGTGCCACCAACCTTCACCATAGAAATTGTTCTGCAAAGAATAAAAGGCTTCCATATTCACAGCCATTGTTCCTCTTTCTCAGGCAAAAGACACAAGATCTAGTCCAAAAAAAATAAAGCTTTAAAAACTCAGGGACACTGTTCAACTAGTGACATAACTATGAAGACAAAACTTTCTTAGTCCTACCACTGAATGGAAGTTAGACATAATTGGGTGCTTATAACACAACAGTTCCAGGATTACATATGGACTGGACTTTGCAATACAACACTTTTCTATCCTTGATTAATAAAGATTACCAGAAATTTCAAGCCTTTCATCCTTTCTTTTCCACCTTCCCCAAAGAATTTTATGTTGTTTTTATGTTCAATTTTATGCTCTACAGCTAAGTCTCCTAAGTCATTCCCTCTAAATAATAAACTTCTTCAAGGTCAAGTGCAAGGTCCTGCATATGGTTGGGACAATCCCAAGCACAAATATAGGCTGGGCAAAGTATGAATTCAGAGCAGCCCTGCTGAGAAGGACTGGGGGGTCCTGCTGGATGAGAGCTGGACATGCCCTGGCAATGCACACTCACAGCCCAGAAAGCCAAACAAATCCTGGGCTGCACCAAACACAGCGTGGGCAGCAGGGCAAGGGAGGGGATTCTATCTGCTCTGCTCTGGTGAGATCCCATCTGGAGAACTGCATCCAAACTTGGGTCCCAAGACAGGAAGGACATGGACCTGCTAAAGCGAGTCCAGAGTTGAGCCACGAAGATGATTAGAGGGCTGGAGCACCTCTGCTGCAAAGGCTGAGAGAGCTGGGGCTGTTCAGCCTGAAAGAGAAAAGGCTCCAAGGAGAGCTTAGAGCATTTTCCAGTACCTAAAGGGCTAAAAGAGAGATGGAGGGGAACTTTATATACAGGCATGGAGTGACAGGACAAGAGGGGAATGGCTTTAAACTCACAGAAATATTAGGAAGTTCTTTATCGTGACAGTAATGCGGCACTGGAACAGGTTGTCCAGAGAAGCTGCGGATACCCCATCCCTGAAGGTGTTAAAGGCCAGATTGGATGGGGCTTCCCAAGGCAGGGGCTTGGATCTAGATGCTCTTTAAGGTCCTTTCCAACTAAAACCATTCTATGACTCTTAAATTATTACAGAATTGGAGTCACTGACTGGGAAAAAAACCCCTCACACACCAAATATATGTACGTCTGGTGTTGGTTGGCTAAATAGATAGAACATGTTAGATCATATTCTTCACTCTAGTAGTTTACTTATTTATTAAAGGTTTGTAACCACATACATACTGCTATTACTTAATTTTTCATTTTTGATGCAAATATAAAATTTGAAAGCTTCTGGATTGTTCACCCTTCTAAATGCTACTTCTGTGATCTCTAGAGCTCAGTCCTGACACATAAACTCTGATCTGATGTTTGTCTGGCATAAATAGTTCTTTTAGATCATAAAGGACTGAGCTCCTAAAAGACAGTTCTTTTGACACAAAATGGAACATAAATTCTCTTCTGCCAAGAAAAGATAAATCACACCGGTTCAAATAACCAGGAACTGCAATACAGAAACACAGCTGGTTAGCAAGAAATAACCAAACTAACAAGAAACAAATCAACCCAATACAAACCTCAGAAACATGTTTACATTTTTCTTTCAGTAAGAAAGAAATGGCTTTCCAGTAGGTGTTTCAGGCACCATGAATTAGTATTCCAGGATTACTTGCTGCAAGTCAACCTCACATAAGTGACTGTATTTTGAGAATATTGATTTCATGCAGTTGAAGAAAGCTTCTTGAGAAGCTGGGGTTCAATAAATGAAAAAAAGCCAGTAAAAACTGACTTGCCAATGTTAAAGTAACATACACCTAAGGTACCTTCGCATCTTTTAAAATTCTGTTCCCTATAATAAACATCTAATAATTAACAACAATTAATTAAGCCTATACCAAATTTATATTAATGTTGTGAATCGTAAATATTTTTCACAATTGGTTGCTGTGAAAAGGATTGTGTGTCATATGCAGAGGATGAGGATGTCACATTGGAAGTGATCAGGAACAGATGGATTTATAGGAACCACTGATCCAGCTTTTATGGAAAGAACATGAGCGTACCTTTTCCTACACTTTCCAGAATGCAATAGCAGGAATCTTTTATAGCAGTCTTTTTATTATTGATCTTTTTAAAATAAAAATTTCAAAAAAGTAGAGAACAAAACACAAATACAAGGTAATGAGGATGTATCACTACTGAAATGCTCAGAGTAGCACAGAAAGCCAAACTTACTGAGTCCTGCTTCTGCAAACAGTTTACAGGAGGCTGTGCTCTGTCTACAAGTTGCACCTTGATTTAATCCTCATGTAACAGTATACAGAATACCAGAGCAGAATGAACCAGTACAAGACCTCTTGCACACCTATCCTTAGAAACAAAAGTCAAAAGCAAGAAGCATTCACCTGGATAAAAAATACACTCGTAGCTCTCTAAAACAGAACTAGCCCCAATCAACTGTGCAGACAGGAAGGTTCTAGTTTAGAAGCACCAAGTAGCTTAGGTTGATAGGAGCTTTACTCTGACTTGTGTTCTCAAAGCTATTAGCAAATTTTCCACTTGAGGCACTTTACTAAATGGTCTGACTTTTGTCTTTACCAATACATTTTTCTTTGAAATTAAGTCCTCAGTAAAAAGAAAAAAAGGGGCAAATTGAGGTCTGGCAGCCCTCCTTCTTCCTCAGCCATTTTCATACATAATGTGATAACTTACTATGTAAGCAGCATCATTCCTGAAGGACCACCTCCCAATAACATGGCTCCTGAAAAGTCAGCCTGCCTGGAGACCCACAGAAGAGCTGCATCTTGTCAGTGAGACTGGCTTTCCAGAGATGCAAAATATGAGACATCCCTCTGACACCTAAAGGGACTGGCTGTTATTCCCCTCTCTTGATGGAAAAAAAAAAATTCCTACAGGAGACTGACAGGGCAATCATGTCATCTATTAGATGTGGATGTTAAACCTTGAAACAAATGGGGTGTTTATGATATCCATAAGAAACAGTTCTGGGCTTCCAGCACAAGTGAGAGATGGACATCCTAAGGAGTACAGCAAAGGCCCACCAATACTGTTTAGGGACTATGGCACCTCTCCTATAAGGAGAACTGGTTCTTCTCAGCCTGGAGAAGAGAAAGCTCACTGGGGAATCTCATCAGTTTTTCATAAATACTTAAAAGGAGGGCACACAGAAGACAGAGACAGGTTTTTTTCAGTGGTTCCCAGTGACAAGATCAAAGATGATGGTACAAACAGAAACACAAGAAATCACCCCTGAACATCATGAAACAGCAGTCACCTCCATGATAAAGACAGCACTGGCACATGTTGTCCAGGGAAGTTGCAGAGTTTTCCTTGAAGAAATTTAAAAGTTGCCTGAACGTGGCCCTGGGAAACTGGCTCTTGGTGGTCCTGTTTCAGCAGGGGTGTTGGACAAGAGGACCTCCAGAGGTCCCTTCCAACCATGCTATAATTTTGTGAACATCAACTAAAAAATAAAGAAGCATGGCAATTTATCATTTTCAGAATAAACCGCACTCTAAATTTCACATGGTGTTCAAACCTCGGCAATCATACTAAATGATGAGGTCTCATCAATGAAGCACTCTTTAGAAGATGGCTCAATATGTATGCATTGACAAAATTCTGAGTATTACTATTGGATCAATACTTTAATTAAGATGGATGAAATTATGTTTGAGAATTACTTTTAGCAGTAATAAGACAAAATTTTTCCACTTTCTTACTATGCTTTGATATTAAATATAAATCACAGTGTTGAGTAAGCCTCTGGCAAGGTTAATTAGTAAAGCAGTATCAATCAGGCATGAAATTCTCACAGGACAAATGTTACCCATGGCAGAAATAGAGAACAAGAAGAGACATCCATCAAAGATTAAAGGCCAGGCAAAGACTGTGTTGTTTCTAAAACAAGACCCTAAGCTGAGAGAGCAAAGTACAAAGCTTTAATAGACTATTCGAATGCATCACCTAATACAATAACTACAATCCATCAATTTTCACGTTAAAGTGCATCTGAATGGAAATACTCATTTACAACATGCCAGTTTAAATATCACTGGCTTTTCCCCATTGTAAATTTAAAGTCATCAATTATTAATCATTGATAGAATAAAAATCTGGAAACAAATATATGAAAACATGTTCCCTGATGCCCCAAGGCATTCAATCTTAACTTTTAGAACAGCTCCACAGCAGTTCTAGGCCTCACATGAAATGAATCATTAATTTGGTTTGACTACCCAAACCATTTTGCTTAGGCTCAAACTCATCAGCTCTATTTTCCAACTCTAAGTAGAGGGTACGCTATTCTACAAGTGCCCTTTGATTATAATGGCCAAGATTTTGGAGGAAAAAAAAAAACGAAACCAAAACATTTCTAAATCACAGACTAGATGCAACTCTTACAATTTTGCACCCTTCCTGAACAAAGTAACATTACAGGAGTCACCTCCTCACTGAGGTGGGGTCATACACCTCATCTGCTGTGCAGGCACTGTGCGCTTTCAGCTCCCAGACAGAGAATCAGAGCTAGGGCCACTTAGTACTCCTCTGAAACAGTCTCTTAATGAGACAGGACTAGGAAGCATCCCTGACTTCATTTACTGAGCTTAATGCATGGAAAAAAACAATGATGAGAAAATTCTTCCAGACAATGAAATGTATTTTTCCTTCCAATTAAAAACAAATGAGAACTCTACTGAAAAAAGCAGCACCACAGGATGTCATGCTTGCACACTTAAACAAGTGTTAGGAAATACATGAATTCACACGGAATGCATCATTAATTAATTCTACATTTGGAGTCAGCTTTTAATTACACCATCTCATACTAGAGCTTCAAGTTACTCCTGGAATTTCCCACTGATACGGAATCTTGATGACCTTCAGGGTATTTTTGACTCTTCAATAAAGTACTTCCAGTATGAAGCCTATTACCCATGCTGTAGTCAGAAGCCACTGGTATCAGAAGGCTGATAAAACTACTATAGGCCAGAGCATATATACACACACGATCACCAAGATACCAGCTTTGATTACAAGAGAACTGTTCTCAACACTCACTAGTTTAAAAGGCAGTTTGAGCCTGAACTAAATACAGCCCAAAAGAAGCTGAGAAACAAACTTGGACCCCTAAAGCTTGCTAGCTACTTCATGCTGCCTGCATTTAATTTTCTGGATGCTTGCCAACATACAGAAGGAAGAAGGACAAAAGACATTTTTAATTATGGAAGGGGCCTAGTTAAAAACATACAATTAAAAAGAAATCCAGACCATTTAATTTAACACAAAAAAACCCCTACAATATCAGAGCTATTGTTCATGACCAGCGCCACAGCAACGCAAAGAACCTGAACCAAATAAATTAGTATTTTTTCTATGTTATCTGAAGAGAACTATCTTTATTAAAACCAATCTAGCCTTTATGAATAATACACACCAACTTCAAACAGACCACAGAACAGTTACTCATTACAAAATTACCTCTAGGAAGGGGAAAAAAGGACACAGTTTTACTCAACAGATCTGCTTCCTGGTACTTCCAGTCAGAAAGATAGCCATAAACTGTCATGTACTTAAAAAATGCCAAAAAAAGATAACATTCTTCTACAGCCAGAAGAATGAGAAGGAGCACCAGCCACCATGGTGGGCTCTGCTGCCAAAGGCACCCTTCATGTGCTGGATATAGTTCAGGCATTATTGCCATAGCTAGTCCAGCACGCAAGGGAAGAGGGATTCTGCAGCATGCTGTACTCAAACGACCTTCACCTGGGTATTCCTACCACTTAAGCAAGAGACGATGGATGCTGTAATTTAAGACAAACAATAGGAAATAAAGCCCACTCAGTGCACAGGTGGATGGCAGCTTCATTCAAAGCAGCTGCACTGGGAACATGGCAGAAATCAGGCTGTTGTTGCAGCTTCGTAAAGGGCTTCACAAGCTGACAACAAATTGTTGAGGAAACACAGATAAAAACCACATTCATTATTCCTGTGGCCTTCATGTAACGAGGCTGAAATTTAAAAAAAGGTCATATAATAGCTCTACTGGATGGGTAGAAGGTTAAATGCCCATCAAATCAACTGCTGCAACTATGCCTGCTGTGAATTACTGCAGCACACACTTCAGTTTACTAGAAAGATAACAAATTATTTTGACAGTTTTCTGCCACACTTTAAAGCGTTTCCCAAACATTAAAAATTAAAGACTTGAAATTTAGTGGAAGACTATGAAGAAAATCAAAACCTCAAGTCTTCCATCTCTTTTACAACAACAGCTGCTATTCCAACACTGTATCCTAAAATTAAGTTTTATAGATGTATTCATGCCAAGGTCAGCAGCTTGGCAGAGAACCTGTCCCAAGCAGACTTTAAAGGAACAACATATATACTTATAGACAACTTGTCACTTGGAATATATCTCTTCTCAAAGCAGGATGTGGATGCTTGAGGTTCACAAGCCTCAGTTAAGCACGGCATGCCTGGCCCAGAGAATACTGCACTTCAATGCTACTAGCTGAGGGTGGAGGTAGTCAAATATAGAAGATAAGGTATCTCTGAAATTGTTAATATTTTATCAATACTTTGGAGCAAACAATGCTGAAAACCAGCTGGGAACGAAGGTGTCAGTATGTGCCAGCAACTAACTTAAATTCTTAATAGCATGCTGAAAAAACATAACAACATATTTAACAGAAGCACAAATAACATGAAGCTTGAATATATTTTCTTTAAAGGCACATACCACTTCATTCTTGGAATTAACATCACAATTAATAGATAACAAAGTCGGTTCAAGTGACCAACTCCATCTGCAAAAAGTCTGCTAAAAGTCTCATTCAGATCAGAAATATCTATGCATACAGTACTCCCAAAAAGATACAGCCTCAGAATTTTAGACTTTTTCTACGACACAGTGAAGAGAACATGATTCTAAGCATCTTTTAGCATTTCTAACACTAAGAAAACAAGACAGTATGTTGATGAAGGCAAGGCTAAAAGTGAAAAAAAGTAGTATTAAATACACAAATTCTTGAATGAGTAAGAAGTCATCAGGACAGCAAAATGGAATGAATCTAAAGTGGGCAGCAAAACAGACATCATAAAATGATATTCAGTCAAAGCTGGTCTTACAAACTGCCCCACACTCTGCCAAAACCCCACACTTTATATGATTATTACTCCAACTTTTTTGTCCCAACTCTTCTAGCTGTTAGCACTGATGTTAATGTGTCAAAGTTACACACAGGGATAAATCTGTATGCAACACTAATCTGACTTACTTTGCTTCATCTACTGCAGCCTAACACAGGAAAACTTATTTGTCCTCCTTTGCCCACTTCCTCAAAGAAACTGTTCTGGCTTGGCAAACTCTCTGCCAAGTATCCCCTGTTCCAACATTTCTTTATTTTATTAACTGAATATCCTTATTTGGGGGGGTTAGTGATACAAACAAAAAATACTTATTTATATATTACATCATTAAAATAAAAATAGAGTTGATAGCTTATTGACAGAATTCTTTAATATATAAAGGAAAAAACTCAAGTTTAAATCACTGGACTCATTGCTATAATGTGTAAAGAGTAAAAGCCAAGAGAGCAACAATAGTCCTCTTATGCTCTACTGAAAAGGTCACATACAGGATTAAAGCTGATAAATCTCCACGTTTGCATGGTACCATAGATCTTGTGTCTTCAAGATTAAACCTTTGGTTTTCATTAATACTACAAAGAGCAAGAACAAAACCTTGTTAAATCAGATACATAAGCTTATTTCAAGAAATGCCAAAGTCCTAACTCAAATTCAAGAAGATAAAGAAAACCCCAACACACTCTCAGGACGACTGAGGCAGGAGCCCAGGTCACTGGACCCAGCTAATCCCTTGCTAAGTAAAGGTCTCTGCTCAGCTAGAGTCTTTGTACCCACAGAACGCCATTGGTTTCCTCAGGTCGAGTATGTGCTCAGCTAAGCTTGCAAGTCTGCTAGATGAGGATCAGGTTTATTTCCCAGGGTGCTTAAACTGGTTACCAGCTTCTCTTCTATCTACATCAATCCCATCCGATTTCAAATTCCTGCATGAAGGGTCCGTAGCCACACTGGAGGCCTCCAAGAAGCAGCACAGCTCAGAACCAGACACGGCTGCCAGTTTCAGAGCAGGATCAAAGATCCACAAAGCAAACCAGCTCCTTTGCCCCACATACCCCTGAGGCAGAGCAAAATTGACACCAATTTTGAACTGGTGTAATAAATATAGCAGCTAATAGCAGAGTTAATTTCAGATGAAATGCAACTCTATTTACACTGTATTAGAGCTGCCCTTTGGCTACAGCAAGAGAAGTACTCCTCGCTCCTTGGACAACCCTTCAACCCTCTTCTGTCTCTTGACTCATGCCCAAATGCTCAGGAAAGAAAAGCTGCAAGCCTGCAAAGGAGAGAGGCTGGCAGTACACACAGACTAAACAGAAACAGGTAAGAATTAGACATACAGCATGAATATGACATTGTTACAAAAGAACTTTGCAGTGAGATCAGCTAAGAGAGATGAGGTCAAAGCAGTGCTGCTGCAACAGCAATCAGAAACATTTAACAGAGATAAGAGTGACTGCACGAACATACCAGAGGTGTGAAGGTTGCATTTTTCTTGTGAAAGACTTTATTCCACTAGCTACAAAACTTTCCCACAATACTTTTACTATAAAAGGCTCTATCCGAAGTCTAGTTTAAAAATCAGTTGCTGGGGATGAAGGAAAAAACAAAGAGCACACTCAATTCAGATTAAGCTTATTTCCCCAAAACAAAGAAACCCTTCTGAACTCCATTTGACCCATGACTCTGTCATCTATGGTCCCTCAAGTACTATCAAATTGATTACAGGGGATTTTATAGAACTTAAATAACCCCCAAAGATCCTGCATTTATCCCTGCCAGGGATGTGTGACTCACATTTCAAAAAAAGGCCACTCTAACACACTTGGCAGCTAAATATATTGGAACCAATTATCACTGCACAACTTCAGTTCTAGTGAGTTCATCAAACAGAAAGACTTTTCTGATACACTGTAAAGGTCCATTCTTCCAGCTGAATGAGCAACTTATAGTTGCCATCAAGCTAATTATGTGAAAGCCAGCAATAAGAATCTGCCTATACTGCTTACAAAAATAAACATTTTTTTAAAAACATAGCCATGTTTTAATGCTTACATTCAAAAGTGCCAAGTTCACTTTTCTTAGGTCAGGAATAGATTATTTAACACTGTAACACATTTCAAGTTCTTGTTGAACAAGATGAGGTACATACAAATGAGAAACTGACATCGTATTTTTTTATTCTCCCCAAGTGTTTCCGAAAGATGACAAAAAAACTCCTCAAATGCGAAGTTCTTTTTGCCTAGGAACAGAAAACATTTTAGGTTTTGTTTTTCTACACAGAGTAGGAAATGCTATGCGTAAAAAGAAAAATCAGTAACTCTTGCCTTCTTTAACCAGAGGTCTTTAAAAAACTGTTTACTGGAGGGTGGGTTGTGTTCCTAAAACCTGGGTTGACAATACTGAAGGGATTTATCTTCTCCCTTACAGTTACAGTGAAACACCATTTACACAAAAGCAGTTGGTTCTTTGCTGCAAGGCTCTTTTATGTAGGCACTTGCACAGATTTTTTTCTAGGACTGCCTCTATGCTGGAGCATAGTAAGGCACACAACCAATCTGTTTGACTCTAGAAACAATTTAGTCCTGTTTGTACTGCCTGGCAGCTAATAAGCTTTGCAGGGATTTGTCAGGGAATATGCCTGAGACCATAGCTGCACTTAGTAGAACCCAGACCTGCTGCCTGATGTCTGCTTTACTGCCCAAAACAGTATTCATTCCTTCAGCAAGAGGAAGGAACAAAACATGCTGATGGGCTCAACAATTACGAGGCACACCTCCCAGCCAATACAACGATCTGTAGGGGATGTAAGAGGATGGACTGATCTGTAGGGGAAAAGAAAAGCTTTTGAAGGAGGGCAGCAAATGTGGTAGTTAATGCAACAAAGACCCCTCTTGTGCAAGTGTTCTCAACCTCCTACCAGTAAGCAGAGACAGGTGAGAGACAAGCAGGCTCTTCCACCTCTTCGTTATGGGAAATCATTTACCTAAATCATCTACAACCTTCCACTCTCATAATATCAGAGTTAATGAAACAATGCCAGACCAGCTGGAAAGAAGTACAGGAAGATGCAAGTGAGTGAACAGAGCTTTGATTTGGCCCCGGAAGAGTCTTGACCCACAAGATTACTCCCTCTCCTCTTTCTGTCAAAATGGAAAACTGGCCTATGGCAAGGCTTCAGGAACAGTCAAGTGAATGCCTGTCCTGCTTCAAAGCAGTGAGTGAGAGTATTTTAGCCACTATCTACTGAGTTTGGAACCATTTCTTTTACATAAGCAGATAAACTTCTTCAAACATTCATTTGATGGTGAAAATATAGGCTTCAGCCATCTAAAATTCCCTTCAGATGACCAATAAAGTTTTTACAGTATTACCCCCTAGAAAGCTAACTACTCCTATAGATACATCTAACAGGAACAACAGCTACATAGAATGTTGAAAAACTGCCTCAGTGCCAGATATCAGTACAATTCCTACACTGCACTGCTGTGTCCAGTAACAAAATAACAAACAAATCTGTAATTCCTTAGCAAAAAGGTTTCAGTAGACTGAATGCACAAACACTGCATTTTCCCAGAGCATGTAACAGGGGAAAACGTAGTTGAATCACCTGGAAGAGTCTTACAAAATCCTTGTGATGAGTTCAGAAGTTTAAAAAAAGGAATCCATTTGAAGCATTTGTACTACAATTTGCAATGTTATATGGATTTTGTTTCTTGCACAAGACAAACATTAGTAGGCAAGGACCTTAAAAGCCTACTTCACTGTTAACCTTTTTAATAACCAATTCACTTTTAGCTACCAAAGTTAATGACAGATTATCTGCCAATGCTAGTGGAAACCAGCTGAAATAGGTTAAATATGAATGTAATCCACAATATGCGTTGTTTGCAATCAACTAAAATTGTCTTTCCTGTGACAATTTAGTTCTTCATAATTAACCTTGAATGACAACTGTAAATGGACAGACAAAAGACACAATCCCAGTTCTCTAACTATTGAAGATTTAGGTTTGTAATGAAAGCTAAAGCCTTTCATATGACAGGTTCATTTTAGCCAACAGACAGAGAAATTTGATTTGCATCTAACCCACAGAAACTAAAAATATTATGACAACTGTAAATAACAGGTTTTAAACAAAGGCTCAATATGTCTAAAATTTTAACTATTGAAGTGTTACTGTCTCAGGGGTGGATTTCTGAGATGATGGTTCCAGAAATATTAACTTGAGTTGAAACATAACTCTCTTATTTTTTTATACTGCAGACTCTCTCCCAGTGAGTATTCATACTTGTTTGATGAAAATCAGTATATAACTTCTTATTCCTCAGAAGCCCTGAAGACATAACACTGCTAAATTGAAAACACAGATGGCTTTATTACTTCTTATGCAACATTTTACAAAAAAATCTAATTACTCACAGTCATGCAACCCTACCGGTGATGAAAAGGCTGCACAAGCAATACTTCCATCTCACCAATGCTTCAGGGATTTTAAAAGGACAGCAATGAATCAAATTGAAAAAACTCAGCTCAACTTTTGCAGCAGCTGTCAAGTTTGCAGTTAGTATCAAGGGGATAGAGATGCAATTGATAACAGAATACCAAGAAACAGTGAATATGGAACTTCAAATAAGAATTTTTACATTCAAGTCTTTTGAACTAGGTGTACATTAAAGGGTTTCATTAAGTCAAACACAATCACACCTTGCTGCACCTTGCTAAACTGCAGTCTGCCAAACTCTGTGAAGACTTCCTCTCTTCCCCAAGGTAGGACGGATTTGTGAGTCCATTCCGGCATCACACAGAAGAGCTTCCAGATCACATCCCAAATTCTCAGTGTATGCACACACAGACACTCACTTCAGTGAGATGACTGCAATTCTTTTCCCCCTGCCACACACTTCATGAGCCAAGGAAGAGGCAGGATACTAAGGATAGCATGACAAAATCCCAGTGCCAGTTAAGAATTTCCCAACACAAGAAGAAAGTTCCTACACCCTCAGTGCTTTAAATCAACAGCCAAGATCACTGCAGTGCCAGTGCCAATGGCATCTGGTACACAGGAAACAGGCTTTTCTGCTTTTAAGGGCAGCTGCTCATTGCACAACTTCCTTCTGTATGAGACTCCCCTTCCAGTCAGTTTCATGGGTAATTTCACCAGTTTTTGCATAATGTGGAGGAAAAATGGATACCCTGTCAAATGATTCCTGCCAGGAAACAACACCCACTTTTAAACAACTTTTAAACATCATCAGGACTATGCATGAGCTTTGTTTAAATATAATATTTTCATAGCCTTTTCTGACATTGATAACAGAGAGAGTAATTATATAACTCAAAAGGTTCTGCAATAAATACCACTGTGTGGTTTATTATGACCAAAGAAATGTATTTTCTGTCTCAAACTCTAAAACTATGACTATGTGCAATTTTCTCAACATTTGCCTATCTATTAAAGCAAACCTAAATGTTTTCCTAGGAAGGGCATCACGTGTGATGAACACGAGGTAGTAAATAGTAGCTCAAAAGCCACGTAGGTAAAAATGAACACACAATACAATTTAAAGCTTTGCAAAGCAGCAGAATACTTGCAAACAGATGAGGAGTTCAAAAAGAGAGAAGACCCAAATATCAGTAGACAGATCTAATCAGCATTGATACATACCATGACTTTTTTTTCCACCACAGATATCTATGGAGAATGTCTTTTCAAGATGTGCAGCATATAAAAAGACACAGTGTTTGTTATTTCCACCACCCAATTTCTGACCACTTCATGAAACCTAATATTCATTACCTAGAGATGTTTAACATTAAGCAGTTTTGGTCCCAAGCTTTGCTACATTAGGCAACTACAAAATGCAGAGACTTAAATAAATATGTATCTTGGAGTTGTAGCACCTCACAGTTTGGTTTGTATTACTCAGAAAGAAAAAGACTGGATCTTAACTTCACATCCTCCATGCTAAATGCTGTTATCTAAAACTAAAGTATTTGTTTGAGTGAAGAAAGAAATCCACAGTACTGAAGAGCACTTTTATCCACGGACAGCTAACTGAGCTGAACTCAAAAACCACAACAGAGGCAGCCAAATCAAGAGAACATAAGCAGAGAAAGGGAACATCAGATTTCACCGGATAACAGTGACTTCAAAGATATTCTTTCTTCTCCTGTCTCCTTCCTAATATCCCTTGTCTTAGATAACCCAAATCACCATTACAAAGTGTAAAATGCTGAAGAAACTAATCAAAAGGAAACGCCACCATATTAACCAAGTCAAATGTGAAGACATCAAATACATGATTGAAATGCTCTGCAAATTTCTGAGATTACTATTCTGCAGCAAACATCAGTACTTGAAGATTTTTCCATTGAATGAAAAAAAGCATCATAGCAGTTTTTAAAATTCTTACCTGTCCATATACATTACAATTATGTACTGCTGACTTACTCATCACATCAGTTATAATTAATGCTAATGTCAATAATTGATGCTAAAGCAGCAATGCTTGCAATACCAAGATAACATATATATTTAAGATCATAATTTCTGCTCAAAGTGATGACATCACATTCTCCTCTTGCAACATTATCCTCTGCTGTAATTCATTCAAAGTAGATGTTGTACGGCCAGGACTGCTTGCTTAAAAGAATATTTTAATGTAGAGTCCTGTTGTCAGGAATCTCCTGTTCAATAGCCTACAAGACCACTTAACTGCTGAATCTCAGCAGTCTTACTTGCTATTCCTATCAGGAGTATGCATCTGATATGCATCTGAAACCTACCTTACTTAACTCGGCTACAGTAAACATGAGACTGGGGAAAATTCTGCGAAACAGTCTATGTTAGCATAAAAAGTGCCAAAGCTACCAACTTAGCCAGAGAAATGCAGGTCAAAGCAGAGTACTCCTGAAAAGTTCATGAAGTAAATTTCTGTGACGGTGGAGTTACTGTCCTTCCTTTTATGAAACTGAGTCCTAAGTTGATTAATAGAATCCTGAATCTTTTTACATTACTCAAGGGCAGACATAATTTGCATTAGTGTGCCTGGAACTGCTTCCTCGATTAATTAAAGACAAATGAAGTTTGAGAGAACTTTTGACCAGAAAAACACTTTTTGGTGATCATAGACTCTACTAAGGCCTAGAATAATATTTTGTTTGATTACAAAGAAGAATTATTTCTTCTTGTGTTACTAATACTTGTGTTCTGTCCTCATTTTTTATTCAGAATAGAAAAAGATAAGAATACCAGCCTGGAACTAAACTGAAATTTGGCAAATGTAAAGAATTTGAAGGCTATTCCTCCTGAGACCCACTATAAAACACTAAAAACACCTTCAAGCAGGTACTTATAGAAAGCTGATGTAATCTAAGTCAGGAAAACCCTCATTGACAGTTTGCTGACAGAAGTGCCAGCAAAAAGAATCTGTGCTTAAGATTCTTCCAAACACATGAATGTTAATTCAATTCCTGTCCAATGTTTCTGAAACTGGGCTACTTCCTAAATTCTCAGCTAGTTTTTCAAATCACAGGTTTGCATCTTTGGAGAGATGCAAGTCTAGCCTGTGTTGACGGCAAACATGAATGTACATGTTTGACTTGTTATAAACTTCTCATTTCAGAGGTCTTCCTCTGATTTCTCATCTGCTCTAACAATCTGAAAGCACACTTTGCTACTGTGCTTGTACTGACTAGTATTCTATTATACACTATACTAATAGAAAACTAGTATGTAGACAATATTATGAGTAAATATTATTGATATATTATAGTAATAATAGAACACTAAAGCTCACGGGGGAAAAAAAAATGGAAAATCCAGGTGGCAGAAGGGAAAACAATGCTCAGGCTACTATATACTTTGCCTGCTGAGACACAGAAAATTCACCAGTCCTGGACTGATACATAAACTGCTTAAGCGCTCCTTTTTGAACTTAAAGGAACTCAGTTTTACACAGATTCACCACTTACCACAGAACAAATCTGTCAGTTCACAGAGCACACTAGCTAGCTAGGTGTCATGTTAGCACTGAAGAATTGTACTCAAGAACCATGCTGCATAAAATATGAAAGCAAAATAAATACACAGTATTTATACAAATATAAAAATACACAGTAAATTCACAGTAATTTCAACTAATTTACAATAAATTTGATTTTCTTTATCTAGATAACCAATTAGCCATACATGAAACACAAATCCACACAAGTCCCCTTTTATGCACTTAATTTGGCTATCTGTAATAATATAACAGTGAAATAACAACAGGCAATATTTATGAGGCATATAGAAATTTCAAATAATATTTCATGGCATGGAGCAGGTTTCTTTACTAATGACATTATTTAAATTACAGTCCCCTATCTAACAAGAGATATTCTATTTATGCCATACAAGTATATGACTATTTTCATATTGGTCCACAATCCAATAAAATGAAGTTTTCAAAGAACAGACTCACAGGTGACATCTTGCTATCGACTGAAGGAACATCAATTGACAAGACAGGTTCATTCTTTTGTGAGACCAATGCAGTGGAAGGATTACCACAGGATTATCTCCAGGATAACTGACAGCCTACATGCAGATCCAAAAAAGCCTTTAAAATTCATCATATGTTCAACACTCCTACCAGAAGACCACAACTTTATTTTTATTCTTAAACAGGAAAGTAAAGGAGCAAAAAACCCCACAAAATTAAAACAGAAACAAATAACTCATCACTTCCTGCAGGTTCAAGAACTGTAAAAACCACAGAATCACAGTGGCAGCACTAACGAGCTTCCCCCCTCTAATGACAGATCTTCCATCACAATACAACGGTCTCCTCCCTTCCTAGTGCTATGCTGAGAAAAACCATGAAGTGCATCATGCACTGATGAAAACTGAAGAGGGAAAAAGGAGAGAGATACCACCAGCACATAACCAGCCACCCTCACTGACAAATGCTACACAGTAGCCAAGTGAGATACCAGAGATTCTTTTGTTAAATCTCAATCAAAGTGTTTCTGTACAGCAGAAAAAAAATTTATTAAATCCCTGCCACCTCCATCAGGCATCTCTTTTAATTGCTTCCTGATTTAGACTTCTTTTGATTGAGATGCAAGCACTGACTTCTGCGCTTCATTCCATTTCCAATGTGCTTCACAAAACCAAGATAAATTTGGAATATCCTTTCAAGCTGAAAGTGCTGCAGAAACGCCACATAATTTGCAGTTTATATCTTCCAATATTTACTAGCCAAATTGTAATCCAAATCGCACCAAGAACTACATGTAATTTGCCATAAACCAGCTTCAGGTTTGCATCTTCCTAATGCACAGAAGAACAACATTAATGAAGACTTACTATGATGCTCTAAAATATTAATTCTTTTGTAAACCAGCTTCATAGAGATATTTATTGTTTTCCTTTATGGAGTTAGGATAGCAGAATGGGTAAAGTAAGAACAATAGAGGAAAAGGCTTAATAAAGTATGTTTGAGTTCAACTGCTTTCAGCAGAACTTTAAGTCATAACCAGAAGGAGAATCAAATTATTACAGCAATAAAGAAAAAAATGCATAAGCGAATATACAGAGCAGTTATAATTAATTCCAATCAAAAACAACTCTGGTGGGCAGTTCAAAGACTTGCTCTCGCCTCAGGCACAGAGCCAAATACATATCAACTGTAAATAAAGCCAAGAGTAGATTAACAATTTACCCCAAGTTAAATTACAGTAAAAAGTATGACTGCAGTAACTGCCCATATGTTAGTTCCTTCCCTTAGGCAAACATGAAGCTCCTTACTGTACCCCTCAAGGGTAAATTATAATTATCTTGCATTTATCATAGGGTAGGATTATATACTTAGGCAACACCCATTGCAGCAAAACTTTGTGTTATATTCTGTTGCGTAATACCCTCAGCTGAGACACATCTGACAATTTTTGTATGTCTAAATATATTATAAATGCAAAACTTAACTTATTAATTTCTACTACTACTATTTTTTTATTATTTTCACAGAAGTAGCAAAAGCAAATCCATTTTATTTCATATATGAACCAACAAGTGGCAGAATGTGTTACAATTAAAAAGTATCTCCAAAGATATTTCTGAAGCTACACTTTGGAAGTGTTGACGAAGTGTTTTGACATTTGTGGTATTCTCCCACACATGCATATCCCTCTTTCCTTTAGCTGAAAATATTCACCAAGTTCATTTAGAAAACTTCATGCTGAAAATTTTGGCATTTTTGAAACAGAGATCAGAGATTTCTAAAATACACCTTAACTCAGTCAGCCCCATTCCTCACAGAAGTTGACTGGTAGTCCTTGGAACTCACCATAAACACAGGACATGATTATAAACACTAAAAATTGACCTCCCCTTAACCTACACATGGTGACATTTCTGGATAGCAAGCATATTCTAGTTTGCAATAGTTCACTTTGGAATGAAGTATAATAGTGAAGAATCTGGCACAAGTGATCATAAAGTAGCTGTCTTTCCACAGACCTCCTAAGGTTCCTAGACTCAGGATGGATTTCTAAGAACCATATCCCCTTTTTGGCACAGCTTATTCCTCTAGCTTTGAGTAGGAAGGTGCACAAGACAAGAATAGTAGAGAACCTGCAGGATGAGATGTTAGGTAAATACAAACTCATGAAAGCAATTTATTAACATTCACCTCTGTTGATTCAATAGGCTGAGACGGATCTTGTGACATACTCTGTGAAGCTTCAGCACAGTGAACATAACACCCAAGTTGGTCTAATACAGCAGCCTTACCTCCCCAAAGTGCTCCTTCCACACACAGAACTTTGTCATGTGGATTCCTAGATACTTTTGGGACTTCATAGGCTTCAGAAAGGAAGTATTAGGAATTATTCAAAATGCACCTTTTTATAACAAAAAGCATGGACAGTGAGATACAGCACCATAGTCAGTTGCTCGGTTGCAAGGGCAACTCAACTTTACAGCAGCCCTTTTTCACTCTGTCACCTTCCTGTGCTGTTTCTTACAGCTGTTCTTGGTTTACTCCCAACTGGGGGCAAAGTAACTGGCCACAAAAAAATGACCAGAGAAATTTCACTGTCTATGAAGAACACAGAGCATGGAAATGCTTTAAGTAAGCAAAGCAAGGACTATCTCTTGATTCACCAACAATACTTGAAATAAATCAGCAAATCTAAGCCAATATTCATTTCAATAAATGTCCCATCTCTGAAATATTATTATTTTTCTTAAGAATGGCTACTACTTTGTAGGCAGAAGCAGAAGTATTTTCCTTTCACAGACATTAGTGTTTCTTTAAAGTATATTTTTACAATTCCATAATGTATATTTCTGAAAAGAAGGATTACAAGTCAAATTTCACATCTAAATAAAAAGTCGTAGCTCAGATTGATGATAAGCTAACTTCATAATGATGAGCAGTATTTATTTTTTGGAGAACCAAAGGTGGATATAACGAAGATGGGAAGGTCTGCAGCTTCAGTCAGATCTATCCAGACTAGTGCAGACAAGGGCAGGCCTATGGCATGTTATGATAGAAACTTACAGTAAACCCATTCCCTTCTGTCATAAATAAACCCCAAAAGCAAAACTCAACCCACATTTTAAATACAACATCTCTTCCAAAACTGTAACACTTGGTACTACTTACAAGTTACAGAACACTATATGGAAATGCAAGAGTATCCCTGTTCTCTAAAATCTAATATGAAGAATAAATCCTGAATAAAATACATTTTGTAGCCATTCTTCTCATGTTTATTTACATGAGTACTTGAAAGTATTACCAATTGTACTGCTATAACATGCAAACAGAGAAATCAACACTTAAGGTAGACTAAACTGTAAAGACAGGAGTTTATATGCAAGAGAAGATCCCTTTCCTGCACTGCAGGGCCAGTCAGGTGAGAGAAGATTACTACTACAAGTCACGTTTAACAGCTCAGACTCTTCCTACACGAGACATCTGAGATTAAATATTGATTTTATATTATAGCTATTCATTATCACTAGGAACAATCACTCCTTTTAGCTAAATTGTAGCCAATAATTTGATTAGTCATAACCCACAATGAAGACCAAATTACACAAAAAAAGCCTGCAATAAGCTTTATAACATCTCTGCAACATCATGCTGCTTCCTGCAAGCTTGGCACATTAAATGTGGGATGTACTTCAGCTATATCTCCTATGGCCTGTCCAATATTAAAAACGTGAGCCAAAGACACTTCTTTCTATACAAATTTCTCTAATATTCCCTAAAATGAGGCGCCTTTTTTTTAGAACATTTTCATAAGAATGAAGAAACATGAGAGATGATGCTTGGTTCACCAACTTTTCCTCTCAGTTGAAAGGCATTCATAAATACATTTTGAAAAAGTCAAAACTATAGACATTGGCTATATTCAAATACTTGGCAGAAAGAACTTGTTGAGAAGTTTCATCTGTACTTCTCCTATAGCATCTACATGCCATTCAGATAACAAGAAACATCATGGTGGGTTCCCATGATAGTCACAAGCATGCACAAGCAAAATGCACAGAACTAGTTTTGGAAGCAGCTAAGCACAAGTTGCTCTTTGGAAGTACCCTGGCATTTTTTCCTGCATTAGGCAGAAAAAAAAATGGGCCCAAATCTATAACTTGAAACAGATGAAAGTTCTTTGCTTCAAAGGCCAGATTCTTTCCAGTGCCTTGGTTTCTCTCTTGTGAACCATAAACTAGACCCTACTGTCTTGTCAGCTGCAACCACTTTCTCCACTTACAGGTGAGGACAGGATCAATGTCAGAGTCAACGGAACCCACACACTCACCACCCTTGCACAAGGACCCTGTGGTGTCAAGGGAAGGAGTTTTGGGCAAACCAAAGGACTCAAAATGCTGCTGCACTGCACAGTGTAAGACCTTGCATCATTGCTGAGATACCTCTTTCCTTGCCTAACCCCAAACATGGCATTATTCCATGGCGAGCAGCACACTTGGATCAATATTTCCTGAAATTAGCAGCAAGTAAGTTTCTAAATGCATTTTAAAGTGCACCCTTACTGACTGCAGCAAAAACAACCATTAGCTATGACTTTCATGCAGAATTCATCCAAGTAGACATTTTTTGATAACTAACTTATCCTGACCTGAGAACACCGCTAAGGAATAGCTGTTAAAATATTAAACACAGCTGTTGAGAGAGGGCAACACAGTAACAGTGTAAAGCATCTAATACACATGCAGTTACTGACAACTCTTAATCCTGACAGGCTGTGTGAGCTAGAAAACAGGTTTGCATCTTGGAACATTATGTAACAAAATTGGTGATAAGCTATAAAAAAAGATGTCTTGCTCTTAATCCTGTTAATAAACCCTTACTTCCAGGAAAGAGCTGTAGTGCCCTATATACGTTTTAATCTTATTTTATAAGTCAAAGCAGTAGCAAAATAATGTATCTAGATGCAGCTATGATTCTGATGAATCATTCCTTGCACCCAGAAATAATTTTAGACAGGAGTGCTAAACTCATGACAGCTCAGCACAACCTTGCACTGGAGAAGCATGCAGCTGTTTTAACATAAGAATCACAAACAGCAACTTTGTCTCAGAGGAGTAAGACCTTTTATCAGAGGGAGAGAGCCCAGGAAGCAGAACAGTGATTACCTGCTCAAACAAAAAAAGTCAGAGTAATGGGCTTCCCCCACACTGTTCATCAGAGTGAAGAGCAGGAAGGCTGACCTTATGAAATCACTTCAAGTAATAAGATATTGATCAACAAGTTCATCTGCTGGAACTCTGAAGCTTGACACAATGAGACCAATCTCCTGTTCCTTCCTAACTAGGAAAACAGCTATAAAATGGCTTTGCTCGGAGGCAAGGAGAAGGGGGAAGACAGACAGAAGGGGGTTTTTGCTCAGTTTTTGTCTGGTTAAGGTATTTGGTACAAGCCTGCCACAGGAAGGAGAAACAAGAACTGATATGTAGAATCAACAGATAGCTACCCAAATGTCTGTCCTGGCATTTTGCCAGTTTGATATGACTCACACCGACAATATTTTGATTAACAAGCTTTGGAAGGAGTTCAATATTTTATCCACTACAAGACCCATGACACATACTGTAAAAACACTGAAGTCTACTGTAGTTTGACAAGAAAGTGTCAAACTGGTTTCTGGGTTTTGTTAAGTATGAGAATTTTGTTTCTTCAGAAGCCTCTTGACAGGCCTACTTATGCTACAATAGGATTATGCCGCAAAAGGAGCAAAAATAGGCAAAAGCAATTTAAACCATTTCATAACCTTCTACACAAGGCTCTGTTCTAATCCCTTACTCATTCTTTAGCTAAAAAGGTAATTAAAACAACCAGAGCAGAGAGGGCCCTCCTATGAGCACAGATATCTCATTTTTTTCCTGCAAATAAAACACCTCTGGAAAACTGATCACAAATCACTGCACTTGTCTTTACTACAACTGAAAATCTGACTTTATCAATAAAAGTAGCAAAGCTGATATCCAGCAACCCAGCTGTGAAAGACACAACATCAAGCAAGACATAGTGATGTTTCTGCCTGTGGGACACAGTCAGTTCTCAACACTTCCTTGTGCTGTTCCAGCAAACCCCACTTTAGTAGATTAAGTAGTTGTAGTGTTATGATCACATATCCATGTGGCACCAAAAGCTCAGCAGTTTTCCTTTGTAAATACATTTTCTCAGGTGATTAACAGCAGTGGATTAAACAAAAGAGAACCACAGCTGCCTGCAAAGAAGCACTTTTCATCCCTGCCCAGCGCAAGTTTTACCACTAAAATACCAACACACAGATAGCTGATCCAGCATTCCCTAAGGTGATGGAAACTCTCCTTAGCCAATGATTCTAGAAAGACAGCTTAAGTCACTCCAACCACGGCCTCCTAAGGTAAAGCAGCTGCTGACAGGTAAAGCATCTGGTCCTTTTGCAGTCTGCTCTGTTTACAGCTGATCAGCACTGAGTCCCTTCTACGCCTGAAGCCTTCTGCCCTTCTAATTTTCCTCCCTTTGCACTCACTCTGAAGGTTAAATTAAGAATCAGAACAGACATTTTTTAACCTGTACACATGGCTAAAACATAACATCTACCACAGTAAGATCATCCATCAAATATTTTCTGTGAAATTATATTTTCACTTATTTAAAACAACATGACTTCTTAGCATTCCTGACCTAAAACAAATAGACACATGTGTTTATAAATACAGTCATATTTATGTAAAAACAAAACCAAAGGGGGACTTGATCTGTACATGAGGAAAAAAAAAACAATAGCATGTCCAGTCAACTTCCTCAAAAAGCCATCTATGATTCTCAGTGTCCCAGGAGCCCAGAGACAGCCCACAGAGCTTCAGTGGCAGAAGGGATGTACACAAGGCTGTCCTCAGAATACACAGCAAGAAACTCAAACCAATCACCTTCCTAGTTATGCCAGATCTGCCTTGTTTGTCTACTTCAACTGATTCACAGTAAACTCAGCCCATCGATTTGCAAGTCTGTGTTATAATTTTAGCCACAATGGTTCCAGGTGACTACACTAACACTGGGGTAAATAAAAACATAACACTACTGCCAAAGACCATAACAAACACATGATCAAAATAGAAAGATAATAGGTGATCAAGTGACAAAGAACAATAAATATTAATCTCATGTCAGGTTGAAAGCCATAGCAAAAAAAGAAACTGAAACAATATGAAGCAGTAAGGCATAACAAACCAACCACTCTACTCATTAAATAGATACACTTTTATCTTATTGTTATCTTACTCACTGTAGCCAACTAATTTTTCCTCACAAAATGTACAAGAGCAAACTGTCTGATAACAGTGGGAGATCAAGTTCTGAGAAAGACTTAGAGAACCACTGCAAAAAATCTTCACTGCAGAGAAATTCAAAACAGCTTTGCAGCAGAAAATGCAGATCACAGATCACCAGTATGGCTTTTCTCCATACATTATGTCATTTTGTTTACAGAATATGGAAAAACAAAGTAACATGTAAAAACGGCAATATTATAAAAAACATTGGAATGTTAGCTCTAGAACATTTGCCATTTTACTTTATCACCTTAAAAGCATTTATTAGAAATAAAGATGAGCTCCACTTCTTGCAGTATGCTGGTTAACAGTTCAGCTGCCATTGGAAAAACAAAATTGAACTTATCAACCACTCAGTTTTTTTAGCTTTCATTACTCTCCTGATACAGTGGAAATCCATCATATTCCCTTACGTATTTCTTGATCTTTAGAAATATTTGTTACCAATGGGAATAATATGGAGAGGGATATGTGAAAGAGCTACTTAAATCTTGGTGGGGAAAAGCACCCAAAAATAAAACTATGATATGAAGAATTATATAGAAACCCTATTTTAAGAAAGTATCACACACAAAAGCCTCAACAGTTCCATTTAAAGTCTAATGCTGCTACCTTAAATTAATTACAGGAATTAAAAAAACAAACAAGAAATGCAAAACCATACCTTCATATATAGCTTGGTTTTGAATTTCTTAAAAGAAGTCTAAAAGTCTAACATAAAATATATACATGTCAGGTTTTTTATCTTAGAAAAGACTACAAAGCCTTACAGAGCTTCACTTCTAAATTGAAACTACATGATAAAGTTGATAACATTCTAAATACAAACACAATGGAGCCAAGAACATCAAAGAAGATGTAATCTCTTTTCTTGCAGGCTGAAAAATCTAAACTATAGCAAGATCATGTAATTTTCTTATATATTTTCAATCACATAGTAAGACAAAAAGATGTGCTGCAAACCAAGCAACCAAAACCAATCAGAGTAGCCTGATTTAAAAAAAGAAAATAATAAAAGTCATAGCTTTTAAGTCGGAAGTAACCTTTAAACCTCACCGGCAATTTTTAGTGTCATTAAAACTACTTAAATTCATATATCTTAACTGTCAGCTGAATTTCAGAACTTTTCCTTTGTCAGTACAGCTCATTATTCACAGTACTTCTGCATATGTCAACACTTGCAAAAGGCGTAACTTTGCAAGGAGAAAAAAGTCATATATACTTGAACTATACGTATTCATATATAAGCTGAGTTGCGTCCATGTGTTTCTCCTACCTTTTCAGTGTTTTAGCTGTCTTCTCACACCAGTCTCATACTTATGAAATTAAGTCTTATGAAAATTAGATGTCATGAAAAACTTAAGTTGCAAAATGGCAAAACAGAAACACCAGCAAATATCTATCTATCCAGGCTTTCTGGTCAGTTTTCTGTGTGCATGCCTCTTTCATCCCTCCCCCTCCCCCTTCCACTATGGATCTATTGTATAGAACAGGCAAGACGCCCCAGCATTTCCTAGCTGTGGTATGCTTGCTTCAGTAGGATCCAACCAGCCACCCTTTAAAAAGCCAGAGAGTGCTCACACACTCACCCTCCTTAAGATGTTTCTAGAATCTCTTGGCTGTGTTGTGAAAAAATATCAAAGTAATCAGAACAACCCATGGTACAACAAACAGTCAAAAAAAAAAAAATAGTGCGCTATCCTAATGCAGTTTTTTCTCCCTGCAGCAAGCTTGCACTACCAACCCATGCAAGAACTTGCACAGCATGCTAAAACTGAATTAGGTCTATGCTGCAAGACACATTCCTTGCTCCTAATGTTCCAGGTGAGACAGGATTCCTCTCGGTTTCAATTGCACATACTACATATGCCTAGTTTTGTGTTGATTTCAGTCATCTTCCTGCTCTGTTGATTTCAGCTTGATACTAAATGAAAAAGAAACATGATTATGTCTGAGATACGAGTAGCACAGTAAAAGAATGTGCATTTGCCAACCGTAGATAGAGACTTCAGAGCATTCTGGATAATAAATAATGATGTGTTCAAAAAAGGTAAGAGAAAAATCAGGCATAATAATTCAAGGAAATATTGTTGAAACAAGAAAGAAATCTATTGCATCTACCAATTCACATCTCTATCTGCAGTCCCCTTGTCACATACCAAACTTCCTCAGCTACCATGCCAGCAATTTCCATCTGTTTTCTTCTGGATTATTTCTGCTGGCAATAACTTTGTATACAGACTACTAAAAGCAAATTTAAGTTATCTCAATACAATGGATAACATATCCCATTGACTGTTTTGGGGGAAAGAGATGGGTTGAACTTCTTCACTTTCAGATGTTCACATGTAGACAAAGTTCCTGAATAAAAAAAGGAACCGACTACAGCAGGCAAAAAATTCTCTTAACATGAACTTCTGCTTTTGCTATGTCGAACACTACTTAGCCTCTACCCAGGAGATATACACAGGTGAGTTAGAAACGATTGCTGTAGTTTAATCTAGGACAGACTAAATGCAAAAATTAATTACTACTCAATAGTTGAATTCACGTGGAGGAGTTTGAATATTTCTTGCCTCTGTGACAGGAATGATTCTTAATGCATAGAACACCACAAAAAAAGCCATGTTCTCTGGTATCCTTCAAAACCAGTTTGCAATAATCAAAATACACCAATATTTTTAACCCTTTCTTTATCCTTACCTCAGCCTTTCTTCTTCTTTCTTACGAAGGCTGAAATCTCGCTGAACCACCTGGAGCACATGCTCTGCTTCTTCATCAGTCAAGCCAGAGAGGTCCAGTTTTCTCCCCATTATACACTAGGTCCTGGATATGAGTAACTATAAGGAATACCTGAAATTAAACACAGAAAATACAATAGAAAAATAAATTGAAAGCCCTCATATTTTTCACAAGTATGTTGAGATCACAGGCACGTATACATCAGAAAAGAAAACAATTCAATCTTTTTGGCTGGAAAACACATTTTACACTAAGTCCAACCATTAACCCAGCACTGCCAAGTCCACCCCTAAACCATGTCCCTAAGTGCCACACCTGCACATCTTTTAAATACCTCCAGGAATGGCAGTTCAACCCTTTCCCTGGGCAGCCTGTTCCAATGTTCGACAACTCTTTCAGTGAAGGAATTGCTCTTAAAATTCAATCTAAACTTCCCTGGTACAACTTGAAGGATTCATTTCAGGATTATTTTTCAGGTTTCATGCACTGAAAGCAACCACCCCACCCACTTAAATATAAATGAAAAAGATAAATTATTTGGGATATTACGAGATGCTGAGGACAGACATCACTGCTGATCTCAAAAAAATAACGTATTTAACTAAGTTGGGTCAAATCAGGTACAGACATTTCTTCAGATTTTATAAAACTGTTTGCAGTGCAATCCCTGCCACTGTGTATGAACAGAGAACATACTCTGCTGTAACACTCAAAAATGTTTTAGGCTGCCAGCTAAGAAATCAGGAATTATTTTGTGGTATTTTGAAGCACCATTTAAAAATCAAGCCTAAAAATTTTAAATGGAGTTTCCCAGAGTGGCTGGAAAGATTTAGATGTCATTATCTATACTTAGATGTCACCACTATATCATTATTTCCTATATTTGGAGGAGAAAAAGTAGTAGTTAATATTATGTGTGAATTGAAGGTACTATAAAGCTTGAACTAGAGCTTGGTCCATTAAGTTTCACTAATGAAATTTGTTCTAATTTATTTTCTCATTACTTTTACTCATTTAATTGAATTCTAGTAAATTCAGCTCTCAATATTAACTTGTGTCATTTGATTTATGCAATTATTTGGGCAATCACAGTGTCCATCTCAACATTGTGTTACAGTTTCAGAAGCATAAGACAGTTTTTGCATCTCTGTTATGAGCTCTCAGCAACATATATAATAACCATTAACAGTTTAGATCCTACACTGCATAGAAGAGGCAATTAGTGCCTCTTCATCCATGGAGAGTGGCAACTGAATGAGGTTATATAAAGCATCTGAGCTGGCTCTGGCTCAAAAAACTCCACGTCTAAGGAAAACTGCTACGGCAGACAATTAAGGGCTCCAAGTACTACTGCAAGTAGAGAAGTATGGGGGGAAAAAAATCAGCTTTATTTTCTAAATATTTCATTTGTTACTCTGATAATTATGTGGGATGTGGTTGGTTGGGTTTTGTTTGGCAGGGTTTTTTAAATACAGTATTTTCCTTCCTACAATCATCTGATTACCATTCTTCAAACAAGAAAAAAATACACACACAGGGGGGCACTGCTTATTTTTTCCGTTTTGGTTAGGCTATCCATGAAGTTTAGAATAAACTCCTTGTTCAAGAAAACAACACTTCACCAAAACCATGCAGATGGTATACAAGCTTAAGTGAAATAAACATGACAAGATCCCTCCAACAAGATACATGCTCACCATACAGCTAAAAAAAAAAGGTCACAATGTTCTGGCTTGACTCTGAATCTAGTAAGGAAGATGACAATGAGTTCTTAATGAAGGCTATAAAAATTTACTTCTAAAATAAAATTCTCCTAATTTGCATAGAGGAAAAGTGCCAGAGAAACAAAGGACTGTATGTAGACTTCATTAATCTTACTTGCAAGACCGAGAATGTATGTTAAAATTAAAGATTGGCTAAAACAGCGAGGAACAACTGGCAAGATTTTTCTTCAATGCTACACAGGTGCCTAAATCTTCTCTAAATTTTCACCAGAATGTTATGATTTTCCTGTGTGCTTTCACCTACAGTCCTTATACCAAAACCTCACTGAGCAGTGGCATGGAAAAGGAAAGGGTTTGCTGAGGGAACACTTGGGTAGCAGCTCAAAGAGCATGAAGTGCCCTGGGCCACATCCTTCCCTTCAGGCTTTGGGGCATCTGCTCAGCTCTTCCCACATAAAACACTTGAGTGCAAAGGCACCTCTGACTTTCTAAAAGCATGGAACAGCTTCCCTACAGGAAGGCGACATGCATGGGGAAGTGAGCAGGACTTTTCCAAGTAACTTTTTTCACACACACACACTTAAAAAGAAAATACAGGATACACAGTAAAAGGAAATAAAACTTTTTAAAGCAATTCCTGGAGCCAGGAGAGTACACATTCATGCTAGGGCTACAGTCTTCTGAGACACAAGACGATGAAGGAAACTGGAACATCATCTTTGATCTCGTAGTATCTTGAGCATCAAGTTAACAACTGTAGTTAACATTCTCATAATAAGTTCTCCCTTCAAGTCTTCCTTTTGGAAATGGTGCAAAAATCAGTAATGGTTTTTCACACATGCAAACTGGTCCATCAGTAAAAAAATTATCCCTTTGATTCAGCTGCCAGTGTTGATTGTGACCATGTATTAGAAGAGGGAAATTTACCACTAAATCTGGGAATAAGTGCCCAGCCCCACCACCTCTGACTGTCTGGGGTTGGCAAAGACTTCATTTCAAGTATATATACTTTAAAATCACAAGCAACTTTAACTTTTGACTTTCATGTGGTTTAGTTCTCGATGGTATTCTCAGTCTGCATTCCAATATTACATTAACCTCTAAGGAACTCTGTGTGTTTTCCCAGGAAATAATTTTTCATCACATTACTAAATCACCTCTGATCTGGGAGTATCACAGCAGTTTATAAATATTTATAAACAATTCTCAAGTGGCCTTTCTGGGGTAGATCCAGATTATGCATTTTGGAAATACACAATAGCAAGTCCTCTAGAGGAAATGTAACAAGTTAGACTTAAAACTAGCTTAAAACACACAAAATAGCTTCTCAGCCTAAAATAAATTCTGGCCTCAATTAAAATAACTTACATGAGACTGTTCAGATGATTGCCTTCATGACGACTTCTTTGGTAAATCTCAAACTGAATACAAAATCTAAGATCTAAGACAGACTTTACAAAGAATCGTATCACTCCTTAGAAAACTTTTCCTCAACAAATTAAAACACTGTAACAGGAAAGCCTAAGCTTACGAGACATGATTGGGTATTGTTTTAGTAATCTTAACACTTCTGACAGTCTATTTCAAAATCTAATTAAAACTTCCACATTGAAAACATTTCTTGATTTTAACCTTAAAAACAAAACCAAACCCCAGCCAAAAAAACCCCAAAAACAAAAAACAAGCAAATGAAATGTTTTTCAAGAACTGCAAGCAGCACATGGTTTCAGCACAGACAAGGGCATCAACACAAGAAACAAGGGCAAGTAGTGCACTTCCTACTCACCCATATGACAGCTAAGCTGTTTGGACTTGGAGTCTTAGCAGATGATTAGCATTACTGGGAGGGTCGGGAGGGAAAAAAAGGTTTTTGGGCTAAGTGCCAACTAATATTTAAGACAGATTCTCTGCTTGACAAAGAACCACATTATAAAGTTAATTACGCAAGTGGTCACACTGAATATTGTACAACACAGACTTCTTAGTTTTATGCTGTAGCAAAGCAAATCAGCACTGGTGAGGCTGCATCTGGAGTTGTGTCCAGTCTGGGCCTCCCCAGAACAAGAAAGATACTGAGAACCACAATGATGATGGTTAAGGGACTGGAGCGTCTTTCACACGCAGTGATGCTGGGAGTACTAGGACTGCTCAGTCTGGAGAAGAAAAGGCTTGGGGGGGTATATACAGTGGGTATCTGGAAGTAGATACCCACTGTAGTAGATACTGTTCATGTGCATTGATGAAATGTAATACCTGAGGAACTAAGACCACAAACTCCTTCAACCCAGTTATTTCCAATTGAAATGTTTCATACACAATACCTTTTCCCCACATAGTCTCAGCTTTAGAGTCACCAAACTCTTCACCAGCTTTTCTACTCTGCTCTGCTATTCTACTGTACTTCTATAATTTCCAGGTAGAAGATCAAGAAGAAACCTACTAGTAATTACATCTTTGATTCTGTCACAAATATGCTCATCTTTCCTTCCTTCAGCAGTCTGTCAGGACCCAAATAATGCTCCTCAATCTTTCTTTTCGTGCTTTCCAGAATTCTTTTAGTGCCATAAGAAATTCCTTGTATAATCTTACTGGTGAACATTTTTCCCTTTTAAATCATACAACAGGACAGTCACCTTTGTAAGACAAAGTGGAAGACAAGCACTTTGTCCTCAACATAGTTCCTTCACCACCCTTCGCATTTCAAACAGTTTTCTTTACTGAATTTTCCAAAAGAAGTTGCCGCATTGCCCACAAGGTCATTATGATAATTTTTAATGCAAATGTCACAATATTTAACATATAAATTACAGAATGTCAAACACTTCATTTGACAAATACAAGGTGACAAAAGTAAGGTGTGAATAGCGCTTTGAGTTACGTCAACACACTTGAACAAAACAGACTTTAGCCATAACCCAACATTTAAAAAACCTCACTGTCCAAAGTAATCTCTACTACAGCTAGCACATCATTAAGTCTGAAATGAGGCATAATTAATATTGGCCACAAATGTGTTAATCTTTTTTAAACTCCAAGAATGTCTAGAAGCTTGGGTAAAAAACACTGAGTATTCTTCCCTTTACACTCAAAATGAACAAATGTCCCAAAATTACAAGAAGGAAAATCACTCATCAGAAATAAAAGGCCAACTCTTTGATTGAAAAATTCAATACAACCCACCTGACTTCAACATAGGACTTGTATCTGGTGTATCACATTTTAAATGAGATATAAGATAAAGATCTCAAAGAGGATGTTATTCTTTGTACCCACACTGATTTTAACTGAGTTTTACTGCACATATTTTCCGGTCTATAAAAGTAAAAAAAAATTATCTTGCTTTCTTGGACTAATTTTATGAGAGATTTACAAGCAGCAAAGCAACGAGGTGGGAAGCTCCTGAGCAAAGTTACACTTGTTTCACTGGGAGTATAAGGGGTAAAGCAGCAGGTTTTAAAACATGAAGTTCATTCAGTTCCTTCAGGGAGAAATGTTCCTTATTAATGCAAGTTATTACAATAATTTTATGTACATTTTCTAAAAGATTGCTGGAACATACTCTAATGGGTGAAATTGTAAACCTTACAGCTCAAAGGTTAGTACTGCATGGCTTTAAATTTTAAGCTATTTAGGAAATAAACAGGAGTTTCACGCTCTTCTTGCTTCTACATTTTATGTTATTTTAAGTACTGAATATGAAATACCAGAATGTCCTGGTGACAGCTGGGATAGAGTTGATTTTCTTCTTAGTAGCTGATACAGCCCTGCAGGGTTAAACCATGACACAGAATTAAAAATCTTAGTGAAGTCACATTCCATTCAAGAAAGAATGGCACCTCTCATCGAAGGACAGCACTCTCCTAAAGGCAGAACACAGCATATAAAAGTTTCTAAAAAAATAGAACCTATTTTATTTAAATAGAAAAAAAATAGATAAGACTAAAGATTGCACTGTAGGACCTAATTTCTGTCATCTACCTCTGATGGTTCAAAAAAAGTCATATTAAAAAGAGAATCTGTATAACAACTGATGACCATTTTATACTTATGTATCAGGCCTGATACACAAGTACACAACTGATACACAAGTACAAATCACATTGGGAATTCAAAATGTGATACAAAAGCTAAACTGATGTACCAGAAAAATCTTCTCACTGGCAAAACTGAACTAGAGCAAAGTCTTACTAAAATTTGTCCCTGTAGCTGTTAAAGATCATAGGTTATCTGGCATATACTGACTTCACATATCTCATATGCAAGTGGATTTCTAGTTAGTGTATATTCTCATTTTACTTCAGCCTCTTCTTCCATTGTTTACACTGTATTTAAGCAAATCATGTTCAGTTCTATTTTCTCTATTTAGTAGCAACCATCTTATGGAAGAGTGCGTAAAGATGATGGGTCTGGCAGTATTCTGACTGTGTGAAACTGACTATCACTGTTCCAGAAACTAAGAAGACAGCTTGGAGAAAAAGACAAAACTGGAGCAGTAATGTGCTGACACACACTTGTATCTTGGATGATTTGCCTCTTCTCTATGTGCCTTCAATCTAAAGCATGAAATTCAGCTCATTACTGTAATGGACTGTCAACCAACTCCAGAGTGAATCATCACAGGCCAGCAAGAAAGCCAGCATGTGCACTGAGGGAATGCAGCTGATCCCAAAGAGTCCAACACAATCAGAAGTCTGCACATCCGTAAGCACATGACTGCAGGGGCTTCCCTCTGAATGCCTAACCTACAAAGTGGGGCTCGGAGCTTAATTCTATGTGCCCAGACTCCCTGCACAGAGAGAGCAGCCACTGAACTGAATTATGCCTCTTCCAACTTTGCATCAAAACACAAACCAGAACACACCTGGCAAATCAGGCTTCACACTGTACTCGCTAAGTTGGAGCCAGCATGAAGAGAATACTAAACAAAAAGCTCATTTGTACTCCTACCTCTCCCCTCAGCATTAGCTCAAGAGTGAGGACTGCAAAAATATATTCACCCACTTGTGCTGCATTATACACGCCACAACTTTCTCCTGAGACACCTTGTGGTCTCAGCATTTCACAATCCATGGCCCTCAAATGAGTCACATGGACTGAAGAAAGGCAACAGAAATGGTGAATACTTCTTGGTTCCTTCAAAGAATTGTTGGGCTTCTCTCTCATTCTAAGAGGCAGGCAGAAAAGTGAGCACTCACTTTACCAATGTAAATACCAGTCTAGCACTGGCACCCAGAAAAACTCAGGTTCAATGCCATATTAAGTCTGGGAAGGTTCAATTATTTATCTCCCTCCTTGCAGAGGACAACTGAGAGGATCGCTCATCAATGCCTGTAAATATCTAAAGAGGGGGGTGGGTGCCAAGAGGATTTTTCCAGGCTCTTCTCAGTGGTCCCAAACAATAGGACAGAGCAGGCAAAGGGCAGAAACTGATGCAAGGAAGTTTCCACCTGAACATGAGGAAGAGGTGACCACGCTCTACAACAGGTTGCCCAGACAGGTTGTGGCATCTCCCTCACTAGGAATACTCAAAACCAACCTGGATACAATCCTGTGCCATGTGGTCTAGGATGGCCCAGCTTGAGCAGGGAGGTTGGACCAGATGGCCAGAGAGCCCCTTCCACTGCAACCAGTTCTGGATATTACTGCCCAGATCCCTATTTCAGATGCCAGCAACCTGTTTTCCTGTATGACCTGAAGCAACTGAATGATACAGAAGGTCCCCTACCCCACAAGCTATGGAGCAGCACATGACAAGTATATGTATCAAAGTTAAATGTCTGCTCCTGTACCACAGCAGTCACTACTTGTTAGAACAACTGGAGAGGAGCCTCCTACAGATAACATTCAATAAACTAACCAAGAAAATAGCTCCACTAAGATAAATTTTTCAACTACAAAATGCCAAAGCATCACTATTGAGTTAAGCGGTGATAAGGCTTCTCATCTGAGTTATCAACATCTTTAAGATGGGAGAAAAAATTTAAAAAAACACTGAGAGAAAAGGTGAATGTTTGTAAAAAGTCAAACAGCTCTGGAAGCACTACACATTTTGCATCTGCATTTAATTCTGCATTTCAATAATATAAGCAACGGAGTTATGATAAATTAAGAAACTCATCATAATTTGACAGCCATATTGTGATTAATCCATGCAAACTACAAAAGTAAACAATTAAGTGTGGATTGCTTTACTGCTACCAAAACATCCATAACATAAAATCCAACCAATATGCAGACATACCACAGGCATATTTAAAATATCCTACACAGTAAAATGTATTTTTCCCCACAACATCTGTTGCACTAATTGACATCCCTCATCCCTCTTATGAAACACCACCCATGAACACATAACTAAGATTTATCCGAAAACTAAATTTTCACCGAGAGAATCCTCCTGCAGGACTAGAAGGACAAAAGCTCTATTTTTAGAGGTAAGAAAATGCTTCCAACAGCAGTTGCCACAACGAGGCAGTATTCTCTAGTGCTGCCAGATGTGAAAACAAATTTAATACAGTAAATCACTGTTAATTCAAACCACTGACAGGAAACCCCGCTGCAAATTACTGAATTTTACAGATTAGCAAGTAAATTAACAAAATAAAAAGCTAAAATAAATTCCTAAGACAATGCTGTCCACATTCACTGTGACACTTGTAAAATGCTTCTAACTCTGATTCATCCTCAAAGAAGCAAGAATCATAAGATATACAACAATGAAGTGGCATGTATAAAGCCACTTGCCCCATTTCACTGAGACTTTGTGATGAGCTGTAGCTGGCTGACACACAACATACGCCCTGTGCACTGCAGAAAGGGTTTCAGTAGCAGGTCGTCTTTGGTCTGTTTAGATAATCATTTATCAAGTAGAATAAAACAAGAGTAAAGCACAGCCATCTACAGAAAGCCTCTGAAAACAAAAGGAGCTGGGTTAATCTGTCAGGTGGGAGAGTTAATGGATTCGTTTGTTGACACTGGGACCTACTCCACACTGTGCTCAGAAGAGGTTCTGCTTCGGACCAGTGCTCAGCTGATTTTTTTTATATTGACACTGCACAACATGGAGATAACCCAAGCCTAGATCAATAAACACAAATCTGCAGTTCTCCATCACAAGTTTATACAAACAAAGAATGTTTATATTCAAGCATAATACATGGTCAGTCACTTTCTGGAGTTCAAAGGCCAACTTCAGTGTCAGGTTTTGACTGCTGCTTCACTGATACTTGGATCCAAACTGGGGCAGCATCACAGCTCCTTTAGTTTAAACTACAGAACTAGTTCATCCTCTTACAGGTTCAAGAAATCATCCAGCTAGCACAGACACCTTTTTGAGTCCCATGGAACTTATTATTTTAACAGCATAATCAAGTTAAGCCACCACCTTTCTGAACTAACTAGGGCTCCTCATTTAATCACGTGGAACCCAAGTCCACAGTATTTCCAATGATTTGCCTCTTTTTTACCTGTGATACTACCTTGGAGCAGGAATATGAAACCTCATCATTAAACATTAGAAAAGAAGTGGGAGATGGAATAATCAGGCTAGTTCACCTCTAGAGGCGAACTGCTTTCTTCTCATTTGGGACTCAGTTCATGGTTTCTGTGCTTGCAGGGATCAACACATGGACAATTTTTGTCACTGGCTTTTAGATCAAGATCAGCTGAGATAGTGAAATACATCATCACCTTTTTGAATCCTCCCCAAAGCTCTTTCAATTGTTTTTGAAACCTGATGGTGCTTCAATTTACGCACTGTGATTTAACTTGAATCCAAGTCACGCTCTGTCAAACAAATATCAAAGCACTTATGACAGCTAGATGCAAGTGCTGAGATAACTTCCAGAAAGGTATACCAAGCATTCCTGGGGATGATCTCTGAGGGGCAAAAGGATCAGTTTTCATAAGGGGAAAAAAAACGAATCAATTTCTTGGAAGATTAACAATGGTTAGAAAAACAGGTACATCTCTGAAATTTGAGGTATTTCAGGTCAGTGCTGGTTGCATCTCTGTCAACAGCATTTAAACCATACACTGCGTATCTACACTGCAGCAATTAATCATAATGGCACAAGTCAGCACTTCTCTTTTTGGATTACCCTGGGACACAAAATTCTGTTCATACAGCTCAAAAGGGGCAGAAGAAAACCCCATTAAATACATTCTCCATCCCATATGTAATGCCTAATAAGCAAAAAAGCTCTTGTATTAATTTCAGAAGAGAGGAAACTCACCATTTCCTCAGAACAGAAAGTTTATTCCACGAGTTAAAAAGGTATTTTGCTTTCTTTGCTCTTGAGAAAGAAAACAACAGATTATACACTGTCTTCCTCCAACAGCAGAAAGCTGGTTTATAACAGCACAACCACCTATTATTCTGCATGGAGACAGGTGGAGGTGCTGAGGAAGGGAGTGCTTCGTTATTAAAAAACCCCAAAGATTTCAGGTTGTTGCCTGGCTTCAAGACTCGTTAAAGACAGTGGAAATGCCATGAACTTTAATAGCCTTTGAATGAGACTTTACACTTCAGATTACTATCACATGAAGATACTACATTTCACTTTCTACAGAAAATTACCTCAGCACCCTTGAAATAGACTTAATCCAGAAACAGAGGCAGCTGTATTTATTCTTTTCCATCAATAAGCAGCACATTTTGCAAGGAAGAGTCCAGAAGGAGCTTCTTGAAACTGCTGCACAGCAGAACTTGAGCTTGGGTGTTCAGAAAGAGGACAGGCTAGAGTTGCCTTCCTGCCTGCCAGTCAACACCAGCAAAACTCAAGAATACTACTTAATTGATTACCATGAGCCTATGGAAATAATGCCACTGAAAGTGTCTCATAAAGATTAAGCTCCACAGTAGTCAGTTCCACCCCAATGGGTGATGGTTTTTTTCTGGAGGTATACTTTGCCTTGAAGAATGTGTATTTCATTTCTTGAGGTAATGCTTTGTATCTTCAAACAACCAGTAGACAGTACTAACTCCAATAATCTGATTACCAAACACCAATATTAGTTTTTCCTTTTTCGATCATCAATGGATCAAAAAGTAAACAAAGCATAAAAGTAATAAAAAGTAACAAGAGATTTTGTTTCTTTTACCCAGTTCAGGGGCTAATTGGTCAGTAAAAACTTGCTAGATTAGGTGTTTTACTAGTAGAACACTCTTTAAAAAGTATAATATATATATATATTGCTGTGCTGTCGAAATTTAATGCACTGGAAACTTATTGTGTTTCTATTCCCTGAATAGTATGCATAAGATCTAAAAATCTGTCATTATTGCAATAATGCTGATATTAGCTTTTACCCAGTCAAGCCACTGCAGTCTTTATACCCTCTTCATCTATGATAAAGCTGCTAAGGTGATTCATTAAACTGCTTTCCACTACAGTATGCTTTATTTATTTTCAGGACACAGAATGCCAAGCATAATGTTTATTTAGAGAAAATGAAGTTTTAAAAAACACAGCATGGCATTTTTCTACAAGATTGTTAAAAGGGAAAAAAAAAAAGAGGATAGCATGTTTTAACTGCAAGTTCAATAGCAAGCACATCGCAATCACTAGCCTACCATATGAGTGACAGAATGGTGTATCAAACATATGTGGGAGGTTTTCCTCTCAGGTTTCTGTAAATTCACAAAATTTCAGGTACAGGCATCTTTGACCAACCTCACTAAGAGATGCGCAAGACTAGACCACCACTTGAAATCTTATCAAATTACACTGCATTTAGCCCTTCTGTAAAATTGCCTGGTTTTACCATAAAGGTGAAGTTTCTGTGGTAAGTTGAGGAACAGTGTGGTGTGCATCACTTCACACCAAAATACAGCAGTCATCTCCCTCATCCCTTAAGCCCTAAAAGCGTCTCCTGAAAGTAAGCTGCTATAAATCTCTGAGTATAAGAAACTTGGAGCTGTTTTATTCTCCGGCTGTCAGTGGTTCACAGGTAAGCCAGACGCCTTTATTATCTCTAAAAATCTATCTAAGAAAATAACCTACCTGAATCCAAAAGGAAGGTGAATAAAGCATTCCACGGGAAGGCAGCATTAATCCGCTCAAACAATTCAATGGGTTTTCTCAATGAGAAAAGCTGTCCCTGTGGTTTTCACGGAATTATATTCAGTGAGTTTCTTTCAACTTGTCCAGTTTTCAAGGGCAAGCTAAGATGGTTTACACTGCCAAACCACAGTTTCCAGTCTTATAATAATAGGGCATGTTAATGTTGGCAGCAATACAAAGGAGTCGCATTTTCATACCAATGTACTGTTTATGAACAATAGTGCACTTGCTACATACAGCCTTTCTTCATCATCACCCATGCATACTTTGGGGATTTTTTTTCCCTTTATTTAAATACAAGCCGTTCAAGTGCTCTGTTTACTGCAAGTATGAAGTGAGAAAGGTGAATTCCTACTGTGTTCATACACTTGGGTAATTCTATGTAGTGCATTCAGATGTATTCATCAGGTTAGCGTGGAAGCAAAAAACCAACTTAGGAAAATAAATGAAAGTTCTAACTCAGTTTTTTAGATCCAGACAAAGACAAATAGGCATTACCCTGCCTGAAAGGACAATATTATATCATCTGAATAGGCAGCAGGTCAAAGAGGCAAATCCTGTCACAGGGTGTAGTGCTCTAAGTATGTCTCACCCCCATGAGGGCTACCAGGGCGGAACTGACTTGTGCGCATTCTCACCATCGGCAATTTAATGTTTTACAGGTATTGAAAATGCTACTCCCCCATTTCTAACTGCATTGTACTAAGTTATCTGACAAACTCTCCAGGTAGGCTGCACAAGAGCCAAGGACCTTTTTAGATGCTTGGCCATAAGGCATGAGTAAATATGCTCTGATACAATTCAATACCTGAGTAATGATGGGTAAGGCAGTAGCCTGAGGGGTTATGTACAAGACACAGAATCTTCTGCTTTTTGCACAGCTCTGTTCACTGTCTAAAGGTAGAATTAAGCGGCAAACACTACTGTTTGACATTTAACAGCATGGGCTTAGTCAGTGGTCTCAATGCAATTTACAGAGAACAACTATCACTATAAAAAAGCAACTATAAAAACCTGTCCAGTTTGATGACAGGTCCATCAAAATCAGAAAGGTGTCCGGTAATATGAGAACTATACTAACTATCCCTCCATTCTCTCTCTCTAGTCTTCCAGAAAGGGCTTACAAAATGAATGAGTAAAAGCCTTTATTGCTAAAATCTTTGCTGTGCCTATTCTAAAAAGCTCCTGGCTCCATAGCAAGGCAGCTTCCTATATTTTCAGAAATGCAGAAAATAGTAAAATGGTAGGTATGAGGCAAAAAGCATAATTTGTCAAAACAGATTGCTAGTTACAGTTAATGTCCCCGCAAACACGCTTGAGGAGGGACACATACACGCTATAAGGCATCTTACAATCTAATTCAGTTACATTTGCCTGAAAGATAACACAAATCCCAGCATAACACAGGCTCCTACTTAATTAGATTCCCTAAGAAAAGTCAGTCTAAGCCATATGGTATTTTCCTCAGCAGTTACGATAAACTGACCTTGATACTAGGAAAACGCATGCTGCCTCTGTCTGAGGCATAAATTACAAGCGCAGCGTGGCGGGATGCTCCCAAGAAACGGGGACAGCAGCAGCGCCACGCTGAAACCCTCCCCGGGCTCCCGGGGAAGTTGATCAAGAGTAAAACACTCCAATGATAATGATGATGATGATGCACTGCAGTGACAGTGCTCCAACAGCCACGCGGTCAGCAGAACACCACGAAGCTGCTCAGACATCTGTCCGGTAATTAAAGCACAGCCTAATGCCGCGCTGCCGAGGAGGAGCGGCCCGCCTCGCCCCCGAACGCCGCGGAGGGCGGCGGCCCCTCGGCCACCAGCTCGCCCCGACGCCCGGCCCCGCCCGACCCCTCCCCAGCGGGGCGGGCCCCCCCCGGCCCGAGCCCGGCCGCCCCCGACGGGCGCTGCGGCCCCGCACCTCGGCCCTGCCGCAGGCCGCCCCACGGCGCCGGCCGACCCCGAGCTGCCGCGGGAGGGGGCCCCCAGTCTGCCCCGGCCCCGGCCGTACTCACCCCGGCCAAGTGCGAGGGCTGCACCACAATGGCAGGCGGGCTGGGAAGTGCCTCGCGCTGGGGCACGGGCAGAGACACCGCCGGCGGCTGCACCCCGTCCCTCATGCACGGCGGGGTCTGCGGCCGCCCCACGCCGTCCCCCGGCCACCACCTGCGCGGAGCCGCCGGGCACAGGTGCCCCGGTCCCGTTGCGCACCGGCCGGCGCAAGGCGAGAGCCGCTGTCTCCTCCTCCTGCTGCTTCTGCTGCTGCCGCCGCCGCTGCTGCTGCTGTCGCTGTCGTCGCCGCCTTCAGCCCTCCCCGCCCCGCCGGACGCGCCGCCGAGTGCTGCTGCGGTGCCGGCGGCGGCAGCTCCCGCCGCGCACCGGCACCTGCCCGGGCGCTGCCGCCAATCGCCGGGAAGGGGCCGGGCGGGAGGCGGGGGTGGTGCGCCCGGCAGGGGCGGGAGTTGCGCGCACCTCCGCGCTCCCCCTGCCCGCGCCCCGGTGCGCATCCCTCTCTAAAGCTGCGCCCCCGACAGGCAAGGACCGGGCTCCTGCTGCCCCGGCGTGTGCCCCGGGGCCGCCCTCCGCTGTCACGCCCGCGGGCCAGGGGAGACACCTGCGGCCCGTCCGCCACCTAAGCCCGAGCCGGCCAGGCGAGGCTGGGAGAGGCACAGGTGCTGCCAGGCGGTGCCTGCCTGGGCCCTGCCGTGGTGCGGGCCGCCCGTGGCGGGTGTCTAGCGAAGGAAAAGAGAGGCCGGTTGTTGGGAACGGGCGAGAATTCCATCCATATGGATGAGGCGTACAGGGCAGTCATAAGGAAGGTGCGGCCTGGTCAGTTGTTCGGCTCATCTGTGAGTCACCGCTGTAACGTGGAAGTGCCTTTTTATGTCTTGAATCACTGCAGATTGTATTGTATCAGGCTAATTACTTTTTCTCGGTATTATTTTTCTTTCCCGGTTTTTTGTGGTTTTGTTTTGGTTTTTTTCCCCATGCTTGCTTTACTACATTTTAAAACAGCTGCAGCTGTTCACTGCAAGGTATGGATTTATTTGATCTCAGCTGAAGTGCTCTGTCAAGACAGATTAATTCAATACATTTTGGCAGATTTTCAAGGAAAATATTTTCTGGGAGAGTATTTTTTGTTTACATAGATTTCATGGTATTACAAATAAACTGGTTTAGCAAACGTTTACTTCTATGCTAACCTATACTTGCCTGTGTTAGTAAAATGGTGCTACTCTGTGAGGCAAACATCACATTCATTTTAAATGTGTATGCAAAAAAACAAACAAAAACAACTTTAGGAAGTACTCTGCATCAAACAGCATTTTGTATTTCCCAAACGCATCTATAGGTAAATACATGTCTCAGTGCTTCCCAAACAGAAGAAACTTCTTACTTCTTTAAATAAAAACAAGAAAAAGAAGCAGTCATTTTCAGCAGTAAAATTTTTTCAAGAGCATGACATGGCAACAAACAAGGGATTGACTTAAACAATAGGTCACACATTGGCTGTATTAAGAGTAATCGATAACACACATGAGCACTTTTAATAATTGAAGAAATATCTGGATAGAAACCCCCCTCTAATCCTCCAGCTGAAACACTGGAAGATGTTTTAAAGTCAGACACCAATACCAATAATTATATAATGCTTATGATAATACAACCATGAGGTCAAACAGACAAAACTGTTTGAGATCCTGCTCCTGACACTCAAGCTACTAAGCTAATATTGAGTTCAAGAGTAATGTCTCGCCCTTCCCTCAACATTCTGCAATTAGGTACACAGACAGTTTTTTCTTTTGAAGGTAGTATTTCACATTCTTCTCCAGTGGAGATAAAGCATTGGACTTGAGGCTCTTTCATTCCACACCAGTACAGTAATCAATATGTTTTTACATGTTTACATGTAAATCGGTACATGTTTTTTACATGTAAATCAGTACGTGTTTGCATGTTTACATTTACATGTATTTACTGCAACAGTACTTCACCGGGAAGGTATTAATCTGTGGCACAGCTAAGCCAGCCATTAACAACTGACAGAGTGCCACTAAAAGAAGGGAAAGGGAACAGTGCAAAAGTGAAGAAATATTGTAATCGCCTTGTGGATACTGTACTGGACTTTTCTATTTGACTGTATCCCCACCCTCCTTTTTGGATGCTCTATTTGTCCACACCTACAGGTTTTGGTGTCTCACTTGGAGAGAAATAAACTTCTCTTTGCACCTGTAGCAAGTATTTTTGATGGATGCCATTCACAGTAAAAAAAAAAAAATCCCAAAAAAACAACAAAACCCCAAACTTGAATAGAATCTCTTTTTCACACCATAGGCCATATCATAAGGGATAGATGGGGAAACTGGGATATGCCAGGCTTTCCCTGGACTCACATGAGACACAGTCATTGACTAATTAAAATAAGTATCTGAATAAGCATGCAGAATAAACAGAAGTCTAAGGAAGAGAAACTTTCCAGCCAAAGACAAGCTCCTAGTGGTGGCATGGGAATTTTTAACCCATGAGCAATAACATGCCCGAGTACCTTCCCACTCAGTGCCTGGAAGCTGCAGAGAAGAGCACGGGATACTGGCAAGAGTGAGCAGTCATCAGGGAAAGGAGACTGCCCTGCATGCTTGTCTCACATCCTATAGCTCTGAATTTCCCAGTTCTCCATATATTCACAACAGTTAGGATAAACTACACACCATGCAATCATTCAGTGATAATAACTGCAATGTGGAGAGATGCAAAAAAGAAGTCAGACCCAGAAAAAGCATCTGTACTAACAGCAACCATGTTGCCATATGGTGCTGATTAGGTGGCAGCATGGGAAAAAATCTTGTAAAAAATGGGAGGCAGATCCTGTAATAATGGGGTGCAGGACAAGAAAATAATGTGTTTTCTTGGTGGTAAGTTTCTCTTGTCATAATACAGCCTTTTTCCATAAAGAAAAAAAAGTCATCCAAATGCAGACTGAAATAAGCAGGCTGGTATTGCTTGGAATACTCAGCACTAAATCCAGTGATGCCATAACTTGTGGCCACAAGGCTGCAATGGCCAACAGGTGACTCTTCAGGCTGTCCCCAGGCTGTGCTGTGTAACCAGCTGGCTGCACTGGTGTGAGGAGGTCAGGGCAGGCTGCTGCCCGCACCTGTGGGACCCTGCCTTAGCCTGACAGCACTAGTTCTGGGTAGGAGGTCCCACTCGTTTCTCTCTGCCCTCAGCATCCATGGAATGGGACTGCTAGGCATAGGAAGATTTTTGGAGCACAGTTCATGCAATCAGGAGTTTTGCAATCAGGAGTTATGCTTTTGTACAGCACATGATTTTGGCAAAACCTTAAAATAAATTGGTTTTTGGGAAAATAAGATTTTTGCTGGTTTGGTATTCTCTCGGAGGATACATAGGGGGATGCAGAAATATGATGTTAGCCAATGCACACAGTCATGCTGGATTATTGACTGACAATCACAGACCACGTCAGGAGGACTTTATGAAGCTGGCTTTCCGAGTGTCCCAACCTTCTCGATAAAAGTAGGGGTTTTCATAGGGAAATTGGAGATGCAAATGTGGACAGTACCTGCTAAAAAGCCACCAGCTGCTGTTTTAGCCACACGGACCAATTATTAATTTATTCCAGCCTAGTAGTATCTCAGGGCAGCAAACGAAGACATTAATAAGTAATTAAGTTTCTCTTGCTTTCAGTTGATCTCTTAAGACCTCAGACTATTTTCAAAAAGTGTAGTTAACAATAATTTGATGGTAATAACTTGGAAGTCATTGTAACATTTTATCTTAGGGTCTTAAAGAACGTCATAAACATAAATCATTTTACAAAGTGTCCATGCAAAACATGGAGTATTATGATAAATATGTTAAAATAGTTAAGTTATTCATAGACCATAAGAGAATGAGAATGAAGAGAAAGAACTGAAAAGAATGGACACATTTTTAACAGTACTTAGTATGTAGAGCATAACATTTGATATTATACTTTGCCATGACTTTCCTTTGGAGATTTCAACAGCCATGCTCCCTGCCCCACAAGCCTCACAGTGTGAGGAGCTCTGATAAATGCTAAGTGTGAAAAGAGAAAAAGGAAAGCTTATAGAAGACAGGATTAGGGTTATATACCTAAACTAGTAAAGGAGAGAGCTTGAGGAAGTTTTGGTATTTACCTAGCAGCAGCAGAACTTAGGCAAGCTAACACTTTTCAAAGACATTACCAAACTCTCACAACTGGGATGAAAACAGTTGCAGACAAACTGTAACTAATGCAGAAAAAACAATTTATGATCAGTGGGGAGAGAGAAAGGAGTGGTTTTTTTTGTTTTGTTGTGGTTTTGTGGTCAATGAAAAGGCAACAACAGGAATATGAGTCAGTTAGAGAAATGGTAGAGAAAAAAACGTGATACGTAATTAGTAAGAGAAATTCTTTCCATGATTATTGGAAATATAATCAGAATGGGAATAAATTGAAGAAGAGAACATGGTGCTACTGTATTGCTGTTACTGTAGATTTCCTCCTTCTTTCAGGGTGTATAAATGCAAGCTTGAAGGTGTCTGCAGAAGCAGCTCCATGCAAAGAAATGAAGACTATTTCAGTGCTCTTCCCTTATGACTGCCACCAAACTGGTATGGGTGAGGACAAGATTAAGCTCCTACATTTCTGCAACTAAAAAGAAAATTCTTAAAAAGGTATGGTGACTTCTTCAATTTCCCTGAAGAATGGACTTCATTTTTTAGCAGTGGCTGCAACGCATGAAACAAGTGTCCTTCATCCTCGGGGTGGTTTTTTGATTCTTTGTTTATTTTTTATATCAGTATTTTTCTCCACTTAACCTCACCTTTCATGCTATAACTCCTTCTAAATCATCAGTCTGAGGAAGAGCAAGCAGCAGGAGGGATGTGGTCCACAAATGCTTTTCTTTAGAGCTGTATTTGTATCCTGGGCAAAGTGGCACTGAGGATGTGGTACCATCTTTAGTATGGCTCAGCTCTGCTTTCTTCTTCACAAATCAGAAAAAAAAAAAAAAAAGAGAGAAAAATCTCTGTGGTGCCCAGGGGAGGAATAAGAAAAACTGTGCAAGTCTCCAGCTAAACAGGAAAATGTTCATATTAAGGCAGATTTGACTTCACAGATTCAAGCACTGAACAAACAGGAGTGAATGTTGGTTTAGCTCTTGATCTCTTGTGTTTAGTGGTATTTTCTTTCAGCTTCATTTGATTTCTTTGTACAAGAATCAACAGACGGCTGTGAAATTTTGGGTTTAAAACAAACCCATCTAAAACTATTATGCCTGCAGCTCTCTTTTGGGTTCATGGTTTCAATTCTCTAGCACCATCAAAAATTTTTTATTTTACTTAACATCTCTGATACCTAGAGTCATACTACAAGAATACACTCTAGAAGGTTGTTTTACATAAAAAGACCTATTAAATGGTTTTTTATTCAAATAAATTATGTTTTTCATTATTTGAAATCATTAAAATCTAAGTTGTCATCATCCCAACTGCCTTTGGCTAAAGCTGATAAATGGTGAAAGTGTTAAATGCTTTTCTGTCCCTTATTATAACTCTATACAGAAAAACTATCCTCAGATGCATAGAGTATACATTATATTATTCTATGCTTATATTTTACAAGCAAACCCACAGCAATAATGTAGCAAATCCTCATGAACACAGTCTTGAAAATCCTAGGCAGTACAAAACCAGTGAATTCCTTTAAGGAAGATTAGTCAAAATCAAAATACTTTATATTAACTTCTTATATTTTAGTACATCCTGAATAAAGTAGTTTTCAGAAATTCTTTTTTTTTTTTTTAAAGAAACCCTAATCCTGACAGTAATTTCCGCATGGAAATGAGGTCAACAAAACCAGATCAGCAGAATTTTCCAACCAATTGTTTGGAGTTAGAGGATTTAACCATTTCTGAGTCAAAGAGAAAATTCATCTTTTCAAAGAGAAAAAGTTTGCTCACTTTTTCCCCCTTCCCATTAGATCATTGGATGGAAATAGGTGCAATTTCATCCACATTTACAAAAATTTTCTGTAGCCATCTTACATTGAAGTCTCTTCTTCTGTGATACTCATTTGTTCAGAATCAGTAGCACATGGCTGAGGAAGAAATGGATGTTGCGAACAGGAAAAATGCCTGGTGACAGTGAGGTGAGCTCTTTGCTAATGACACAGGCTAGTTCATTAACCTTTCTGAGCCATGTGAGATACACTGACTGATAAGATTTACCCAAAAGCAATAGTAACAGATATTTTGAGAATGTTTTCTCCATGGTACATCTAGCAGAGATGGACATTAAAATTACCAAGCAAAAACTATTTCCGTGATGACTCTTGAAGAAAGGTAGTTTCTCTGTTCCCAAACCCAGATCTTAGTCATGAATGCATAGCAGCAACAGTCAAAACAATTAAAAGAAACTTGCCTACCAGCACCTCATTCCAGAAAAGGACTGAGTCAAAGTATTGTGAAAGTAGATGTGTCGGATGCTGGCACATCTAATCATGTTACTACTTGACATATTCTTGCACAACCTCTCACATGCCTTGATTATGCTCAGTACCCTTTGAGCTTGTTCTGTACAACCACATAGAAAATACATTGTGCTTGTTTCAAAGAGCTTACCCCACAAATGCTTTAATTCCTCTCCCTGGATTTTCTATAATCAGTTTGTTACTTGGTGTTTTCTCACACACAAAGTAAAATTCTTCTCATTTAATTCACCCCCAAAAGAGCATGGGATATACTGGAGCAGGATTATATCTGTCACAAGCTGCAGAAATGACTGTGTGGTTTTATTCAAATCAAATTCTCCAGGGATTGTCCCAAATACACAGAAGGGGATTTTTTTCTATATCTGCCTTGGGACCTCAGATCAGCCATTTTACTTTTCCATCTTGTTTTAAAGGTATTGTGTCTGACAGGACCATGTCACTTCACCTTGCATTGTCCTTGCAGAGGGCTGCAGGCACTGCACGGATGCACTCTTTTTCTGCAAGACCAGCATCAGTCCTGCAAGACTTATTCCTTAACTCCTTCCACTCTGCCCAAATTAACAACAGCTAGACTTCAGGAATTTCTCATTTTTATAAGTCCTATGAGAACCACCTTTCCAGTGTGCAAACTGGCAGACACCAGCCCTCCAGCAGACATAGGCCAAGATGACATATGTCCCCTTTCCCTGCTCAGCTCTGAAACTTTCAGCTCTCAGAACAATAGGGTGTGTCACTCCAGACAAATATTTATATACTGAGCTTCATTTCCTTATGCAAGTTCCTGGTGAATGTATAAAAATACAGTCACTAGAATTTTAAAACCGAGAATACCCACATCTATTAATTAAGTATTTAAGGGGAGAGACCAGTCTCTAATTGCAGAGTTTGAACTATTCATTTTCCCATGGGAGCCAATTATTGTTGTTCTCCTCAGTGGCATCTCCACTTAAGGCCATGGGGTAATGAAGACAGATGAGTAAATAGTGCATATAAGATATCTGTGAATCATTAACAAAGTCATTAAAACAATTATAGATAATTTTTACTGAAATAGGGTCTAGCACAGAGAATAGTTAGTCTTATTGAGCCCAGGCCATCTGTGATACCAGGAACAGAAAGCTCTGCAGCCAGATCCTAATCCAACAACCTTTTTGGTGAAAAAAACCCTTTGACATTCACTTTGAAAGCCCTCAGCTGTTTTCTTGTGGTCATTCTTATGCAGAATTATTCTGATGCACTGGCTCTTTGCTGACAAGCTTCTGTGTGTCAGAAAAGATGCCTGTGGCCCTCACAGCAGGACTTTGTAAGGCTAACAGGATGGTTGCCCAGGTGGGCAAGCATTAGTCCCTAACTGTAAATACAAAGTTGCAGACCAATTTTTTGTTTAAATACACCTAGGAAGAGCATGACCATCAACAGCCTTCCTGGGCAGTGAATTTTCCATGTGTATGTTGGTACCAGTGTGCTGCACACGTGCTACCACATTTCCTGTAACAAGCTGCCATTGTTTGAATCCTCCCTGTATGCAAACCCATTTAGAACAAGCCTCCATGAATGGGCAATTAAGCTGTTACAGCCATCACTGCTTGATGGCTTGATTTCTGGAAGAGCAGATGGCTCATACCTCTTATTGGAGATTTCAGCCCATTTTATTTCAAGTGCTCCTGGTTCTGTAGCTTTATCTCCTTGTGCCTGAACAGCAAAGCTGGAGTGGTCCTGAGGTGCCATCTGAAATGCAGCCTCACTCCTATTACAACACCCCTCACAGGAAAGTGAGAAATTTGCTCTCCTTTAATGAAACTACCTTTGGTGAAGGTCACTGATATTTCTTTTTCTCTGAAATGGTCTGGAATGTAATCCTTGAAAAAACAAACCTGCTACAATTATGTACTGCCGTGGTAAAAGAGACAATAAGGTTTCCACAGCAACTATTAGTAGTGACCCAGCATACACCATGAGCATTATGTGACTTCATTACTTCTAAACTATTTGATGGTCTCTATTAAACAGCATTGACAGGAATAGTTTCAGTTACACTTTTAATACCCTGTTGATGCACTTGATGCAAATAGCTCTACCACAAGCTGTAAGTCTTTGAAAAAAACCCCAAACCAAACCCTCAAACAGAATAGCAAATAAATTGTCAAGCCAGTGTTGCTGCAAGACTTTCGCTTTTATATCTAAGGTTCATTTGTTTCACTTGCAGCTATATTGCCCTTTCTTGCAACTTAATCTTACCTCTACTACATGCATAAACATTTTAAAACATCTCCATATGAAGTACCAAAGAATTTTAAACTACTCTATTCTCAAGGACATTATGAGGGTTCTTCACTTGGTGGAAGGGAGTATCTTGGCAGTGGAGAAGTGAGGGGGAATGCAAAGGGATAAGCAGAGAAAATTCAGGATCCCTGTAGGCCCCAGACACAGCTTTATGTGTGAGGTGAGGTTCAATTCTCTGAAAAGAAAATTGGGAGGATAAGGATGAATTCTTGATAAGAAGACAGAAATACATAGTGTTTTACCAGCTACCTGCTGGTAATAAAATTCCTTCAGTCTGTTGACCAAGTGCAGTTCAGGAGCAGGACATGAGCACCAGCTTTTATGGTCAGCTCTAGGACCTCAACATTCATTCCTATTTATTGAGAAAATTATACGGAGCCAGATGCACACACTCATGGAAGCTGATATGTCAAATCTCAGGAACTCAGGGAAAGGCAAAACAGAAATTATAAATTAAGTACATTGGTGGAGTGTGTTCAGTTGTTAATGGGGCAATCCATTCTCCTAATCTTCACTGAAGCATTAACTAACTTTAGACCACAGATCCTGCTGTTCAGATAAAGAAAGATCTGTAGATTTCAGGAAATCTGCTAAAACTTAAAATCTTTTCCCAATGGGTTGTAGCTAATATGGCATCTTAACCAGAAGAATCCTCGTGTATGGATACACACACAAGATGTCTTTCCAGACTCATTCAGTGTCTCTTTAAAGTCACTAGATGAAGAAGTAAAAATCACATACCCTGCAGTTTTTCCATCTCTGCTTACACTGTGCCTGATATGAGAGATTATACTGTAATAATAAGTGATGAAAAAGACTACAGTAAGTGATTCCTGTAGGCAGAAAATAAGCTCACACCTTTCCACCTTCCCTTGTGTGACCATGTTGTGACATAACTTGTGTCTTACTTTGCAGGACTACTACTCACATATGGGACTACTTAAATTTATTGTTTCAAGTAAAATTATGTGAAAGGTTGGTTTCAGCAATACAAGAAAAAAGCAACAGTGAAACAGCCAAGGATGAGATCAGTTCATTCATCAAAAGCCGAACTCAGGAAAGACAAAACTGTAAAGATGTATGGGAAGAAAAAAATTCCTAAAAACCCTTTCAAGGGCTCTCAGCAGCAACAAATTCTCATTTTACAGGAGTCACACATCATTTTTGGAGAGGTCATACCTTTGTTTGGGACCAAAGTCCAATTCCTCCCTGGCATTCCACTCCAGAATCACAGGACCTCCTTTTGACTAAGAGGCTCCATCCCAAAGCAGTGAACAATATTCTGGCCTTGTTAATAGAAATTCCAACGACATCAGGACACTGCAATGCAGCTCTGAAGCCCGATGTAGCCCTGTTATTACCATGATACACAGCATCTCATTCTGTTCTTCCAGGTCTGTAATGACCCAGGGTAGGATATAAAATGTCCTCTGAGGCTCTGGGGTAGAAATCAAGGGTGACTATTCCTCTAAAACTCCCCTGTTATGGCCTTGGCAGGGGAGAGAGCTTCCCAAAGGTATTGCTTACCTGTGGAGCCAATCTTGAGAGAGACACACAGTCACCTGCATTCTGCTATAAAATTTCTTCAAATTTTTCTTAGTGTTTGATATGATTTGCATTTTAAAGTAAATGCAAGCAAATTCAGACACTTTGCAGCACATATTATAGACACCAAGGGAAGGAGAGAATACACTCCACATTGGAAATGACAGTCACATCCGTTCTACAAGGAAATGAGAATAGACTGTGAGGAGAGTGGTATCTGAATCTGTATCAGAGCAACTACTTTTGAAACAGTGGCACCAACAAAGCGAGTCTCAGACAACCTCATTACTCCCTATGTGTGATTACTTTTGTGGTTTTTCTCCTAAATGCCTGTTCCTTGTCTTGTAGGGTCTTAATGTGCAAGTTATTCTACCCCTGCCTATGCTGTACCAAATCTATCATGGATGAGAGGGATAACTTCAATCACTTCCCAAAATCTGTATGTGACTATATTTGCTATTTTGCTTATTATTACGTTTTATTATTTCAAAGATTCTTTAAGGGTCTTCTGGGATATTGCACCTTATACACTTTTCAGGAGAATAACTTTTTTGATTTGCAGTAAGTGTCATATGTGCAAAGTTTCTTTTTGCCTTCAGAAATATTCCAGTGCATTTTTGAGCTACTGACTACTAAAACTTTGCTTCTCAAATTAAATTGTCTTTTTTTTTCCCTAGTCAGGAAAATATAACATGTACTTACTACTCATTAGCTTTTTATTGAATGGAATAATAAAGGGCATCAGCAAAGAACCCAGCAGTAACCCAGACAACTGTTCTTGCACTCTAACTATAGAGATAAATTAGACCTTTTTCCCCCTCCATAAATCTTCATAAAAAAACTAATTCATGTCTTTGTCCCGATTTCTCCCTCTACTGGTCTGAAACAGAATCTTTCCTATGGGAAATGTCAAGACCTTTTAAATTAAAATCTGACCTTTGTATTTGCACTGCAGCAAAGAAAGCATGATGCCCCTGGAGTTCATCCTCTGCAATTCTCATGAATCGCATGCCCCTGTGGTCCATGGCCAAGGACAACATCTTCAACGGTGTGCCACATTTATGCTATTTCTTCTTAAAATACCTCCTCCCTGTAGGGATTTGAGCTTTAATAGTCATGTGAGAGCATGAGAATAAATCACCAATCCATGATTTATACATCACCTTGAACCTCATTCAAGTGATGAGAGTGAATTGCTGCTTGAAGTTTGCTCTTTGTTAAGCAAAACAGAACACATGAATGGGAAAAGGTGAGACAATTGCCATTTTAAACATTGTAATGGTAAGAATAGCCCAAATTCTCTAAGGCTGGGTATTCCGTACTTAAGAGAAGCCAGTCTGCATGGAGGCTATGCTCAGATGACATTGCCATTCTGTTTCCCTTCAGTCATGCTTTTCTCTCCCTCGGCAGTCACATGGTGAGCTAGCTCAAATAATGTGTCTGGCCAAAAAATGCCTTCAAAATGTTATTTTTTTAATCCAGAAACTTGCACTTCAGTCAACTTAATAAGAGAATGAATAACAGCCTGATCACAGTTCTGGCACACTCAGGTTCCCCGTTTTCCTTAATATAGCCTTAATTTCATCTACCACATTTGCTGTGTTCTCCTTCCAAAGGACCCCATCACACTGTCCCTGGTTTATCTTTGGGCCTGAGAGGTGTCCTTTAACCTACAGTGCCAGCACACAGGTGAATTTGCCAACATGGAAGTCCACTTGCATACTCTCTGGATTAGGCCACCATGTATTCCCATAGAATGCAGGGAGTGTGTTAGCATGGATTATGCTCAGATCAACATACCCTGGACATCCATCTTATGATTTAAACTGCAGAGGAAGTATTGATTTTCAGCATGACTCGTTGACAAGTTTTTAGCTCACTGCTTGCCTCTGACAAAGGCTTATGTTACTGGGTTCCTTCAGCCACAGGAAGAAATCCTGATCTCCTTCCAGGCTGAGCTCTCCCGAGGCCGGCACAGGCGGCTGCTGCATCCCAGCAAGTAGCCACATCACAGCACCAGGATGCTCAGGTTTTTATTCCTGGAGCAGCAATCCACTGCATTTGCACAATCAATTGGACCAGAGGGAGAAGATACACAGGGGAAGTTTCCAAGTCAAGGTGCATCATACAGGTGTTTGCACGGTGAGCCCAGATTACTTTCTGCACTGAAGGTTGTTTTGCTTTTAGAGGTACAACCTCAGCAAACCAGGTTATTCAGGGCCTATAAAATTAATGGTTTTTATTTTCCCCCATCACAGCCTGGCAGCTTGCAGCTTTGAGTGGAGAAACACGGAGAGATTACTAAAACTAAATGTAAAACACTCAACTTGTAAGCACCATTAGTCTTGATGGCAATAAGAAATGTTTGCTGAGGAGTTCAGAGGATCATATACTTGACACCATGAGAAAGTATATAACCTTGCTGTCAGAGGAGAAAAGAGAGTTAAGATAAAAGAGAGAAGCCTTGCTCAGTGTCAAGGATGGCTAAGCAAGTGTTTAAAGCTAATCACAGTTTGGAAAGGTAGCCAGGACATGCGAGGCAGGAAAAAAAAGGAGTTAATGCTAAACCCATGTGGCCAAGGAAAGGAAAGAAATACTCTGGAAGCAACCCACAAGCAACAGAATTAGATATTTACAGAGTACATCTTGATGGCAATATTGCAAACATTCTCATTTGTGGATCTTTCTGGTCTCTACAAAGACAGGAGCAAGCAAAGGTATACATGATGCCTGTCTCCAGGTTAGATTCTTGTTCTTGCACCATTGATACTGAGGCAGGTGTGAGACAGGTCAACCCACACTGGGATATGTATGCCTGCATAGCCCAGAGTCCTGCAGCCACCCAGCCTCATCTGTCCCCCCCAGCCAGCTTATGTTGCTCCCCCTCAGGGAGATTCTGTAGTTCTACTCAGAACTATCACAACCTGCTAACCCTGGTAACTTGGGGCTTAGCCCTCTGCATCCAGATTGGGGTGTGCAGCTTTCCTCCAGGAAAGCAAAGGAGGCAAGTACAGGCTAGGGCTGCACTAGAGACCTGAGGGATTTTATAGCCCAGGCTTTGCATGCCTAAATTGAAAGTTCTGTTACTGCATTAACGATAATTAATTTTTCCTGGGGGCACCACACCCTCCTGGCCTCAGCCCAGCAGAGCCACACCTCCCTGCTATATGGTGAAATGTAAACAGGCTGGCCTGGGTAGAGTTAAATTCAGAGTTTCCCTGAAAAGCATTACAAACCCCTGTGTTCTTTCTCACTCTTTGGTTTGATGAAGGCAGTGTGACATGTCCTAATATGGTATCCAGGAGGCATTCAGCTTCCCATTCCCTTGAATGCATTTGATCTCACATTGTCCATCTCTGCATGCTAGGGTGAAATGAGTGGGCTAGAAAGCAGGAGGAGCAAGGACTGCTTCCTCCCAGATCCTCCCGAATGAAGCAGTTTCTCAGAAGAGAAAATGGTCTGGAAGGAGCAGATGTGGCTTTGCCATGAGACAGGGTAAGAGAGACGAGGATTGCAGTGGGTGCCAAATTCTTCTTTACCCACCCAAACAGGCAGGACAAGGCTTTGATATCTCAGCACGAGCTGTGGTAAAGCTGGTGGCTGTGCCCATGTATTCCCCACAGTACTTAAATAGAGCAACTGGGCACCATCTGCACAGCGATCATGAGCAAAAACACTCCCTGCCCTGGGTGCATGCACACACAGCAGACCTGATCAGGAGCTAGATGTGAGAAGAGAAAGGAAATGCCACTGGAGCTGGCTGTGCCCAGGGAAGGGATGCTCTGCAACCAGGGAGAGACACACTAAGGATGTCTATGGGAGTGAGGAGACACATGCTGCTAAACCAGGGGAGCAGGAATTGTGTGCATGGCTCTAAGAGGTCCAGAGAAACACCTCTGGTACACAATAAACTGTGCCCAGAGCTTCCTGCTTGGCTGCCAATTGCTCATTTCTCTCCATACAATTATAGACATTCAACCTCACCAGTTTATTACCCTCTATGACTTTTGATGGCTGGGAAGGACTAACGTCCTCTCACCCAATTAACTTGTGGCCATCATCAGTAGCTCACCCTGGATAAAACCCTGTTTGCGCTGCACAGCTCAGCCTGGCAGATCATTCTGGTGCTACTCTTATTCTACCATGGGGTTCAATGCCATCTACGCAGGAATCAAACAGTGGACCAACTCTGTTATTCCTCATGGTGCACTTGGGCTGTAGAGCAGTTGCTGTCCCAAAGCCACATTTGTGGGCCAGACCCTTCATATCTCACTGGGCTAGACCCTACCTCATCTTTTCAGCAGTTTCAGTGTGCTTCTGCTCTTCTGCTTCTCCTCTCTTGGCTTTCTTCTGGACGTCTTGATTTTGGAAATTTCCCTGACAAAATCCTGAGCAGAATTGCAAAGTCCTAAAAAATCCCCACCAACCACCCCCTGCCGCCCCCCCTCCCAAAAAAAAAGACACCAAAAAACCCACAAAAAACAAACAAACAACTAATTGGGGGAAGAGGAAATAGAACCGATCCCATTTCCAAGCATGGCTTAAAGCTGCTTGTCATCACTGCCTGACAGTATTCGTCTCACGTTGGCTGTCTGCTTACTTCTTGAATTCCCTCTACAAGTTACTCTAGTCAGAGGAAAATAGAAGTGACAAGCAGCGCTGACATGTGTGTGTTCTGAAGAGGACAGGGGCAAAGTCCTCTGTGAGGTTTTAAAAATAGATGTGCTGCAAAGGGTACAAAAAGATGGACTAAGAGTTTCTTTCCCCAACATGCAGCTTCTGTAGACACTCTGAATGCTGGTAGGGTCACCACATGATTTAGTGTATGTGTTTAAGCAGGATAGCAAGACGCACTGCTAGGTGACTGTCAAAATACAAGTATTTCATGGTTTGAAATAATTATCTAATCAGCTAATCCAACACTGCAGAAAAAACCATATACCTTTTGCCTTTGTCACTTGCACAGTTTCCTGACATATTTACAGTAGAAAAATTAGCACATCAGTTACCACAAATCGTTTTGATGTGTGTATGACAGATTAAGAACTGGAAACACCGCAGGGATTTGTTAGTGTTTGGCTGGGCTTTTCCCATTTCAAGTCATCCATCTAAGCTTCCTGTAAATACACACAAGTCTGGTGGTTTTTGTATTCCTCTGTAAAATAATAGGAACTGTGCACAATATCACAAACACTTTAACCAATCAAGCACACAATTAACAACCAATTTGTATGTTTTGTCTGCAATTTTCCTCAGCAGCAGCTTTTGTGGAGGCTATTGCACAGTCTTGGCTTTCAAGATCAGCTTTGCCAAGACAGTCACAATTAATTGAAAGTTTTTCCTATTGCTTCTAAAGGTGGCTGAAAAGAAATTATATACCCAGCTCTGCCTACCCTACCTAGAAGACGGCATTGGCAATTCCAAGGAGGTAATATCCACTTTATTTAAATAAGTTTTTATCATGGTTAGTAGAAGGCTGTACTAGGCAAATTAAATTTCTTATCAGCATTAAGACAGAGACTACTGTTGTGATAGGAATTCAATAGCATTATATTTAAATACTTATTTTGCAGGGAAAATATATCAGTGAAAAATGAAAAATCCTCCAGTTATCAAATACTCAACTAATGCATACTAAAAATGTGAAATACACCCAGGAATTTTTACTTTAAAAATACACGCTGGACTCAGTAATTCATCACAGCCACTGGTGGAGTATACTGTGAAGGGAATTTTTTTTTTCAGCACCTTAATCCTAGGCTACAAAATAAGAGCTGGTTTTCTGAGATACTCCAACCAGCACATGCAGTGGGGAGACCAGCAGCAGTTTTCCTCCTGGGACTTTGGTAGTCCTGCAGCAGTTGCCTGATGTTGGCTTACCTACACACCACAGCCAGCCCCAGATCTGAGTTTTTTTTAACAGATTCAGATGTTTATATTACTTTTGTGAAGTGTCACATATAGCAGACCTACCCATGGGTAAGTCCAGGGTATCAGTGGAGTTGACCTGTCCTAAGTGTGAAGAGATGTTTTCTACTTTTGCATAACCACATAGTCTCAGAAGAAACAAAGACAGTTCCCTCACCTGCTTCATTCCTAGAAAGGAATCTCATCTTGGGATGCTGGAGAACAGCAGATGACATCCAGAATAGGAAATTTATTATTCCCATTATTAGTGAGCAGAAAAAATATTATTTCTATAAATCTTTGAGGGCATGCACAAATATGTGTTTGCACTAACTGTAGCAGAAAGCCTCCCCCACCCGCAACTACAAAAAATTAAATGAACCAAAAAGCTTCACATACTGTTGTGATAGGCCAAGGATTCCTTGAAACTCTGGAAACTTCAAACAACAGCGGGGAACAAAGTTCAGAGTCATTTACTATCCAGAAAAAATAGTGGCATTGCACATTACAAGCTAATACTTTAATGAATGTGGAGGAAAAAAAAACCCCAATATCTGGCAGAAGCCAGACAGATTTAGATAGATTTTATCTATTTACATGAGCACTAAAAACAGAAACCCCTTCTAGAAACACCTCCTGGCTTAAATGCCTTCAACATCATGTTTTTTCCTAGCTACATTTGGCTCTTTGCATTATTCCTTGATAAACTTCTTGTTACTCACAAGCATTTTAATATCCAATTATTACTGATCATATTTTCCCTAAAATTTCGACAACAAATTACCATTTTTATCTATTATGCAGTTTATTTTTGCTGCAGGAATACACTTCCAATTTATGTCTCTCTCAAGCAACACCTCTATAAATTTTCTGTTCTTTCCTGCACTCCTTCAGAAGAGCTTAACCACCCACAGGTTATATTTTTCTTCCAAGAGTGCCAGTCTGCTGCTTGCTCAGTTGTGACAGATTCAATCTCAGCAGAGACCTTTCTCTTAGCAGGAGATTTTTAGTCCCACAGTACAGGGCGCAGTATCTCTCCGATCACACTGCTGACTGCACTGTTCCCCTCTGTTCCCCTTAAGGGAGGAGGTCCTTTGTGAGTAGGCATTGACTGGGTGTGTTTGCGTGGGTTTCCACCCCACTAACATCAACTTCCAGCTCCTTCACCAGAAATCCCTTTGGTCCCAAAGCAAGATCTGCTTCTCACTACTCTCCTTGTCCCTGTAAGGAACCAAGTATTTTCCAGCACTTAATTTTTTTAGCCAAAAGATCCAGAGGAGTGATTCCCACACAGGCAAATGGCCTCTCCTCTGAGACCTCCACCTCTGCATTTATCCTGGAGCAATGTTTGTAACGATGCACTGGCAAATTTCCTCATACAGATGTTATGCATGAGATGAGACTAAGCATGTTTTTGGTAATGCAACCTGTCAGTCTTAAATCATCCAGATTAAACAGATATGTCTGCACCCTCTGAAACACGCATGCAAAAAAAGCTCTAGGGAAAAAAAAAAAAAGAACAGTCTTGTGCCAATACTTGAGGGGGCAGGGAGCATCTTTATCACCTAGGATTGCTCTGGGCACACAGAAACCCAGAGGGAGCTCATTTCAAAACCAACGTGTTGCTGCTGCCCTAAATGACAATCATATATGGCCTGGGCTGCCCACAGAGCAGACTCATGGCTGGAGGGAATGTAGGCAGAGCTCATTGCCTGCCCAGTGGGAGATGGTGCACCAAACAGTGCACATGCCTTCTACCCTCCCTGCCCCAGGCTGTTTAGGGGCCAGGGGTACCTGGAGAAAGGAAGATATTTGGCCCCATATCCAGAGGTTTTGATTTAGGCTGAGATTTGCTGGATGGCACAGCATCCTCAAAAGCACCACACTGTTCTGTGTGTGCATGAAACACGTTGTGTCATTGCCTCAGACTTGCACTGGCTCTACCTGCAGCAGCCACCTTGTCCCCTCTGGAAGAGGAGGTGAGCTGCCATGGTCAGAACTGGCCTTTGGGGGACCAAGGCTTGTATTTTGCATAATTTCAAACTCTAAAACTATCTGTGAAAAAATTGAAATTATATTCCTGTTGGGCAAAATGCTCCAAATTACATTTTCTAACTGGAATTTTAATGAAGGAATAATGAAATCACTGATCACAGACAATCCCCCGAAATCTCACGTTGACATAAACTTGCATGCAGTGGATGAAGATATTAAAACACACACTAGGAGACAGAAAAAGAAAAGCCCTACAGTCTGGGAAAGAGCAGCACAGAAAAGACTGACCCACTCATGTAATTTCTCTTTTCTAGCTTATTCTAGCAATCCCTAGAATTTAAAAAGATGTGAGAAATATTTATTAAAAGATGAGATAAAAAGCCAAAACCTTTTCTGAAGCTGACTTTAGTCAGATGGGCAAATGAGAAGTTTTGAAATATTCAGTCTTTAAAGATCGACGTTTCCACTAATTTTTGTATCATCAACTTAATTATGCCTCCCCACAGATTTGATACAATTCTTCAGTAACGACTGCTTATAAAATTCTGAAAAAAATCCTTGGACATAGTCTTTAAAGTAAAAACTTCCCCCAGATAATTGCTGTAAGAGTCATCAGAAACAGGCAATTATTTTTTAGAAAATTATATTTCAGGTCATGGATTTATATAAAATACCACCGTTTGTTCAAACCTGAATTTCCACACAGCATAACAAAATATGTTCCTGGGACAGGCTGATAAATATGTGTCAGCTTAGACAAAATTTTGATGTGGCCAAAAGTAAACACGAGGCATATACTTAATTATCTATATTATATTTAGAACTTGTATTTTACTTACGTAGGACATTTTAGATTTTCCTGACCCTACTAACATCTGACCACCTTTAGTAATATAACAACACTTTAAGAAAATAATGTTCTCAGTCCCTTTTAGTAGCAGTGCAGTCAGAGTTGGTGACTGAACCTATAAACTTTGGATTGCTTTTCACCTAGCATAAGAAGTGGAAAGTTGTGGGGCTTTCCTGGTCCTGGAAGGGCTTTTTCCTCTCCAGATACTTTCCTAATGATCCATGAGCAGAAATCAGCGGAGATTCACAGCAATACTGCTGAAGAGCAGATCTTTTTCTTATGACTTGGCAAGACTGGTTTAAACACCAGATGGATCCAAAATAATAATTGGAAGAAAAGCAGTATCTTCTTCCACTGGTCCCCCACAATCTTTTTCCTGTCTCACACACACCTACACTCTTACAGTCACATGCTGAATGCTGCTCTTGGTAGGATTCTGGAGCACCAAGTGCTTTCCTTTAAATGTGTCCAGAGATTTGCTCTGTTGTGGTGCTTCCTTCACCAGCTGTGTTTAAGAGAGGCTGGATTTGTTATGCTGCATTACTTGGAGCCACTGAGCTCTCCAGTGAGTCTTCCAGGTATTACTGGAACAACACATGAAATGGACTGAAAACCAGTGGTGTAAACCCTTATGGCACTGGGAAAGTGGGAGGGTTCTACCATGTCCGGACTCACTGTCCCTACATCCATTTTCCAGTTCCTCTGGCAAAGTCACACTCGCTTGAGCCTGGAGGGGCAAAGCTACTCTAATTGTGTCTGTCTTAAATAGCAAATCTTCTTCCAACCTGTCCATTTTTATAAATGTCACATCTTCTGTATGGATGACCTTTTCCTTTCCTGAGTTTTCTATCTGACTGGGCATGGGGGGAAAGGAAGTCCGGGATTTGGCGGATGGCAACACGGTAGCTCTGGGATGGTGTATGCTGTGGAAATGCAGTGCAGCCACTCTTTTCAGACTCCTGATTACAGGGCTGGATTGCAAGTATGTCTGGCAGAACAATACAAAAGGATGGCACAATCAAAGGCTGAGAAGAGCCACTGCAAGCTGGCACATGACATTTTTAAGTATCTTTTACAAAAGTTCACAGATCAACTTACTGCAGGACCAGCCTGCTGACTAACAGAAATTTATCAAACTAGTGATTATACACCCACAAACAAAACAAGCCAGGTGATATTTTTTTTTTCCTTAATGGAAAATCTCTCCAAGTTCAAGTGTTACTTGAGTGTTTCCCACAAGCATTTGTGGATCTGACAGAGCTGATGAAAGCATGTGGGTAACCATAGAGAGCTCACTGCAGCTACATCTCCTGAGATCCCTCCAGCATGCCTACGACCAAGAGAGAGCATTCTTGCATGGCACCAGTGTAAAGGGAGCACATCCAATGTCAGAGAGGACCTACAGCAAACAGACCTACAGTGCAGACACCCAAAAGTCCCAACTGGACAGGCCCTACAGGGCAGTAGATCAGCATGTGGGTACCTGGCTGCTGTTCACTTCATGTACTAACCACGTTGCTACCTGGCTAGTCTTTGTGCTGGCTCCCCCTTCAAGGCTACAAAGGAGGTAATTACATGAAAACAGCAGCATTGCTGCCCCCTCAGTCCATTTTTGGACCGTTTTCCCTACAGTTGGAGAGCAGAAGTAGAGCAGACATTTTTATTGCTTGAGCCCAGAGATAATAAACATAGAGATTAGCCAATTCAATACATTTAGGGGTTTGTGGGTTTTTTTTAATTTAACACAAATGACCCTTAAGTTCCAATTTTAACACAAATTACTCTTAATTTCCAATCTGTCCCCAATACAGCAACAACCAGTTCCCAGAAATGCATGAAATATGTCTTTTCTCAAGCTGTGCTAATGGTTAAAAAATCATCACTGCCGAGGCAGTGATTTTGGACAATACCATTCTGTTTTTTCCCTCAAGGATCAAGATAAATGGATTTTCTAATGATTCTCCATAGAAACTTCAAATAGTGAAGCTAATCCTTAGTCAGGTTGTCTCTTTCTGTGGCTTTTGTGCAGCAAATTAAGACACAGAAGCAATGTTTTTAATTGTGTCTGTGTAATAGAAGTCATGATACTGGGATCTCTAGCCATTCTTTCTGTGCTTTTAGGAATCTGCCACTACACACAGGAAGGTGGTTCTTGTTTCTCCACCTTCCTATTGTCATTTCCTAAGTTATCTCCTAATTTTGTTTTCTAAACCCTAAGGCACCACAAGAATAACAGCCTGCTTAACTTTCATGGTGGCCCACAGTAGCAGTGACAGATGAAAGTTTTCTTTTTTTGAACAGTGAGTCTTGTAAGCTTACCAAATTCTGAGGTCTGTTTTCCCTAAGGCGTTGATGGGAGTTAAATGTTGATTTCCAGCACCCCTGGATGCATGCACAAAGCCTTGGGCTGCTCATGAGCACTTCTACAAATCAAGTATTTTACTTCTTCTGCTTTGATAGCAAGCGCCTGAAAGCAAACAGCTGCTTTCTGGGAAGACAGTGTGTTTTGCTGGACACAGAGCAACACTTTTTTTTCCTAGTTCAATTTCAGGGAAACACTCTCAGTTGCATCCAAACTCCAGAGTCGAGTTTGACCCAGGTGAAATTTCCTATTGGTATGGTTTTGCCTTTTAACATGGTAATCCCGGCCCCCCGCCCCAAGCCACCTCTCCCTTGGTATTTGAGTACCTTGTGGTCTCCTCTCTCTTTTCCATTCCTTGGATCTGCTCAGCTCTGCAACCAGCCACAAAGCTGCCAGAACAAGGCTGCTCTTAGAGACTAAAGAAGATAGAGGTATTCACCTTTTTCTTGATTTGAAAGGCTGTAAGACCCAAAAAAAGGGGGGGCTTTTCTAAAATATCCACTGCTTGAAATAGTCACTTTGAACTAAAGGATTTAATTTCCCTGTTTGACAGGAACAGTGAGGGATAAGACTGATTGGTTTTCTTTGCATGTGGTGTACCTAAGAAAGGTGAGGCCTGCTTTGGGCAGTCTTTGGAGCCAGAGCAGTTGAGTCCAAGCCAGCATGGGGCAGCCAGAGATAGCCTGGATGCTCCCACAGCCCTGAGACTCCTGCCCAGCAGGTTGTGGGAACTGCCTCCACTGGGGGCTTGCAGGAGGCTCAGTTCTCACACAGTCTGCAAAAAACCAGAGGGGCATCCAAGAAACCTCTAAGACCAGCCCTCTTACCCATGACATTACAGGAACAACAAATACTTCTTGATGGAATATTTGCTAACACTCTCCTCTAGGCTACACTAGACATAAACAAGCATAGGAAGAACCTCTTAGTTTTGCATAAGGCTGAAGCCAGTCAGACATCAAAACGGCAACATGCATTTCTATAAAGAGGTTTAAGATCACACCCCATTTAGACTTCCAAAATCCAAATTATATTTTTATAGTTTGAAAATAGCCACCCACAAATCATAGAATCGTAGAAGGTCTGGATTGAAAGGGGCCTTAAAGGTCATCTAGTTCCAATCCCTCTGCCACGGGCAGGGACACCTTCCACTAGGCCAGGTTGCCCAAAGACCCATCCAACTTGACCTTGAACACATGCAGGGATAGGGCATCCACAGCTTCTCTGGGCAGCCTGTTCCTGTGCCTGACCACCCTCACAGTAAATCATTCATAGCTTGCCAAAAGAATTTATGAAAAGTAAACCACAATTTCCATTAGGAAGCTGCTATGGGTGTGCCACCATTCCCCTTGTACCCCAGCCATCAACCTGTCAGTCCTCTGACCACAGCCTGCACCAGCTTGCCTTGAAGTCTGGCAGACTATTTCAGCCTAACAGGCAGGTATGGCATTCAGGATGTAATTCCTGTCCCTTTAAAATATGCGTTTGGGGTTGTTTTGTTGTTTGTTTTATTTTCATTTAAATGAGTTAAATTTAAACCATTCTGGCTAAAATTGGGAAGACAGCATCCTTGCAAAAAAGCAGGGAAGGTTTCAGCTGAATTTTCTGTTCCATTCCCCTGAGTGATGGTCTGAAGAAATATTTTGGTATGTCTGTTGCAGTAAAACTTCCAGTGTTTCTTGCTTCACAATAACGAAATGTTGAGACAGGAAGTGTCCTCCATTGTAAATGATTTGTGGTGTTGTTCTCCAATGAAAATGGATAAATAACTGATTTTGCCATGATAAGTAATTTTGGATACTTATTCTTTTTGGACATCATAACTTACACTTTTTTATATTAAAAAGAAGGTGTATCAGAGCAAATGGGGGCCTTGCAGACACATGTAGAGGCAAAGCAGTAAAAAAACATGTCCTTGCAGACAGTGCATTAGCAGGCATGATGGATGGCTTTTGTGATGCCCCCAGATTGTGCAATCCCATTTGATAATAAATTGCTATTTTGTGCAGTTTATTAACAAATCTAAGCAGAAGAGGATATCCAGCTATTACATTTCAGGCTCTGTGCATACATTACTTTCCTGACACTACAGAGCTGTTCTCATTTTTTAATGCAAATGATCTATGCTGCTGATCAGTGATACATTCTCTTACCCTGTTTTTCTAAGAAAAGGAGGTATGGAATGGTCTTATCTGTGAGTGCCCACATAATTACTTTTAATCCAGAGGACAATTTCAACTACATCTCAGGGGGGAATACATGTCTCAAAGCCTAAGAAAACATGTGGAAAGCAGAGGGTCAGCAGAAGGATGGAGAAGAACTGTCCTACAGGCAGCCAGCACAGGCCACTGCTCCATCCACAATTGCATAATTCTGCTGAGATATGCAGGGAAAAATACAGAAGCCAAAAGTCCAAATCTGTTGGAAAGCAGGCTTCCTTGGATCTGTTACCAACTGCACAGCTTAAATTGCTGCGGGGTAATCATCATGCTGCTGTAAAAGGAATTAATCAAAAGGGCATGCAAAGCTTTCTGAAGACTTTGATCCTTACAGCTGTAGAAATCTAAGTGAATCACTCCCTTTTTTCATAAGGTATGTATTTTGACATGTATAGTCTCATCCCTGGGCTTCAGCAAAAGCTAGCTACTCTTTAGTGAGCAGCCACACACTATATATTTATTTTTTAATTTTTCTCCGAAGGTGGATATAATCTCAGGAAAAATATACATAGATCTTAGAACATTGTAAACTGTCCAGCAGAAATACAGCCTTTGCAAAACTTGCTAGCTGAAGGAGGAATAAATTAATAAGTTGATTTCTAAGTATTTGCTTTTTCCCCCCTTCAGATACCAGTAGTAAAAAAAATAAATAAATAAAAAAAAAATCCTTTCTCAGAGAAGTGAAAGTTTGAAAATATTAACAAGATGTGAGAGGTAGTAAAAGAGGCAGTAAAAATATTTCTCATTTACTCACAAATTAATAAAAAACAAAGCAGAAAAGATGATGTTAAGAGAACTAGGATGAAAAAACCCTGCTTATAAGCACCTATCAAAGACAGAACAGCTCAGTGTTATCCCGGCAGGCACCCTGCTGGTGCTGTTCCAAAGCCATTTGTCTCTAGGGCTGAATATGTACAGAAAATGTTAAGTCAGGACTTACTTTTCACCTGCTGAAATGGGAGGCATAAGACTGGGGGATCACTGTCTCTGGCCCTCTGCAATTACTGGCAATCCTGTGTGGCCAATATAAGTGGTGTTTGGCACAGCCAGTCCCACAGCACTCCCAGGCACCAAAATCCCTCCTGCACATCTCTGAGGCACATCCTTGCAGCCTAGTTTAAGTATAAAAAACAGCTTAAAGCGGCACAGTGCCAAAGGGGAGTCTCAGCTGCACCTGCCACTCAGCTGTGAAGAGAGCAGCCCAGTGGCACCTCTGAAACCCCAGCACTCACCCTCCAAGACCAGTGACAAAGGCCTTCCCCTGTTTGCAAATTCATACTGCACGTCTGAGTTAGGTGCAAATCGACATCCCAGTGTAGATAAAATGCAAATACGTTTTCCTTTTTCATTTGCAAATGTTCTTACAGCTCCTAAACCAAAAACTTCTTGATAAAATTCACTTCTGGTAGCGTGCTCAAGATGTTCTCTCCTTTGCTATACTGGTAATTTTGCCCAGAAGTTTCCTACACCAGAGAAACATTCAAATGATTGAAGAAATAATTCCAAAAGATTGTTTCAGGGTTAAAATATGTTGCAGATTATGCCATATCAGGTGCAGATTATTAATCTGTGCTATCCCAAATTGCAGCATTACTGTTGAGAGAGGTGATTAATATTTAAATTCTTATTTGGATTAAATTGATGCAAATAACATCTCTTGCTCAAGTGCTGGAATGTTATTTTTTGTGGTATTTCTGGAGACTACCAAGGGAAGTTTCTTTTGGTAGCCATGGACCACAAGAAAGGCTTGAAAATATTAAATTGATAAAGTCTCTCAAACAGTTTCTGTATGAGTTTTTCTGAGTCTTTTCCCCCCCAGCATTGCCTCTCCTGTTTCTTCTGTGAATCTGCCTCTTTTCAAAGTTAACACACTACATCTCCATCTCTGTTGAAAACATGTATTCCTGTTTTTTCCCTTCCATACCTGAAGTGGAAATAGCTTTAGGGAACTGTGAAGAAGAGTCAGGAGGAATGACAGTAAATCGGCACGTTTCATCACATATATATAAGATTGGCAAAGTAGATGAAATGCAATTGCATTGCAACTTTGCTCAGGCAGTACAGCAAGCATTGCCTGCTTAGATCTCAGCATCACCGAATCCTGGAGGTAGGAAGGGACCACTGGAGGACATCCAGACCAGCCTCCTGCCTAAATCATGGTCAACCATTGGATCCCACCAGGTGCCTCAGGGCTTTAGCTGGTCAGGTCCTGAGAACCTCCAAGGACAGAGGTGGCACAACCTCTTTGGATAACCTGAGTCATAGCCTTTCCTGTGACAGCTCTGGGGTACCAGAGTTCTGCCCTGTAATGACAAGTCTACTGCTATGGCATGGCCATACTCTGAAATCCTTACCTACAAGCAAAGACTTACAGGCTCATGAGAGGTTTTGGTGGCTTTCCCTCTGCTGCTTAGTTGGCTCTTGCACACTGTACACCAGACCCAAGGTTTCTCCCAGCCCCTTCTGTGACTCAGTTTACACCATGTACTTACTCTGTGCCGTGGGACAAGCTCTCCGCCACCCTGAAGCACAGCAGGATGGCAGCTGCCACTTCTCTAGACAGAAGAAGAGCCCTCCCACATGGCCACGTCCCAGACTCATTATTAAAGCCTTCCCACACATGTAACTAGTGAGCTAATTTTCACCTCTGTTCCCATTATCTCGCAGTGGAAAAGTGACATCATTCTGTGACAGGACATGAAATAGCTGGAGCAGAGCCTCCATCTCAATTGCCTACGTCTACTGAGGTGGTAGCCTAAATTAGAGAAACTGAAAAATGCCTTCTCAGTATTAAACCACCTGAGGCAGAGCTTCTCACAGCTCAGAGTGGATATGCTTACCTCCCTACATTACCCTCTGGGGCCAAAGCAGGTGTTTCTTGCTAATGAATTTGCTGAGATCTAACAGAATTTAAAATATATAAATACACAGAGAATTGAACAGGGTAAAAAAGCAGTTTAAAAAAGTCTGGTGACTAAAGAGAGAACTGTGATTTTTGAGACAGCTATTTCTACAGCCCTTGTTCTGGTTTGGCTTTTCTCCTCTTCCTCCCTCCTTCATTAAATCACAGCCTTCCTGACCTTCTTCATTAAATCACATCAGATACCTAGAATTAGATAATCAAAATCTTGAACATTTTCAGTCTCTCATGCACTTTGACATTCTTTGACTTCACATAAAGAGCATTTGTTGAGGGATGTTTTTTGGTCCCATTCAGATTTCAACACCCTTCAGCCAGTGTGTATTGTCTCAGGAGGCACATGTCAGGATGGCACAGCCAGTATAAACCTTCCTATTCTCCCTGCAGGGAAATTTCCTCATTAGGAGAGCACACTGGCACGAGAAACAGCCCTGATGACTTTTCTTGTTGTGAAACACAAGGAGCTTCTATCAGAAGAGCTGTGGAGGAACTCTGAGTTGCACAGTTTTACTGCCACTTTCTGCAGCCCAGAACACCACCAAGGTTTTCACTACTGGTCCATGAAGGTACACAATCATGGCATCAACACCCGTGAAAAAAATGACATGTTTAACTGCCAATCCCAACCCTTCATAATTCCAGAGCTGATTTAATCATCTGAACCAATGGTTTCAGGGCCAAATTAAATGACAGAAGTGGGAGAGTGGCCCAGGACTCATTCCCTAAATAGCACAAATTGTTCTGACCTGTCACAGTAGATCAGGATGAAGGTAGCCATGAAAATGAAATAGGGATGAGGGTAGAGGAGAACTAATATGTATTTAATCCTAGACACTCTACTGTGACAAGAAAATATTTTTCTAAAAGTTATTTGAGGTGTTTCCAGGGCTGAAGTGAGGGAGTAGCCATCAGATCCACATGACCTTGCCCAGAGTCCTACACTATGCCCCCAGCACCCAGAGGAGAAGCCAGGTAATGACCACAATACTGGCTGCTGTCCCATTTCTGTTCCATTTGGATGGCAGGAAAGTCCCTGGAGGGGAAGGATGGCAGTGTGGTCCCAGGGCACTGCTGACACAGGAGGGCCAGAAGGACACCATTGTGGCAGGTCCATGGTCAATGCATGTGACCTCAGCAGATGCCACCTCAACAGTGATACAGAGGAAATGAGGAAACTGAAAGGGAACATGAAAGCTAAAGAAATTTGAGAAGAAAGTGATGCAGGACATGCTGTTTCCCTTATTGGTGCAACATTCAGAGCACTGATTTAGGCTGTGTGTGTGCTAAGCTCATGGTTAGGGCTGTTTCCTCTTGTCTCTCCAGGGCTGCCTTGCCCAGAAGCCACACGGGCTCGACATCCTAGATCTCTCTGTGCTGCTTGATAGTCCTTTCACAAACCACTCTTCTTCTCTAACCCCAGACAGATCATCTTAATGTTAATAAAAAGACTAAGAGAAAACTCCTTCTGTGCCCACAAACAATAACCTCATCAACTCACTGAACAGGAGCTTAGCAATTATCCTCCAAACAAGATGAATTGAAGGCAAAGGCACTAAGCTCAGATTCTCAGTGTGTCGTATTTATGTAAATATCTGAGTAAAATTATCATCAGCACTGCTCTGAGAGGTAAGGAGGCAGGGGACAGCTGGGGGCAGAGTGCTGGCAAGGTTTCAAGAAACCTCACAACCAGAAGCAGCAAATGTCAAAGGGCCATAAGGAGGATGGATTTGGGTTCTCCAATTGCTTCACATTTCATTGAACATGATATTTGTTTTGATGTTTTTCAGTACTGGGGGCAAAGTACCACCTGGGGTAAAGGTTAAAAGAACCAGTGGCTGGAAAATGCTGTTGCTGAGAGACAGAGCTTTTGAGATAGGTGCTGGGATGGGACTGCCCTAAGCCCAGTGGGTTGGGTGAGGAAAGGGACAGGAAATCAAGGCTTTCTGGAGCACTGTCTACTCACAAAGTCTCTGGAACTCTCTCTTGTTCACTTATTCTCACTGTTCTTGCATGAAGCTTCTGTGACACCATCTTTTAGAGTTTATTTAGCGTTTCCCCACTTTGATGCAGTTACCTTAACAGGACTTCAACACATAGTAAGTATATGGGGGAACTGAATGGCTGTGATTCAAGGGGTTCAGGGCCATCTTTACACAGGAGGTGTTATCACAGCTTCCCTCCCACCTTAGCAAAAAGTTCGAGCAGAAACCTTGGTCTTGGTCATTATTGGAAAGCAATAGAACATGTTTCTCTGTGCAAGCAAAGTTAATCAATAGCAGTTTTCTGGAGTTATGGTTACGTGAGCAGAATATAGCTCTGAAAGTCAGACCTCACCACAGGGAGGTCGCTTAAAAAGTCAGTTTAGCCAAATCTTGCTGCCTGTGAGTGTTGCTAAAGCTGCTATTTCTGAGCTCTGCTACAGAATTTACTACAGTGACCTGTGTGAAAACATGCAGTAATGCAATTTGGTTCTGGAAACTCTGTGGCTAATTTGTACATTTTCAAAATTAAGTTACCATCATTTAGCATCTAGGTATTTATGTCCCTGAGGAAAAGTTTTAATTAGTATAAAGGTATTCAGATTTTAAAGGCAAAAGAACAAATGAGCCAACTAATAGTTCATAGAATGATCTTCTCAGCTTGGCTTGAATGATACTGCAAAATTATTGTAATGGAAAAAGCATTAGAGGACCCTGATCAAACATGACCCTTCAGGGCTAAGGAACCTCACTTTCCTGCATACAGACACAGTTCACCCAGTCCCTCAAGATTTCATAATACATGAAGACATCAGTATTTTCAGCAGAATTAAGCGATGCCGTTAAACAGCTACTCTACTACTGCACCACAGAAAAATACAGTAGAAAAATCTCATAGGGATAGCTAACCCATTCCTAATCAAGGATCAGCCAATCTTACAGTACACCTGCTATGAATTAATGCTTCCCTCTGCACCAGCCCAGGCTGCTCCAGGGACACTTCCCCACACCTGGACCAGGCTTAAACACAAGTGGCTCCTTTACAAGTGGCTTCTCTCTTTGCAGGAATGTGAATTAGTGAAGACCGAACCACTTCACTTGTTAACCATTTTTTAGTGAACAGCCACAACAAAAGGGTTTAACAAAACAAGAGTAACCCAAGTCAGTCATGGGCAGTCTGAAGAAGCAGGTTTGCCTACTTCTGAGGTGCCAATATTAAGCAAATTTCTCTCCAGCCACTGACAGCTGGTGCCACCCGTGGGCTTTGGAGAAATGCCAGTGCAGTCTCTGTCAGTGCTTCGAGCTGAGACACACAGTACCATGCAGAAGATGTAACAAAGCAGAGACAGTGAAGGAGCAGGTGCTCCAGAAGACTCTCTACCAGCTGTGACTAACACTGGTCTTTCAAAGCACACTCATGGGGTGTGCAAAAGAGGCAATGACAGTCACACATAGATGTGGCACTGTAAGGATGCGGTACAGAGCAAGCCAACTCTAAGGGCTTGCTGGTGGATTTGACCAAGCCCAGTGAACAGACCTTTGTGCAGCAGTTTGTTTGTGGACAGAGGCAGCAGGAGCAGGTTTGGTCTCCTGCACACAATGCAGGTTGAATGCAGGCAATCCAAAATACACATGAGGCTCAGATAAATAGATTTGCCATTTATGAATAACAATCCTCTCCACAGCACAAAGCCTGGATGGACAGTTTTATGAAGTCTGATCAGTCAGTGAATTTGCTTCTATTTAAATAGACTGAGCTGCTTAAAAAAAAAGAAAAGAAAAGAAAAGATGATGCTGCAAAGCCAATGCTCAGTTCTTCTAGAGACTTTATCTAGTGCTCCTACCACTGCTAGGTGCTGGCACAAAGAGACTTTTACCCACCTGCATCTTATGTGCTGAGTTTATTATATCTTCACAGTTCATGGAGTAGTTAAATTACGTTCTCAGGATCACATAACTCATCTTTGTCAGCACTGAGACAAGAAGCCAGGTGCTCTCTTTGCCACTGCAGGCTTCAGGCCCTAATAGCTAGATTTTGCGTTTCCCTCTTTACTTGCTTCTGCTGGATGAAAAGTACAAGCAATTCATCCTGCATTATATGCAGGAAAGAAAGCAAAAATTTGAATAGTTGCCATCTGCTGGAGATGCTTTGATTTATTACTTTCCAGCCTCAGCTGGATCAAACAAGCTCTAGAGAGAAACATTTCCTTAGGTTGTTGTACTGTGTGTATCTCTGCTCAGTGCTAAACTAAGTCACATACTCGGCCACTCAAAATGTATTGTTGCCTCCACTGGCATCAGTTTTTCTCTCAACTAGCATCAAATTTGAAATTAAATAAAGCAATTACGCTTTATAGTTCCCTGTCCGACTTAATTGTGTTTTCTCAGAAAAGAGCTCTTTATCCATTAGAAGCATTACCCTATCTTTCTTCAAAGTGTCACACAGACAACAATAATGTGGCATTTCACCCCATCTGTCTACATTTTTAGAAATAAGTTTTGCACTTTATGTATTTTCATTTCCTATCCAAGTCCGAAGCCATAAAACTCTTCATTTAATTACTGCTACTGTTTCCTTCAGATTATATAATTACTTTCCTTGTCTTTCTAGCTGCCCTTTCATTTGTAGTTTCCATGTTGATTAAACAAAAATACTATGCCACTGCTAATTTTACTTCAAAAAGGGACTTTCCCATTAGGGCAAATAAAAAAAACCCTAACATCAATATCTATGCATAAAGTAATTTATTTTTACAGTAATTTTCTCTGTTCTCTCATCCACTTTGCTATTACTGGAGATCTTTGGGTTTTGAGTTGACTCTGTTTCTTTGTAACCATACTTGTCTTTGGCCCAGGTCCTGAGTACTGGTAATAGCTGAGAGAGGTAATTGATGGACTGAAAGGAGTTTCCAACAGAATCCTGCCCAGAGAGTTAGAGGTTTAGTGTATGTCCTATCAAACTACTGGTATTAATGCCAGTAGTTAGATTAGGAAATAACTGAAAATTATGCAGTTTTTGCGTGGCTGAGGTTGAAGGATCCACAAGCTTTGAGAGAGATTAACACTATCCTGTTTCTCTCCACCCGGGCCATTGCCTAAGACCCAGACAACCCAAAATAACCATCCGAAATCTAAATGCCACACTTAGCAGTAATCCTACAACTGCAAATGGGTATAGTAGAGAGAGAAAAACCTTAACCTCCACCCAGATATTCCCTACATGCTAACTTGGCTGCCTTCTGTCCTTCAGAGGAGACTTGGGGTGAGTTGGGGTTCCCGGGCGCAGTGTAGCAGGTTGGCTGTCAGCCCCTGCCTCCAGCCCCTCTCACCACCTTCTTGCCAGAGCCCTTCTGTGCTCTTGCAAACTGTGACACCCCTATTTCAGACACAAGGTGGGGAACCCGGCTGGCTCCTGTGTTACCCTACAAGATTCCAAAGAAGAGCTTGGCAGGGTTCTCCTTGCCTCGGTGCAGCCAGCCAGCCATGCCTTGCAGGGGAACCCATTTTTCCTTACATTAAACATCTTTACAGCAACGAGAAAAACATGCAGAGCTTTGAGCCAATGTTGCTTCCCATCTGCACCACTGACACGCTGAGGAGCCCCACACCAGATGGTTGTTTCACCAGGAACTGTGCCAATGCAAAGCGCAAAGAGAGTTCCTGTCCTCAAATACGTCAAGAAATAGCGCTGAGATGAAAGGACGTCAGTCCAGGGAATAATGAATAATCCTGGCACTCTGGCAAATTAACTGTTGGCAGTTTCAGGTACGTCAGGCATTTGTAGGCAATAGAGAAGGGAGATCTGCTTGTGTAGGCATTTGAAAGATGGTGCTATTCATTGCTTTCTGGTGGCACAAAGACAAAGCAGTGCAGGCAACATCAAAAATGCTCCATGTTTGCCAGGACAGCTGGGAAAAACCAGGTCTTCATCCTCAAGATGTGGAACTAATGGAGGTCCTGAAAATCAACAGTGTGTTTCCAAACGAAAATCAATGAACACAAGGAAAGGATTCAAACAGCATGACATCCAAGCCAGAATCAGAACCTGTGTATACTCAGGTCCAACCACAGCTTCTTTCCTCTTGTCTCCAGTACCTCCCTTCATTTCCTTGTCTTGGGTGTAAAAATCACAACATCATTTATGACAATTCTTTGCACTCCTAGGAGACCTGATTTATCACAAAAAATGCTTTAATGAAGTTCGAAACAGTGCTTTTTACCACTGAAATCATAACCCACAAGAATAAAACAATTTCAAGGGAGACTCAGGACAAAAATATTCAACTGAATCTTTCAAAAAATACCCTACACATTCTTCTTTCCTCCAAAATATTTGTCAGGCAGCAATGCCACCATGTTCTGTTCAATCAAACATAGCAGTGAAAAACCTACCTGCAGTAGAAAATAAACTTAAGAATTAAAGCCAAACTTGAAGATGTTCTTTCTTAGTCCTTGCCTTAAATTTCCATTTTCTCTGGCAGATTTAAACTTACTGTGAATGACTACAGTAACTTGCAGGCATTCAGTTGCCTCATCAGTGTTAAACTCCCAGGAGGAAAAAAGGCAGAACTACAGCAAGGATGAAGACAGCATGTGGGTGACCAGCAGTGAGCTGTCCACATCCCACACGTACACGTTAATTTAAAATTCTGAAAGAAATTCTGATCAGAGTATTAATTGTCGGTGTTTTAAATATTATAATTAAGTCATTGCTTTTCATCTCCTGTGAAGTGGAAAAGTGTTGTCACTTCAAATCTCTCATGCTTTATGCCAGAGATTTCTAGCAGATGTGAATCTGTGATGTTAATGTTTGCATTTGTATTCACTCAGCAAACAGCTAAAATGTTCACCTCCTATGAATATTCAGTCTATAAAAATTCAGACAACATTTTTCACTTGCAGGACAATAATTGAAATAATTTATTCACCAGAAGAGCTGAAACAGACACAGTTGAGCAAATTATCTATCTATCTGTCATCTATCTATCTGTCATCTATCTATCTATCTATCTACCTATCTATCTATCTATCTATCTATCTATTTCCTTGGACAACTTGTTTAACTGCAAAAATGTTGCAAAAAAAATCTTAAGACATTTAATATAGTGTGAACTTCTATCAGGACTAGTAATGGGAAAATATTATAGAAGACAGCAGGTAGGAGATACACAAGCTTTTAGTGACTCCACGTTTCACTGGAAAGGAACACAGAATGCTACGTTAGTGCTTAAAATCTTACAAAACTGGGGTAATTTGTAGCTGGAGATTAAAGCAATGGAAAAGTGGTGGCAAATCGCAGACAACTTTGCTGGATAACTTTGCAGCGGTGCACAACAGGGAACAGCAAGTGCTTCTAGCATGGGGTTATGGCAAGTTGATGGTACCATACCAAGCTTTGCTTTTAAGAAAGGAGTAGTTATGTTTCCAAAACCTCTGTGAGCACCGAAGAAGAGTACCTTTCATTGCAGGAGGAAGCTTCATGCCAACTTTGTATTATTGCTGCTGCAAGCATGTAATCATCAGCTTAACCTTTTTCTGAGTACTGCTGTCTGTGCTATCAGACTTTGAGTCCTAACCTACACCCACAGCTCAACTCTGCAGCTGAACTGTCAGTATGACTTTAGTTCATGTTAGTGACCTCGGACTCTCAGCAAATTGAGTGAATTAAACATCCTAAGATATCATCATTCACTCTAATTTGACAGAGCAGATTTTTACCCAGCATAGCAGGCTGTCCATAACTTTCTGGAGGTCACCTGGAGCACTGGGACCTGGTGTCCCCAGGGTGAAGTAAAAGCCAGAAGTACATGCTGATGAAGGAGCTGACAAAGCAGAAGTCAAATGCAATTAATATGCATCAGAAAAAGATTTTCTAGGAGAAATAGGAAAATATTAATGCCACTGCAGAAGCAATTGCTGTTGCCTCATCTATGGTGCAGTCCACATCCCTGGGCACTTTGAACTGTCTAAGATAATTCAAACCAAGTTGGAATAAAATCTATGAACATAACAAGTGGAGACATTTTTTATTGGGGGTCTGAAAATCTGGGCTAAACTGGCCTAGAAAAACATCCTTGCTGCTTTTCATGTGGAGTTTTCCCAGCAAGAACAGTCTAGCACAATTCCCTGCCACACCAGGGGGCTTGATGCTGCAGTCCCAGGCAGTCCCTTCCAGCTTTCTCTTCAAAGCCTCGTGGTTCTGGAGTGTCCATCTGAGGCAGTAACTCAGTGACAGAAAGAATTAGTTCTTGAGAATAAGAAGACAAGTGTCAACACTGAACCACGTTGGAAGCAATGCTTTAATCTAAGAAGCTCAGTCTTCTGCATGCAAAAGCCAGGGATTTCAAGGATGATACAAAGATGCTGAGGGGGAAAGGACTCCCCCGTTCCCTCTGACTGCCTGCAGAGAGAGGAGCCCTATAGAATAATGCATTATTCAGCTACAAAATGCAGCTCCACTAATAAACTTTTCAACATCAAAAGACAATGGTACCAGTAGACTGCAAGCAAGTTGCACTGATTACAGAGTAATTTTCTTGTGAGGCAACTGACCAGAATATAAACAAACAAACAAACAAACAAACAAACAAACAAACAAACAAATGCAAAGCTGTCTTTGAAGGTGGATGAGTTTGTTCCCTTTTTGCAAATCCTGTGGTGAGTTCCAGCAGGACAAACAAGGACCAAACAACAAGAAAAAGATCACTTGTTAGTTACCAGCAACATGATCCCTCCACCTGCCAAGTGGCTATAGCAGAGCATTGGGGCATATTCCTGAATTATCAGAGGCATCCACAGATACCAACTGTTTGGTTCTGATTCTGTCATGTGAGAGTGTGATCTGACAGTGTGCTGGTGGGATGGAGCCACTCTGGCCCCATGTGTCAGACTCTTCATGAGCAGACAATCAGAAAGTGCCACCTGAAGCAGCTGGGACAGTAGGCATAACTGGCATATGCCTCTAGATAAGATTTGGACTAGTGCAGCTGGGATTGATTCACATTGATGGTTGATGTCACAGATTACAATGAGCCGAAGGGACCTGCCCCAATTGCTCTCTTCCCACAGCTTAGGATCTACACTCTGACAAATGGGAATACTCCCATAAATTAGGTCTTTTTATATGAAGATGCAAAGCAAAGAGAAAGTAAACTGCCACACGTACCAGAGAGAAAAAAGTCCTTGGGGAACTAGCCACAGAACAAGTCTTTAGGTTTCCTTCCAGTGACTAATTCCTCTTCACAACTCTGACCTCTAATTTCAGCAGTTAGCTCTTCAGCTGCTCTCATATCCAGTCTTTTAACATCTCCAGGGTTACTTAGATTCTGCCATGTTTAATCTGAATAGTATCATATGCTGTGTGCAGTCACATTTATTAATCTCTCTGGAAAATTATGTCTTCAAAATCCACAGTAAATGCCAGATTCTTTTCCCAGTGACGAGCACTGACATCATTCCATGCTGCAACTGTCTTTCCCTGTTAGCTAGATTCCCACAATTCACAATGAATAGATTTCTTTAAGACAGGTGAATATGTCACTGTAGGTGAATTTGTAGAACGAAAGTAAACAAATGAAATTTTAAGAGGGGATTTGATATGCTGCCATTATCCTAATGCTGTTGTAAGCAGGAATGCCTGTATTTCTTACTGTCAGTATACTCTCCTCTTGGATCCATCATGGAGAGAAGACACTACAACTAGGTGTGAGGTACACTTAGTTAAGTTACTTTACATGTCAAATGACATATTATTTGAAATATCAAATGAGACAGCAGCTCCTCAAATGAGCCTCCCACATGAATTGAGAAAAGTAAACAGACGGGACCCAGATAATCAGATACATGTGTAGCCTATTTATTGCCTTAAAATTGTTTTCTCCTGCAGTACTTTGCTTTTAATAACCCACCTTTTGCTGTGAGACATGGTCTTCATAGTCTGCCATGATAGTTTATGGCAGGTACCTCCCTAAAACCCTCTAGGGAAACATGGCAAATAGCTGGCAACTGTGGAACAAAATCTGAGAATGGCATGAAATCCCAAAAGGAGTAGCAGTTTCAGATTAGAAAGGGGGTTTATTAAATAAGAATTAAAATAAAATAAATAATTCTTATTCTTATTAAATAAGAATTTCCCTGATATAAGAGGGCCAGAGGTGCACAATAACAGGTATCTCTTTGCCATGAGATGCTGCTCTACTGACTGTTCAGATTGCTTTAAACATCAGGGGTTTCACTTGTGCCTTTCTGGATTATCATAATATCATATTGGGCAATCTTATTAAATAAAGAGTTTTTTCTGTCTATTTGTTCAATGATGAAAATGTTTATTCTGCAAGACCTCTTTTTGGTGCTGTTTCCTTATCCTTTCTATCACCTATTATATCCAGGTTAAGAGATTGACAGGATAAGATCATGGGATTCCTTGCAGAGTTTATAAAATTTGAACATCAAATGTTTTGACAAATAAGCTTGAAGAGATAGATGTCCTTGCTATCTGCTAGGCAAATATAGGTGAGTGCCTATCCATCGAGCCTTTTGCAGCCATTTAATACCACTTTTATTTTTCTTTTGGTCTGTGTTTATCACTACATATGTGAGATTCTCGCTTGTGGTTTTGTGCCTTATTTGTATGGAATCAAAATAATTCCAAACAATGCTCCCCAAAGCTTCTCCAGTGGTGACAAGAGAAAATGATGCAGTAGTCTCTTCTGTAAGCTGTGCTTGCTAATGCTAATTCAACATTCCTCTGTGAGGATGCTCTTTGTGGTGTACAGAAGGGGAGAGCAGGTATTCCAAAGAATGGCCTGTCTGCTTCACCTGCCAACAGTTCAAGATTAATTGTTGGCCTTGCTCACCAGCTCACCAGATGTCATGTGCATCCAGCTCTCCCTACTGAACTAGCTTACATGCCAACGCATCAGAGAAGCAAAGCCAAAGAGCCCTGAAGACAGCCCAACACAGCTCTGCTAACATCAATGGCACATTGCTGGTTACAGGAAAAGAGGCCCAGCTGAAAACTCATCAAGGTGCTGTTCCCACTTTGTCAACACAATCTGGTGAGGAGAATTCCCATTTTAATATTAATGTTTAATGTTTGACAGACAAGTCACCTGTCAGTAGCCTGTCATCAGAAAAATGTAGGGATTTCCTCTTGTCTTCTTAAAAACTTTCTGCCCTGCTTTGACCACTGAAAAATCGATACCAAGATGTCATTCTTCCAAGACACCTCACTGAAACACCAAGATGAGCAATTCTGGGAACTTTCAAACTAGTTTTCTGCCTGTTCATTTCAGTTCAGTTTTGTTTAATGACTTTGCACAAGTGACAATAAAAATAATAATAACAACAACAATAATTAAAAAATCCCACCTATATATAATCGTGTCCTTCAATTCTAACTTCATTCCTCAGGGAGGGACACAGGGCACATTGCCTCAGTTTTGCTCTCTGGGTGAACTGAAGGAACACAGGGACAGCACAATTTGTTCTCAGATCAGTTTTCCCAAAGTGAAACAGTTTGAAATAGAAAGCTCCTGGTTTTAGGAAGAATACACAGTGAGTGGCCATTACAGCTTCCCTAGGAAGAGAAGATCTTGTTTTCCAGTTTTTCAGTTTCTTGAAAGCACAGTTATGTCAGAGGGAGTGCACCAGTGTCAATGTAAGAAAAACCCACATAAAAGAACCAAAAGGGGTAGTTTTTCTGTACACTAACTTTTTAATTTATTCTTTGTCTTCTATATCAGCAGGTCATGGGTTAAGTCTTTAATATAGACTTGGTACAGCCATGCCTAAATCTTGGATTTTCAACATTCACTTGAGATGCAAAACTCTTGGGTAAACTTGATGTCTCTCAAAATCTTTTTCTAGAGTATTTTGCTTTGCAGAAAATCTAGTGTCTCCTTGCACCTCTACTCACATTTGCTAGTTTTAGATATTCTTTGAACAAACAACAAGCTGAAAATATATGTTCAATATTGGAATTATTAATTTTTATGCCCAGTTTCAGGACATGGATAAGTCATTAATGGGACAGGGAATAAAAAAAGTTACAATAGCAATAGTACCACCAACATGGGAGTGTTTCAATGACTGATTCATCTAGTGTAGATGTCCTAAAATACATGCAACCTTCTCTGGAGGAACTCATTTGTAAAGACTTAAGCAATGTGAAGACATGCTTTTATGCAGACTGTCTTAAGAAAATACTGATGGACTGTAGATTTCAGGGAACTGCTTTTAATGCAATCAGATGCTGATGAGATAAAAAAAAAGCTGCCAGATGAAGTTTATGACGCAGGCCAAAACAACATTAAACTCTGGTTTTAGATTTAGTGCTAGCAGGCATTTCTAGATTTAGAGCAAAATTCCAGTTGCATTTAGGGGGTAAGGTGAGGTGAGGACTACTAATATTATTTCTATCCCTTTAGGCCCCTGTCATCTCCATCCTATGAACATGTAGGTTCTTACTGTGGAGAGCTACCTACCTGAGCTCTTAACCCAGGCAGTGCTGTGTTATGTACATTTGCCCCTTCTAGTCCAAACCTCACACCAGCTCTTGTTTTAATCTGCCGCTTTCACATGAAAGTTAGAAAGACAGGTGCTAACGTACTGAGTCCAGTTATACACAACTCCTCTCCCATCCTTCTGGCACTGATTCCAGCATGAAACCCAACATGACTTTTGGTCTTGACCAAGCCAAACTTTAGGGAGAAAGACTTTACAGGCACCAGTAGCAACTCCAGTTCCCCTCTGCCCCCAGCCCAATGCCTGATCTCAAACTTTCCTGTTATTAGCACTTAAAACAAGTTTAAAAACCCACATTTGATGCTAACACTATTTTAAAGGTCTTTTCTTCAGTGGAACTAAAAATTAGTTTGGGGTCAGGAGGCACTCCTGGGCTACAGCTCAGGATTGGAATCAGCAAAGCTGTGTCAGCAGTGAGCTGGTCTGAAGGAAGGTGAGGATTAAGCCTGTGGCTGGATAAAGACTTGGGCTGTAAGTTTTAAAGGTTTTCATGCAGTGCTGCTGGGCAGTCACTTTGGGAGGCAGCAGTATCAGCATTTTCCTGCATCTCCTTGGCATGCTGCCCCTGCTATGCCCAGCAAAATCCACCAGTGTTCACTCTGAACATGCTTCACCTGCCCTCTGCCTTTCACTAATGGCCACACTCCTGAGCTACAGCAACTGCAAGGGGTGCTTTCCCCACCATGAGTCTCTAAGCCAGCTAAAAGGGACATCAGCTAAACATTCATTTAAGGGAACAATAAGGAAGCCTCTGACTCATGGGTGGGCTGACAAACCTTGGGAAGATTTTCTCACAAGAACTGAAATTCCTAATTTAGTTTCTTGCCAGTTGAAATTACTGCCAGCAATAATTGCCCATGAGTCACTGATCCAGCTCTGCGTTGTGGCCGCTCGAGTGTATTTGGCCTGTTTGAGCCACTGCGGTTTTCTTTTCTTAAGCATCAAATGGCTTTTATATCATCTAGCAATTCACTGCATATCACTGAAAACAGCTCTGGAACCCAGCATCAGTAAGTGCCTGCAATCATGCCCCTTTTTTTCCCTCTCTCTTTCTGGTTTTTTTTTAACATCTGAGCTACTTTTGAGCTGAACAGAGTGCTGAATACTATAATGTCTTCCTTCCTGTGAATACACCACTTATCTGATTACTAAATATTGTCATAAATTATGCCCCCTACAATAATTTTGCATAACCTGCTGGAGATGCAGTGTGGAAAAGGGACTGTGATTACAGAGAAGTTCACTTACAAGACGCTTTACATAAGGGTGGAACATGGTTATCCTTACCTTAGTTTCACTATTCACTTTTCTGAGATGAAACACACATACTAGGCCCAAGGCTCTGCAGATGGCTATCTCTTGTACGTCATGCTGTGACTGAAATTAAGCAGGGCAGAAAATGAAATAAACTCAATCTGATCAGATCTCAGCTAAAAATTGGTCTAAGGTTGGGAAAAACTTAGAGTAGCTCATCTGAACCTCTCTTGCGCTTCCTAGCTTTGATCTCAGATGATAACGAAATACCTTTCCCTCTTGCTGCCTCCTAAGGGTGGGATTAATATTATATAGGGTGGGATCAAACAATGTGCTTTGTAAACATATGTTGCAATACAAAATCTTTGATGCAAAAATATCTCTAATATCTGGGTCAGGCACCTACCTTTTCTTTGAGGAAACCCATCTGGCAAGTAGTTCTTTCTCCTCCCCTCTGCTCCTCCTACACTCTTGCAACCCTCATCAGGGCTGCTCTGATTTAGAGCAGTGTATTTTTAGTGTTATTGTAGTTTTGGAGTTGTGAAGAAAAGGAATTACAAGCTGACTGTAGGGTCCCTTGTAATCCAGGAAGACAAAACTGTAAATCCAAGTCATTTGCCTCTGTTGGCTTACAGTTGTATCTGTTTTCTTTAACACACAATACCTGTTTATGGTAGATTGCAAATACCTACAATGCAGGATTTATATGATAGGCAAAAGCTGCTGACACACAGCTGTCAGCTCTAAGTTATCCACTATAAACATGGTTCAGAAGTCACGATTAAGAAAAAATAATCACTTCAAGCCTTCAAATAAAGAAAAGGTCAACTTCAGTGGATAAATGGTTCCTAGAAACATTTCATCCATTATCACTTTGGGAATGCTGGCTTAGACTTTGTAGAGGTACGTGTAAAGTTTGCCACAGTCTGTGATGTGAAAATATTTTATGTGTCTCTCTAACTAATTACTGAACATCTGAGACAGCAGAAAAGAGCAACCAAGAAAACAAAATCCCAGGTGCTTGGAAAGCCAAACACTGAAAAGCAATAAAGAAATTAATTATTATGAGATAATTTGGCTACATCCCGTTAAATGGGAATTGCTTTGCCTTATTCTAGGAAGACATAGACCCATCCTTTGCAAGGATTTATACCAGTCTATGAAGAACAACAGAGTGCAGAGTATGAATTCAGCACTTGGTTTAAAGGAACTGGAAAATAAGCCTGATTCTCACAACTGTGTACTTCAGGGAGAATCTGTACATTTCCACTCTTTCCACAAAGTCCTGTGCCCATAACAAGATTTAAGAGCTGTGCTGCCTTGTTACAAAATGAGAAGCAGCCAAGAGAATTATGTCAAACAAATTCATGCCCATATAAATTACAAACTAAAGCCCAGAGCAGTATCTTTTTCATAACAGTGTGATGATCCTGTCTGCCAGAAACCAACGTCATCAGTAATGCTTATCTCTCAAAGCAGTTATATATATCAATTTATAGTTCAGGCACTATCATGCAATTAAATTTCTAGGCTTAAAAAGCCTGTTTCCCACACCCTCGCCCTTTTCAATTTTAGGTCCTCCAAGATTAACAAAACATCCTCTGTGGCAGCAAATTAATCACACTACAAAATGAAACTGTTAATTAGAGATGCAGCACACCAAAACTGGTATTAAAAACTCAATATTGCCATTTTTTGTCTTCAATTTTGTGGTGCTGTTTGCAGCACACCCTCCTCTAACTATACACACTGCCAAAGCAAATACAGGGATAAGCCCTGAACCCTGATGGGTATTGATGTGCCATGAGCTTGCAGTGAGCTACAACACCAGAGCCCTTGTCTAGGGGCTTTTTTTTGATGTCTACAGTGTGCGAATTGTCGCAAACATCAATTCCCATGGGATTTGCCAAGACAGCCCCAAAGCATCGCCTTAGCCCACGTTCACTGATGCTTTGCTGCAGAGGATGAGCAGAGATGCAGCTGCACTCCCATCTTTAGCAGTGATCTTGCCAGTGACCTCTCCCTTTTCTGGCCTTTCCCCACTGAAAAATCTTTAGTCTTTTTTCCTTCCTGATCCTTCACCTCTTTGACGAGAACTCACTGATGTAGTGAGCAGTGCTGAGTTTCTCAGGAGCTCCTCTGTTCCCTACTCCAGGGTTGTGAAAACTGGCTGACTGCAGGCTCATGCACAGGTCAGCTGTCTTTCCTACCCTTTCAGCCCGGGGTATAAATGTCCTCTGGCCATTCATAACCTCAGTTCCTCATGAGATTTCTTTTTTTATTTAAAACTTCTACTTTTGTTTGTTTGCTTGTTTTGCTGTTAGGAATACATGGAATTTTAGGCTCCTTCTTCAAAGGTAGTGCTGTAGAGCAAGGGACAGCCTTGCATTTTGGATAAAAGCAAGTTGTTTAATCAAAATCTGAGCTCCTTTGCCCTAGTGTGCAAGCTGAGGTACATGCCATGCTGCCCTGCTCTTAGACACCTCATTTCATATTTTGCAAAGAAAGAAAGCAAGAAAGAAAAACTGCAGCCCTTAAAGAAAACATGGACATGGGTCCTCTCAAGGACTGGCTAGATCCACTGGGAGTCTACAGGAAAATGCAGCAGCCCCATCAACAAATCTCGTCATGCCCTGCAGTTTCCCTGAGTCAGCTATTGCATTAAGCACTGGAAGAAGCCCTCAGGCTTAGGCACCTTTGACTTGCAGGTAAATTATGCATGATTTTAAACATGCAAAATGAGTCCTGACCTCCAAGCCTTCTGCTGAAGAAAGAACCTCTTTATGGAGCTTAAGCAAGAAGGTCTTAACCTGAGGACAGTTGAGCTTTGAACTCTCTAAAAGACACCTGGGCTGGTGTAGGCTGCAGTTCTGACTTGATGAAGACCACAAAACCATGGCTTTGCTGCAGGACTCTCCACCACATCCTGCTCTCACCCTGAGGTACAAAAGGCAGATCAAAGGCACAGCAGGAGATACAGCCCTGGAGAGTCATCTCTCTCCTTAGAAGCTGTGGGAAGTCACTAGAACTCAGGTAAACTCCTCTCTCCTCTGGCAAAGCATCTGGCATGTCATTTAAAAACACCCCCTTACCTTCTACCACTCCTTACCTCAATGTGCAAAGGGGAAGACAATGACACTTCCTTTTCTATAACACACAGATCCCTATCTCTTGCTTACAAAATGTTTCTGTTCATCTTGCAGCTTTCTTGACAAAGCAGCACAGAATAGAAAATTAGCTTAAGGTTTTAGATGTGAAATACAGCGTCCAGCACTCAACTGCTCTGATTAAATATGCATCACCAGTACTCACGCATTGCTAGCAAACTCAGCTGCTAAACAAAACTCTTCCTTACATCATTGTTATCTCTATTTTGCTTGTTGTAATTATATATTACATTTAAAGTTGTGTAATATCATAGCTCTGTGAACTATAGTCACCTACTTGGCTTGCTTGCAATATTCCATATTAAAATCTACCCCAAATCACAGGGGCATTTCTTCTTATGTCTGTACGAGTAGCAACATAGCTGATGTGCCTTGCTCTCTTTTCAGCTTTATCAAACACTTCAGGTCCTGAACAAGGACTCCAGGACTATCAAAGAGTTCTCCCTGCACTTAGCAGGACTAAAACAAGTTTTCTCTAAAACCCAGAAGCACAGATCTGCAGCCCTGTGCTCCTCCAGATTTTGCCTCTGCCTCCCTCTGCCACCCATGCCCTGACATAGCCTGCTGGGGACCCAGCGCGAGACTCTGTCAAGCAAATTGCTTCTCCCCGGGTGTGCTGCAGGATCTGCTGAGATGCTGGAATGATGTTTAACTCTCCACTGGGACATCCAGGGTCCTGCTCTGCTGCCTGTGCAAGCACCTGGAGCTGGAAAATGGAGCAGAGAAGGGAGGATGCTGGAAAGGGAGAAAGGAGAAGTGCAGGTGACAAAACACTAAGGCGAAAGCTAAACTGATTCTGCATGATGTCTTGCACATGCCTTTCTGATGGGAGAAACTTTACAACGGGAAACGAGTGTTCCTTATCCCAGAGCTGGGGTGCAAGGAGGTGCCAAGGAGCCTCCTGCAATCCGGTGGCTCTGTCCCTGGGTGGAGAAGCCAAAGAGTGCATCATGAGTATAGGAGTGGGATGGCTGGAGCCACCTCTACTTGTCTATCCAGCTGCAGCTTTCCCATCCTCTGTATTTCGTCCTTTTATCAGCACACAGCTGTTTCCTCTAGTGATACTCATGACACAGTGACTATTACTTTTTTGAAGTGCCTATCAAAGGGATCATCAAAGCAACAGGTTTTTTTCTTACTTTCTCTACTTACTTGTGTGGTTTTGCAGTAAAGAAAACAGAAGTAAATTAGTTGACTATTACCTTCATTCTTGGTGCACATGCATATACTTTACAAATTTATGTAATTATTTTATTCAGACACTGGTATCACACAGAAACAAGATCTGGACCCAAAATATCCTTCTGTTGGTGCTGGCAGAGCAATGATGTAAAGAAGGTAGGAGTGCCTTTTTTTATTCAAGATTTTGCTGTATAATACTCTACAGTTCTACAAAATGTATAGGTTGCTATTGAACCAGCCCTGTCATGTTGTGGGTGCCTAGAAGTTTAGGACTTTCCTTATTTGTTTTGATTGCTTCAAACTTTGCAGATTCATTTTCATTCTGCCTTGGGGAGCCACATTTTACACCTGTCTAAAGGTGTGATATAGCAGTGAACAATTTTTTAGCAAAGCAATAACTTCTTTCTTGGCCATGCTCTTCCTTCCTTCTCTCCACCACATGGCCCTGCCTCCCCTTCCTTGCTGACACAAGGAACTTCAGAGTTTGTGCCCACACAGAGAACTTCATGCTCTTGCTCTAGACCTGGGGGAACAGGCTCGGGCACCTTGGCTTGAAATCTGAACCCATTTGGTGATCACGGCAGTGTTGGCAAATATTTTGGCTTCTCTAGAGGTCAGGTCCTCACCCCTTGTAGGTCAGAAGAAGGCACATACTTGTACCATACCTTCTGACCTCCTACACATCCAACACTCCCACTTCCTAGGGATTTTGAGGAACCCAGCTACACTGGTGAAACAAGGAGCACACCTCTTCCTCTCCTCTATGGCCCTGACAAAGTGGCATAGGGTCAAGACATAACTTTAAATCTTCTCTAAATAAAATTCAGTTCAAAGCCTTAAACCCCAAATGTGGCCAAGGGGAAATCTCTCCATTTTTGTTCTTATAAAATTCAAAGAATATTAAAAATATTTGCTGGTCAAGCATTTTCTAGTCTGGCTTCTGGCTTCTGGCTTTGGGCACCTGATTCAGGGCAATTTTAAAGGGTCTGATTTTCAGAATGAGGTTAGTACCAACTTTCTTCTGAAAACTTTAACAAGTGTCTCTCAGGAGGGAAGGTATACAGACAACCAATCTGACCAATGCACTAAGATTGCCCATCTTGGTGCCTGTGCTGTCTCCAGCCAAGATGCTCAGAGACACAAACAACTTCTTTGAGCCAAGAAAAGCCCTCAGTGACAGAATGTGATACTGCAGAAAACACTGGATTCAGAACCCTGGAGATAAGAAACCATTACTTAGTGACAGCAGGTTTTGCAGCAGAAGTATTAAGAAGCTGCCTCACAAAATAGGTATATCATAAACGCATTTCCTTCCATCGCCGTAAAATCCATAAGGGGATGAGATCCTCAGACACAGCTTCACTGATCAGCTGTGCTCCAGTGCTTTGCTCCTGATCCCTTAGCAGATATGTAGCTTTCAGACATGAAATATTCCAGGTCAGCAGGCATTTTTCCATTAGCAGTATGATTTATTTCTTAGTAGGATCATATTTGCTTGCTTGGAAACTTTCTTCCATGCATCTCCCAGTCAGAATACCAATCAAGTGGAAATTGCTTGAGATGACATTGCTGAATCACAAAATAAGCTGAGCTGGAAGAGACCCACAAGGATAACCAAGTCCAACTCCCTGCACAGGACACCCCAGGAGCCACACCATGTGCCTGAGAAGCATTGTCCAAAAACTTCCTGAGCTCTGTCCGGCTTGGTGTTTCCCTGGGGAGCCTGTTCCAGTGCCCAACCACTCTCTGGGTGAAAAAGCTTTTTCTAACATCCAACCTAAACCCTCCCTTGACACAAATTCAGGCCATTCCTTTGTGTCCTCTCACTGGTCACCACAGATAAGAGATCAGTATTTTCCCCTTCTCTTCCCCTCACAAGGAAGTTGTAACAGCAATGAGGTCTCTCCTCAGTCTCCTCTTTTCCAGCTAAACAGACCAAGTGACGCCAGCCACTCCTCATATGGCTCCCCCTAAAGGCCCTTCACCATCTTCATAGCCCTCATTTGGACTCTCTTCAACAGCTTATATTTTAGCACCCCAAACCTGCCCCCAGCACTCGATGTGAGGCTGCCCCAGTGCAGAGCAGACTGGGACAATCCCCTCCTTTGCCCAGCTGGTGATGCTGTCCCTGATGTTCCCCAGGACACAGGGCCCCATTTGGCCCTCCTGGCTGCCAGGGCACTGCTGACTCATATTCAACTTGCCATTGACCAGGTCAGCAAATTCCTGTTTGTGGTTGCACACTCTTTGCTGACTTCTAGTCTGTGTTGGAACCGAGCCTTTGACTGTGGTGAACAGGACATTCTATTGTTGTTATCTGGAGTTTGCTCTTTCTGTGCCCCAAAGGAATTGCACCTGAGCTTTCAATATCTTTTAAAGTTCAGCTGAGCTAAAAGTGGTCAAAATCAACATTAAGGCTTTAGAAAAATTACTGAAAGCCTTCCTGCAGCTGCAAGTAATATTAAAATCTGTTATCCTTGTTTAAACTCAGATGATGAACATTACTCAGCCCTTTCCCTGAGGCCAGTTCAGAGTTTTGCATCTTGTCAGTGCTGAGTGACACACTGCTTATCTGGTCTTCTTTGTTTGTGAACAGGCTGTTTGGGTTGACATTGAAAAGAATAGATCTGCATGAATAACTGTGTAGAAAAACAAGAGCCCGTGCTCTCTTCAAGCTCAGTGACAGCCAGAAATACCAGCCAAACTAGTGCCAAAATACAGACTGTGTGGCTGTATCAGTATAGCACCAAGCTCCAGTGGCCTTTTCATGAGGGTTTGGCTTTCACAGCCTGTGATTAGGCAACTGGATATTGCATATTTTGAACCTAGCAAGTCCTTTGGCATTCTCTCCTACAGTCTCTTTGTAACCAAACTGATGTGGTGTCAACTGGACAACTGGAATGTAAAGTGGGTGGCAACTTGACTGGTCCGAGGGTTTTGACCAGCAGAATAGAATCCAGCTAGCAGCACGCTGATACTTGAGCCAATGCTGTTTAGCACTTTTGCTAACACCAGAAAAGGGGAATGGAGCGAGATCTCAGCAAAAGTTCACAAAAGCAACCTGAGGGAGCAGTGGGCATGCTGGAGGGTCAGGCTGCTTCTCAGAGAGCTGGGCTGGGCAGGCAGAAGAGAGAGTGGTTGGGAACATCATGAATTCAGCGAAGGCAAATGCAAAGTCCTGTGGCTGGGATGTGATAAACCCTGAAGCACCACAGGGTAGGGGAAGCTGGCTGGCAAGCAGGGATCAGTCTGGATCTGGCCTCTCAGCCCACATGGTTCAATCTTCACGGCTGGAGCTGCAGCCAGGTCCCATCACAGTCATCAGGGCACCAGCACTGCAAGCTGGAGCCTGCAGCACAGCTCATGAAGATGCAAAGCACCGTGCAAGAAGCTGGGCAAAACTGATGTAGCATGTGTTGCTCCAGATAAGCTAAGTGGTGTAAATAGACAACTGGCTTCCTGCACTCCTTCATGAGAAGAACAAAGATATATGGGAGAGGAGGAATGGAGGTGCTGTGACACTGTAGTCCATGCCTCTTGTTCAGGCTGTGGCAGCTTCCCTGGATCAAGAGATAGTTGCCTTCCTTGCTGGGTTAAGTCCACTACCCTCGACCCAGCCAAGGAGTGCCTCCACAGGGATCAGCCTGCTCCAGCAGCAGGAGGGGATTTCTGCGCCTTTGATTTCTGTGAAGGTTCACATCTTCCATTATTTATCACCCAACCTGATGGCTCTGTGTCCTGCACCCTGTCACTGCACAGAGAAAGGCACAAGGCTGAAATTCTGAGATGACCTAAGCTCAGTGTAGAGCCTCACAGGGTGTGAGCTCAACAGGTAACCTGCTAGCAGAGACTTTTTTTGGAGAATATGCAAGTGGACTAACGGACATGGATGTGCTAGCTCATGGCACATCCAGTTCTCCCAGGATGAAAAACTCAGTACTGACAGCACTCTCAAGTCCACCACTTATCTAACAATCCATTTCTCATCCAAAAGATTTTGAGGTCACTGAAAATGTTCAGTCTTTACATTTCATGATTATATGATTTTCTTTCCTCTCCTCTTTTATCCTGGGGATAAAACACTTACTGATAACTTCAGTATAGCTCTTGCTTTGTGGTGCCTCTCAAAAGAGGCAAGTCCAGCAATGGTAAATATATCTGTGTTTACTGCTATCAATTGAAAATGCTTTTGTGATATTTCAGAGAACTTGTCTTTTACAAGCTCTTCCTCTAGCTGAATAGCAATTTGTTTGGCCCATTACTTAGGAAAACACTTGCCATAACAAATATACTACTTCAAAGCAGGGTTAAAATGTACCCCAATTACATTGCTCTGTTATTACAAACACTAATGTATATTGAGAGAAAATTACATTACTCTGTTATTACTAACACTAAGGTATATTGAGAGCTTTACTTACATAAGCAGTTGAATAAGGCTTAACCACACTTGCTTTTGTGCAGAATTCAAATTCTGGTATGGAAAAACACTCTATTTTGCATTCAGAAGGACTGAGCATTTGGCTGTAGATGAAATGTAGTTTTGTTTTGTAAGCAGCAGTTAGTAATTATCAGACTTGCCTATGGCTGTTTCATGGGAGGTGGGAATATGAATATATTTACTGGTGTTTTATAAGGAATTATAGGTCACATTAGCACATCTAAATTATGTTTCTTTTTGAATTAATTGCTATAAATGCAGACAACCTTATACAAAAACTGTAGTTAAATTGCCCAACATAGAAATACATGAAAACCTTCTCTCCTAAAAAAAATATTTTACAACAGGCCTATTTTCATTTTCTCTTGTCACACATCTGCTTTGCCTTCCATCTTCCTCCTCCACTTGTGCCTTCCCTCCCTCTGCTCCACTTTACCTTTCAGAGCAGCAGCATCTGCAGCACTACCCACAGCTGAGCTTCTCCACCACGGGCTCTAGGGGGGCTGCTAGCAGCTCACCTTTAAATCTCGAGCGTGAGGCAGCTGCGTTTGTGCTGCCGTTTCAAAGCAGGAACCTTATGGAAAGGTTCAGGAGAGATAAAAAGCTAATGAAATGCCACTGTAACAATAATTCCCGCGGGTGCAAACGATCCTTGGTGTACCAGGAACACTCAGAACATGTGTGCAGAGGGATCTTTACCTCACCACGTCCAGAGGTGCTACACCTCCTCACAAAAGTGAAGGCCTGCCTGTTTATAATTGATGCCAGTGCTCCTTAAGGACTGTTGTGACAAGCAGCAGCCTCCCTGCCCCAGGGAGCTCGCTAAGGGGTGGCTTTGAGAGGGGACATATCCCTGGGGGATGAACGTGGGGAAGGGGAGGCAGTGCCACCTCACAGAGTGACCACCAGTATCCCATCCCCAGCCTGGAGTTATCCAGATCTGTGCGAGGCTCAGAGCCAGGTCTGCTGGAACAGATTTTGAAAATCTAACTTTATGGTCACTGTTAGTGTTTTTCTTTTTTTCTTCTGCAATAGAAAGAACATAATTGGAGAAAACATAAAAGAATCTGATTGGAAATCTGGCAAATAAGTGATAGTGGATTACACTCAGCCAAGAGGAATCAGGGGGATTTAGCTTCCAAGCGTAGGGGGATAGGAAAGGTCAGCGTGACCCTAAATCTGGGCCTACAGATGGGGAGAGCACCTCCCATCTGCAGCCAGAACCTCTGGTGGGGATGTAGGACAGGTCCCTGCTTTGGGAGGAGAGATTTCTGCCCGCAGAAATGGTGGGACATTTCCCCTCTTGGGAAGAAAGTGGGAGACTGTCAGCCTGTTCCCAAATGAGCTGCATTTCTTTCCTCTGACCAAGTAAATAAGGAATATAAGATTCACATGTAATTGCTGCAGTTCTTGATGCCCAGTGAAGGCTATAGAGACTTCATTTGAGCATTATCATGCATCCTGTTATCACACTAAATCCCAATAACTCCAAAGAAGTCAATATTCAGTTAATATTTATTACATCTGCATCTTTGCTAAGGAAATGCAGTTGAGGTTTCCTCTGCAGATCTAGCTACTAGCTAAAGATTCACTGAGATCTGTGTGCGAGAAAATACAGCACTGATACCCAGAGAGGTTTTTATTTTAATAATATTTTATGTTTCTTCCTGTATTTCATTCTTTCTGCTGATTTTCAACCCTTCCTCCTGGGTCAGGACCTCAGTTAAAGCATAGAGCTGGAATGCCTTATAATTCATTTTGGCAGCTTAAAGTTAAGAAAGCTTCAGAAAGTCAAAAGGAAAAACAAGAAAGTGAAAAGTGAAGGGGGGGAACCCCAAAACCTGCTTACATTCTTTTTATTTCATAATTAATGGCGGAAAGGGGAAGAAATGGGGCACACAGGGACTCCTCTTTTGATGAAGAATTACAGATAAAAGAAAGAAGTTGCTAATTTATAAACATTTCCAAAGGGAAATTATTGACCACTGCCTCAGAAACACCTCTGCACTCTTGTGCCTTGGTGATGTGCTGCCTCCATCTGCATGGCACCAGTGTGACTGGGTCTGCTGGAGTCCTCTGCTCTGTGAAGTGGCAGTGCCACAAAGCCGCTTCTGTTCTTCCGAAGAATAAACTCAGAAACCCTGAAAGAGCAAGCCTATGGGATATAGGCCTGGTGTATGGCACTTCCACAGCCAGAGAAGCAGGAATTTTTTGCACTAAAGGTGGGCACTAGATCTGCAGCTTTTTACTGGCAGTTGGGCAGGGGTTGAGGGAATGAGCTGGTGAAATAGAAGCTGTTTGGTGCTTTCATTCTGACTGTGCCACCCAGGCTCTGCATTCCCATTTTCCTCTCATCCCAGAGATCTCCATGGTGCCCTTACTTGCCTGCTTGTCTGTGACCCTCTGCAGCATCATGCAACCAGCAGGGCAGCCTTTGGGAGGAGAGGTGAGGAATGAACAGGCCCCTTGTAACAAAAAGAGCAACTTAACAGCAAAACAGCCTCACCTTATGTAAGGAAAGCCCAAATGATGATTGTCTCCCAGCTACCCTGAGCTCAAGCTTGAGGGGAAGGTGTCTGGCTGGAGGTTTTCTCAGTAAATCTGTGCTCATATTTACATTCAGGAGGTTCCTGATGGTAAAGGAAAGGAAACCACCTCTTGTCTTCCAGCACAGAAGGGCTGGAAAGTGTCTTTAAAGCCAAAAGTAAACATGGAGTACAGAATTGCTACTGCAGAGGAGAACAACTTTAGGTGTCTGCAGACGATCAATAAATTCCCTGATTTTAAATAAAGGAGAAAAAGGAAGGAAGAAGTAGCTCTAGGCAGACTCAGTACAGGGGAAATTGGGTCTTTCTCACTGCAGAGCAGACCACAGCTGGCTAAATAATCACACATGACTCTTTGGAGAGCTGGCAGCAACCCTGAACATACGGCTTTTGCCACTGGGCAGGCATTTTCTTTCATGAACAGGGATCTCTCCTGGCCAAGAGGATGACTTTTGGCAATCAAAAGGCATAACAAATAGACCCCAAAATGAAGCAAAAGTTATAAATGAAAAATAGTTACGTAGTAAACACATTTCTGAAACAATATGGAGGCTGCATCCCTCACAAGCAACGAAGCCACCCCGAGCTAAAGATAACTGCAATATCAGTAAATTACAGAGGACAATTATTCCCTTGCAGGGCTTCAGAGACCCAGAACAAGCAGCAATGGGGCCCTGTGGGTCTCCAGCCCAACCCTATTCCAGTGTTTGACTACTCTGGGTTAGAAGATTTTTACCCCAGGGAAAAAGTGGTTCCTTAAAGCTAATCAAAGTCTTCAATTTTCCAGCTTGTGTTCACTGAAGAATATTAGGTCTAAAGGTCCAGATCCTCTAAGATGCCAGCTGTTCATACAATGAGTAGGCTGTACCACGTCCATTTTTAATTTCTGGAGTGATCACTTGAGAGGAGAGAATGGGAAATAGTTTAGATAAATTCTAAGAAGAATTTAGAGTAGGAAAGACTAGGGGAAAAAAAAAAGATCAAGTCTACAGGATACCTTACAAAAGATAAATAATCAATCTCCAGAGGACAATAGCTGTTCTTTAAAACCTCAGTGCAGGACAGGATAAGAAAGACCGGATTTTGGACATAAGACAAAGGTGTGGAGGTTACAAAAGAAACTGAATTAATAAAATGGTAAGCTGTATTCAGAGCATGATTATCCTGAAGAACCTGTAAAAATGTCACTGAGAAAAGTTATTCAGAAATACTAACTAGCCTGAAGAGTATGGTCTTCCTTGCAGCCCCCTTAAACCACACAATGAGCCATCCAGAGATATTTTACACATTGAAATAAATCACCTCTCTGCATTATTCCATAATCATCTTCACATCACCGGGGAAACAAAACGTGTTAGAGAAAAACAAGTCTAAAACTTTTAAATGTATCAGCTCAAAAAATGGACTGCTATCATAAATAAAATTAAAGGAAAACCTGCAGTTGAGTGAACATCATTCATCATTTCTCATGACATACACTTTCCCTTAACTGGAGTAGATATTTCATAGTAATAAAGATAAGTTCTTCTAAAAATTGTCTTCTCAAAAATCTATTGCCAAAGTCAGAACAAGCATGCTGCTCTTCCATTCAACTGTGCAATAAAAAAAGGATTAATAAAAGATAAATGCTTTTACAGTGAACCCTCACAGGGTCCCAGCTGCTGCTGTTGTTGTCTCCACTGCAAGAAGTCCACTTCAATGTCTTCTCATCCTATAGCCCAAAAACTCTATCTTATCAACCTGCACGAAGAGCTCTCAACAGCTTCAGATGAGGGTAGGTTGGAAAAAAAACCAAAACAGACACAGTTAGGCGATAAACAAAGATTTCCAGACAAAATCATTAGCAGATTTTGATAAAAGCACTGCAACTAACACCCAGGCATTTCTTAAATAATAAAGATTTACTAACTGTAGAAATAAGGTCTTCAGATTTTATTTCATTTCTTTCAGAAGAATATACTGCTGCACATTGGTACAGATAAATGTGTGCCACCAGCTCATGATCATCATCTGTCTGACGTGGTCCTCTGGGTTTGCTGGGTACCGGAAGAGCACAGACTGCAATTTGTGACTGTCGAGGGAGGGATCATCCCATTTGTGTACCAATATTGCTTTCTTCATTTGCTTATCCCTAAAGCCAACTCTGAATATTAAACAGGGTCTGTCTCATAGAGTATCTGTGAGACCAGAGCCCAAGCTCTGATTACTGTTCCCATATGACTCAATGGCATAATATGATGCCAGCTCCCAACCAGAATCTGGTGGTTTATTTCCTGCAAACAGGCATCAACAGAAGCAGAAAACTGAGAGAGGGACCCACACATTCATCCTTGTAGGAAAACCTCGGAAAAGCGGCAGTCTTTACCCTAGCAAAAGAGTATTTGACAGATAATATAGGATAACTACTATAAATATGTATTGAGATGTCAGGAAGAAGATGAGAATCAATGACATCAAATATTCAAAGAGGAAAGAAAATAACAGTGAGCTTACAATAATGAAATAGGAGAAAGGCCCCGATTCCAAATTGACAATGGGAGATGGTTAAGAAATTAATTGATCAATGGTGAACTAAGAAAAAAAATTTTTTTGTTATCCCTTTTTTTTTTATCCCATATACCCCACATCTCAAATGCTTCTTCCTATGTTGACCCTCGTTAAAATTATTTATAAGTAAGCAAGAATTTTGAAAGATGGAATATAGTGGTTTTCCTGTAATGAGACAATGCTCCCAAGCTCATTTCTTAGCTAGATGAGCACATTTGGATGTAACTTGTTCATTTATAGTAATGCTGTCCAAAAGGTTTTAGTTCAGCTTCATTGGGAAGTCCCTGTAAATTAGAATCTGGCTGCAAGTAATTCTTAGAAATTCAGGGGTGCCTGCAGGTAATTATTTCTGATTCTCATTCAAGGATGGTTTCTGCATGTATTTGCATACAGTTTGGGGATACTTGGTTAAAGACCACACCAAAAATAGAATTCTGCCATTTTGGTAATCTGTGTGTGAGTAAATAACAATCTGCCCTTCTGCAGCATCCAAAGGGACTGAATGTACTGCTGTACATTTTATGCGTGTAGGGAAACCTTAGCACTGGAAATGTTTTGCTATTTCTTAGGGATCCTCTCTGTAGGTATCTCCAACTCAGTAGGTATATGACTGGGAAATCCAGGAGGTGTTTCACACCTTGCAGCTACCAAATGACCCAGTTTCTAATGTACCATCAATGACCCATTTCTTCATGCCAACCCTAGTTTGGTTTTTTTCCCCTTTAAGCTGCATGTCCCTTTGCATGTTGTGCTACCACAGCCATTTCAGATACAGCTGTAATTATCTTTGCTACTCATCAGCCTTTCAACATGTCACCTTCAGCATAGGGAGATGATGAATGCTCATGAATTTTACTGAATTTTAGTCATTATTCAGCCAACTCTGCCTGTATCTCCCCCAAAAAAGATGCATGATGGCCACTTGTCATCTGCTGCAGCACAACTACTTTTAAGACACAAACCCCCCTTTTCAATAGGGAGAAATCACAACTTTATCATTAGCAAGGGTAATAATAATAACTACTGACCTGTGACCACAAATGTGCTGTTTCTCAGAAAAAGGCATTTAAATACTGGTGTAACCAAATACCAGAGGCAAACTAGAAAGATGTGTAAACTGAGGCAAGTGAGGGGGTCTTTTGAAAGGACACCAGTTTAGCACCAGGGGAAGAGACAACTAAACAAAAAATTCTGTACATTATGATGAATTATGTGAATAGGTTTCATAGCCCCACCTGGTCACACTAATTCCATTTAATTTACAGAATCATAGAGCAGAATCATAGGATGGTTTCAGTTGGAATGGACCTCAAAGAGCATCTACTTCCAAACTCTGTGCCATGGGCAGGGACACCACCCATTAAACCAGGCTGCTTAAAGCCCCATCCAGCCTGGCCTTGAACACTGCCAGGGATGGGGGATCCACAGCTTCTCTGGGCAACCTATTCAAGCGCTTCATCACTCCCAGAGTAAAGTGTTTTCTTCTGCATATCTAACCTAAATATCCTCTCTTTCAGTTTGAAGCCTTTACCCTGTGTCCTACCACTAGAGTTCCCGATGAAGAGTTCCTCTCCAGCTCCCTTGTAGGCCTACCCTTCAGTAGGTATTATCCTGTACTCATTAACCTAAAAACACACAGGTCTTAAAGATATCTGAGGATAAAAATTATATTTGAAGCCAAGATTGCCCTGATTTTAAGATGTTTTGATGACAGCACATGGCACTATGCAAGTCTTTGCTCTCTGGACAGCATCAGACTGCTTGTGGGTTTTGATGTTCCCACTTTTTCCAAGATCAAAGCCATCTCAAGGAAGGTGTATGAGCAGCATTCAATGCAACATTTGAGCAGCATTCAATGCAACACTGTGGGTTTTCATCTAGAAAATATCACATTTTTACTCCTTGATTTCAGCCCCTGAAGTCAATTTTCCCAGCCTGTGGCACAGCCTAAATCCAAGCACCTGCAGGTAAATCCCCAGCCACTGAAACCTAGCAGTTTGTCATTCTCCTCCAAAAACTCACCTTCCTCACCCAATCAGACTAAACCAAATGGAAAAAGGAGACAGCTATGATCCCAGGCCCCACAAATGACTCAGGATCCTGAGAGTTTTGCCAAGAGCAGTCAGCTCACTGTGCTGGTACAGTCAGGGATACTCTTGGTCACAGCTGTTCCTCTGGTCACGGTCAGCTGTTGTTGCTTAAAAACATCACTCCTGGTCTTTCTGCTGTGCCGTGTAGCACTGCATTACCATCCAGCAGGGACAAACAGAAATTAAAAATATATAATTCTGATGAACAGCCGAATAGCTCTATGTTGGTCTCTCCCACTAGAAGGCTTTATTGACCAGATAACTTGTTACCACAATACCAAGTGCTGAAGGACCCTGCCAGGTTCTGCTCTGTGGACACTGATCCTGCAGCCCCTGCACAAAGCCTTACCTGAACTCCTCCAGTTCCCCTATCCAAACAGAGCATTTGAGAGGCACCAGGTAGGGAAGGACACCACACAAGGCAAGAGGGGGCATGGGTTGCCACAGGCTGCTCCCTTGGGTGCAGGTCCCATAGCAGGTCTCCCCCTGGCAAATCTAAAAACAGTAGCCAAATACGTCCCATGGGCTACTCAGCTCTGGGGATCTGTCCCATGTCCCCATCTTCTGCTTGCATGGAGTCAACACCCAAATACGTGAGTCAGAAACTGCCTCTCTCTACTGCTGCCCCATCCTCCCCAGAATTCCCCTCTCATTGCTTTTTCCTCTCAACTTCTTGGCAGGTCTCCTGCATGCTAATCAGACAGCACTGTGTGCTTACCTAGCCAGCCACTGTCTCCATATTCATTCAGATTTTAGATGTCCTATGCAGCATCTCTGGCTGATTGCTGGACGGCTGAGTTGCCAGATACAGGAGGTCTGGGGACTGGGGAAAATAAGCATACAACACAGCCCTGGTGTAAGAAACCACTGCCTCTGAAAGGCAGTCCTGCTTGATTTCATCCCTTTGTTACCTCTGAATCTAAAGAGAAAGCACGCAGACATTTTAGATTCTAATCTCTAGCATTAAAAAAAGTAATAGAAAAATAATAGTAGCACAATAAGTGTTTTCAGGCAGAAGAAAATGAATAGCAACATTTCCTAAACTGTGTTAGGTAAGAGTGAAACAAGTAGATTTTATGATCTTCAGATGCCACTGTAGTGGGCTGAGTATAAGTGATAAAATGGTTTCATACCTCTTATGGCAAAATTGAAGCTAGAAACTTGTATAAATAAAATTATTCCCACTTTCCTAATAAAAGGCAAACCTATTTATATAAATAAGTTAAATGGTGACAATCTAAATAGATTTCAGAAAGTTTCCTGTCTTCCTTTGAACTATTAAATAAATGCAGCTTTGTCCCTTTGAAGCACTAATAAAAATCCCATCAAAATCCAATTTACAGAATGCTGAGACATAGTGCAAGTTAGGAGTATTAAATTAATTGATTTGCCTTAAAGAGTTATTGAGACTGGATTTGTCTATCACATTTGGACGTGAAAATCCGTTGTGTTTTAGCAGGGAGATGCTCCTTCCCTTGCAGCCCTTCAGCCTAGCAGTAGCCATTTCTTTGGTGATCTCCCCATGTGCCCCTGGCTGAGCTGAAGGCAAGATCACACATCTCTGCAGGAAGGCTGTGGGGCACTCACCCTGCACCGAACCTCTCCCTGCCTGCACACTGCCCCTGGCACTTGCTGCTGGGAAAGCTGGGGAGGACATTTCTTCCAGCCTTCCTAGCTCCTATCCTGGAGGAGGAAGCTCCCAAGCAGGATTGATAGTGTGTGTAAAACCAGCAAGGGTATGTGGGATCCCAAGCCAGGGTACAGGTGGAGCCAAGCCCACCTGACTCCCCTCCTGTCTCCTGCTAACAGAAATCTGGCCTGTGGAATTCTTCCCCCCTTCCTTGCTTTCCACCTAGGATGCAGGGTATCAGGTTCTCTAACTACACCTGAACTACAAGATTAAATCAAACTCAAGATTTTGCCAAAAAAAAGTGAAATAAAATTCTGCAAGTAATATATTGGCCTAAGGAAAAAAAAATAAAATCAAGAATTAAAAATTATCCATTGATGATGTCAAATTCAGCAGTGGGTTTGAAATAAGAATTGTTAGGTGAACTACAGCCAAAAAATGTAGGAGAAAGAGTCACTACCAGCTTGCTGTTTGTTTAAGATTAAAAGGCTAAAGTGGATGAGAAGAGCCAGCTCAGTTTCCGGTCACCTGTGAAGGGGTAAGACAGGACAGCAGAGCTCCCTGTATTCTGGAAATGTGCCCTAAACACCGAGCCGTATGAGATTCCCAAGTGAGCTGGCCTTCTCTCCTGGTAGCCCTATTTGAAGTTTTATAGAAGAGGAATGGGGCAGGAGAAATTGACTATCAGTGAAGGACACCCAGGTTTCAAATCAGTCCTTGAATTTAGTCTCCATTTCCACTGTCCTGGTTTGCCTGATGATGACAAACTGGAAATCAAAACTGTTGTTTGAGCTTCAAAGTAAGGGCTTCATTCAAATAAAAAACCATGTTTAACTAATATTACTACTTATTTAGTTCTAACACACCTGGAGTGAAGACAGACCCACCTAAAATGGACTTGAGTTGAGAGCAAAGGAGTGCATTCAGTGCAAGGAACACACCTGAAGATGGACACAATTTTGTAGTCATTACCCTGCAACAGAGAAGAGTTCAAACCTTCCTCGGTTTCCCCTGAGATTCCATATAATTAATTTATGCTCTGCACAGACTCTCCTTCATTTCCTACACCTCTGCCACTCTTGTCACTCTAGACTGCAATTTGTGCTCTTAAATCTGGAGAGACCTCTCATGGCATCACAGGGATGTTTTCAAGATATACCACACCACTCTTGGGCTTTGTATGGAAGCTTGGAGAAGACAAAAAAGAAGTATTAAATGCATCTTTGAGCACATAAGCCATTGCCCCCAGGAACAGCACTGGGTTTTCCAGAGGATGCTGCCCAGCTTGCTGGGAGATGCAGTGCTCATTTATGGGCTTCCCTCAGTTTTCCTCCAATGCTTGCCTTTCCCCTTTATGCAAGTTCTTGGACCACATGATGGGAGCTGCAGAGAAGCTCCTTTTCCTCTGTCACTGATCACGCTTTAATATTGTCTGTGCAGTTCTTCCAGAGACAGCAATGTTATTCTTTCTCTTGTTCGTAACAAGGTCAAGACAAAAATTAATAGTGGCTTGACAAGGTGCATAAATGCTTAGATGATCATGTGGCTTTACTGGCATTGAGAGTGGACACCAAAATATGCACGTACACAAGCCGAGATGCTGGCAGCTCCAAACAGGAAAGCTGAAGTGACCATTTGTCTCTGGTGTGACAGCTTCTTTCTGCCAAAGAAGACTCACACTGAACTGATGCTTCACACAGGAAATACATCAACTGAAAGCATTTCACAATACTCCTCAGACATCCTATTTTTGGTAACTTTTAAATACCTCTTCACATAGCTTCTGGATTAAGAATCTAAATATGTTTTTCAATCCACTGGGAGGGAGAGGGAGCCTAATTATTTTTCAGTTTTATTTAGAAATAGAATTACAACAAGCAGCATGAAACCCAAACTTATTAGCCATGGTAGGAAATAGGATTTAATACAGAAGTAAAAATAGCCCAGCTCTACTTACTCTAATGCAAAAAGCATTAAGAGATACTAACTCCTCAAAAAGGCAGAGTTCTTTTTAATTTTGCTTTATTTAGGCCTGTCTTCTAAACACCTGTGCACTGATGTGAGATGAATATGTAAAACAGTAATAACTGCAGCTAGGTATCACATGAAATGATTCATACCTATTATTACCTAGTGCTTTTTGCCCCAAAAGGATTGCACAGAATTTACAATCTGTGGCTGAGACATAGCACATAAAAACGGAACACACCATCCATCACTGGTAGGAACTGGTTCAGCTATGAAACATGATAGGAGTTTAACAGCATCAACGCATCAGAGTTAAAGACAAGAAGCTATTAAATCCTGTTACTGATATTTGGGTAGGCAGAATGTCATCAAAAGGAAACTTTCCTATATTCTCCTGTTCTCAAAAGGCAAATAAACAACTGAGGGAAAGAGTGACATAAATGGTCAAGAGCTCAATTAAAATTTTAACCTGAGAACTTAAACTTTTAAAAATCAACTAGAATCATGCTGAGAGCTGTAGCACATTGTATCTCTGATGCTTAAAAGGCCTGCATTGAGATTGGTTCCAATCACTCCTCAGCATTTCCCATTTACTTTATGGAGGATGCTACCAAAGTGTGGGGACATGGCAAGGCCAAAAATGGCCTCCAATTCCCAAAATCCTTACAAAGGCAACGAATGTTTTCCAAGCTGGAAATATTTAGAAACTGAATTTGAGGGGCTATCACATAGTACACTTATGTCCTGAACATATCCTTTCCAGCAAAAGTGGGGCCAAGGATCCACAAAAGGGAAACACGAAAACTAGTCAGCTTTAAATTTATTTTCTTGACATGAAAGCATTCTTCTGGATCGCTTGCTACCTGCATGATACTGCTTTTAATATCAAAATCTTGAGATCAGCAACAATGTGCACATGGCAGAGTGTGTACTGTGCCATCAGCATCTAGTAAAGGCCCTGCTTTCTATCCACTCTAGCTTATTTATATGAAATTGCCTCCAAATCAACTTTCCTATGGCTTAATCTTTATTAGGAGATGTTGTTCCTGGCGAGCTGAGTTCAGCTGCCTTTTTCAAACTAGGCCCAATTTTTATGGAGTGTAAAGGTGGTGGGTTTGGCTAATCTCAACCTCAACCTCTCCAAATCAAGCTTGAAGTAACAAACACAAACATATATGCAGGCCTGTCCCCAGTCCCACACTGGTATCACGTAATGTTTTGCCTACAGGAAACTTTTCTTACCTGAATGCTGACCAGAGACAGTCCTAGGTGTAACACAATTCATTTGATGCAAGTGGAAATTGATATGATTTTAAATTGATGATCTGATCCTGAACACACACACACACCCCTTTGTAGATCTATTTGAATTTAGAGAGTGGTTTTGATTGTCCTGAGGAGCTGTGGAAGTAATCGCACATTTTAAACTACACAGATAGCAGTCACAGAGACCCCAAATCTCCTTAAGATATGGGAACAGATTCCTAAGAAATAGAGGTTTCAGACATGATTGACATGCCAGTCAATCTCCTTCGTGACCAAAAGAGGAAAAATATCAGTTCTCATTGAAGTTTGCTTCCTTTATCATTACAGACACTTGCAGATTTGGGATCATGAATGTATCTACAATACAGAAGATCTGCCTCTAGCAATTATCTTACACTGTGCTGCAATGCCACATGCAATTAGGACTGCTCCTCCAACACACCAGACAGGTGTACTTCTTTCCCAGAATTATTTTTCATCTTACAGCACTGTGAAGGAAAGTGGAAAAGACAAGTAGCGAAAGCATCTAAAGCAAATGGAGGCATTCACAGTGCCTGGGAAAGTGGAGAACCTGGAGGAAAAGCATGCAAGGTGCAGGAGGAGAAAGATGCCAAATCCAAACCTCAAAAAACTCAGACTAGCTTCTCCTGAATGTCATTGAGGGCAAGTATAGGCTATGTTACTCCAGCATGGGTATGTGTTCAGAGATGTTGCTATGGGACGCCCAGCATTTCCCCGGTGGGAGAGAGGCAGAGGAAGCCAAGTTGCAGTGGGGACACCTTCCTGCACAGACTCTTGAGGATACATTCAGCTCAGTCTCCCCTGGACTTCAGGGTCCCTGGGTTTCTGCTACCTCTGCACTCCTCTTCTTGCCAACCACTTCCCTGCTCTCCTTGCTGGGCTGTTTGTGCATTTGGGAATCCACATCAGCAATATCTGGTGCTTGCGTGGCATTTTTCAGAGGCAAAGCTTGGAAAATAATCCTATGCCCTGTCAGTCTCAGCAGTGCTCCTGTGGAAGCTTCCAAACCAAACGGGGCTGTGGAGGGTTATGGGGAGAAAAACTGTCCCCAGAGATCAGAGGAATGGGATTGAGTATGCTAATGAGAAAAAATTGGTGTTGCTATATAGCTATCAGTATTTTGCAGACTTCTGTTGGTATCAGCAATCTTTTGATCAGGTTTATAAAGCTTCTTTTTCCAAATGGAAAAAACGCAGATCAAAAGTAAAACCTCTCTGAATTTGGATTGCATGAGCTGTTCTCCAGCCAGATCCCTTGACTGCTCTAGGTGCTGTTCCCTTTCTCTGCTTTGATACAGCCAGAAGGTTGTGAATCTTCCCATCTCACTCACATAACTGGGAATGGGACCCTGATGGTGTGTGCAAAGATGTTTGACTTAAAAGACCAGTTCAAGTGATCTTTGACCTGGGCAGGGTTTGCCATTTTCAGAGAAGAAATAAGAGAAATATTCAGCTGTCTAGGAGATGCCTCTCTTTCTCTCTTCAAACATCTTAAATACCAGTGGTGCAATGCAAGATGCGTGCAAAGTGAAAATAAACACCTCATCTGTGATTTTAATTTTTAAAGTAATCATGTTTCCCTGTGGATGAAGATGTGTGAATTCATACATTTAAATGCCATGTAATTGATAAATAGGCCTAAAGAGCAAGCCATCTGGCATCGGAAAAATATTGTGACAAATCTGACACTGTTTTCATACTTTTATGAATTGCTTCCCACAACACAAGCAAACAGATTAAAGGTCACTGAAAAGAGAAACTGTGTATTTGTGAGTGGTTAGCTTCCTTATGCTTTATGTTGCCCATGAATGTGAGGTATTTTACTTTTGCTATTAGGGAAGGAGGGAAAAGAGGAGGCTGTGGGAGGACAGAGGAGCCTTTGCCTTAAAAACCGAAGGGAAATCGTTCAGCCTTCTCTGGAGGCCTTCACTAATCAGGGAATCACCATAAGCCACGAGTATGAAACTTGGCTCACTGAGAGAAGACATGGTTTTTATTCAGGTTATTATTTATTTTTGCTAGTATCTATTAAACGTCCACCTTTTTCTTTTCCTTTTTTTTTTTTTTAAGTGTCAGCAGTTTCCCTTCCACATGGAGACCTCAGTGCCATTGTGAAAAGAATCAATATTGATGTTAGCGTAAAGGACTACTTTAAAGTTGGAGGCTGGAATTTGTATAACTACAGCAGAAGGCGCCTTTCCTCCTTATTTCAAGGAGATAAAAATAAAGGTACAAATATTTTTAGGCATCTTAAGTGCCTTTTCCTGTGGAAGCCACCTCCTTTACAGAGGAGCTGTTGGTTGAGGCTGAACACTGCTGTCTGGAAATGAGAGTGTGTCTCTCATGAAACTTACAACTCCTAAAGTTTCCTCAGACACACCTAGCCACAGTTTATCAAAGAGATAATCCAAAATCTCTTGCACATCACTGTATCTTTCCAGAGGTTAATGACTGTGTCGACTAGACTTTAATGGTTGAACAGAGGCCCTTGAGATCAAGCACCATCAGCTGAATTTTTAAGCCTATCTTATGTCAAACCAAACTGGGCAGTAGGCCTTATTACAACAGGTAATTCACTCATTTTATCAACTGGAACATCCACAGAAACTTTGTTATCAGTTTAGGAGCTTTGCATGTTTTCACCAGCTGCATGCAGTGAAAGGAATTTCCAGATCCAAGACTCCTGAAGAGTAAAACCCATAAATCCTAGGCTGAAGTCCTGGCTTTACAAAGTTTTTGACTGAGTTCTCATGGATGATGATACAAGGTGCTAGTTCACAAATTTCTCTTGCAAAGTCTTACCAGGAAATAACATTGTTCTAGAGTGTACTTTGCTGTATCAGAATAAAAATTTTAAAAAGACCTTTGCAATCAGATAAATTAACTAGACTATAATTGCTTGAGGCACATCCTATCTTTACTTGTCAGAGGACAGATAAGAAATTTGGCAAAAATGTGTTTTAATGAAGGTTCCCTGGGCCCCATTTACAAGACTGTTGATCTGTTTAGGCTTTTCTAATACCTAGCTTTTCCATTAAAAAATTCAACTTCCAAATGCTGAGGGAAATAACTAAGTGGTACTTACTTAATTGCCAAGCACAGAAGAAATACTCCCATCTGAGTTAACTCTGCAGAAATGGCACTTAGTGACCGAGGTGTGTGCACTCGGCCAGCAAGGACACAGAACTCCTGGTGACGAAGTCATTCAGAAATATGAATAGTTGCACTCTCTTCTATGTTTAAGAAAAAACCCCTAGATTTCCATGATCTGCTACATGCTGCATTGTGTAAGAAAAACTAAAATAAACCAAACCAAAACCATATTTCTTCAATCTTGTGGCCTCTCTCCCTTTCAAACATGAGCAAGTGAATTGGTTATTTGGGCCAAGAGATTTGGGAAAAAGATGCTTACTGCTGACCAAAGGAAAGTCTCTAGGTTAATGCTTTATTTAAACTCCTTAAATGTAAAACAACAAAAGCATCTTTGGAAGCTACAGACCATGTCAGGACCAAAGAAGTCTGTCAGGATTGAATCTTACCTACATCCTGTCCAACACAGGCTTTTACTGTGTTCTGCCTCCTTCTGATGATCCAGGACTCACTTTTGTCCTCAGGGTATGTTTTACAGCATGTTATTCCAACAAGACACTTTAACATGACTTTTAGAACAGTGCCCTCAGCTCATCATTCTTCCACTTAAAGCGGCAAGTGAGGATACTGGCACAGTGAGGGGATACTGTCAAAAAGTGGAGAGTGATGTGACTGTATGCACTGAGAGAGCCAATCCCCTCGTCCCTTAAAGAGAGATTTTAAGTATGATCAAACCACCGGCAATCTAAACACTTGAGTTTGAGCAGGGGTCCAGGCAGCCCGCGCATTACCAGAGGGAACAAAAGGGACAAAGAGTGATTTTCAGCTTCAAAACTGGGGGGCAACTTCCAGATACCCCAGTACTGGTCCTCTGTGAGCATCTTGCTTGAACACAGCCACTGTCCCTGCTGCAGCTGCAGGTACTTATTTTTGGAAGCCTTCACTGTCATCTCATTTTTTCAGCAAGGCAAGGAACACAGATACACCTCAAGAATGGTGATTATCTCAGGAATTTCTCTGCTGAGCAAATGACTCACTGAGTTTTTAGTCCTCAATACCAAACTAAAATTTAATAAGAAAAGCTCAGAGTGGGGAAAAAAGTTCATTTCACTGCAGAGAAGGACTTTTGGTTGCAGGGAAGGACTTTTGGTTGCAAATAAGATGAATGAAATGGTCTGTGCAGTTTGAACTATCTGTGGAGATGTCATTCATCAATAGATAATGCAATTTATTCCTCAGACATTCACCAGTGTCTCAAAAGCACTGATAACAAGATCTGTACTGCCAGGATCTAATTGAGTTTCAAGTTTGGCTGCTTAGTAGAAGTCTTTAGAAGAAGAAGAGTTTGGCTCATATTTCTGATTTGAGAAACCTTTGTTAAACACTACCAATAAAATAGTGAAATTGGTGATGATAGACCTAGAAGGGTGGAATGGTCACAAAGCTAATTTGATTCTCATTTCTTATATTTTTCTATCCGCAGAGAGTTGTACCAATGAATTTTTATGAGGATTTTATCTTCTGTATGCACCCTGGAAAAAACTCTCTGGCTTCTTACTTGTCCGTGTACTCTCTCTAGAGCAACCAACTGAAGCAACCATGTGGGAACCAGTCTGCCCAATCATATGAGGGACAGCAAAGAGAAATACAAAAGAGAAAATTAAATGAGAACTTTCATTTTGGAGTGAAATGTAATTTACTGTGCAATAAAGGAGTGAAAAAGACAAAGATTTGATATGGCTTGCTAGATTCCATCAAATCCACAAGAAAGTAAAGCCAACAGTCAAGCACTCCGCATTTACATCTCAGCCTCAAAATCTAAGATCAAAACATCACAACTGAATTTTACAAAATGTCAATCCAAAGCACCTCAAATCACAGATTTTTCAGACTAAGAACAGCATTTTTTTGACTCAGACAGAAATCACGATAGGGATGCTGAACTGGTGAAGTTGAGAAACAGAAATCCCAAAGTGCTGGCTAGTGTTACATCCCCCTGGGTATAGTTAGGTTTCCAAGTACCTGGATCTGGCATGCTGTGCTGAGGTGTACTTTGTTACTCAAGTCCATGACTGGAAGTTGATCTGATGTGGTCTTTGATGTGAAAAGTACTAGGGCAACTAGAATAATGAGCAGAGGAAAAACTCATTTTTATGATAGCTTTGTAGGCTAACTATTGCCACTTTCTTTTCTATGAAATATAAATTTCTATAAAAGATTTGTAAGGCTGGGCCTTAAGAGCTTTTCCATTCCCTTTCCATTGTTTTACCAGAGCATGGCTAACAGAAATGTTTGATAGAGTGCAGGATTGTTTTGAGAGCCAGCAGAGTCAGTGATCTAATGAAATGTAATTTCATTTGTGGTGGCTACAGAACATGCAGCCTTGGCCCACTACAAGGATTTTCAGACTCAGAAAAATTCAGCAGAGCTTTCAGAAAGTATTTTTGAAAAATTGTCAGTGGTGGAGGGAAAGAAGATGGAACAGCTACTGCCTCATTTTGCTGGAGAGTTCCTGAAACAGTCATGCAGCAAAATAGTTCTGCTGCAGGCCAAATAGAAATGCTTCCAAATATACACAAAGCATGTAGCACAACTTGGCTGGTGCTTCAGCACAGATGGTCACGAGAATAAGAGAATTGAAATGAGACCTCAGTCAAGTCCATGTTTGAGAAAGAATTTTGGAGCTATTTGAATTGGGAGATACTGGATCATGATACCAAAAGAGCCCTTGTCTGGCGTGTCATCTTGACCCCTTCAGAGACCGAGACTCCAGAAAAACACGTTTCCACACAGTGTGTCGCTGATGTGAAGCTCTCCAGTTGTACTCACTGCACTGTGTGGTGTCACTTGATAGGCACAGAAAAGACATTTCAAATATCTCAAGAGCAAACTGGATTTTATTGAAGAAAGGGAAGAAATAAAGGATGTAGAGTCTTGCTGTTTAAATGAGATTCCTTCTGGCAACATTTATTAAAGTACAGTCCTGTAGTTTGGAAATGTCTTCATTTTATTGTAAAGAATATCTTGATCCATTGCATCAGAGACGGTGAATTGCAAGACTATTATACTTCAGGGAGTCAAACTCAGACCAAATGAATCCTGTTTTGTAATTTATCACTCAGAGGACTGCAGTTCCTGTGGTTTTTTACAACCAGTCCTTTTACTAATTATTGGCATAGCAGCAAGGAGAGATCAAGAGAGAATAAATAGGGGCAAACTGACCCAGCCACTGTGTATTTCAAATTTATAAGAAATAATTCTTTCCCCAAATATCTCAAAGCTCTGCAAACCTATGGAGAGTGACTCCTGGGAAATTGTGTTAAATAGAAGAAAATATGGTTCCTGCAGCAGAATTGTCATGCATCCCAGATCAACTGATCCATGCAAAACAAACAAGGAAGTAGCTCAGTATCTGGCAGGGCTTTTACCCCATGCCCCAGGGAAAGTTCTCCAGCTGAACTCCCCTCTCAGTGCTGCAGCTCTGCATTGCACCCAGGAATGCAGAAACCTGTGGTAAATCTGATCCTGTAGAAAAGAATACTGATTGTACACCCACACGGTGTTTTTGGCCAGGAATGGAGTGTCATCCATTTAGTCCATCACTGGCATCCAGCAGTGCAGTGAATTTCTTCCCAGTCCTTTAATCTATTCTAAAGGATAAAACCACTCTTAAGAGGAGCCAATTCAGCTGAGATAATGATTCCTGCATGACACAGTTTAGTATTTAATAGACATAACACCATCTGTTCTAGCTTTAAACAATAAAATCTGAGACAATGGAACCAGAAGCTTCAATCATTAAAAAAAAAAAAAAATAAATCAGCCTGTGGCAGAGGAAGGAGGTAAGTGAATGCATGCAGTACATGCGTAGAAAATGGTTGCAGGAGAAACTTTCTCAAGATACTCTGCAAGAGAACTTGCTGCTACCTCCTGCATTCTGCACAGCATTTATCTATATTTTCCCTTATGTTTTAGAAGCAAACTAGTGGGGGAGAGAAGGGAATAGAGCGCTACCCTGAAACAGTGAACCTCCATCAGTGCCACTTTCTTCACAGCAAACAGGGATTTACAGACAGGCTTTTTTCTGATACTGGAGAGATGATTACATTAAATGCAGTGGGGAAGACAACATTTTTCTCTCTGGGCTGCAGACAGGTCCCAGCTGGACCTAAGGTTTATTTCCTGCTAAATCCAGGGTCTGCATTTTCCACAAGGCATGTCTTTGCCAGCAATGCAGCACCGAGGGGCAGCGATGTTCCTGGAACCAAGAACAATGCACTGAACAGGTGGAAGGATATCTTCCTTCTTTGCATCTTTTCTAGACACCTCTGCCAGTGAGCTAAAGCAACAATTTGACTGTTTTCACCAACCCTCACCCGGAGTGTCTCTTGTCAAATAGTTATAGCCTGAAGTAACTATTTAGTTGTGTTTGAAAAGGTAAAATTACGTTTCACACTATTTTTTCTAAGGAAGATTTTAAAGCTGGATAAAAATCAACCAAATAGATGATCAATTTTCATGAGTGTGTATAAGAACATGACTGCAGAAAATCCTGTAAGGGCATGCAGCAGAAGAACTAAGATTTTGGATCTCATTTTAAGCTCATGTCATGTTTTTACCTTACTCCAAGGATATTTGTCAAAATCAAGAACATAGCTACCATCAGGAGAGTTGAACCCATGCTATAAAAATACAGCTGGAATCAGGCTCAGTGTCTTGATGTCTCACACATTCAGTGGACTCCTATTTAAAACCAAACAAAAAATCCTACTGTGAACAGAAAGCTTTGCCAAGAGTTTCAGAGGAATACCATAACACTAGAAAAGGAATATCAAGATCCGCTTGTGTCTTTAAGAGAAGCTGTGAACAATATTTGGTGAAAAATCTAGGAAAGAAAACCAATGAGCCATCTGAACAGCTGCCCCTTGTATGCACTACACCAAGAAATACACTGCAAATAAATAGCTACTATACAGCCCTCAACACAGTACAGAGACTTTGAAATAGAGTCTTATTCTCCAGTTAAGTCAGTCTAACAATACTGAAAGCCCTGCAGCCAAGCCTGCTTGTACTACTTTAAGACCAGCTTGAGTGTCAACCTTGATTTTATTAATAAATCAGTCTAAAGCACTAGTGAAATTTCAGTTGACGATTCTCTCAACTTGGCTCTCAAACATTTGCCTTAAGGATTTTTCTCTTTTCTAAATCCCTCTGCACTTTCTCCTGGCAGTCCTCCCTGCCTCCTTGCTTGAAGCCTGTTTTAGTGAAGAGTGTCTTGGGTCACCCCGCTTGCCTAGAAGAGGTGATCATAAATCGTATCCTATGAGTCCATCACACAGAAATTTGAAGACCAGAAGAGATGAGTGAATACTTGCCCTGAGCTGTCACTATGAGGTATCTAGTGCAAAGACAGGTGCCCAAATCAGATTCTGACAAGATGGTACAGACATGTATTTTACTTGCATGCCAAACACTTTCTCCAAGGAGGTTGTAATTTTTTTTTTCACTATGTCTCTTGTCTTGAAGCTTTTTCTAAATTCTCTTCATTCGCTGTTCTTTGGAAATCTGAAGGGGAAGCCTCCAGCTGGAGTCAACTTCAGTAAGAAATGCTGTGGGACTCTGTAACTGACAGGATCATGTGGAAACAGCTGAGCAATAAAATTAATTAGAACATGAGGAATATCATAGTAAAAACTGTGCAAGATGAGCTAATATGCCAAAACCTACATTTAAGGATGACAAATTTTGGAAGGATTAGTATAAAGTTAGAGCAGTAGCTTCTAAGATGGCAAACACTCAGCTGGACAGATATATTTCATTGTTTTAACATAGGTTTTGTAGATAGAATAACCTTTCCCTGTGAAGAGCTTGTCTAAGATGGGTGCCAAGCTGAAACTTGGACAGCACAGTACTGGTTTTGTTTGGACATCTGCTGCTACTGCTCCTATTTACATGTTTTTGGTGACACATTTGACTTGCTTGCAATAAACATGATTGTTATGGAAGGTCTGGAGCATATGCGTCATGTCTATGGAACTAAGTGGCGACGAACTTGGAGCTTGTTGGGTGTACTTTCAAGCAAGCAATGAAATCAGCTATTTCAAATCTGGATATTGCCAAAACCACTATTTTAGTGAAATAATATGTAGTCTTTTCAGGCCTGAGGCACGAAAGAATAATCAGTGTATATAAACTATTTTCATTTGCTTGTTTCCTTTATGCAGTTGTAACAGGACAGATGGAAGACTTGCACTGATTAGCCATGATAAAACCATTGATATGCTTCTGAAGGGACTTGTTATTCTGTCATGTGGAAAAGAAAATATGCCTCTGAAGCATGTTTTCTTGCCATGGGTTGTGAAATCATTAATAAATTCTAGTCATTAATACTGATTAGATCAAGACAATGTGGTATTTAAATAGTCTTAAAATGCCACACTAGATAAATCTTATTTTGGTATTTAAATAATAACGTAATTTTTAAAAAAATCTCTCCTCTCAGCTGCACCTTGGCTTGGGACAGTATTGGCAGACATGTGAGGACCATGAGTGGTGGAGGAAAGATGTCCCACCCTGTGAATGGGAATGTCTGTGGAATACTAGCCGCTGAAGAGCTGTCACCCCATGTCACAGAGAATCAGCAGAGTACATCCAGCACCCCAGTTCAACAACAGGTACCCGTATCAGCTCCTCTGTGCCACAGCTGACACCTACCAGGACATAGGGAAGCATCACTGCTGACAGAAAGGAGCCATGTTTCCCTCAGGGAAGTCCCCCCTACTGCCATGCCTGACACACACAGCAAGCAGACAAACCTGCTGCCTAGCTACTCTTGTCTAAACTGTGAGTAAATATGTGAGGAGTTATCCCATCTGCCTGGGGATATCCACAAAAATTGGCAAGTTAATAATAATCTTTACTATTTCAAGGGGTGGGGTGGCTCCCTCTCTGCCCCAATCAGTAAAGGAAGAGGAACAGGCACTCCTTTCCAAAACAGGGTCGGTTCCTTCTGTTGACCTTCATGTACAATTTCAATAAACTTCCAAGAAATGCCCCTCCCATGAGGAGAAAACCACTTTTCACAATCTTTAAAAGAAGAAAAGAGAAACAACCTGTTTACTTGATGAAAAACCTTAACTACTCTTCATAAGGGGTCAAGAAACAATAAATGCAATATATGTAACACACATTAAGTGGAGACAAATTATATCAAATTATATGCTGAATAACAAATTGAATGCAATGAACTCAGAAGCTTCACTTAACTCTCTGGGGAGAGCTGGGGTAGTGTACAGAAGAGAACCTGCATGTGCACCAATGAAAAAAATATGAAAGCTTCACCCAGTAGTGGGGCTGTTCTTTTATTACCTGTGCTCCTGTGCTGGTTTTGCCTGGGGTAGATTTAATTTTCTTCACAGTGCCTGGTATGAGGATGTGTTTTGAATTTGTTTTGAACACAGGGTTGATAACGTTGAGATATTTTTGTTGTTGCTGAGCAGGGCTTGCACAGAGCCAAGGCCTTTTCTGCTTTCCATACTGCCACACTTACTGGGAAGTTGGGAGTGCATGGGAGGAGACACAGCCAGGACAGGTGACCCAAACTGACTGAAGGGACATTCTAGACCACACAGCATCATGCTCAGTGTATAGTAAAGTGGGGGGAAAAGAAGGAAGAAGGGATGTTTGGAGTGATGGTGTTTGTCTTCCAAGTCACCGTTGTATATGATGGGGCCCTGCTCTCTTGGAGATGGCTGAACTCCTCCCTGCTCATAGGAAGTAGGGAATTAATTGTTTTGCTTGTTTTGCTTTGTTTGCATGGACAGCTTTTGCTTTCTCTATTAAACTGCCTTGATCTCAGCCCATGAGTTTTCTGGGTTTTGCTCTCCTGATTCTTCCCCCAACCCTGTTGGTGGGGGAGTCAGCAAGTGGCTGTGTGGAGCTTGGCTGATGGCTGGGGTTTAACCATGACACCTACTAAAATAAAGCTACCCTATCACATATAAAGCAAGTGTATCTGGTTATTTGTGATCAGGCTCATTCAGCTGCCCACACTTCTAGGAAATCTCTGGCTCAGTCAGTTGGTTCTGTGTCGTCCTTATTGTATTTTGCTATGACCTCAGTTTGGCTCTCTAATGTCAAGGTAAGACCGATGTGGTCTGTACATTCATCACAAAGACTGATAAATACTTTTCTCAAAAAAGTGTAACTGTATTTGAACTCTGCTGCTGCATAAAAGGGCTAGAGGCTGTTCTGTAATACACTGACTTGCCCTCTGAAGAACCCTCTTTTACTGCCATGACTCTATCAAAACCCAGAAATGGAAACAAAGACAAGTTCAGACAGATATATCAAAGCTGCAGGTAGATAAATGCAGAGGATGCAAACTCTGTCCATAATGTCCTGCCTTACAGTACTTGTCACACACTGAAGTAAACTGAGTCACCTGCTCATGACTCACTCAGTCATCGAAGGGGTGGGTTAAGTAATTCCTGATATGCAGAGATTCTTTTTGACTAGTACATAAAATGCATAAAACTTCAGTGTTGTATCAAAAATGTATGCATCATCACCTGGAAAAGTTCGTCATTAAGAATGCAGTTACTTTTTCTAAGCTATTCCTCAGTAAAGGTTAAACAGCTAAAAAACCCCCACAGATACAGACGTCTTCAAGAGGCAGTGCTAGATTCTGCCAAGTAAAATGGTGTCAGTAGCTGGAATTTCAGATCATAAATTTGACAAGTGGGAATAAAAACTGAGAACTCAGGGCTCAGAGATTCAATAAAGCATTGTATCTGCAGGCAAAAAAAAGAAGTGGAAAACTCTGTTCATAACAGTAAGAGGACCTGGAAAGCAGGAGGGAAGATAATTTAAAACTAATAACTTCATGATGAATAGCCTGATCAAAAAGTGCAAAGCAGATAAAGACTGGCTCTCCAAGACTGGCTTGGAGAGACGTCAAAAAGTGATGCTTGAATAACTTCCAAAATGCTTCTATGGTCGCAAAAGGCAGGACATCAGGAGAAACAAACAAACCAAAATTAAATCTGTAAACATGGAAAAATACTCCAGGAACCTGGGAGGAAATATTTGGCAATCTTTGAGGAAAAGCAAGAAGTGCAAACTAAGAGTGATAGGACTTTATAGCAAAACAAACTGAAAGCTGGTAAGAGGTTTCCTTGATCACAGAATCACAGAATCATTAAAGCTGGAAAAGACCTTCAAGATCACTGAGTCCAACCTTAGATCACCATCTTGTCAACTGGACCACACCTTTAAGTGCCATATCCATTTGTTTCTTGAACACCTTCAGGGACAGTAGTGGTGTCCCACCACCTCCTTGAACCGTCTCTTCCAATGCCTGACCACTCTTCCAGTGAAGAAATTCCTCCTGATGTCCAGCCTGAACCTCCCCCACCACAGCTTGAGGCTATGTCCTCTTGTCCTGTTTCTGGTTGCCTGGGAGAAGAGGCTGACTTTTATCCAGCTACAATCTCCTTTCAGGTGGTTGTAGAGAGTGATAAGGTCCCCCCTGAGCCTCCTTTTCTCCAGGATAAGCAACCCCAGCCCCCACAGTTGCTCCTTATATGATTTGTTCTCCAGAGCCTTCACCAGCTCCATTGCCCTCCCTGGACACGCCCCATCACCTCAATGTCTTTTTAGCTGTGAGGGGCCCAGAACTGGACACAGCACCTGAGGTGTGGCCTCACCAGTATAGGGGGACAATCCCTGCCCTGGTTCTGCTGGCCACACTGTTGCTGATCCAGGCCAGGATGCCATTGGCCTTCTTGGGCACCTGGACACACCCTGCTCATGTTCAGCCACTGCCGACCAGCTGGTCCTTTTCCACCATTCAGCTTTTCAGCCACTCTTCCCCCAGCCCACAGTGCTGCCTTGGGTTGTTGTGACTCAAGAGCAGGACCTGGCACTTGCCCTTCATGAGCCTCATGCAATTTACCTCAGCCCATTGGTCCAGATAATGGAAGGTACTATATGTCTGCACTTGTGTTAAGGAGAGACTGAAGCACTTCCTCCCTCGGTAAAGGACTTTATAAGACAGACAACACAAACGTCCAACATTCTGCTGCCTCTTAGTGACTATTGGAAGGAAAGAAAAAGCAATAAAATTTGACACCAGAGAATGGTTTTCCATGAACCTTTCAGAGGAAAGAAAAGCCTAGAAAGACATGGGAAAGCATCTTTTTCTATGAGCAATCCTTGCTAAGAGAGCATGAACAAGGAGTTTCCACGCAGGGGCACAGATATAGGAGAGAAGCTGCTGGGAAACAGTGATTTGAAACAGTTTTTACTTCTCCAATAGTCACATCTAAAATGGGGGCACTGCAGTGTGTTGAGAGCAAATACAGCAGGCAACAGCTCTGCTAGAAGAGAGGAGAGGATGGTCTCAAGTCAATACAGCCATATTCTCCCATTCCTGGGGAAGGGGACTGGGGGAACAACAGAGCAATGGAGGAGATGAAGTTGCCTGTTGCTACCCTGCACAAGTGCTCACACAATTTCACCTCAAAGGAGTCTGTGCCCACTCTCTCACAGTGCTGGATTCCCATCACTGTTGCCTCAGAGCACTCCAGACAGGAGCTGCTCTCCAGGAGGCAGACAGAATAACACCTGCTTAAATTGCCAGCGTTTTACTAAACTTGTAACACAGCAGGCAGGAGTGCAAGGGGAGATGGCATTCCAGGCAGAGGATTTACCGGTTGCTGGGACACGGCTTGGCAGGGAGCACACACACATCTTGCTGAGGAAGTGGCAGGAGCAGGAAGGACACATGTGCAGGCACCAGGCTCTCCTTTGCCAGGGCTATGCAGAAAAATCATGGTGGGTGCTACAGTGGGGCACATCTGGCACACATCAAACACAGACCTGAAACACTCCGAAACTAGGATTTAAGGTTATTTGATCATCTTTTCCAGTAGAAAGTTTTGCTTTTGTATGAGTATAAAAATACTCCTAAGAGAAATTGTGACCCAGAGGCATCAATTTTGATCTGAATTGCTCAGTGTTGAAGTGAGCCCAGATTTTGTGTTCATTATAAAATTCCCACAAATTCCCACATTTTCTTTTTTTTTTCCCTAAATCATTTCTGTGCAGAAAATTTCATCCTATGAAGAAAGGCAAATAGGACACAGAATAGAATACTAGGAATAATTAATGGTTTTGCATGCCTCCAATCTTCCAGTTCCAAAGTCTGAAATACCCTAAAAGGTAAATGAATGATTTTAAGAAACAGTTTTTAGTGTGTCCTTTCTAGAAATCAGATTTCTTCACAAGTTTTGAAAATAAGAATCAAAAATGCATTCAAAGTTCTTTAGATTCTTGTTTTTAATGTCATCTCTGTGGACAACAGCCTCAGTTAGCAAGTCTCAGAAACTACAGCTTCAGTCAAAGCAAATGTTAAATTTTTGTTCACACTTCTGGATATTCAGTTACACTGATATCACAAAAACTCTGTCCTGCAAACAAAAGGACTAGATCCAGGTCTGTAACCCTGGTTACATGCAGGTTCCCACAGATACGTGGATGACTTTTCTGTGACTGAACTGATGACAAACTCTATCTTTAGAGGTGGAACTGAGGGTAGCTGAGCCAAACCCACAGATTTTAGGGACCAACAGGTGCCAAAATGACCAAGTTTTTGCCTGATGACTGCATGCAGATTTGAGCAACCACTGAAACTTTGAAAACAAAGATTAGACCTGCAGTAGTGGAATAGCAGACTTAAAGCAATTACAAGAGGTTGCTGATCTGAGTAGTTCTAAAAAGCATCCATACAGGGATGTAATGCAAGCTGCCTTTGTGAAGAATTTCATTCCAAGGGAACACGATGCTTTTGCTTTATAGCATCCAACAGTCATGCACCCTTTCAACACAAGGGGCATTTGCTTTGTTTTCAGGAGACTCCAGAGGGAAAAAAAAGGAGAGGAAAAAGCTTTTAAGCCTTCAGTTTCACATTTTCCAGCCTCCTTTATGCATTGCATTTCACTTTGACGCAGCATCACTGATGACAAGGGACTGGCTCTCATTCTCTTCATGCCCAGTTCTCTGCACAGTGATGACAGTAAATACTCTGGGCTATCCCTCCCTTCCTCCAGCAGCCCAAAGCTCTGAGATCAAGAGGGAATCTGTTTCCCAAAAGGCAATGAGAAATGCTCTTCAATAAGGATGCCTTCCCTGAAGCAGATCCATCTCTGACAGCATCATGAGGCATTTTAAATGCAATGGGTACCAAAGTTGCTGTCAAGAGTAACCCAAAAATGGTTCTGCCTGAACCAATATGAGAATGAGAAATGAGGCAGGATCCAGTCTCTAGACATGGTCAACACAACTCATCCAAATCCCACGTGATCTGGGCTCAATAGCCCTGGATGGCCAGAGTCAAACTGGCAGTTTATCTGTCAGTTTAGGAGCTTGGGGTCAGTTTAATTTACTTTAGCAGTTCACACATGGGCACGTCCCCATGACCAGAGGGCCAGGCATTTGACAAGTGTTAATGTGACTGAAAGAAGCACAGACGATTTTTCAGAAGTTCTCAGCAATCCCTCACCCCAATAAAAGTCCTGTGAGTAGGACTTTCTATCCCTGATCATACAAATAATTTGAAAATGCAGCCACCACGTCCGAACTTTCAAATCAGGTGTGAAAATCTTTTCTCTAAAGGCCTGTGAATCTAGGCTAGGTATATGCAAGGTAAGAGATTCAATTGCAACACAGGATTAAAAAAACACATGAAGTTAAATGTTCCAAGACAAAACTACAGTGAATGAAAATAGAATCACATCAGCAAATTGCCCTAATCTGACAAATTCAACAAGTCATCTAGGCTTCAGTTAATGCTATTGCCTCTCCAAAATTAGCATAATGATATTTCACAACTCCAGAAGCGCCAAGTTAGTTTAACCACCGTTGTTACTGAACTCCAGGAGCCTTGCCAAAAAGCTGTGACCTTTTGTTTACTCATCACTATTGACATGATTGATGTCATCACAGAATTGGTCTCATTTCCTGCCCTCAACATGAGACCTTTGGCTTTGTACTGTACCCTCTGACACCTGGCATGAAAAGTAACCAGCTACATGCAGCGCTTTACGATAATTTCGGCTGACATAATTGCCAGGTAGTTAGAGTGACACCTCCTGCCAAGGAACTGGAGTGTCTGTGAAGATCAAGCCCTGATGTTAGGCTGGGCATGACAGTGAAGACTCTGCTTTGTGCACGATTCCCCTCAGAGGTGGGTGTCTGAATGTGAGAGCTGACAGACAGCAGAAGAGGTAGGCACTGAGCCAGCAAGAGCTGCTGCTCTTTCAAAGTTGGGTTTGGCACCTAATGAAGGGTTTATGGAAGAGCCACTTAAAGGAAATAGTCCAGGATAGAGAAATCCTGAGCTGTTTCTCTTTAAAGAATCAAACAGAGAGATAGGAGTATCTTACAAAGGCAGAGGTGGAAAAATAAGGAGACCTTCTGGAAATGCAAGTCTGCTGGACTGAAAAGCTTGGAGCTTTTGGAATGCTAAAGGCTCGATATTTCCATATATCCAAAGGAAAAAGAAGTGCTCTTTGAAGTTTCCACACAAAGCCAGGGAAGAATCCTGTGGGAAAGCATTTCCAGAGGGAAGGAGGACAGATCATTTGGCCTGCTAAAACCAAGGACAGGATAGGATGGGATTTAGAGGCTGAAAACATTAAGGAATATCTAGATTGCATCCAAAATCTAAGTTGAGATGGTTTTGCCCTTTTCCAGACAATCATGTTAAAGTGGCAAAGGCAGCACAGTGACCTCCATCACTGGGATTTGTGCAGCAGTACATGGAAGAAGAGCAAACACAGTTTGTTTGGTTTTTAAAGAAAGAGACGAGCAGAACTTTGAGACCATCCTTGGGATATAACAGTCTGGTCTCACCAGCAAGTGTTCAGAAGAAAGCAGAGAAGAAAAGAGTGATTAAAGGTAAAAAGGAGGATAACATTTAGCATATATTTAGCAATTCCAGTTATGTCGGATTAGATTTTTGTCCTTCTTTGATGGAAAAAACTTATTTTCTAGATGAAGGAAAATGTGGTAAATTGCATTAATTAGAACTTTGTTAAACCACTATGAAGTATTATGACATAAACCAAGAATTAATACAGGAAATTTCAAGTGATTAAAGTGAGTTGCAACCAGCTGGGCCGAAGAAAGGTTTCATCAGGCCAGAGGAAGATTAAAACCAGAACTCATTACTGATCAATCTTTTCATTTTTTTCCTATTCATACTCATTAGTGTTTTCATTGCTTACCTTGTGCAATCAGCACATTTCTTACCAAGATTTCAAAGTGAGAACTCACAGTTAGTAAAGATGACAATTTGAAAATTGCTCAGAAAAACTAGAGAACCCTGGAGGGAGAAACAATGGAAATTTAATTATAAAAACTACTAGATTATGCACTTAAATGCCATAGTAAATGAGATACTTCTTAGCTGGATGCCAAGAAGAGTAGGGAAGAGGAAGCTGGTTTACAATTGCCATCTAAGGCTTGGTTTGTTCTGTTCTAGCCCTGAGACAGGATGGAGTGGACACACAGCTGTCCTCTGTTAAAAGGGGTTGGAAGCACAGAGTTTATAGAACAACAAGTGAGTATAAACTGGCCAAGGAATAAAGGTAACTTGGGGACTAGAGCAATCTAGTGTTAAAGCAGCACCCAAAATTCATAAAATAAGCCAAATTATTTGGACTACCATATTTTCAAATTTACAGCCCTTATATAATCTGTAAATACACTATAAATCAGCAACTGTCAGGGGCTGCAACCACACACAGCTCATTGGACAAGAGCATTGTAGTCATCTTCACCCTCTGATTTCCCCTTTGAGTTGCTGGAGTTTGCCTCTGGAATTACTGTATTTTTGCACATGTGATCCAAACTGCCTGATAAATGCTACTACTCTAAAGTGGATCTGGATTCACTGATAGTGGGAACTATTCAATGTGGTAGTTTGCAATAGTAAAGGCTCAGGCCTGTGGCTATAGAGACCTGTTTTACTTGCTAACTCAGTCTGCAAGTGGTTGTCCCCACATCTCCAGGTCAGGAAATGAAAGGAAAGACAGAGGAATGGCTGTACAGCGTGGGACCAAAGGTGACTCAGCTCCTCCCAGAGGGTTTTTGCTACAACAAGTGCCCAAGGCAGAGTGGAGAAATAGAGCAAGTCCGTGGAATGTGCTTCACTGCACGGTCTCCTGGGAAGCAGGGACTGAGGCAGTCAATAAAGGTGGTAAGACATGAAAGATTATCACTTCATAGAAGGTGATAATATCCTGCCCTCACTGGAGTCACTGCCTTGTCTATCAACTCAGCTGAAAAAATGCCATTGAGCACAGTCTGTGTGTTAGAAAAGAGCAAATACATTTGTGACTTACAGTCACAGGATGCTGCACTGTGACTTCTCACATAATTTATTTCTCCTGTCCCCGAGGCTTTTTCTCACAGATGCTGTTAGTAAAAATTAGGGAAACTCCTACCCTGAAACTGTGCTAATACATGGTGTATAGTCACTTGAATTTCTCTATATTATTTCTCTAAGAAAAATATGAATAAGTGAAAACCAGTTGACCGCCTGGATAGGATACTATCAGCTTTGCCTGACCCCTGATTTTGTTAAAAATGCAAAGGCATTTTAGACTTCAGACAGTCCTAAACATGTAATTGTAGTGGGTTTGAGTAGCAAGGCTTTGGTAGTGGGAGGATTCTGAATGACTTCTGTGAGAAGCCTCTGGAAGTTTCTCCATGTCCAATAGAGCCAGTGGCAGACCTCTGCAAGATGGACATGCCTTTATCTCAACCCACAAGACTTCTGTTATGTTTTTTCTCCCCTGGCCAGTTGAGGAGGGGAGCAATAAACAGATTTGATGTGCACCTGGCATCCAGCCAGAGTCAACCCACCTCAAAAAACAAATTCACTTACTTCTGCATTAGGATCTCATGCAGATATGAAGTAATGAGACCTCAGAACCCTGAGCATATTTCTTGTTCCCCACTGTAAGACTGCAGTGGAGCAAACTATTGCAGACCATTCTGAAAACACATAATTCCATTTCCATAGTGATAAATGCTCCACTATGCAAATCTGAAGCATATATCCAATGCTATTATTCTACCAGGTATGTTGGTGTTGTTCTGCAATAAAGGGGATTATTTGAACTGCTGGCTTCCCAGGCCAACACCCCCCCAGATTTCCTTGACTGTCCTGCCTGGTTCTCTTGTTATCTTTGCTCCATTCCCTGAAGAAATTTAGATGGCAATTTCTCTAATTCACAGCAATGTACTGGCAAGCTCGGTAGCAGCTCCTGTCAGGAGTAGGGATAGAAATCATATTGATTTAGACACAGATTTTAGATTTATAACACAGCTTTCCTGTGTGAAGGCAGCAGAAATGCAGCATGTAAGAGGAAAATCAAAGCTGATAGCCCCCAGGAATGATGCCTGCCCCAGCAACTGGCTCTTTGCCAACCATCAAGACAAAGGAGAGGAGAGATCTTCAGTAAAATAAAGTATAAAGGAAACTGTAAAAGGGTATTAGAGCAAGCCAGGCCCATATTCATCATGTACACAGTAAACAGTCTCAATAACAGGAATTTCTATGAATTTCAAGGAGGTATAAAGGTTCATCAGTGAATGACTGGAGTAACAGAGTTCATCTATCAAAGTCTCAATTACTCCCAGTTATCCAGGAGGGGGTATGGTTTAAATACAGACCAATGCTGGCTGCACATCAGATTTATGCCTGCTCTGTCTGAGGGTTTGTTTTTCTGGAAAACTTGACAGCTCTGTAACAGCAAAAAAGATGCTCTCCAAAAAGTTTGGATGGGGGGACATGTCAGTGAGGCTCTTCTGTGGCCTGAGCTGAGGTCAGCACATCAGGAAGACCTGGAGAGGCTCAGAGGAAGCTGGAAACAAGCACGTGTCTATTAAAAAAACTAAAACAAAACAAAACAAAAAAAAACAACAAAAAACCCCCCACCTCACAACAAATACTATTTTGCTGGAAAAGTAGATAAATAAATCTGAAAAATATCAGAAAATCTGAATACTGCTACATCTGCTTTCAAAATCAGGGGGATGGAGGAATTTTTAAACCTCTCTATCCTGTCCCTTCTTGTTTTGCCACACAGGGAGACTTCTCTGCCCATGATGTTGAGGGATCCCTGTACCCTGGAGGGGAATAAGTACAAGAAAACAGCTTGGTACACAGGATCAGACTGAGTCTGATGTAGTCACTCCAGTGTAGTATTTATCCTTATCCTGTTCCTCAGAAAGAGAGCACCAAGATCTCCAGGAGATAGTCCAAGTAGACACAGGGAGCTGGAAGAAAGTGGAGATCTGCACTTAGAGAGCTCCATTTTCTTCCAGACTGGTGGTGGTGTTTTTTCTAAAATAATAAAAATTATTGTGACTCATGACTTTCATGGCTAGTGCATACTAATTACAGATGCCTGTTTGTCTTGTATGCTCATTACACTGAATTACATTTTAGATGGAAAGTTACCATTTTATTCTCAAAAAACAAAAAAAGAAAAAAAGTTTTAAAAAATCGATTAGTCTCCCAGATGTTCGAAACTCCTCAATGGTCTCTTTCTGGAAATTTAAGAAGTTGTTGAAAAACAGTCTAAATCACTAAGATCAAAGAGATATTTCAGCTGGCAGCCCTGCTATGCAAAGGTAAATAATGAATGTGAACTCCTGACTATGAAACCAGGTGTTGGAGGGGGCAGCAGAGTTCTGCCCCTACCAGAAAGAAAATGGAGGCAGAATACAACATTTCTCTTTAGTGAGACTGGAAGGACGAATCAATGGGAATATTCATATTCCTTATGAAGTAATCCCACTGATAAACATATTAAGCCAAAAAACACCAAAAACATGACCCTCCATAAAAGGGCTTTTGCTTCTAGTCACTCATCTGGAAAAAACTAGATTTCTAGAGTTGTTTTGCCAACCCAAAATAAGACAGACAATTTGAAGTCATTGCTGACTTTATAAGGCTTCTAAAGATTCTCCTGACACAGATTTGCACCAGCTCAGGTATTGTTGGCTCATGCCATGTAAAAGCTTATCTCACAGAGTTCCATCAGCCTTCAGCAGGTTGTGCAGCAGATGAGGACCCACCTGTCTGAGTCATATGAATTACTTAAAACTATGACTTAACAAGCCAGATTGAAGTTAAACTCCAGTTTGCAGGCTTTGCCAGTTTGTGAAGCTGGTGAATTCCCCCTAGCCCTGTCAAATAAACTGAGAGCAGTATATGTGATACTATACTCAATATGTCTATCACCTGCACAACCCAAGGCCATTTTTATGACCTTAATGTTTTGAAGATAACAAACAATTTGTCAAATGTACAAAGCTGACTGAGCTTAACAAATTTCACAAGTTGTAAGGTAACTCCCAATAGATTCACCGCTACCATCCTACAATTGTAGATGTCACATAAACAGTCAGACCAATCTGCAGTAAACTTGTAGAGTAAAACTGGGACCATTATGGGACTAAGACACTAAGCAACAGCTCATATCAGGTGTGTATGCATGTTCCAGGCATGAAGCCTTGGGAAAACAACCAATTGGAAAATGTGTAGTGATCCCACATGCTGCCATTTCCACTGGTCTCCTTATCATAACACCATCTGCACTGGTGCAATGATCAGATCCTGTCTGTTGGCTCTAGTGGGACCCCAGGCCTTGACATCTGCCTTCCTCAAACTCCCTGTGGACGAAATAATATATAAACAATAAAAATCTATTCTCTCTTTGAAAAAAAAATATCTTGAGAGTGTAAATGCTCCCCTTTGTGATACTGCAATATGACAAAATAAAAAAGCCAATCAGTATTAACAAGTTGAATATGATGGGAAGGGAAAGAAGTCACTTTTTTCCCTAAGTATTTTAGTGTTTGTTCTAAGGTTGTTGATATATTTTGTAAACTGCAGAGATTAAATAGATCCCTGGGGTTCCCAGGTGTGAAGATCAGCACTACTGAAAGTAGCTGAGGGAGGGAATGTTCAGGAACCATATCCTGTCATCATTAAATCATTTCGCTGAATACATCAAAATGCTAAACACAAATATTTACATATAAATCAATTCATCTATCTATTCATGTTGCTAGCACAAATACACAAAACCTATGCAGAAATTTAACAGGTTCCTCCAAGGCTTTTTTTCCCCCCCCAGAAAATAATCAAAAAGGAAATTCACAATGAGAAAAAGCTAACTCATAACCTGGGCCATTACTGAGCTGTCACACCAGCAGCTTGAGTTTGTAAACAAGCAAACCCAGCAGTTCAGAGCAGCATGAATCACCTCTGTTCATCCCAGTGGGGCATTAGCATCGTTCCCAGTAACGAGCCTCTAACGCAATAACACCAGGAATTATTTCACTGCTGACCAAAGTGTGCAACGGGTGAGAGCAAAAAACAAGCCTGCATGACGTACTTGGAGCAATACCTTATTTTGGCACCATGGTGACAGAGAAGTGCCAGCTCCCACGTGGTCTCTGGGACATAAAGGAGCCATGGGGGCTACTGGGGGCTCCCACAGCTCTGGGGGGTTGTGCCAGGGAAGACCCTGGCTCACCCATTCCCAAACAGAATTTCCTTTCTCCATAGGGAGGGATTTAGAGCTTCAGAACTAGAGGAAATTACTGTGAGCACTGGTTCAAACTCAGCAACCTGTACAATCCTTATGCTGTGGTCTGTCTACAAAGTCTTTACTGCTGCCAGAAATCTTGACCAGTACTGATAACCTCACTGGTGTTTTGGTTACCATTCCTAGCAGCACAGGCTTTGCTCCCCTCAAATAAGGCAAGGGTTATAGAATTAGGCCTTCAGCATGGCAGGATAAAGCCTCGTTCCATTTAAATTAAGGTATGGCATTAATTCATCGCTGCACAGGGCCCAAGATGGGCAGGAAACAGCACAGAGCACCCACAGAGATTTTGGTTTTTTGCAGAACCCATCAGGTCTCCTCTCATAAAACCTACATCACAAAAGGGGACCAAACTCCAAACACACAGTGGAGATTTTAGGCAATTATTGATTTTGTTATTCAAGTAGAAAGAGCAGTTCCCATGGCAACGAGCCCATCACTCCCTACCTATGGCATTGCTTGCTCTCATAACACGAGCTCTTTGTTTAAAGAACTATGTATGTTCACAGAGCTGCCCCTTGGAGACTGATTTCCTTTCATTTCACCCTGGCATAAGCAATGAACCACTCTGTGTCTGGCTGCTTGAAACCACACTGCGAGCTCTTCCCACATACCACAGTTCCCACAGGAAGAGCAGTGGTTGCAGCCTGCCTTCCCCAAGGGGTGACCCCCCAGCAGTGCTGGGGGGCTGATGCTGCTCCAAAGCACTTCCAGGTGAGCTGTGTCAGGGAGCACCCCCTTGTGCTGCTGACTGTGTGCTTAGTGCAACCCTGCTCCTTTTGCATCAACACTACACAAGGACAGAGGTGCAACCCTAATTTTTATTAGTTGTGTCACAGCGAGCCTGGCATTGGTGGCAAGAAAATTTACATTCACAGTATTTCTTCAACAAAATAAAACAAGTAAATAAGTTAATTAATTAATCAATTAATTAAAAGTTATAACACACCACCACAGAAAATTACAGCAATTCTGATTAGGAGAAGTCAAGCAGTTTTGATGCTTTTATAATTTAAAATAATGCACCAGCAGGACAAGCTGGATCCTTGGGAGGTGCAAATCAGCACAGCTACCTGCAGTTTTAATAGCAGTCAGGCTGCACAGACTGATGAGCAGGCTCCACATCAAGGAAAGAGAAACTGCTCAGAAGGAGGGGAGACAGCGGGTCGTCTCGGGGTGGTTGGCAGGGCAGCACTTGGGATAATCAGGTCACACCACAACCCCTGGCTCACAGTAGGGCTTTACATCCATCATGGGGCCCTCTCCATGCTGGGAAATGGGAAGAAAAGGTCCCACATGCACCTGTGAGCAGCAGCCCCCTACAGCCACCAGGGAAAGCATTTGGGCTTGAACAAGAAATGTGAGAAGCAGCAGTGGCGCTGGTTCACCTGGAAAGCTAAAAGCAAAGTCTAGTCCAGATCCAAGATCTGCTTTCTAAAAACTAGCCATTGAAAGAGAGGAAGTGGGGATTGGTGTGACAGGGCTGAGCAAATCTGTGGCTGGGATGAAAAGGCAGCTTGCTTTGCTTCTGATTACATATGGGAGGAAAATACACGTAGAGACCCAGAAACCAGTCACTTGTGGGCTGAGTCTTTCAGGTGAAGTTCAGTCTCCTGGCAAAATTCTATGAAACATAAGCTATTCCCAAACTCTTCTCACACAGCTCTAGGTCCCTTAACCATAACCTTGTGCATCCTGGCTGGGGCTACTAGTGCCTATGTGAGCAGGATGTTGCCCCTGGCTGCATTTCCAGGTTGTGGTACCTAAGGGATTTGCAGCAAGATGCCTTGGTGGCTTTGCAGATCAAAAAGAAGCATGGTGTGCACAAGCCCAACCAGTCATCTGAGCTTCAGACAGTGGGGTGGCATTGCAAGAGGCACCAGGAGCCTGGACAGGGGGATCTCAAACCAGGCACAGAGGAAGGAGGTGAAGATACCTGTTTTGGAAGGTGATAGAGGAAATCGTGGAGAGAATTACAGTAAGGGAGATCAGACAAGCCTTGACTTGGAAGAAGCAAAGGTGTTAGAGCTGAAGGAACAGTGGCTAGACTGAGGAGAAGAATACATAATAAAAGCAACAGCTGAAGGAAACAGATCAGTTGGAATAGCTGGAAGTGAAAAGATACAAGAACATCAGACATATAATAGTGCAGAGCCTCTAGAGATGCAACAAAGATTGATGAGACAAGTCCACGAGAGATGCTGGAGAGGAGAAAAGATGATGTGAGGATCTTTTTTGCTTTCCAGTGCTAGTGTTCAGGTCTGTAAAATTCCACTCTATACAAGGGAACATCTATTTCACAGATATGACTGGTTCAAGAGCATCAGCAAGCATGAAGTAAACCAAGGGGTGAGGGGGAGTGGGACTTGTACTTTATCAGCCCAATAATTCAGCAAAGACAAAACTGTTTTTCCACTACTAATTTCCATTTTAGTCAGTTAATATAGCTGAACATACAGTCCTAAGATGTGATAGAAGGATTAAAAATAAGACAGAAAAGAAAGACACTGATGTCTTGTATCTTGCACTGCTTATCTAATGCCACTGATTAATAGCAAAACTGCTGGTTTACCCTCAAGGCATAGAAGCTTGAGGTTCTTGCTATTTTGCTTCCTTTCCTCTTTCCAATTTTCCACTGATTTTCATGGTGTTGAAGGCACTGTATCACATTTAAGGATCAGCCTATAGAGAGGCATTAAAGACGGATGAGAGAATTATTTCTTTTTCTTACAGCAGGATGCTTTTATAGGAATTATCAAATCTTTTTCAGTATTCATTTTTGCACCTGCGCAGAATGGCTAATGAGGAATCCGAAAGAAATTCTCCAGAAGTAACTGTGGGCACCAAGGTATTCCATACAGAGCCCCATCACAGCACAGCCAGCTGTTGCCTACTATAATGGAAAGGGAACTGTGCAAGACAGATATCCATCTACAAGAGAATTTCTGTCAATTTGATGCAGCCAGCATAGGAATAATAGAAGGCTTCTCCCTGCAAATATGATTGCTGCACTACTCACAGCAGAAAAAGCTGTGGCATGAGGCAGGGGTGTTTTTTCTTTTTGCTTCATTGCTGAACAAGCCTGGGATACAATAGGAAAAAGACCTTGACATCTCTTACAAAGACACATAAACAACAATAAGCCTCTTCTTGATGTCCATTGCCTTATTCGTGCCTTTATAGTGCAGAATTGAGAAAGACTTCTTTACGTATAAAATGGAATAAATACATCTGTTTCATCATCACATCCATTAAGATAGAAAGAAGGGGATTAAAAAGTAGACTTTCCTGATATTTAATCTTAGGAGAATGGATGGCTCTTTTTGTGTCAACATAGAATGATTCCATGAATTAGTCATGATGGTTCAATTATGTTCAAATATGCAAAGCACAACCTTCTAAGTAGACTAATTTGTGAGCTTGCTTCATGGCCCTCTGCTTCAATTTACCACTCAGTCCTAGATTAAAGGACAATTTGCCTTGGTGAGGTGGCATGGAGTATGTGACAGCAGTGTTTGTCTCTTTACTCCTGTGAGAGCAGGGTGCTTCTTTCACATGTCATGGGATCACAAAGCTTCACTGCTTTTTCCACAGCACAAGCTCAAAAAGAACACAGTTGTCTCCTGTATTGTCAGAGAATGAGAGAGAAAGAACGATCAGAGAGGATGTGAACATGGCAGGGGGTTAAAATTTGCAAGTTTTGATCTTCTCCAAAGCTGCTCTGAGTTGTTGAACAGCAGCCCCGAGCATCAGTGTCCTGTGGGGATGTTATAATTCATATGGTGGGCAGCTTGGTCACCTAGAGGTACCACTCAAACCAAGTCATGATCAGCAAGAACACCACAGGGTTTATGTTCAAACCCAAGGCTAAATGCACAGGTGCTTGCAAGGACCAGGGAACTGTGCAGCCATAAAGTGCTCTTGGGCTGTACCTTCCCCAGGCTGTTTCACTGCCCCACAGCCCAGCTCAGGCTGCCACTGCCACAGAACCTTCCCTGAACTGCACTTTGTCCAGGGGAGAATTCCCATGCTCCTTGCCATCACAAAGCACCTGACTTGAAGGCGCCAGCAAAGTTGTGAAGAAGGTGGGAAATAAGGCACTTACAAAGACAGCAAAGGCACGTCTGGGACAGGAGAGAAGGAACACCCCAAGTTGAAATAAGCTGCAAACATTTCTAGACATACCAATGAAGGAGGCTGTAAAACAGGATGCTTCTGGATATATGTAACAGGGCACTGCTTCTGCATACATTTGAAAGATTTTTTTTTTATTTATTAATTGGGAAAAGCTCAGAAAATAGTAATTTTTGAACTAGCAATTTGTACCTTAAATCTTTCAATAAATGCAGTTCAATCTAGAAACTGTATCCAGAACTTTATCTGCACCTGATTTGGTAAGAATCCTCTTGGCAAAGAAAAACACACATACATTTACAGATGAGCCCAAACTATCAGGTTAAATTGAAAAGAATATATTCACGACAACAAGATTCGTCCCAAGTAAAGACTAAAAAGAAAGTGAAAGTTTTTTTTCTACCATGATTGATGGAATAAGGTGGCTTGCAACGTGCTGGATCTTAGCTGTGCAAAGTCTTAAGCTTTCCAGGAAAGAGATACTTGAGTCCAGCCAAAAATTTAGGCATTCACTAATAAGTAAAAGGAAACTACTTGACCCACATGACAGGGAAAGCCAGATTGAAGATTCATAATGGTTTGCCTGGCATTTAACTGGACTGATGCCTGTCTTGATGATGGTCAGGATTAGGACAACCTGCAGGGATGAAAGGTCCTCAGGCTCTATCTGCAGTGGGAAACCCCCTGAATAGGGCTACAATAGGATTTTTGATTTTTTAGCATCTCCCCATTCACAAATATTAATTTACAGCATCGCAATCGTGAAAACCTGTTCCCCCTTAATGATCTGGGAACTACCCAAAATCAGGATTTCTACCATTCCCACAGAGACTATTTCTAAAAGTCATCCTATGCTAGGTTTATGCAGGTTTTTATAGAAATATTAAATTTCTTTTCAGTTCATACATAAGTCTCCTTTTTGGAGTAGGAAACCAGATATTAACTAATTAATAGATATTAACCATTTCAAAGACAAGCAATGTGAAAATGAAGCCTGTAATAGTGAATGTCCCAAGAAATGAACTTTTAACCATTGATCAGAAAATAAGACACCTTCTGATACTTTCCCTAAGGCAGAGGCCAGACTACAAGGAGCAATACAGAAATTCCAAGACTGAAGAGAGTTTGTGTTTTCTAACACAAACTGCAATGGCAAGAGGATGATGGGGGTGGACACACCTCTCTGGGGCCTTTGGTTCCTATGCTGTGTGTGGGGATATTTGATCCTGCACTTCAGAACTACAAAACAGATTGCCACAAAGGTGCAGGAATACAGCCCAAGACAAATTAACAGATGCTCTCTCCTTTGCCTGAGTCCCTTGGGGCAGGCAACTTTGGATTTAACTGCTGAAAACGCAGTTAACCATAATCTGTTGCCAGATGTTTAAGAATTGTGTGGGATTCTCAGGAAGGGGTTCCCACGGAGGAAGATCAGCACACAGCTTTGTGAGTGATGCGCCAGTCAGCGGGGTAGCAGCCTCCTCCTGGGATACACAAATTGAAGGCAGTGGGGCAGAAAGGTGGAGGCTTCTGCTCACTTCAATCAAGTATTCTGATAAAAAAAAACCAAAAACAACCCACGTGAAGTAAAAGCATTGCTTCCTTTACATTGCAAAACACAGGGAGATAGCACAGAAGGCTGAGAAGAATCCTCTGCAACTGGAAGTCAGGAGACCAGCCAAAAACGTGGTTTGTGTTTGCAGAGCTTCTTTAAATCCACGAGTCTTCCCGTATTTTAAATCCACAGGGATTTTCCCTTCCCAGGGAGCTAATTAAACTACACAGCATGTTTTGTTAGCTAACAAGAAGCTTATATCCTTTATGGGACTATGAAAAACTCCAAGAAAGCCAAGCCATCACAAGCAAGTGTTGCACGCAGAGCATTGATGTTGCCAGCATTGTGTAATGCCAAAAACAATGTTTGTGTTACCCCAAACACACCAGCACTTCTCAAATGCTTTTCCAGGCTTTCAGAGTTTTGTTTTTTTTGTTTCCCACCTAATTCCCAGTTTCCATCCATTTCTACCTGATGCTGATTTTTTTATTTTCCACCCAGCTGACTAATTGCAGGCACAGCCAATATTGCTCCACACACGAGGGATGTTGCCACTCCAGGAGTATTTATGCAGTATCCAAGAGAATAATTATGGATCTCATCTGCTTAGATGCAGGTAGAGCCAGAGGAGGTGGGTCTGTGGCCACCTAAGTTTGGGAGAATAAAAAATTCAGAGGGACTTCTGTGCTGCCTCCTTCCCTGTGGGAAAACAACCCCGTCCTGTGCCAGCAGCATCATGTCCTCAGCCCCTTGAGCTGGGCGAGCTCCCCGAGACCATCACCCTGCAACATCAGCAACTAACACTTAATTCACACTATTGTTTTCCTTGGCAATTTTGTCCCTCTGCATGGCCAATGTTGCGTTTCAAAATCTGCACCGCTCGCTTTGCTGTGTGTGACCTTGGATGTTTCACCACAAGCAGCCCATATCTCAGCCCTGAGCTCAGCATCCAGACAAAGACCAGGATACAGGCAGTGCCCATGGGAAATCTGCGTATTACAGGTGAGCAGCCTGAAATATTTCGTCTATGTCCCTGCAGCCATGGCGCAGATCCTGCCCTAGTGCACCTCAGCCTGACCCAACAGCAGGAATGGAGGCCTCACAGAGATGTTTAGACTATAGGGTCTGTATGGCTGGGTAAGAAGGATGGAGTGGGATTTTAAAGAAATCTAGGCTTTCCAAGGTGTAGTGATGGATCAAGATATGTGGTACAGAAAAACAACTGGTAGCAGAAAGGACTCTTGGCTTAATTTTGTTTTTCAGTAATCTTGCCTCTCATTTTACCATTCTCTCTAGTTAGAGATCAGAGGATCTGGTCATTAACAGTGATAGTAATTCTTCAAATATTGGGGTGGGAAAGAAGTAAAACCTGGATGCAGAAGGAGTCTTTCCAATAATTTCTTCTTTTCTTTCTCTAACCCTCAAGTTCTACATAGAAACTTCCTCTGAGAAAGAGATGTGCCTGCATTAAATGCACTGAACGACGATCAGAGGTTTGCTTTTTCTCTATTGAGAATAAGGAAGTGCCTCACAGACCATGGTAGACAGCATGTATTTTGAAATACTGGATACTGTAATTATTTCTCTTCCATTTTAAGAATAACACATCAATAGTCAAGCAGCAAATACTCCCTCCACAGTAAACTGAAGGAAGAGCTAGATAGCTTGTTTAAAATTCAACACATCAGCCAGAAAAAGTGCAGCCAGAGAGAAAAGCCTGTGTGCATTTTCTGCTAACTGTCTTGAAAGAAGACAGAAGTCAGACACAGGCCACATCACAGGTGACAGCAGTGACCCAGAGTGAATTCTGCCCAGCTAGCTTGCAGAATCCCATATCCTCACTGCCATGGCACAGCCAGCCTGCACCTCGTGCTGTACCACGGTGCAGTTAAGGCAGCAAACAAACACATCATCATCTTTCCTTTCTTCTGGGGAATGAAGGGACTTCCCTGCCCCATATGGTACTGGGAAGTTAATTTATTGATACTTGTAAGTGTACGAACACTGCAGTAGTATTACAGTGCTTAACAAGAGAACTAACACTTCCACTTTTCCAGACTGTATCCAAAGCTGATCCTTTTTGTGTTGCCCCATATTTAAATTCCATCTGGGAAGCCTGACCATAGCTTTCCCTAATGCTAACAGAATGGCCTAGCTGAACTATAGACTTGAATATATGGCAGTGATTTAATAACGACATCTCGTAAAAACACTGACTGCACTCAAACAACATTTACTCTAACCCTGCTTTGGCCAGCATTTCTGAACTAGACCTGTCTGGGGAAGTGCACAGCTGACAAAAGGAGGCAGAATGGGTGCCTTTGCATACAGATCTGTTCAGGTTTCTAGCATTGAATAGGAATGGTAATGATCTTCTGCTCTTCAGTACAGCAAGATGATTGATACTTTTTGAACCTCTTGGCATCACTGAGGTCCTCGTCCTCAATCACAACCTTATTTCCACATGAATGAAATAGATATATATATATACACACAGACACACATATATATGTATATATTCACAGAGCAAGGAATCTGCAAGAATTCAGAAGAAATAACCTTCCTGTTTTGCAGTTCTGTGATTCTTGAGCAGAATTTCCAAAGCATTTCACACACGTTGGTTGAACATGTACCAGAACTTGTGCTAAGAAGCTCAGGAAGAAATAAATTCAGATAAAAGGACAACGTGTCCCACCACTATGAAACCCAAAATTTAAAATGCCTAGAGGTTTCTGGCCAGCCTACGGGATATCCTTGCATCCCTGCTACATTTCCCTGCTAGTGTTCATGCTTCACACTGAGGATATCCAAGTGCTTTGTGCTCACTGTGAAATTCAATGCAGAACTCGTTGTGATGGTGTATTTTCCTGTGACTGCTTTCACTCTAGCATAACATTTTAATTGAGGGAAAATTAACAAAACAATACTCCACAATATCCATGTTTCCTCCAAGTAGTACTGAGAAGCCAGTAGGTGCCCCAGTATATTCTTGCCTGTGCCCCAGTACAGCTTTTGTACTGTGGGGATTGTAAATTGTAATTGGTTATTGACTGATTTGCTTGTGATCAAAAAGTGCCATTGACTGCTGGGGGTGGTTCTTCAATTCATCTTCTATGACCTAGCATATGCTGATCTTTTTCTGCTTCAGTCTTACATACATTAAAATTCTGGCTTGTGCTAGTCCATATAAGAATATACACATATGCCATTTACTTTCTATTAAAACATGATAGATTACAGATTCCTAAAGTCAAGCATCCTGTTTCCTCAAAGCAATCTTCTCTTCATCCTGCCCTGTATCTTTCAAAAAATTGACATTTAGAAACAGATTCTTTTCGAAATTTCCTTTTACAGATCATCCCCAAGAGTTTGTTCTGATTTCACACAGGATCTCTATTGTGCTTTCAACCTGTGCTACCAATTTCCACGCTTGCAAATTTTGTTTGTAAAATCACTCTGCTAAAACCATGCACAAATAATGCTTGTGTGCCTCAAAACTGAGAGAGGTATAAAAAAAAAGGATCCAGCAAGTCAAGCCTGTAAGAAACTCAAGGGAGTGAAGAAGAGCAGCCTGAATTCCATCCTGACAGCTGCTGCTGGTGATAAACACACCAAGGAAGTTTGCTATGTGAAGGAAAGGTTGGATTTTATCTGTAGGGACCCAGGAGGGCCCTTCTGACAGACAGACCAAGATGCTTTTTAAGGTACAAATCTATTCAAGCAACCTTGGAGAGGCCTGAAGATTTGAAAAAAAATCTTCCTTTTATCTAGCAAATATCACAGTTTATCTTCCTTTTATCTTGTCTGCAAAGTTACTCATCTGTTAACGATATCCTAATTTTCCTTTAAAAATGCCTTGGCTGTTTGACTTTTATAAATTGATCACTACGCAAATCTACTGCTGTAATCATTCTCTCTCCTCTGCATTTATAGCCTTGCATCCATTAGATTTACATATATATATATATTCAAATAGGCACTTGAATCTCTGACAGAGAAATCTAATTTTTATAATTTATATATTTTATTATAATAGCAACATTTCATTCCCAGTAAATTACCAAGTGGTTTTCAGTGAGCGCAGTAACACAATTCAACACTGTTTCTCTGAGAAAGCAGCAAGAGCCCTCCCTCTAACTCCCAGTGTAACAAAACCCTCTTGAGACAGCACCAATTTGCAGCATCTGGGGGAGGCAGGGGTCAAAAGTGAAACCCCACTGAAGTGGTACGCTGCCATCAATGATAAGTATTTCTCAGATCCACACATCATAGTCAATATAATCTTAATTATAGCAGAATAAATTGGCTCAAATAAGCACATAGAATTAGTTTTTGTTTCATCTAGGTCTGTCTTGGTTGAAAAGGCAATAGCTTGCCCTCCTGGGTCACTGTTTGAGCTGCAGAAATCATCAAATATCTCATGTACCCAAGGACAACGAGGGATCTATCAGCTGTTACTCATCTGCCTCTGCACTCAACCCACCCAGGATAGTGTCAGGAGTGACAGCATGCCCGAGGCATTTGCATTTTTAGTTCACTCTACCATAATGCCTCCTTTTAGTCAGCACTGTTCTCACAGAAGATGATGCCCCTCAAAAAGGTGCTGGGAGTCAGTGGAGCTCCTGGCCCCGAGATGATGCTTCCATACTCACTTCTCCAGATACCTCTCTGGCCATGGTCAGACACTGATAATATTGGTGTTTCCAAGTGATATTTTTGCTCTACCTAGTTTGCATTCTCACCCTGGCCTATTCAGCAGGAAAATGTCTTAATAATGGTTTTAGGAACTGCCATTTAATAAAAACAGGAACTTGGTCCTGCTTAGAAATCTCTAGCAGGAGGAGCACATATTCATGAAACCAAAGGTGAGATGCAAAACCAGCAAGTAAATGTGGGTAAAGGACAAATCTGGGAATTCGAAGACCAAAGCTGAAGACCTTCATTAACCTTCTGGAACTCCTAGTTTAACACTCTGCAGGCTCAGTTTCCCTATAGCAAAACAAGAATAAAGCTAGATTTCTCCTGGGGCAAATTTTGCTGATATTTCTCTACAGAAATACAAAATATACAAGCAGCAGTATTCTAGTAATTTAAAATGCCACACACTGAAAATTATTTTAGCATAACTTTATAGGATAAAAATTTTAGTCTTAGGCAAACCCCAGAAGGATTCCGAGTTTTGCAGGTCAAAATGAAGGCCTTTCACATCTGTTTTATATTCATAAAGGCATGAGGTGTACACAAAACTCTTCAAATTCCTATAAAGCCAAAGAAAACAAATAGTCTGGTGCTCTGGGGAAACTGGAAGAGGTTTCAGGCTGGAAAGAGCAGGTGTTATCAGCGTTTCTCTCTGTCACACAGACGGAAGCCTAGCATCCTTTTTGCAAAGAAAAGGAGGGATTGAGAACTCTAGCCCAAAGTAAAGGTTTAGATTATATAGTCTAGGTTAGCAGCCCGTCCTTCATGCCTTACAGAACAGTTCCCATTAGCTCACAAGTGCATCATATTTTAAAATAAGTTCATTTAGGTTGTCTCAAGTTCAACCCCTTGCTCAAAACAGGGTCCGAGAGGAGTTCAGACTAGATTCCTTAGGACTTTGTCCACTTAGTTTTGATAGATACATTTTGATCTCCCTCTTCAATGGCTAGAGCAAGTTAATACTGATTTTGACAAGAGTCCTGCAGACATGGCAAGTAACTACAAACCAGAAGGCAGGTTATTAAGGCAAAAGCATGACTGTGTAGTGACACTGTAAATGAGCACTTGCTAACAAATTGCCTCAAGAGCAGGCCAATGCAGTTGAAGTAAAACCAAAAAGCTGAAATCCACTCTGCACTCCACACACAAGATTAATATTTTAATCAGCAGGGTTTTGTCTTGTTTAAATAAGCTGTCTTTCAAACCCTCTCATGTGGATGTATGATGATTTCATGGCAGTGTAGTTCACCAGATCTCAATCTCACTCAAGGGTGACTTAACAAATTCTGTTATAAAGTCTCTGATCAGAGAAGCACTCAAAACACTGAACCAGTGACTATGCACTTGATAAAATTTAAAGCATCAGGCTAAATTTCTCCTTGTTACTACCACATGAGCCAAGTTTAGCAGCAGTGGCTCAGCAAAAACATTCAGGCTGATCTGCCCACTGAACAACAAAACATTTCTTAGAAGTTTGCCAGATACTCTTTTCCCAGCCCAAAGGCAGTCTGTTTCAGCTTCCAGAAGATCATTAATTGCCCCAAATGGTAACGCACACCAAGATGATGGGAAAGATTTCTTGTACACGCCTGCATTCAGTATCTATTTTAAAGCTTCACAAAAAATCCAGTTTCATTGTGAGACTGGAAGCCTCATCCATACCAGCCCAGTTTTAGTTTTAACACTTGACTTATCCAACTGAAAACCTGAATCCTCCAGAAGGTAAAGCCAATGTGTGTATTTGTAAGCTAAAAAGAATATGAAAACGAAGCCACAGCCATCCAGTAGGAGAGACATGCAGATATGTTTTCCATGATACATTATATTAATTATATTATATACACTCTATTAATGATAGCCATGAAGTTTCAGCACAAAAACACATGATCACAAATATATAGGCACACACACATATTATCAATAATAGTAACAAATTACCCTCTTCTTACTTCTCTAAACAAAGGGAGCTTCCTCACAAGCCATCTAAAGGGAATAAATGCACCAGCAGTGACTTTAAATAAACCCCAGATAAAAAAAATAAGTCTCAGAAGCCAAATATATCTGCCACGCACCCCAAGCTAGCAAAGGACAGACCTTTATCATTACATTTTTCTTAGTCATTATTTAATAATACACAATCATTTTAATAATATGCATGGAAACATTTAACATTTAAAAAGCATGTAACTTGTTGGTGATTTTCTTCCTTCGCTACTTATTAGAAATTTAATTCGTTCATGAGACCAAACAACAAATGTTTCCACTGAATTTAAGGGATATTAGTCTAAGAATGAGAATCAAGGTGTTTCTGAAGACATTCCAGCCTGTTGCCTTGAGATTTGATGCTTAAGTGCATCAGTAGTACATTCAAAAAATGAGACATCATAAAAGCAAATTGGAACAATTTAGAGAGACAGCCCAGAACTTTTTTCAGCAAGGGCTTCAGGTACCTCTAAAGTAGAATTACACTAGAAATCAAAAATGTATCATTTCTGGCCTTGTATGCCATGGGAGATTCAGACTGACCAAGTTCCTGAAACCTTGCCTAACATAAAGTACTTACATAGCAGGGCTGCAGTCAGGTGAATCACTTAGCTGCTTACACCCTTGCATAGCCTAACCCCATACCTAAATATTTTTCTGTTACTGTGCTGAATGACTGACCTCAGATCCCAGGCTCAGTCCTCCTTCCTCCTGTGCAGACTGGCTGACTTGCTGAGCTCAGCTGTGATGGATGCCTCATCAAACCACCCTGCTGGGAAATAGCAACTTTATTTTCTTCCAGCCCCTTCCCCAGTAGTTTGGGGCTCTTCATAAAGATATTTGTGATAAATATTTTGAAAACTCTTCAGGCTTATAGTCCTAAAATACTTTTCTGATCTGCTTTTGTTAACAAAGTGGGAATTCCAACCCCATCTCTGTATTGTTAAGTATAGGAAACACAAATTTATAAAAACAGAAAAAAAAAAGGGAAGAAAACAGATCCTTCAATAGCAAGATATTTAATAATAGCACTTCAAGGAAAAAATGGAAAAATATAGAATAGATAGAATATAAAAAGTCTTCTATTAAGGACTTACACAATATGAAATTAATATTACAAATGGCCTGGCATGTCAAGCATTTGGGATAAATGAAAGTCTAAGCCCTCAAATCCCTCTCACTTTCTTTATTTTTCTGCTTTTGGGAGCTGTAGCTCCAATTCTGCCTAAGAGAGCAGAAGATAGCCATTTCAGATTATAATACCGACGAGCCTGATGTAGGAAGTCCTTTGGCTGTTGGCTCGCCGGGGAAAAAAAGGAAGCCCCAGTTTCTCCTGGGGCCAGCCCCGGCCGTGTGCCGCCCCTGCCGGCAGAGGCGGCGCAGCGGCCGCAGCGGGGGATTTGCTGTGCGAAGGGGCTGCCACAAGAGGGAGGGCCCCGTGCACCCGGCTGGGCTGGCTGCCCTCGGCTGCATCCCTCAGCCTTCCATCCCCCGGCTGTCAAAGCCCGGGAGACACCCGCTCCTGTTCCTCCTGCTTTTCCAGAGCTTTTCCCTGCACAAGACGGACGCCATCCCCCTGAAACACGCTCCCTTCCCTTGAGACCTCACCTCAGCTCTCCCTGCCTGTGCAGGAACCGCCCGTGGGCTGAAACTCATTTTGGGCGCACGTCACTCCTGAGCTAGCTGGGAATACACCGGGAGCATGTTACAGGTGAGCAGTCCTGCTTTCACAGGAGCAGGGGAAGGATACAGTTCTTGTTGGCAGTATCTGTTCATCACAACTGTTCATCACAGTGACACCGAGGAAAAGGAGGAAGCAGGCTACTGTAGCATGATATAAATGTACTGAAAGAATCCCTTAGAATGCCAGATCATTGCAGTCCTCTTCCTCAAACAAACTGGTCCTCTCTTGACTCGGCTAGCTCTCATGTTATGTGACTTCTCTCCACCACCATGATGCTGCAATTTATTATTTTTAAAAACTTCTCTGGAAAACCTAATTTAGAAAAAGTAATCCAACATGTTTCTTTAATATGGCTTTACATTTCCAACAATGGCACACAAGCTTGTGGGTTTGGACTTTTTTATCCAGTATAACTCAACCATGTATAAGGCCTTGGTATCATTTAAACAGAGACACTAGTTCTGACTTCCAGTCACCCTGTTGCCTCTTCTTTTCTGACACAAGCAGTAACCTTCACAGGGGCCATCTGACTCTGAAAGAGCATTATGTGGAGACCCCTCAAAATCCTGTGCATCTCTGAGCCTATGATCCAACAGAAGCCCTAGGGCTATTTGGCATCAACCCATGGCTGGTGTGACTTCTCAAATCCTCATGGAAGTCACTAAAGCTTTAAGAGTTTGTAGCAGCAGAAGGTCTGGCTGATGCAAATGAAAGCAGAGCTTCTCTGGAAGCTTTTAGGAAGAGGCTAAAGCATGCAAGATCCTCCTGCCGTGACTGGATTGTCGGCAGTTTCCCCTCTGATTTCTAAATAAAAGAAAAGGAAACAAGTTGCTTTAAAGGCAAAGAGATAATAGAAAAAATGTGCCTTTTTTCCCCCACAGAAATCCTCTCAGACCCAGAACAAAAAGGGAAATCTAGCAGCAGCAACCCCTCTGTATCTGGAGGGGCGTCTCCTGGTCTTCTTATGCTGTGGCCTTCACTTACGCCCTTTCAGGGACCTCCTACAAAGCTGAGGAGACCATGCTGAAAGTTTCCTCCAGAAGAGCAGCAGCATAAGGCAGAAAAGGAACCCAGCAAAAATATTCCTCTAAAAAAAACCTCCTACCTCAGAATCTGTGCAAAACCCATGCTCTGTTCTGGTTTTGCACATGTGTTCTCTAAACCACAAGTCTTTTCATACAAATCCTATTTGATAAAATCATTCTCTGTTTCAGTCCTACATGAGAATGTTGACTCATTTCCTGCTTTAGATTAGTCTAGAAGTTTGTTGTTTTAATAATTTTCTCTTCTTGTCCTTGGAAAGTTCACGAGAACTTCATTTTTGGATTTCATTTACTCTGCATAAATGGAGTAATGCGTTGGCAAGAATGTTGTGTTGCCTCCATTCCCTAAAATGGGTTTGGGAGATGGATAGGGGTGTCTATATCTGGTTAGAAATCAGAACAGTTTTTCCAATATCACTTAGTTACTTGTGCAGTGCCCGGTTCAAAGGACCTTGATGCACACCATTTTTTTGGATGAACAAGAGCCTGTTCTCCTCAAAGCCTGTCCCCAAAAATGTCAGCAATGAGGAGGGATGATACAGCGACAACACACACCGTCTGACAAGCACCACTGCTACACATCTTTATGTTGTGTTTGGAGAACATTGACAAGATCTCCTGGATCCAGGATGACTCCAAGCACATGCTTAGCCTGAGATATGGAGTAGGTGAAGATGACAGTGAGCTGGCAGATATTGGCTTGTGTTTTGCATTAATCTGGGGTCTTAGCAACTGCAGTGTTTCCCACAAGGCTGCTGCAAATGGGGGGCTCTATTCTTATACAGCTGGGTGATATGAGCACATTTGGAAAACAAAAACAAAAAAATCTTTACTGGTTCCTACATGACAAGAATCAGCAGAAGAGTATGGAAGACTGAGAGGCTCTGTCCTGTGATTGATCTGACATTCCAAGATGTCTCTCTGAGCCAGCACACCTCCAGGACCTACCAGTGCACATCCTCTGCCTGTTTTGGTTTAATTCTTCCAGACAGGGCACCTGAATTAGCAGGTGCCTCTTCAGCTAAAAGAGGCTAATGGCTAACAGAGCCTTTTGCATTCCTTCACAGCAAATTCCCAGCTGTGTCTTGAAGTTATGAAATAACAATAGGAAAGTAATGAAAAAAACAATAGTTATGTCTCTGAGGACCTTGTGCTCCCCACCCTGGGTTGGGATTACACAGATAAAGCTCATTTTCATGGGCCAAGCATGAGATAACAAGGCACTGACTTGAGCATCCCCAACATCACAAAATTAATCTTGCACAACTTCTTCCAGTGGGACTTTGTAATCTTTAGAGGTAACTAATGACCATACTGAACAAAGAGCATAGAGCATATATTTGGCATCATTTTACTGCCTTCAGCCACAGTCCAGACATACCACTCTATATGGGAGCCAGAGGGTTTTTTTCAAAGTCTGCAAAGAGCTGAGAAGTTTCTTTCCCAAATTATTTTAAGATAAAGAGACTCTCTTTCCATGTGTCAATGCTGCAGGTGAATCCTTACTTTCTGAGCATTTTCATGCTGCTCTGTCAGAGTGCACTCCAGATCCCAGCACCAAATACAAAATAAAACTACAGCATTGCCAAGATTACATGAGGGCAAAGATGGTCTCTGCCTAGATAGATGCTCAGGTTAGCTTGCAGCCCCTGGTGTATTTTCATGGCTTTGTAAGAAATTTGTTTTTGCAAAGTTAAACTCAGACGTGGTCAAAAGTCAGGTTGGAGCTGAATCCAGTTTTATGGAACATGCCTGAGAGACTCTGGAAAACATGATTATGGTTGGTTTGGGTTTTTTAAAAGAATTTTGTTTTCTTTAACAGTTCAACAGAACCAAGTAAATGTTTGGAAGTGATGTCTTATTTTTAAATGTCTCTCTCAGATACATTTTTAAACTTGCCTCGGCAATCCGCAAGTTTTTGGTCCTCATCAAAATATACACTCACAGGTCAGGTATTATTATTGCTCGAAAACCCTCTCAAGTAAAGATTACTTATAGATGAGATGAATATTGAATAAATGTAATCCATGGATTAATTAGCTAAAGTCCTATGTTAATCAGAAAGCAAGAAAGGGAGAAACACTAGCTCATTAAGCATTTACAAGTATGTTGTATGTGCTTCCAGGATTCAGTTACCCTCTCTCCATAACACAACTGTTTTTTATTTAACACTTGGATGTGTGTGAGACACCCAATGTCCTCGTATGCTAAAACTCAAAACTGCCCAATTATATAGTGTTAGTCATCACCAGTGTGAGGGAAAAATAATAATACAGTAAAAAAAATTTGCGTTACAACTCCATAAATTGCATACACATGATATTTACATTAGCAATAGCAGGATTCGTGGCTGTGCATTACTTATTCACACCTTGTGTGAAATAACTCAAGAAGTAAAAGACTCATCCATTAATCTCCTCCCCCCAATCTATAATCCTAAGAAATCCTAAGCCCTGCAAGACACTTGATCCTCTTAGGAAAATCAGGCTCATGAGCTGAGGATGGTGAAGCACTGCTGGCAAACTCCCCATTGTACTGCCATCCCAGCCCTGCACAGGTCTGTCGTCTGATGGACACACACAGACACAGAAAGGTCTTGTGTGCCACCTCTCTCACAGCCCATGAGGTGTCTTGCTGCTCTCCCAGGCCTGCCGTGCTGGGATCTCATTGTTAAATTTTTGTGTGAATTTTCCTTTAATGGAACACCTTCTACCATCAAAAATGGGTGTCAAAAAGATGTGAAGTGCACTTTTCTTAATTCATACACAGCATTTTGTAGAGTATCCCACCATAAGGTTTTTATCTCCATGAATAATTCCATGTCGCAATATCTTTTTTCCTTTAAACTTTTTTTGATTGTTTTGAGCAATGCTCTTCAGTGTCCAAAAACTACAAGCAGACTTTCACACAGGCAAAACCAGCCCGGAGGTATAGCAAGATCTCCACCAGCCTCATTTGGCGGGGAAATGACGGATTTCTCTGCACTTACCAGAAACAAGGCAAACAAGGCTGGCAAGACAACCTAAGCATTTTGAAATTTTTTCTTGGTCTCATCTTACATGACACCACTTTGTTGCACTGAATCCCACTCCTCTCCTCCCCAGGCTCTGCTGCCCTGCCTTCTTCTGCATCACAGCCTCTAGCACTGCTTGGTCCATCCCAACAGTGACAGTGGCTCTGCAAGTCTGCCATATGTTCCCCCAAGGACGTGTACCACAAAGAATCAAGATTCCGAGGTTTCTCATCATGCTTGTGTGGCTGCACATCAGCCTCAGGGGCACCATCACTTCCAGAGGAGTCAGACAGCATCAGATGGAGTAGGTTATTTATTTCTCTTGAGACTCTAAGGCAAAGGGAGCTGCATGTCATATGCAACGGGTCCACAGGCTGTGTTGGAAAGGTAGTGTTGGGATTTCTCCTTAGGGGTAAGTTCCTGGGCAGATACTTTAATAACATTCTTCATTAAGAAATAATTGACAAGCATTATGCAACTCCCTCCTCTCCATGGGAGGGAGTCCATTGGAGTCAGAAATGTGAAAATAAAGGTTCTTACCTACACAAGAGTGAAATGCTGCCACGCAGTCCATAACAGCACAGTTTTACCATGGCCAGTCCCTCTACCTTTGGCAGTGTAGGTACAGAGAGGCAAAGCAGCAGCCAAGCAGAGCTGATTGCAAATACGCTCATCTATACTGGTGTGTTGCTCCATGGGAATGACATAAAACAGCCCTGTTCCTGCTCTGTCCCATACGCTGGCACCCCTCAGCTGTCACCCCCACTGTGAGGGGAGTACAGGACAGTCTTATCCTCCCATGTGGCAAGGGGTGCCCAGGGCCTCTGTGACTGCTGTGGAAATACAGTCCCCAGTGCTGTGAACAGACTGTAAAATCAAAGAGTAGGTGTTTCATTTCAGGGCAGGAGACAGAGATATTACCTGACCACATATTTTGGTAGTAAAATGAACTTGCAGTCTGCATCACTTTTCAAAATCATGTGCTTGGTACCTATGGGCGCACCAAGTGGCACGAGCAGCTTTGGAGCCTGTGGCTGTCTCAGCTCCAGTGCAGATCACGGGTGAATCACCAACTCTGTGGTGGAGTAGAAACCAGGACACTCAACTGTGCCAATGAGATGCTCACACAAACAGACCCTGAGCATGCAAAAAGCATCTGAGAATGCCTTGCTGGGAAAGAAGGGGTAAGGTCCAAGAAAGGACAAGGGGTAATGGTTTTAAACTAAAAGAGGGTCAATTTAGTAAAAGAAGAAGCTTTTTTACAATGAGGGTGGTAAAACAGTGGCACAAGTTGCCTAGAGAGGTGGTGGATGTCTCATTCCTAGAAACATTCAAGGTCAGTTTGGACAGGGCTATGACCAACCTGGTCTACATGAAGATGTCCCAGGTCACTGCAGTGAAGTTGGAACAGATGACCTTTAAAGGTCAGTTCTTGCCCAGACCATTCTGTGATTCCATGAGGCAGAAGCAGTGCTATCACTGAGTGCAGTGCTATCACTGAGAACAGTACTGGGGGGATGAAGGGTGGGGTGTGATGAGCATCCACAGCCCTTTTGCCTCCTGCCACACAGTTCTTCTGAAACTTGGTCTTCATTTAACTAGAAGGTTCCTAGATCCTATGTTTGGGAAAGAGATACTTGAGACTGAGGTAACTGAAGTATTTTGCAAAAGATCTGTTCCAGTAGCCTCCAGCAGCTGGGAATTTCTCCCTTTTTTCCTGGAGCAATATTACTTCAATGACCTAGCAAGCACATTGGAAACAAACCACATCAACATATAGAGTTACAGGTGAAAGTCATTCACTGGGAAGACCTTCAAAAGGCACTATCACTGTCTTCAGACCCAGTGAAGCCCACTGGTGTGGGGAACACGCAGTGAAAATGCCCTGTACAATGAACTTGTAGGGTTAGAGCTGTTAATAATGTACAGGCATATCCCATACATTATGTATTGAGCTCAGGAGAGCTGAGCTAAAGTCAAACATAGATCAAAGAATGCATGGGATTTGACTTAGAGCACCTGAAAGGTGCCCCCGGACCCAAATTCAATGAGAAAAAGCAACAGAGAGAACTTCAGGCTGGCACCTCCTCAGTCATTCCACCTGATCCAAAGCAGGAGTCATCGGCACATGTCGGTGGTGGCAACAGCCTCAAGCGGACCTCCACAACAGTCCTCACTTTTGGGAGGGAGGGAAGGAATTAACATTCTCCCTGTTAATCCTTGGAAAAAAGTCATTTTGCCAGGTCCCCAAGGAACACCTCTGCGAGCCAGGGGTCTGCAGTATGTTTCATAGATGGAGTGAGGGTAAGCTCTCCTTTTGGGAAACCAAGAGAAACCCCACACCGGGAATGCACCCTTGGGTGCTCTCTGCGGGAGCTACAGCTGAGGCAGACGGTGCAGGTTTTACTCTGGACATCACTCAGACAAACCTATTCTTGGCCCACTGAAAAACTGCAAGCTGCAGAATGCAATACAATACTTTGTGGTTCTAAAGGACCTTCCAAATGAGGGTCTCACATTAATTAATTAAGCCTCAGAGCGCCTAGAAGGAAAATCTATCCTATTTTACCAGCAAGTGCAATGAGTATGCAAAGGTCACACAGAATAGAGGAGCAAAGGAAAAAGAGATCCTGGTATCCTGACTCCTGACTCCTTGCTGCATCTATTAGCTCATGAGTCCCCTCCAAGGGACAGGCATGGAGGACAAAAGGTGACCCACAGCTGTGTCCCAAGGGGCACTGGCTGAGAGATTTAATAAGATGCAGGAGAATGACTAACAGGGTTACACAGATTGTCACAGGTCAGTAAAGAATATGGCATTAAGAAAATTGATCCTTTGAAAGCCTCCAGCCACATGCCTATGTCAGAACCAGACGTGACTTGTGTCTGTGTTTCATACGACACCACCAAGTGCCCACCAAAGGGCTTTCCTTCATGTTTAAATAATGAAATGCAATGTAATGCCAACAGGTGCTTTTTTCACAGGGAGAAGGGAGAAGAAGAGAAAGCGTTTGGGTAGGCTGAAGCAGAGGCCGGGTTTTCCCTGCCTCTCCCACCTTTCCCTGTCCTCATGGCTCAGCAAGAGGTCACTGACGGCTGGACGTGTCCATCTGTCCGCAATGCCAAGGGCACAAGCACATGGGCACTGGAAGAGGGAGTAGCCTGTGTATGACTGGGGTATGTGTGCAGCGTAGCAGCCACGGTGTCTGGGCGATAGACAGGAGGCTGCCATGGGGAAGAAAAAGAAAAGTGCTCTGCAGGTCATCCTGGAAGATGGTTGGTATCATTGTGAGATCGTTTCAGTTCGCATGCTGCCAAATACTTGACTAAACCTCTTGGAGCTTCCTGAGCGCCTCTCAAAGATCATACAATTTCAGTTTGATTGGGCAGGGGGCTTTTGTCAGTCTGCCAGACTAAAGTAAATATGAAGAGCATCGCTGTAGGGAAAGAATATAATGTGTAATCAATAAAGGATATTTTGCCAAGCTCAGCTTAAGGGTCAGCTGTGTAAAGCATCCCGTGTGTAAATTCCAGCAACAAATGCAATTACTCTTTGTTCTTTGTTTTGCAGCCGGAATAGAGTTTGATGGAGAAGTGGAAACTGACACAGAGAGTGAAGGTAATGTAGAGATTAACAAACGTGGTCTTGTTTGAAATACAAGAGGTGATACCTTTTCTTTTTCTCTCTGACTTATGACTTGCTCTACAACACAAACTCTTTCATGAGCTACTTGCAAGCAAGCAGATTTTTCCCTTGAGGTTTGACTTATAACAGTGATATGTAAACTGCCATTCTTAAGCAGTCTGTCCTCTTTTATCCATGTTCCCAGAGCTGGAGGCTGTCAGAGCCCACATCCCTCGGGAGCCAGCCCCTAGTAAATCCGGCAGTGCAGTAAAGCATCACCCTGTGCAGGGCTGGGGCTGCTTTGCACCATACTGAGGTCCTGCTTGCCCTCCCTGTAATGCTTGTTTAGACTGTGATACACTGGGATCTTTATTAATCATGGCCACAAGGAGATAATGATGAAGATGGATTAAAGGGAGGCTTATGACTGTGAGGGAAATCAGGAAAAGCTTGTGACAGGACTAAAAGCACCTTTAACTCTGCATGTGTAGTATATCTAAGGTGAGCGAGCTAAGAGGTAAGATCATAACAGCACTGGATAGGTGATACAAATGTAGCTGTTACTGCAAAAACAGCCCACAACTGTTCTGTATTACTCACAGGATGTGAGAAAGTAAACAGCAAACTACTGAGACTTAATTTTTTTTAAAAAATGCATATCCACCTTTTCCGTATAGGTAAAATAGGCAGTAAGATAAAGGTATCAAATTAATGTTTCATATTTAATCCAATACTTGATAGGTTGCAAATAAAAAAAACCCTAGATCATTTGCTTTCCGAAACGAACATTTTCCCAAAGAGAGCAGGTGATCCTTTGATCAAGGTGATTGACCAAAATTCAGTATAGATGAACCATTGCACATTAACTGAAATCTGCCTAATGGCTCCTCAGAAATTAATTGGAAGTTCCTTCTCATTCCCAGTGTCAAATGTGACAACCACTGCCTACTAATTTTTTACCACTAAAAACAAGAAACTATTTGCTTGTCATCAATTTCTAGCTTTTCACCAAACCAAAAATGTAAATACTCAAATTCTTTTTTGCTTCTATTTTTCTCACCTTTTAAGCTCCTCATTTTACACGCTGGATCTCATTCCATCACCATTTCCTTCTTCCATTACAATATCTCCAAGTCTTTACTTTCATCAGCCAGAAATTTTGGAAAATAAGAAACCAGAATACTCTGGAAAACTTACTATTAATTTTGATAGGCTTGGTAGTGAAAGAGATGGAGAGACTTGGAGACTTGAAATTTTTTTCTCCCTTTCCATAAAATTCTGCAATTAAATCATGCTGCACTTTGATCCTTTAAGCTGGAAGCATTTCTGACTTCTGGAAAGAGGAGGTTTTTAGTTTGCAACGCCAGTTAGAATGAAATGTGCCTCCGAGACTATCTGCTCTTTTTCTTCTCTGACTATAGACCATCCAATATAAAAGAAAACTCAGAGAAAGAAAACCGGATACTGCCTGTGCTGTGCCTTTTCTCTCTATAAATAGAAGAACTCCATTCCCAGCCTTGAAAAGTAAACATCTTTCAAGGACATCGCATCAACAAGCAAACTACACATTGTGTAACAGACTGCAATTTCTGTTTCCTTTGTTCTGGTGTGTTTACAGGTCAGGGAGATATCTGTCTGTGCTGTCTGATGGATGGGCTTTTGCATTTGTAACTAACTTCCAATTTTCTTATGGTCACATGTAAGTCACTGATGTGCTAAATTACGCTGTCTTAAATGGGAGTTGGACAGCCAAAGAGTTCCACCTGGTTCTTGGACAGGGCATAACACAAAGCACATCGAGATCAACAGGCACCTGCTCTTTGAGTTTGCCAGGGTTTGCATCAGGTGTCCTGGCTGCCAGTGCTCTTCTGATGAATCTTTATTCTGCCAGCGTGGATTTCCCAATGTAATTGTTTTTTATCACTTGCAGAAGATGAAGTAAAGGACAAGAAAACTAACAAACAACCCCTCAGGGAAACTGGCAGAGCAAGAGGACTTCAAAGCAAAAATCAAGAGAAAGACCAAGAAGAAAAAAAAGACAATGAAGAAGATGAGAGCAAAGAGGAAGACAATGGCAGCCAACAAAACAGAGCTTCTAGGAGAAAAAATTACCAAAGGAAAAACAGAGATGGAAAAAAGGCAAGAGAGGAAGGAGGCCAGAAGAACGACAGAGGCAAAACAGCTCCCAACAAAGATCAAAAAGAATCAGAAAACAAAGAAAAGAAAACAACCAAGAGAGGGAAGGAGGGGGAGAAGAAATACAGGAAAAACAGGTAATTAAACAATCCCTGACTATGGTGCCTTGTTCAGGCTGGCAGTGATATTGACATGCCAGTGGCATATGGATCAGAATGGCAAAACCAATAGACTGCAAATACGTTCCTGCTCTTCTAAAAGAGACACGGTGGAAAACAGTGCAAAATGCCACAAAACCAAACTGTTTCCAAGTCATTATCATTTCTCAGCCAGGGTCAGGTCTGTGCTTGTAGTGGAGTTTTAGTACCTACAACCAGGGCTAGAAAAGCACCCCTGAAGAAGGTACTTTGAGAAATTTGGACGTGGAGGTTTTTTTGGTTGGTCTGTGGAAACATTCCAGTTAAAATGGGTCCCTGGTGTTTTCAAGTCTCTTCCTCTTCCAAGTCTTGCTTGTCCCAACCTTCGACTTCTCCCCATATCTCCCATTTTGTTATGAAGGCATGAAAACCATTTTTTCTGGAGCCAGCTGTAGCCCTGGTAGCTGTAGGCAATGTTCCATAGATGAAATGTGGCCCAAAGCACGGCATTGAGTGAATTGCAGTGGGGCACAAATGCCTCTTCATTATCCTGTCTGGAAAGAGCCCTGCTCCAAGTGTGATGGGCACTGGCATCACACTGAGCCAGGGGATGTCGAGGCACTGTGCCCACATGGGAGTGGAATCCCCAGGGCCAGCAGCAGTCTGCCTACCCCAAGCAAGGCCTTCCCTCTAACACCTGTGAGTGTTTCTGTGTCCTTTATTTTGTGTTTCTTCCAGTACTTCTTCTGCTTCCTCCAACTCATCTGATGAAGAATCACTGTCAGAGGAGGAGCTCGCGATGCTGAAGGAGCAGGTGGAGCAAAAGAAAAAACTGATTTCCACCATGAGGAACAAGCCCTGGAGGATGGTGAAGAAGCTCTCGGTGCTCAGGTACCCAACAAAATGGGAACCCCCACCCCTGGAGCCTCTGCTGATTGTTGTCAGATGTCTTTCCTTGAAATAACGTATTTGCTGCTGCTGTAGTACCATAGTATCAGAAAAAGTGACCAGGGGAACCTGGCCAGCCTGTCTAGGTTCAAATGATCAGAGTTAAAATGTGCAATCTGATTTTCAGCCTCTGTAACCAAAGAACAGACAAAGTGCAAATCTGTTCAACTGATACCCATGGCCAGGTCATTCTACCCTCATATATAAAACCAAATGACTCACTACAGTCAGGCTACTTGTTAAAGCAAACTCTGTACCCTGGCTTGCTTATTCATGTCTTTTGTCAGACAGAAATCAGAGCAGCGCAGTGCCATGTTAGTGCACAGTCCTGAGGTGGGCATTCTTGGAAAAAATGCTGTATTATTTTCAGAGGTTTGTGGAGCAAAGATAAATCTGCCACACAGCCCCTGATGAAGGTGGGAACAACTCAGGCAGCTGCAGAGACCCCTTAGTGCTGGGCAGTGGGGGATAGTGGGGCAGAGCAGACCAGGGAAATCAAAACCCATGAGTTGACAGGGAATGTCTCATAACAAACCATTCCCCTGTCAGGGCAATGATTCAGCTCCCAGCTCTACTGCTTAAGGAACCTCTGAAACCTCTTTCTACAAGGAGAGATTTCAAAATAGCATTGCAAAGCACACATGCGTTTTCTTTTTAACTAAAATCCAAGCTGTGTTGAACTGTGACACAGCCCCACAGGGAGTGATGATGTCCCTGCTCCATATTTGCTGAGAGGTTGCTCAGAGCTGCAAGGACTGTGCTGTGAAAGCTGACAGTCACCATGTGTCTTTGCTGCTCTTTTTTATGCCCTGAAGGCCAAGACCTGTTCCATCTTCCAATAAAATCAGGAATTGTGAACTCTGCCAATTACTTCTGAAAATCTGGGTGAAGGTCTATAACAGGGAAACTGTGTTAAAGTAGCTTTTCCACCTCGCAGTTGTGCTATGAGCCTGAGCTTATAAAAAATAAATTCTTACGGCCCTAAAATTCCAAATTTCTGTAAGAAAATAAAAAAGAGCAAAGCAGAGTTATTTCTGACACATTTTTTTCCCTGTGGCATAGGATCCTGACTAAAATTCTACTTAGGATCATGTTTGACAAGGCACCTTCATACTTTCTTCTTATTTCTGAGCTATAGCAATCATCACTACCTACTAATGAACCTAAAAAAACTGTTGCATTGCTTGTGCAGGGGTCTCCAGAAAGACTCTCAGCACACTGTACATTCCTGAGATATTTTTGGTTGCATAAACTCAACCATGAGAGAAGAAATTATTAGTCCCATGGCACAGATGAGAGGTGTAAAACACAAACAGAGCGAAACAATATGTTCAAGACTTAGAGATCTCACTTTAGGTTTGCAAACGAAGTCACAGGTGATTTTCCAAATGTTACAGGCTGACCTAGCCAAACTATTTATACAACGTGGAAGTCCATCTTTCCCACAGGCTTAGGATGGCAAAAACCCTCCCACCTCCTGAAATTTAATTTCTTCTCATTGGCAACACCAATATACAATATAATTTTATTCACAAGCTCTGCATACTCAGCATAACAGCACCATAGACTATTTTCTTTGTATTTCCCTTAGATATCCTAGTGTAAAACTAATTTCATTTTGCAGCTTGATTTTACTCCTGACTGGTGTACACTCATTCCTTTGGCACTGAGATTATCCCCTTGGGCCATTTGCATATCTCTGATATTTATCCTGGGAGGTGTTCATAAAAGGAAACTCTGCATCCTCTTGGAGTTTATTTCACTAGGCAATGTTATTTTCTTTTTAACCAATGCATCAGCAGAGAGAAATTATAACAGGCATGCAGGCTGAGAGAGCTCTGCTGTGAGAGAAATGGGCAGGCTTTTAGTTTGCCCTCAGGGAGAAGTGTGGAACAACTTAAATCTAATATAAAACACGAATGTGAGTGCTTTGGGGACCTGATAGCTAATCCTGGGTGGGTGTCTGAGCTCTATATGGCACAGCAACTGACCAGCAGAGAGCAGGTGGGGAGAGACACCCAGTGCCCACCTTCCTACGAGCACAGTTGCTTATCACTGGTGCAGGCAGGGGTGAAAAACTAAAGACCTCTTTGCTGTTTTAATAAGCTGCTTGTTTATTTTCCAATTAGGGAGGCACAAGATTTTGTAGAGAAGTTTGAAGGAGCTCTGGGCAAAGGAAAGGGCAAAAAGTTGTATGCGTATAAGATGATGATGGCAAAGGTAAGTGCTACAGTGATGTCAGGGAAAGGCTTGGATACTCAGTTACGTGTTCAGCACATTTTTAGGTTTATTGACCTCTATTTGGTGAAAGAGGAACAAGGAAGTCAGAATAAAACTTTCTGCCCACATTTAAAAAAATACTAGTTGGCTTCAAATCTATGACTGTTGCAGAAAGAACAGGGAGAAATTTATCCCAGCCTGAACCTCATTGTGACTTTTCCTAATGCAAGGGAGGGTTTACAGAAGCAGGGAAAACCATGGCTTTCTGGCTGCAATCTCCAAAACCTTGATATGTGAGAAAAGATACCCCTAAAAAGGAAAGAGGCCCTGCCAAACTCTTGCACTACCCCTAGTCCTGTAAAATTTCATCTTCTCCAGTGATGAGGACATCACAGGGAGAACGATGGCTGTATTTTGAGACTGAAGTTGGTAGCCAAGTTGCATGTTGTCATGGAGATTATATTGAGAAGTTCAAGACAGAGCCAGACTTGAGATTATGAAATCAGTGGGAGTTTAGCTGCTGGCCTGGTGAGGAAAGATTCAAGCTCAGTGTTTAATCAAACTAAATTTTGTTTTAAATAGAGTTTGTTCTGAACCAATTCTTTCAGTTCAGAGCCAGGTCTGAATTTCCCCCCCTATATAATCTGATAAATCCATAGCAAAACTGCAGCTTTCCAAAAGCCTGGAAAGGTTAAAACTCTTAAAACTCAAATCATAAATGTGAACACTTGNGGGGGGGGGGGGGAGGTGTTGAAGGGATTTTCTGAAATAGTCCAAAAGACAAGACCCAGAGCTCCTGCTTTGACTTTACACTCACACCCAACCATGCTACCAAACTCTGATATTAGAAAGCCATACTTTGGAGCAGACCTCCTCTTCACACCTCTCTGCTCACTGCAATGTTGTCTTGTTTCAGAAATGGGTGAAATTTAAGAGAGACTTCGAAAATTTTAAAACTCAGTGCATACCCTGGGAGATGAAGATAAAGGAAGTGGAGAGTAAGTTGAAGTTGCTGTCTGGTGGCAGTGGGACATTTTCTAAGACAGCCTTGTCTTCATACAATGTTCCAGCTTCCTGGTCCACAGTCTCCACTTGCCCTGGGCATCAGTGCCAAACAAGGAGCACACACCCCTGGGAGCTGCAGGTGTTGCTCTCTCCAGCAGTTGTGGGGACTGTTGGGGGGCTCATGGGAAGTGTGTTGGGAAGACCTGAGGGTAAAGTGTTGCTGAGGACAGTTGAAGCCTCCTAAACTCCTAACCATGAAATGTCTTCTGCTTTAAGGTCACTTTGGCTCCTCTGTTGCTTCCTACTTCATATTTCTGCGGTGGATGTATGGACTAAATCTTGTCCTTTTTGGGTTAATATTTGGACTGGTTATAATTCCAGAGGTAAGTGCTTAATTCTCCTTTCAGTAATATCTTGCCCTTTGCTTGACACAAACATGACATTGACAGGACAAATGCTTTATAACAGGCATTGCTTTAGAAAAATGAAATGTCTGAGGACCATTATTTACAAAGACTTATTGACACAGGAGCAGAAGTCTGATATCAGGAGACATAAAATGCTATCAAAGATCCTGCCCATCCAGCAGCTGAAATAGGGGCTCAACAATCTATCTAGTTCAAGGCTAGTTTTACATTTTGGCTAAAGTGAAGAACATGACATTCCAATCCTAGGCACAAGATACTGTCTGCAAGAGCCACAAGAAATGGATTTTGCTCTGAAAATAATTAAATACCCTCACTTTTGGGCCCTCTGAAGGGCATGGCCATGGGGCAGCAGCCATGGCACAGCCCCTCAGGGAACAGACAATTTCCCAGCACTTTGCCAACTAACATTTGCTTGGGAAATAGTCCTTTTTTTGTACTTCTAATTCATATGATTCACAAGCAATTGTTTTATTTTTAGTTTTTTTTATTTCCCACTCTTCCTGGAGAATTAAAAGGATCTCATAGCCAACTTTATATGATCGTTTATTGAAGAATTTTGTAATGTAGCCATTACAGCTCTGGCTAAATTACTCAGTGCATTATTTAAAGGCTGTGCAATCCACAGACAGTGGCATCTGTTCTGCTCAATGCAGAATTTTATGGAGCAAAAATGCACTGCAGAATGTCTCCTGAGGACCATGCTTTTGTTCTCCTTAATGTGCTTGCTCACACTATCGAAAGGGAAAGCTCAGTTTCCTCCCAGGATGAGGAGACATAACCATTAGCAATATAACAATATAAATGTATTTGGTTAGGAAATATGCATATGGCAGGAGCTCTCTTCTCTGAAGTGTGCACACTGTTACTCGCTGCCTACTGAGCTGTTACGATACGGAGAGTAGCTGGGCAATAAACATTTAATCATAAATTATTTTGAGTGTAATTAGATAGCCCTGAAAAATAAGTGATAGATGATGCGCTAGGACCTTTCTTGGCTATGAATGCTAATGAGATATTTTCGTATAGGCACCAATCAACTTGTAAATATAATAATTCTCCATAGCCCTTGGCATTCTCTCTCTGGACTTCTACTGCTGCTCCAGCTGCAAGACCTGATGTGTGTGGTGCCATCAGGACAGGCTGTGCCATGAAAACTATTCTTTGGATCTTTCTGTCATATTTCATTTTTCCAAACCTAATTGCCCTTTACCTCACCTTGAGAACATCTTTCCATTCAGGACTGAAAAATACAAATTATATTGCAAGCTTGACCCAGTGCTCTTGACTTCTCTCAGAGGAGAAGCTCTGCACAAACAGATGAAGCTAATCCTTTTACTGCATTAGACCCATGAAGTTCAAGCAAAGAACTCCTTGCTAAACTAAGGACATTTCAACTGCAGCTGTTCATTGAAAGATACAGTTTCTCCAAAAAATATTTCCTGTGCAATGGATGTGGCCAGGGAAAGGGAACTCCTCTGGTTATTTGCATGAAATTAATACAAAATATTAACAATACATTTAATACGGTACATTAATAAATAGAAGTAGTACTAAATATTGATATATATAATTAATACTAAATAATTATAAATTAAAGTAATGCTAAGCAGTTTTTAAAAACTGCTGCTCTAGTGTTAAGAAATAAAATATATATCAAAATCAACAGAAAAGGAAAACCAACCAAAACCAAATCAGACTCATTAAAAAAAAAACAAACAAAAAAACCCAACAAACTGTTAAAAAACTCTTTGGTGTTTTATAGTATACATGCATCACTCTTAATGTTCTCCAGGTCCTAATGGGAATGCCATATGGGAGTTTGCCAAGGAAAACTGTACCTCGGGCTGAACAAGCAACAGCTATGGATTTTTCAGTTCTCTGGGATTTTGAGGTAAGCACACAACTGTTAATCATAAAAGATAGGTTTAATACCTCCTAAAACCCCTCAGAAGTTAGTGGTGCTTCAAGGATGAATTTGTTCCAAGATAAACCAGCAGAGCACCTATTTCTTCCAGAAATCTGGAAAGCCTTTAGTTGCAACAAAATCTTTGTGTGTGCTGAGATTTCTGGCTAAAACAGCATGTCCACATGCAGACACCTGCATATGGATTTGAACCACTTCCATACACAAATGTGCTGCCTGGTGTACATCACACGTGTGTGTAGACATTTTGTGGCTTCCAACTGGAAAGGAATCCAGCACCCAGGTGAAAGGCTGGAGCTGCTCCAAACCAGGCAGCCAGAGACTTCAAGCTGCAGACATCCTTCACCAGCAGGGAGCACCTTGCCAGACCACTGAAAGTGATTGGGAAGCGGATTGCTCCCCTTGTCCCCGTCCTCCCCGTTCCCCTGAAACATTTACATGAGGCTGAAGTGGGAACCAGAGTTCAGGACTTGTACCCAAAGGAAGATCCCAAGTTTCCAATCATCTCTGGGTGCTTGCCTGCAATACCAATTCACCTCCCACCCCAGTTACTCTGAAGATTTAAGCCAAAGGGATTGAGTGTTTTTGGGTGACAGCTCAAGAAAAGGTGTACGTTCAGAAGGTGAAAACTTTCAGATGTAACCAGTGCCTTGGGATCTGACTTTCAAAGTAGTTACTTCTGGAGATATTTTTTTAATGCTTGTCAGCACTGGCCCACATGCTACAAGCACGGGGCCA